>CM076575.1:2068129207-2068729207 GCA_034641835.2 Pinus albicaulis | reverse complement strand
TTGTTTCCATGTCAGTGATCTATTGTGAACTACTTTACAGTTAAATTTTGGCATGTTCTCTTTCATGTACGTCTGATTTGGTTTTGGCTCACTGATCCCACTAATGGTGTACCCCTTTTTACCACTGCTTAGACTTTCCTGTATTTATGTCTATAGTTTGTCAATCTTGGGATGATTTTGTTTCACTATTTGGTCATTTCATCCTTGTCCCTGCCTCATCACCTTCTCATATGACAGCCAAGATCGAAAACACTTATGGCGACAGTCGGGTCGAAATATCGGATGTGGCCCCTATCCCAAATGATGTGAGGTATAATTTGGACCTCTCACTAGGGAGACCCCCTTGTTTTTGGTGGTAAAATGTTTCCCGTCAATAGAAGAAAATGTAGGTTTTCAAAGGGTTGTTACATCCTTTGATATCAATGTTGGGTTTAAACATAATTAAAATTTGACCACTTAATTATGATTCTATTACCAATGACATTGTTTCCATCCCATCGTTTAAAATACATGGCGAGGACAATGAAAATGCCATGGTAAACATGTTGAGCTTCTAAAAACTTCCACGAAGTGAAAATTATGAATATGTAAATGCTAAAAAAGAAAATGATAGTACAATATGGAAGTTATCATCTAGTGACACAATTGAAATGAACATCACTGAAGGCGGTCAAGCAATGGGAAGTAGCAATGACAAATTCACATCCCCAAGCCAAGTGAATCTTTCTAAATAGTTAGCAAAAGACAAGATGAATATGAATCAAAATATTATTACCAACAAGATTAAACGATTCCTTAATGTGACTTGATTCCTTTCCTATATAACCAACATTAACGTTTTCCTCTAGTTTGTGGAAGCTAGATGGTGATGAGGAACATAGTCAAGTTGTAGGTGATGAAGAAATTAATGGAAAATTTTAAAGATGTAGGGTTCATTCTCATGAGCCTCTCTGCATGAAAGCTCAGCCACATCAAGCAATAAGCAACCAACTGTTAAAACTAAGAGGTTTTCAGCGTTTATGAGAGGCTACTTGCTGTCATATACCTGTAACGGAACACCCAAATTCAAAATGAAATAAACATCATAACACAATTGTGTTGATTCTTGGGTAGCATTGGATGTGATCTAGCTCTGAAATTTTGTGGAGGGGCTAGAACACATGAGATATCCAAGACCCAGAAATTGTTTGGAGAAACTCCACCCAGATCTTAAGTTATTCAAATAATTAATTATTTTAATGGAGACCTTAAGTATAACTTAGGGAAATTAAATAATTAAAATGAATTACTTTAAACATGTGCGTGATAATGTTCTAAGTGACAAGGATCAAGTCTTTTCTAATCTTAGTCATCGATTAGAGATTAGATCACGACTGTTGATTCGTCAACTGGAAATGTATAAAGGAAAGGCTTGTTGTCAGTTGGAGAACACACAATTTATCTAAGAGATTGAATTATTTGGACAGAGCATTGCTTGGAAAAATATCAGATCTGAGTGATTCAGAGAAGAAGTGAGGGGTAGATGTTGTAATTGGTCGGAGGACCAAGAGTACATTGCATAGCAAGGGCAGGAGAGACACATAGGAAGCATCACAACCACTAGGAGAGGTGATGCAGTCCCTAGAGGGGCTAACGCAGGCCCACAAATGTCTCACACAGGGGTTGCACAATGACTCTAAGGGACAATCCAGAATCAGTTAGAGGTCAGGGTGTCTAAGCCGACAGGGCTGAAACTTGATTTCTGGAGAAGAAAATCAACGTAGAGGAAGGGTGACACAATCCATCAACTAGACCCATACAGGCTTACATAGTGGCATCATAGATATTGTGTAGAGGTAGCTGGGGTCTCACCAGTGTATGATCCGGATTAGATGAGACCTGTAGAGTGAGGTAAAACTCACAATTTATCTCTGTTTTTTGAATTTTTCTATGTTGGGTGAGCCGAATTTGGGCACCCTAGATGCACTTAGAATATTGCTGCTTAATAATATAAACCCTCAGAGCTGCTACATTGGTTTTACCACATTGGGTTTTTCCGGGGACTTTTGTCCGAAAAATCTGTGTCATATGTCTGTGTGCTTTAATTATTTTTCAGCATCTGATCTGTATAATTGTGTAGGCTGCAGTGTATTTAATTTGATGTCTTCCTGAATTATTCAGAAAATAACTTGTTAATTAAGACAAAAAAAGTAGGAGAAGTAAATTAGATTTACTGCAGTAGGGTTTTTGGTTTAGATTTAGAAAATTTCACATGGTATCAGAGCTATTACATATCAAGTAGAGTTGAAGCCATCAACGAAGAGATAAAGATAAATTTTGCTGCAAGAAGGCGCTTGTCTCAGGTGACAATGCAGATCTAGGAAGAGGCAAGGAAGGGTGACACTGTCACCAGAGGGGCTCACACAGAGCCTACGTCAGCCAGCTGGGGTGACGTTGTAGCTCCAGTAGAGGCAGCACACTGTTTTCTTGGCCAACGCAGAGGGTTGAGCCTTATCCTTTCCCGTTGTCATGGCTGGAAGAATAATTCAGTTTTCTTTAGGAGTTGCTGGTGGGGTATTGTTTCTATTGGTGCATAACAATGCCTAGTGGGGTTGTGACAAAGTAGAGGAAACCAGTTCCTTAGAAGACCTTGCGCCAAGAAGTCTAGATCCATTGTTGATTAGTAGCAAAGAGTGATTGGAGAGAGTTGGTTTGACATCAGTTAGCAGAGGATTTCTGAGAGGGAAATCATTTATTAGAGGGAGTGTGGTTCCTTAGAGGCTTTCTAATGCCAAGAAACCCATATCTAAGTTTTTATGGGGCAACAATAGAAGAGGGAGAAGAGAACTAGTTAGACATATTTTGTTGAGCAGAGATG
The DNA here is from genome assembly GCA_034641835.2 of Pinus albicaulis. Taxonomy (NCBI): domain Eukaryota; kingdom Viridiplantae; phylum Streptophyta; class Pinopsida; order Pinales; family Pinaceae; genus Pinus; species Pinus albicaulis. The sequence goes on along the minus strand of CM076575.1, from coordinate 2,068,726,350 downwards.
ACCACACATGTACTAAGGGATCATGACAGGTTGGATGGAGAATCCAAATTTGTCATCTGGAAGGCCAGAATCCTGTCAGTACTGGATGAGCATCGTATCAAGCATCTCGTCGATAGTGCAGTTGATGTACCTGTTGATTTTGATGCTCTCAAGCAGTATGAGGAAGCTCAAGCAAAGGTTAAGTGCTTGATCATGGATGAAGTTAAGGATCATGTGGTCCCACACCTTGCTGAGAAGAATACAACACATGAGATGTGGACTTCTTTGACCACATTGTATCAGGGGACTTATGTTCAGAGGAGGACGCTTCTTTAGAATCAGCTTTGATTATTCTAGATGCTAAAGGGAGAAGACATCGACCCCTTCCTCATTAGATTGAAGACGTTCCATGATCAGCTGGTTTCCGTGGGGGCTACACCTAATGAAGGTATTATGGTGAGGATTTCTTTAAATGGAGTTTATGATGATTGGGAGAACTTTGTCCAAGGAATTTTGGGTAGAGAAATGCTTCCAAGTTGGGAAAACATGTGGGAATCACTTTGACAAGAAGAGATCAGGAGGATGACCAAGATGGGCATCAATGGCGAGGGGATCAAGATCAAGAAGGAGGAGGAGGAAGATACATCTCTCGCATCTAAAGAATAGAATGTGCAACAAAGGATGAAGAAGAAAGGCCTTTCAAAGGTCAGATGCTTCAGGTGTGGTGAATTAGTACATTTCTCCATAACATGCCCTATGAAATAGAAGGCCAAATAATATTTTGATTCAAAGGCTACCACAGCTAAGGACGATGATGGAGATGATGACAATGTGGCCATGAGTGCTCATGTGCCTCAGGAGAAGAGGCAGGGAGACATTGATCTATAGTTTTTGAGCTGCAGTGAGGGGCAGGATCCTTGAGGCGTCTAAACTCTTGGATCACATATGCGCTACGGGAGCCCTTAATGATAGTAGAAGGATGACTGGAGTCAGTTGGTGCGAGAGATGTTGGAGCAGCATTGGCAGATCTAGGACAATGAAGACTAAAGCAACGCAAAGCAAAAGAAACAACATCAATGTAGTGGTTGATGGAATTCAACAACGTAGTGCAGAGCAATTATTACACAATGGAGATTAGCAACAATGCAGAGCATCAGAGGGTCAACACAAATTAGCAGCAGAGGGAGCTTCAGTATCGAGATGCATCGAGACTAACTTGTATGTTAATTTTTTGGGTGGATTTTCAATTGCTTAACTATCATCAACTAATTTGTAGTGCAATAGTTAGGAGTGGCAGTGATATGGGTAGCATGATGCAACATTTGAGAGGGAGATGCAGTACATATGAGGCAGTGACAAGTGGTAGTGTCACATGCAGCAATACAGAAGGAAACAACACAGTAAATAAGGGGTAGCAACTGTGCATCAACAGTGCAGAGGATCAAGGACGTGGATCAAGGTGATGATTTTGGTATTGAAGTATTTCTAAGCACATTCCTCGCTAATAGGGAGTGTTGATTCTTGGGTAGCATTGGATGTGATCTAGGTCCAAAAATTTGTGGAGGGGCTAGAACACATGAGATTTCCAAGACCCAGAGATCGTTTGGAGAAATTCCACATGGAGCTTAAGTTATTCAAATAATTAATTATTTTAATGGAGACCCTAAGTCTAACTTATGGAAATTAAATAATTAAAGTGAGTTAATTTAAACATGTGAGTGAGAATGTTCTAAGTGAAGAGGATCAATTATTTTCTAATCTTAGTTGTCAATTATAGATTAGATCATGGTCATTGATTCATTAACTAGAAACGTATAAAGGAAAGGCTTGGGGTCAACTGGAGAACACACACAATGGAACTAAGAGATCAAATTCTTCTGACAGAGTAGTGCTCGGATGAAGATCATATCTGAGTGATTCAGAGAAGCAGTGAGGGGCAGATGAAGTAATTGGTCGGAGGACCAAGAGTACATTGCAGAGAAAGGGAAATAGAGATGCAGAGGAAGCAACACAACCACCAGGAGAGGTGACGTAGTCCCTAGAGGGGCTAATGCAGGCCCACAAAGGGCTCACGCAGGGGCTACATAGTGATTCTGAAGGACAATCCAGAATGAGCTAGAGATATGGGTTTCTAAGCTGGTAGGGTTGAAACTCAATTTCTGGAGAGGCAGATCAGTGTAGAGGAAGGGTGATGCAGTCCATCAGCTAGACCCATGCAGACTTACACAGTGGAAGCATAGAGACTGCGCAGAGGCAACTGGGGTCTCACTAGTGTCTGATTTGGATCACCTGGGACTTGCAAAGAGTGAGGTAAAACTCACAATTTATCTTCTTTTGTCGAGGTTTTCTCTATTGGGTGAGCCGAATTATGGTAGCCTAGATGTACTCAGAATATTGATGCTTAATAATATAAACCCTCAAAACTGTTGCACCGGTTTTCCCGCATTGGGTTTTTTCGGGGAGATTTGTTTGAAAAATATGTCCTTTGCATGTGTGCTTTAATTATTTTTGAGCACTTGATCTGTATAATTTTGTATGCTACAATGTATTTAATTTGATTTTTTCCTGAATTATTCAGAAAATAACTTGTTAATTAAAAAAAAACAAGTGGGAGAAGTAAATCAGATTTACCGCAGTAGGGTTTTTGGTTTAGATTCATAAATTTTCACAAAATTTTCATAAGAATATAAGTGGCTTTCCCACCACAATCCCCAACAAAACTGAATGTACATGGAAGAAAAAAAGGTAAAAATGAAAAAAAATAGTGAAAAAGGCCACTTTATTGTTATTATTGGGTCGTCCCTATCTGTAAATCATTCAACATATAAAAGATCCAATTCAAATTATGATGAATATGTCCTATATATTTGTGGTTGTAATTCAAGCCTTTTTTGAACGAAATGAAAAATGACAATCCCTAATTGGAATCTGGATTAGGGGCAAAAATTTGCCAAAAATTCAAACTGCTCAGAATTGCACCAAACTAAAATGAATGGATCCAGCCATCACTAGGAATCTGGCACAATTCGTTTCACTCAAAACGGAGTCAGTATGTGAAAGTTATAGCCTCCTGATCGACGTGTCAAACATGCAAATTTTCAAAAAGATGGTCAAATAGGGTCAAAGGAAAAAAATTGGGTTTTCCTCCATTTTTTCCCAATGACACTATAACAAATGTCACTTCATGATTTTCTGGAAGGATTGAAGGTGAAATGTTTTTATATATATATTCTCCTAAGGGCGAATTATTTTTTTTAAGGTTGGGGACAGTCCAACCAGAAGCTAACACGTGGTGCAGCTAGGGGACGCCACGTGTCCCCTCTGGTGGACAAAGGTAAAAGGTTGGATGAATTTCATATGGTGGTGGTATGAGATTTTATGTCAAGTCTGCATCTTATAGTAATGGTCATATTCGAATTATATATTATGGGCACATTTATTTAACCTATGGTTCACTAGTACATATGGTCAATTTTCCAACACTTTAGTTTCGACAATTTTGACGTATTGTTGGAAAGTTCACCAATTTTTCTCAATTTTTTTAATCCTGCCAAAAAACGTCGCTCTAGCGACGTTTAGGGAGTATCTTCAGAACAACGATTCTTAGGAAAATCTTCGGAATAATGAAGTTTCAGGACAGAGCATCGAAATTGTGGCGTTTCGGAGCCAAGTGTCGAAATTGCGATGTTTATGAGCCAAGTGTCAGAATTGACGTTGCGGGAGTATGCGTCGGAATTGTGACATTTCAGAGCCAAGTGTCAGAATTACAAAATTTAGGAGACAAGTGTCAGAATTGTGACGCTAAGGAAAAGCGTCGAAATTGCGACGTTTCGAGAGTTAGGGTTTTGGGTTTAGGAGCAATGTTAGGGTTTAGGATTTATAAACAATGTTAGGGTTTAGGGTTTAGTAAAAATGTTTGGGAGTTATATTTTAGGGTTTAGGAACAATGTGTTGGGTTGTGTGATCGGGTTTAGGGTTTAGGAACAATGTGTCGGCTTGTGTGATTAGGTCATGTGAGGGTGCCCAAGGAAACACGTTCGAGCGAGTTAGGTTGGGTCTAGTCGGGTCATGTCGTGTGAGGCCGCCCAAGGAAACACTTTCGTACGGGTCGGGTCGAGTTGTGTGATGGTGCTCAAGAAAATGCGTTCGGGTCGGGTCAGGTCGGGTCGCGCCGTATTGTGAGGGCGCCCAAGGAAACACGTTCGAGTGCCCAAGGAAACACGTTCAGGCAGGTCAGGTCGGGTCGGGTCTGGTTAGGTCGTGCCGTGTGAGGCCACCCAAGGAAACGTGTTTGGGCAGGTCGGGTCAGGTCGAGTCATGTGAGGTTGGTCGTATAAAAAATGCAAAGTTGTGACCACCCGTGTTTCTTGTACATGCTTGTGCGATCTGTTTTCCATATGCTCCCTCGTGCGCCCTTCGTTCGGGCATGTTAGGTCGTGCCGTGTGAGGGCACCACATGAAATGAGTTCAGGTCGGGTCGTTTGAGGGAGGCCGTATCAAAAATGATAAGCTCTGACCACCCATGTGCCTTGTGCATGTTCGTACGACTCGTTTTTCGTTTTCTCCCTTGTGCCTTCGATGTTCGAGCAAGTTGGGTCTGGTTGGGTTGGGTGGTGCTATACTGTGAGGGCGCCCAAGGAAATGCACGGTTTGGGCGGGTTGGGTTAGGTCGAGTCATGTGAGGGCACCCAAGGAACGTGTCCGGATGGGTCGGGTTGTGTCGGGCCGTCTGAGGGCGCCAAGGGAAACACATTCAGGTGGGTCAGGTCAAGTCGTGTGATGGCGCCCAAGGAAATGCGTTCGGGTCAGGTCAGGTCGGGTTGTGTCGTATTATGAGGGCACCCAAGGAAACACGTTCGAGTGGGTCGAGTCAGGTCTGGTTCTGTTAGTTCGAGAGGTGTGAGGGTGGTCGTATCACAAATTCTAAGTTGTGACCACCCATGTTTATTGTGCACATTTGTACGATCCGTTTTCTGTTTGCTCCCTCATATGCCCTTCGTTCGGTTGAGTCGGGTCGTGCCGTGTGAGGCCGCCCAAGGAAACACGTTTGGGTCAGATCATGTGAGGGATCCGTATAAAAAATGCTAAGTTGTGACCAAATGTGTGCCTTTTGCACATTCGTGCGACCCATTTGTTGTTTTCTCACTCATGCCTTCGACGTTCGGGTAGGTCGGGTCATGTGAGGGCGCCCAAGGAACATGTCCGTCCGGGTCGGGTCATGTCTGGTCGTGTGAGGGTGCCTAGGGAAACGTGTTCAGGTGGGTTGGGTTGAGTCATGTGATGGCGCCCAAGGAAACACTTTCGTGTCGGGTCAGGTCGGGTCATGTCATATTGTGAGGGCGCCCAAGGAAATGCGTCCAGGTGAGTCGGGTTGGGTCTGGTCCGACCAAGTCGTGTCATGTGAGGTCGCCCAAGGAAACGCGTTCAGGAGGGTCGGGTTGGGTCGGGTCATGTGATGGTGGTCGTATAAAAAATGCTAAGTTGTGACCACCCGTGTTGCTTGTGCACGTTTGTGTGATCGGTTTTTCGTTTGCTCTCTCATGCGCCCTTTGTTCAAGCGGGTCGTCTCGTGTCGTGTTAGGGCGCCACAAGAAACGTATTCGGGTCGGATCATGTGAGGGAGGTCGTATAAAAAATGCTAATTTTTGACTGCACGTGTGCCTTGTGCATGTTCTTGCGACCCTTTTTTCATATTATCCTTCATGCCTTTGACGTTCGGGTGGGTCGGGTCGGGTCGGGTCGTGTGTCGGTGCCCAAGGAAATGCGTTCGGGTCGGGTTGTGTGAGGACACCTAAGGAAACACATTCAAATGGGTCAGGTCAGGTTGTGTCCTATGATGGAACCTAAGGAAATGCGTTCGAGCAAGTCGGGTCGTGTAAGGTTGCCCATCGAAACATGTTCAGGCGGGTCGGGTCGGGTCGTGTGAGGGCGCCCAGGGAAACGCGCTCGAGCGGGTTGGGTTGAGTCGGGTTGGGTCGTGTGAGGGTGTCTGTATAAAAAATTCTAAGTTGTGACCGCCCGTGTGCCTTGTACTGCACGTTAGTGTGACCCTTTTTCCATTTTCTCCCTCATGCCTTCGACGTCCGGGTGGGTCGGGTTGGATCGGGTTGTGTGATGGCGCCCAAGGAAACACGTTCAGGTCAGATCATGCTGTACTATGAGGGCGCCAAAGGAAACACATTTGGGAGAATCGGGTCAGGTTGGGTTGTGTGAGGGCGCCTAAGGAACATGCTCTAGTTGGGTCGTGTCAGGTTGTGTGAGGGCACCCATGTTCCTTGTGCATATTTGTGCGATCTGTTTTCTATTTGCTTTCTCATGCACCCTTCGTTCGGGTGGGTCTAGTTATGCCTGTGACCTTGTGCGACCCATTTTCTGTTTAGATTAAATTTTAATTAATTTTTTTTTTTTGCCTAGGAATTTTTTTTTTAATTAATTAAACCACAGTTTAAAAAATAATAACAAGGTTTTATAAAAGAAAATAGCGGACACCAGAAAAATAAAAGAAAAAAATAAAAAAACTCTAAATCATTTCTCAGGGATTCTACAGGGATATACTACCCAAGCCAGTATAAATCAATCAAAACCAGAAAAAATAAATCCACAAGTCAAAAATAAAAGAAATCAAATTTCGACAAGAAGATTTCTCACAGGCGATGAACCTTAGGGTTTCAATCCTCGGCCCTAGGTCTTTTGGCCCTAGCACTTCACTGTTCACTGCGACAGGTTTACGCCAGACTCAGTACTCGGCTCCACACCTGTCCTACGAATCTCTGACCCCGAGGACTCTGTGGCGAAGGTTGGGTTCCGTGTAATTAGCTTTACAACCTCAGAATGGGGTTATTTCTTTTTTACCGTCTTTGTATACTGCAACGGGCTTTGTCGACTAGGGTTTTGGTGCGGTCGCGATTTTCTCGCCGTGTTGGTTTAAGATTGGCTGGCCGTGGCAGAGATGGGGTTTGATAGCGAATGTGTTGAGCTTGAACTTGCGCCAGAGGACCTCTTGACGTGTTGGGGACATGAGGTCTCTTCAAAGAACCTCGATTTGTTTTTCCCAAGCAATGTAGATCTCTAGGGACTTGGCAAGGAGGCGGTTGTGGGAGGTTTGCAGTTTGGAGCAAGTCTGCTAGAAGAATCTTTCTAGTGTTCCTGGAATGGTCGTTGGCAGGCGGGTTTATCTCCTGTGGAGGACCACGAGCAGCTGAGGGCAATCGAAGGCTGGGCGAAAACGTTGAAGCAACCCCCTCGTTTCACCTCTCTGAACGAGAACCATGGTAATTTTGTTCGTCCTGAGTTTTCTGGTGGTTTGGAAGATATCGTTGGAAGCCATGGTTTGCAAGGTTTTTCAGGTTTTAATCGTTTAGGATAAGGGGCTCTCGATGGTGGAACCTCGCAAGGTCCAGCTCTCCCCTAGCATGGCTGCCCCCTGCCTGTAGCACCTCAGGGTCAGGGAGCCCCTCAAGGTGGCAGTGGTTTTTCTTTAAACTCCCTTCAGGGTGCTGCTTTCGAAAAACGACAGCCCTGGGCCTCAACTAGCGGTGTGGCCGAAATAAACCCTAGGGTCTCGACTTCTATCTCGATCCCTCTGGGTGTGGCTTGTTCTAAGGAGCTTGGGGTTGCCGAAGGAATCCAGCAGAGGGGGCCGGAGGGAGAAGAAGTTCTTTCTGTTCCTGAAGGAGGGGGACAAGGGTCGCCAGTATCGGCTGTGCCGGATATTCCTGCTCCAAATGTTGCGGGAGAAGGGGGGACTTTCAAGGAAGTCGTGGGGGGAAAGAGAAAGAAACCAAAGTCCATTAAGAAGAAAGAGCTTTGACCGAGCTATCTGTTGGGGGTAGATATCAGTATAGAACAAATCATGGAAGCGTCTGAGACTATTCTAGTTGGCCGTGTAAGAGGAAGGAAGTACTCGGCTGAATACATAGCAGACTGGGTCCACTCCGAGTGGAAAGAAGCCCTGGGTCAGCCATCAGAGATCACTGTTCTGGAAAGGGGTTGGTTTAGCATTCAAATTGACAACAAATCTCATGTGGACTGGGTTTTTGAACGAAATTGGAGCTTTGGGAAGCACCCCATTCTGTTTCGCAGATGGACTCCTTTGTTTGATGCGCATAAAAAGAAATTGGCGGAGTCCCCTGTCTGGGTAAAGCTCCCTGGTCTCCCCTTACAATTCTGGACGGAATCTGTTTTTGTCTCTATTGGTAATACTTTGGGAAAATTTCTGGAGTATGATAACTCTTACATCAAAACTAGGGACAGGAGTATGGCTCGAGTGTTGATGAGCCTCAACCCGAGGGAGGGTTTGGCGGATGCGATGACTTTAAAATACAGGGACTTTGAATTTCTTCAAACCCTGGACTATGAAAATCTCCCCTTCCGTTGTCTTCGGTGTCACAAGCATGGTCATCTTGCGAAGGAATGTCCCCTAGGACATCGTCGTCGTCGGCGTCAGATGAAACCTTATAGCCCACAGGGGGTTCCTGCTCATGAATCTGGGGGGGCACAGTCGAAGACTTCTCTACATTTCGATAACCAGACGAGGGTTACAACGATTGTTGATCCTATGGAGCAGGATCGTAGTTCAGATGGTAAACCTGTACCTTCCTCTCAGCTTAATCCGCCGACCTCCCTGGCTCTTATTCCTGATGAGCTTGCTGGGGCGTCCATGGCGGGTACGTCTCCTCTTCCCCCTTATTCTTTTAGTTCCTCTGCTTGCATCTTTCAGTCTCTCTCTGAAGGGCCTGGTCCTTCCAGGCAGATTTTAAACGATTTCTCTGCGCTGAATTTATCTAAAGCTTCCTCTGATAGTATAATCATCTCAGTCCCTCTCCCGTCTGAAGCTGCTTTGCCTTTCTCTGAGGTTTCTATTACTTATGTCGAATCTGGTGGTCACACCATGGATATCCCTCCCTATAATCTCCGTCCGTTGGCCAATAGAAAGGGTAAGGGTCAGGTAGTTGGAGGCATTGCCTTGGACCCTATGTTAATCGGGCCAAGGAAGTTAAGGGGAAGAAAATCTTTACTCTCAAAAGCTCAGTTTAAAGCTGTCATTGACATTGCAGACGGGAAACAGAAAACTTTTCCTAGGGTGCTTAGAGCGGAGCCACCCCCCCCCCCTGTTCCCTGATGATCTTCCTTTCCTTCAATTGCAGAGGCTTAGCTAGCCAGCCGAAAAGGCTAGCCTTCAAAAACATTGTGCAATCCTATAACCCGGATGTTATTCTCCTCCAAGAAACTTTGGGGAAAGGGGATGATGTTATCTGTATTCTTCAAAAAAATTTGCCTGGATGGGCCTTCTCAGCTCTTGATGCTGCCGGTAGGTCGGGGGGTGTGGTTTCTGGTTACAATATGAGGAAGCTCAAGGAAGTCTCATCTTGGGGTTCAGAAAACTGCTTGGCAATGGAGCTCTATTCCAGTGAATTGTGCATCTCCTTCCTTATTCTGAATATCTATGGGCCTTGTTTGGAGAGAGAACATTTTTGGAACTCCTTCTTCAGTCTCTCTTGCCTCTCCCACCCTTACCTAATCATTGGAGGAGACCTAAATTTCTCTTTGGGGGATTCGGAATCTTGGGGCGTAGCTGCCCACTCGGACCCCCTCTCTGTCTTTTTCATGAATAAAATTGCTTCCTCCCACCTAGTGGATGCCCCGTTGATCCAACCTGGAGAAACAGACCCCTAGGAGATGATTGGGTGGGAAAAAGACTAGACCGATTCCTTCTTTGTGAGAATTTGGTGGATTTTCTTTCAGTTTTCAGACACTGGGTTGGAGAAGGAGGTCACTCTGATCACTTCCCGGTCCTCCTGGAATTAAAAGGAGATGTAAAGAAACCAGGAACCCCTTTTAAATTCAACTCATCTTGGCTGAAGGATGAATCCTACGAAGCTCTTTTTCATGCTACTTGGATAATGGACAACCTTAATGAAGAAGGAAGTAGAAGTGCCCATTTTTCGAACAATCTTAAGAGAATGAAGCAAGCCAGAAAATAATGGGCGCATTAGAAGAAATTAAAGGAGGAAGAGGAGCTCAAAAGTATAAATTCTGAACTAGACCTATTGGAAAATCCGAATGGAACTGGTTATGAGTCCTTGGCTTCAAGAAACATAATTAAAGAGTTGGAAGCCTCTCGGCGTAAAATTCTCCAGTTAAGAGAAGAAAGCTGGAGACTGAAAAGTAGAGCCATCTAGCTGCAAGCGGGAGATGAAAACTCTAAGTTCTTTCAGAATTATGCAAAGGGTCGTAAGATTGCTAACACAATTTGGGAATTGAAAAAGGAGGATGGGGAAATGGAAAAATCCTTTGAAGAATTGGCTTCTCTTGGTGTTAGCCACTTCAAGAATATTTTCAAAGCCCCGGAGGAAGTTTCCATAGCGGAGGTTATCAGAGTTGCACAATTCTTTCCTCGATACGTTGAGGAAGAAGACAATGACTCTATTATGGAAGATGTCTCAAAACAAGAAGTGGAGGACATTCTCAAGGATATGCAGAAGGACAAAAGTCCTGGGCTTGATGGGTGGATAGTGGAATTTTTCCTTCATTTCTTTGGATACCTGGGGGATGACCTGGTTGCGGTCGTAGATGAGTCGAGATCCTCTAGATCTATCTATCAACCTTTCAATTCAACCTTTTTGGCTCTGATACCCAAATCTGATCAGCCTGTCTCTTTTGATGACTTTCGGCCTATTTCCCTTTGTACCTGTGTTTATAAAATTATTGCTAAAATCATAGCCTCCAGGTTAAAACCTTTCTTATCTAAGCACATCTCTCCTGAGAAGTTTGGTTTTTTAGATGGAAGACAGATTCATGAAGCTGTGGGAATTGCTCAAGAAACTCTGCATAGCTTAAAGAGGAATGGTAAGAAAGGGGCCATTGTTAAAATTGATTTATCAAAGGCCTATGACAGAATAAGCTGGATGTACTTACGTCTTCTGCTGACTCACCTTGGTTTCAGATTTGATTTTGTTAGGTGGGTCATGAGTTGCATTACTTCATCCTCTATTGATTTACTAATTAACGAGGCAGCTTCAAACTTCTTCAATCCGGAGAGAGGGCTGAGACAAGGATGCCCTTTGTCCCCTCTTCTTTTCTTGCTGGCTGCAGAGGGGATTAGTCTAATGACTAGTAGGGCAAAAAGACAAGGAGATCTAAGAGGAATTGAAGTGGCAGTTAATTTGTGGGTAACCCATCTACTTTTTGTAGACGACATTATCTTATTCAGCAATGGAAGTGTGGAGGATTGTAGGGCTCTAAAGAGCATTCTGGACCTTTTTCTTAAAGCTACAGGTCTTAAAATTAATGAGCAGAAATCGAACCTTACAATTTCGGGTATGTCTTTGGAGGAGAGTGGCAGAGCGGGGGCAGTTCTTCCATTTGAAGTCAAAACTCTGCAGGAAAGTTTTAAATACTTGGGCTTCTTGTTGAAACCTGATTCCTACAGGATACATGATTGGAAGTGGCTGCTGATAAAAATAGAAAAGAAGCTCAATTTGTGGAGTCATAAATGGTTGTCTCGAGCAGGGAGGCTGGTCCTAATAAATTCAGTCCTGATGGCAATTCCTGTTTATTGGGCTAGTCTCATGTGGGTACCTAAAGGTATTTTAGCCTCTATTGACAAATTGTGTAGCAGATTCTTATGGGCCAGATCTAAAGTGGAACACGTGACTCCCTGGGTTGCTTGGGATAAGATTTCGAGACCTAAAGAGTGGGGAGGATGGGGAATAAAGCATTTGTCTTGCTTTTCTAAATCCTTAGCAGCCAAGCTGACATGGAGATTTATTTCGACTGACTCTCTATGGTCTACTGTTACGAAAAGAAAGTATATAGATCCGGCCACAACTATTGAATGGGTCCGCACACCTGTGAAGTCTTCCAAAAATGCCTCGGTGGTTTGGAAGGCTGTAGTTGCTTCGAATCACACTATCGAACAAGGCCTAGCATGGAAAGTGGGGGATGGTGCTCGGGTGAGGATTGGATGTGATCCCTGGGTTGGGTGTTTAGAAAGATACGCCTTATCTCTTGATCTGAAACTATTTCTATCTGATCGGGGATACCTTTTCCTGAATCAGCTAGCCAATCCTAGGACTACTTCCATCTGGAGGCAAGGGTGGTTGTCAGCAGATGATCTTCATTTAGAGGAGAGGTGGAGAGAGGAATGGAGCCTCTTTGTGTTGGACCTTCAAAACTCCTCTGTTCGGATTTCGGAAGCAAGGGATGAGCTAGTTTGGGTCCATGCGCAGACAGGAAGTTACACTCCCAAGATGGGCTATAAATGGTTGATGTCCCAACAAGGCTGGGATGATCCTACATGGTGGTCTAAACTTCTCTGGATGTTGAAATGCCCTGCAAAAACCAGACTTTTCTTCTGGTGCATCCTTCAGAAAAAAGTGCCAACGTGGGATTTCTTGCAGAAAAGGGGGAAAATAGGCCCAGGATGGTGCTCTCTCTACAAAGCTAATGAGGAAACATCAATGAATTTATTTCTCACTTGTCCTTTCAATGTCAGTCTTTGGGCTGAATCCTTAAGACTCATTAATTCTCCCCTCAGGTGGGAAGGAGAAAGCATCCAGCAAGCATGGTCCCGGTGGTGGCAGGAGGCTTCTGATGACAAAGTTCGCTCCATCCCACTTTTGATAGCCTGGGTTACTTGGCTAGCTAGGAACCAAGTTATCTTCAAAGATATTCCCTTCCCAATTGGAAAATTGGCCGCAGAAGGGGCAGCAGTTTATGACAGCATTCCATCTCCATCTGGGCGCTCGATCCCTCGCTCTATTCAGCCTGAACTTATTAGGGAATCTGTTCCATGGGCCTATTTAGATGGGGCTGCAGATGTAAATAGACGGTGCGGAGCAGGTTTGGTTATTTATGTTACTCCTAAAAATTCTTTTCGAGCCTCAATTGGCCTTGGGCAGGGGACCAATAATTTTGCTGAGCTTAAGGCCTTACATCACCTTCTTTACTGGCTATCCTTGAGACAGATGAGACAGGTTCAGATTTTTGGTGACTCAAAGAATGTTGTAAATTGGTTCAACAGGACTCAACAATGCAGGAATTATATTTTGCTTCCTTTGCTTAATGAGATTTTTCGTATCAAAAGTTTTTTTAATGAAATCACTGTTTGCCACATTTACAGGGAAAGAAACCAGGAGGCAGACATTTTATCTAAAACAGGTGTTCAACGAGATTTGGGGACCTGGTCTGTGACAGAGATGGACAGTGGGGTGATCAATCCTATTGCCCAGCCAGTTTTTGGATGACAGCTTATCCTCTTTGCTGTTCCTTTTTACCATGCCGCAGCTGATAGTTCTATGTTATTTTATGTTATGTTAATTTTTTTTTTAAAACTGTTATGTTCCTTATTCAAAACTATGGATATTACTTTTATATTTTCTGTGGGCTGTTTTCCTCATATGAGGAGGCCCTCCGATACAGTATTCTCTAAAAAAAAGTTTCCTTTTCTTATTCTGTTACTCAACTGACCTCGAGATCGGGATAGTGCCTACTGCCGGTCTCTACAGGTTTACTGTTATGTTGCTATGTCTAAAATTTTTTTTTTTCAGATGCTGATGGTATCTTTCCTACTCTTTCTTTATCTCTGTTTCGGTGATATGCTGGGAGATACGAAAGAATGGAAGTGCCTCTTTTTTTCAGTGAAAAGTTACTTTTGATTAGACAGCCTTTGGTGTACCTGTGCGTACCCAAGGATGTCGAGACTGCTCTTCTCCCTCTCTAGAAGGAGATCAAGAGTTGATATGAAATGCTATGCATATGTTTTGTGACTCTCTAATATTAATAGAAAGTTCGATTTTTTTTCTGTGGAAAAAAAAAATAATAATAATAACAATAAAATTTAAAAATTTAAAAAATTTAAAAAATTTAAAAAATTTAAAAAATTAAAAATAAAAAAATAAAAAAATAAAAAAATATAAAAAAAAATATAAATAAATAAATAAATAAATAAATAAATAAATAAAAAAAAAAAAATATATATATATATATATATATATATATCGGGATAGTGCCTACTGCCGGTCTCTACAGGTTTACTGTTATGTTGCTATGTCTGAAAATTTATTTTTCCAGATGCTGATGGTATCTTTCCTACTCTTTCTTTATCTCTGTTTCGGTGATATGCCGGGAGATACGAAAGAATGGAAGTGCCTCTTTTTTTCGGTGAAAAGTTACTTTTGATTAGACAGCCTTTGGTGTACCTGTGCGTACCCAAGGATGTCGAGACTGCTCTTCTCCCTCTCTAGAAGGAGATCGGGAGTTGATATGAAATGCTATGCATATGTTTTGTAACTCTCTAATATTAATAGAAAGTTCGATTTTTTTTCTGTGGAAAATAATAATAATAATAATAATAAAATTTAAAAATAAAAAAAATTAAAAATAAAAAAATAAAAAAATAAAAAAATATATAAATAAATATAAATAAATAAATAAAGAAATAAATAAATAAAGAAATAAATAAATAAATAAATATATATATATATATATATATATATATATAGATATATATATATATATATATATATATATATATATATATATATATATATATATATATATATATATATATATATATATATATATATATATAATGTGACAACATGTTTGATTTTTCAGTACTTATCAGACTTTCGACAAACGTGTCGAGCCATTGGAAATGTCGGAATAGCGATGAAACCATGTGAGGTTCAAGTCGGGTCGGGTTAGGTCGGGTCGTGTGAGATCGGGTCGTGTGAGAGCGCACAAGGAAACACGTTCGAGTGGGTCTGGTCATGTCATGTGAGGGTGGCCGTATAAAAAATTATAATTTGTGACCACCTGTGTGCCTTGTGCATGTTTGTGCAATCTGTTTTCCATTTGCTCCCTCGTGCCTTCGTTCGGGCAGGTCAATTCATGTTGTGTGAGGGCACCACAGGAGACATGTGTTGGAATCATGACTTCCGTTAGACCAAAACCCGCAGGCGTTAGTCTCTATTACAATCGCCAGAGTTAGGATCCATGAAAAGTGGTTAGTCCATGTCGTGATACACATGGGGAGCGTTGAACCCAATGTCCAACAATCTCCCCCCCAACGCGAGCCGGGTGAGTTTTGAACTAGATACTTGTTGCTCTGATACCACTTGTTGGAATGACGATTTCCATTAGACCAAAAACCGCAGGCGTTAGTCTCTATTACAATCACCAGAGTTATGATCCACGAGAGGCGGTTAGTCCATGTCGCGATACACACGGGGAGCGTTGAACTCAATGTCCAACAACGCATTCAGGTCGTATCATGTGAGGAAGGTTATATCAAGGGAGGGAGGCCTAGAGGGAAGGCATCAAGATAAATTAATAGGAGAACCCCCAATAGTTGTGATAAGGTGATTAGGGGCCCCATTATCATAACCCATAATCCATTAACCCATAATCAGTAAATTCCCTATCCCCTTAACCCTAGAGCCATAATCCCTTAACCCATACAATCATAACTCACAACTGATTAACCCCTTGTTCCATTAAACCCTAAGAAACTAACCCCTTAACCCCTAATGCTTAACTTATAATCCTTGAAGCCCCTAAGCCCTAAACCCTTATCATCTTAAACCTCACCCTTAACCCTTTAGCCCTAACCCCTAACCCCTTAACCTTCTGACACCTAAATCCCATAACCCTTAAGCACTTAACCACTAAATCCCCTAACCCCTAAGCCCATGGTGCTTAACCCTTAATCCTTGAATCCTTTAACCACTATCATTAGCCTCTAACCCCTACACCCCCTAGACCTCAACCCCTCAACCCATAAATCGCCTATGCCCTAACCCTTTACCCTTTACCATTAACCACTGATGCTTAAACCCCTAAACCCCTTAAATCATAGAACCCCTAAGCCTTTCTCCCAAAGAATAGGTGCTCAAACACTAATATTCTTGGTCATATTAGGTTTGTGTCCACTAACCCCTCAAATGAAACCTCCAAGCACTACTTGGGTCGAAGGGAAAAAGCTACAAGGTCCCAAAATCTGATCTACATTTTATATACAATCACATTTCCCCCAATTATCCACCACACATTTTCTTTCAAAGGGAAACAATATGGTCTTCTAATATCCACAAATGCATATATGTTCATAGGAATAAAGTAAGGTTCATCTCCATGCATGACCCAATGTAATTCATGTCCCTTCAAAAGAAAAAATAGGATATGAGGATGTCTCTTTACCTATCATCATCCTTTAACACTGGTCCATTCTTGTACCAAATGTAAGGGTAACAATCACATACATGTCTACAATATTTCTCAAAGGTTCTATCCACAACATGCTCAAAACAACATTCAAATTCCCTTAGTTTGCTCCAAGTATATTTGAAACTGACATAAGCAGTCCTCAACTACATGAATTCTGCAATCTCCAACTTATCCATATCTTAGTATAAAACAAAAAAAAACTATAATTTATTAATTTCTTTGATTTACCTTTTCTCTGGGTTAAAATTTGTTACGGATTACCAAATTTAGGTTGAAATATTATATTATCATCATTTAAATTTCGTGTAATTTTTATATTTCAAACATTATTTATTTAAACCCCTTTTAAGTATATAAATATTTAAATAATAATACATAAATCTATTTTTCAATTAATTTAATTTCCATAAGTAACATCTATATAGAAAAAAAATTATTTCATGGTAAAAACATGTCATAAACTTCTATAACTTTAAATTTCATTGTATAATTGCATAATTACCATGGTGTAGACTCGTTAATTTACAAAATTAGGTTAATGTTTGATTATATGAATTTATTCTAAGTTCAACTCATATATCAACGGTATATTTAGATGATCTGTGTGGAAAATTCTTAGATGTGAGAACATCTGGCCACCTAAGAGCTGATGGACCTCTCCTCCAAGATCAAACCGTCGAGGACTAAAGGAGTTCGTTGAGGTACTGAACCCTACCCCCAGGGTTGCATCCCGAGCTCATTTTGTTAATTATGATGAGGGTTTGATGGCTCCACCTTCTCGTGAACTAGTTCAGGAGGCCAAGGTTTTGTGTCTGATGATAATGCTTCTTGTACACGTATTGAACCCAGAACAGTCTCGGGTATTGCACTCAGAACAGTCTCGTGAATTTCTCTTTCAGAAAGTTGGGCTCGTCCTGGAGGGGTTCGCTATAGGTATTCCCTATTCAATATGAAAAAATGTTAAAGAGTTGATTCACCTTTTTTATCTATTGATTAATGGTTCTATTTTTTTTTTGGCGTTCCTTGCTCTCCATTGGTTACGATGCCACTAAAAAATCCAGATGGTGAAGCCATTACAAATTTCGCCGATGTCGGTAAGTTTATTGGCCTCGTGTTCTTAAACTTGTTTATGGTATATTATTCTAGGATTCATAAATACCATTATATTATGTGCAGGTTCTCCCACGACCCTGGTGCATGATTATCTATGTGGGACTTGGGCCATACCCCTCAAGGGTTTCCTGGCTCTTTTCCACGTTAGTTGTAAATACCTCCCGGGACTTAAGATTTTACCTCAAATTAATGATTACACATTGCAAGAATAGAACTATTATCACTGTTTATCGGTTTTGCATTCATCTTTGTGTTCCTCGGGAAATTCAGACTAGGGTTTCCTCTAACCCTCCTGACAGGGTTCAATTATCATTCATAGCTGAATTTACTAGCCTATAAAGAGAAGAAGATCCACATAGAATAGGATTTTTCAACATGATCCAAAATAGGTAGAAGAGTTCTTTAATACTGCCATTTACCTATGACAAATAAATATTCTAACCCAAGCCACATTACCAGAGATGCTTGAAGAATAATAATGTCACCATGAGTCTGATGTATGGCTACAAGATTTGTTTTTGTTCTCGATCATAAACGTACCCTACTTATGTTTGGTAAGTTTCTGATACAAGTCAAGCACCTTGGGGTGTGCTTTGATCTTAGATGGATTAAATCCTGTCAGCCTCAGTCCATCCAAATTATTTACGCGAGAAAGGGCTACATATACCATACCATAATCAAATGCCCTACAAATATTTGTCTCTAGTATCTCCAAAGTCATCCCTTGGCACTTGTGCATGGTGACAACCCATGCTAAAATTAATGGCACCTGTGTTCTAGTATCCATCTCCTTCTCACCTTCATAAACACCCCAGGAATATGGCGTGATCATCTTTTCCACCTCGGATAGAAATCTCACCTTTGGCCAGAGGCCTCTTGGACAAACAACTATAAGGTATTTGTAAGTGTCATCCCTTAAAAACTCAACAGTATGGCCTATTGCACCATTCACCAGTCTGTTATCTGTTTCTAAATTCTTTATGAGCATCACCTATGCCCTTATTCGAAGACCAATCTGATCAGGAGCAATTCCACTATTCAGCTGACTCTTTGCTGGCTCTTTCCCTACATTCATCACCCTAAAAGTAATAATTTCCTACCCCAAGTCCTTCAGTATCTCATCATTCACCCTTATAACATCAACATTTCTAATATACAATCTAGTCACTGAATCATCTGAGTTCACCGATGGACCATGAAAGTTATTCAATTTGGCCAAGGTTTTTGGGTGAAATAGACCTCTTCTTATTTATTGCAACATCTCTATTAGCTCACTATCTGACTGCCTAAATACATGTCTTAATTCAATATTCTTTTCAAAACAGTCATTCAAGCAATATGTTGGAAAGGAAAGAATTTGTTCAGGTTTTGAGGCCTCACTAGTGGAAGTTGAAAGAAATCCCTTGTCACCATGAGCTGCAACCCACCCCACACCGCTTTCCCCTCCAATGGCTGCTTCAGTTCATTGGAAACATAATTCAATTGATCAAAAAGTTCCCCATCAATCATACTTATCTCATCTATAATCAATGCCTTTTCTTTTCTCCATATTTTAACCTTTATCTTACTCTTTCTCACCATAGCCAACAGTATATACTTACTTGTAGAACATGATGGAGCTCCAAAAAAGGAATGTAGAGTCATGCCACAATCCCTGTTGAGGCTATTAAAAATGTCTATTAATTTCCTACGTACTGGATAAATGTCAAGTTTTAGGTTATTAATTTAGGAGTTCCTACGCTCAAACCACCTGTCCTTGCCCAGTATTTTTGAAGAGGAGTCTTTCCACTTCTCATCGGTCAGATTCAATTAAGTGTTGATTGAAAATTACGTCCTGATACCCTCTCTCAAGGTGTTGATACATAATTTTGTTATTAACACAAAAATAATTGAGTAGGCGTTAATAAAAGGCCAACCCGGGCTCAAACAACTAAATACACAAGTTATTCAATAAATCGAAATATTATTTGTCTTATGCTATTTTTAACAACTGAAAATAAATATTATTCGATTTGTCAAGTTATTCATCCATGTAGTCTCTATTGATACTGTTAATGAAATTATCAATGGATTCTCTGTAAGATTTCATCATAGATATTGTTAATGCTTACTGTCATAAATAAGCTAGCATGTCTTCTCTGTAAGATTATAAGAAAAAAATCCACAATACTTTTAATCCTACTTAGGTTAGTATAACTTCTCCGCAAGTGTTAAATACATAAATATACAGTGCTTTTAATCATAATGTAAATAGTAGATAGGATATCATTCAACTTCCTTTTCATTTAAAAAAAGATACATATCTACTATGAAATTCAACACTGAACTACTTATCTCAATACTGCAAGACTAATCTGGTCCACCCAACCAATGGAACCGATAGCTGTTAGAAAATATCACTGAAGCTTCGTCAATTGAGGAGTAGTACTTCCTTTTATGTACTATAGAACAGGAAGGTAATCACAAATTTACCATCCTTTCTTTCTCGAACTAAAGTCTCTTCATTTGCTGTTATATATGAACCTTCTTTAGTCCTTAAACCTGTACTGACTTCTTTCTTGAAGTTCTTACTATATCTTGTCCTTTTCTTGCACTTTATATTAGAGATATTTTCATTTTAAACACTGTAAAATCTTCAGATAATTCCATACCTTTTTCTGTCCTTTAGCCCACACTTATACCAAACTTTATCACACAAAATTCTGTCCTTTAACCCGCGCTAAATCCTCTCTGAAATCCACAGTATTCTTCAGAGAAATCTGCACCTTTTTCCTGTCCTGAGATCTTGCAACTCTGTCCAAAAAAATCAGACTAATCGACTCTGCGTCACTATCTTTCTACATACTATACTGGTGTATATATAGTTGTTCCTGTCTATAAATGAGTCAAATTTACAGCCAATTAGTAAGCCAACTTCATAACTGTGTATTAGGCCGACATGTAGTGGAATTATTCCAACATTGAATATGGGTTGCCTTGAGGATTGTTATGAGCCATTCTTCCACAAGGTCTTGGAGCATTTTGGATTACTAGACTCTTCATATTTATGACCCTTAATTATATTTATGAATAGAAGACACAACCTAATAGACAACAAGAAGTAGTCTATTGACCTATAATAAAACATTTCTCATGAAACCCATGAAGCAAGCATAACAAAAATACATTTTATTATATTTGACTTCTATTTTACATAAATACATAATTACATAGTTGATATGAAGACCACTCCTAGTTACACTTTTTAGAATCCATCATTTTCCTTAGTAGTAGAAGACAGTCTCGAGTTCATAATGTTGTTATAAAATTTCTATCATCGATATTGTTTTTTATTATTATCTTCATGATCACCATCTTCATATCGAGGGATGGGCACGCATATTAGACAAGTTAGAATTCTGTAGGACTTTCACTAAGTTAGTATAAAACAAAGATAATAGCATTTTGAATGGAGTGGGCTGGATCCCAAACCTAGGTATTTCTAGTTATTTTAATCTTATTTTACCATTTTCATTTGTCGGTAAAAAGATAGTATTTTGTTGTTCACATTTTGTAGTAACATCTATTTTTCTGCTTTGATTTATTTGCAAAAAAGCCTAATGCTGATTTTGTAGATTCAAAGTTCACACAATAGGATATTCCTTCTTGAAGACCATTTTTGACTCCAGCATGGGTGAGCCCAGACACCTTGCATGAAGTACCATGGCTATGTTGAAGATTAATGTTACGAGGGATTCATCTATATTACCTTTGATAAAATTCTTGTGTTTTAATTGCACAGGTCATCTAATTATTTATGATGATTGGTATAATGTTCATCCCAATTGGAGTTTCTTGTCTCCTTGCATCTCACAGTGTATAATGATTTTGACCCTATAGTTACCTTGTCACACATTCTTCTATGTTTTAATTACTGAAACCCTATGACGATAGTCTGTTGTGTTGTGACAATTATGAATTATCTGTACATTTTGTGAAAGAGATTGAAAATAACCTTCTATTTTCAGGTGGTTGAAATTTTGGATCGACATGAGACCGAATGCATCCCAGAGGAATACTGGAGTAACAGGATGACCTACATTCAAATTGATTCAATTTCCAATAATTGTACTAGAACCCTGAGGGTGAGTTATATGTTTCATTATGAGATATGGAAAATATGAAAGCATAAAATATCAAATTACTAAAACTAAATCGAAATACTGAGGATACTTGCTCCAAGTAAAAGAACTATCAGAATAGTTTTACACAGTGTATTGGATAGACGACATACTATCATCTTTTGAAAAGTTTATAGTGAGACCCATTATGATTCAAGATGACTTTCTTGCATGCATTGAATGTAATCAACTCTTTGATAACTAAATAATTTCCAACTTGCTAAACTCTTGGACAAAGTTGCATATGTTATATAGTTTAAGACGGAACCTGTAGTATGGTACAGTGGTGATATTTACAAGAGAATATTCTTTTACAATTCAATTACTAAGTAGCATGTTTTTGTGGCATAGATTAATGATTAATTAACTTGCGCTTGAAAGCTTCAAATAAATGGTACATTCATCACTATAACTGCCTAAATTACCTTCTAAAGTCAAGATAAATTTTCTCCTTTTCTAAAGAAATTCCCCAAAAAATTATTAAGATCATTGACATAAAATGATAAAATGATTAATACTTACTTTATATTTTTGATATGGTTTAGTTCTAATAGTTTTTTCTGTTGAGAAAAAAGTAATGAGGGAAAGGTATTTTGTCAAAATAACCAAATACTAGTACGTTTTCTCAATGGTAAAATGCCTAGTTGATGTTCACCCAACTTTTTGCTGACAGTGCTATTAGTCATTTATGGGAAGTCTTCAAAGTTTTGCGCGAGACCGAGGTATATTTTTAGGTTAAAGATTCTTTATCAACTCCAAGAGTTGCATAAAATTTTTAAAGAATTCTTATCCCCAAAGTGGCATTTATGTATGATGCTTCTTAAAACAAAAAGGACTGCTACCGTCATGTCTATCAATCAGAGCAATAGAGGCAACAAAGAAAATAACTAACAAACATAAATTTAGGATCTTCTATCCTGCTAAAATTGCATCATGGATTTTCTGGTTCCTGTAATAAACTCACCTTCTATAACATGGGATTGAAGGCCTTACATGACCTTGAAATTTTTTCCATATTATTCATGAGCTAGCTGAACTCGAGGTTCTCTAGTTCATTTTGTTACACAATTCCAGTCCCTGATTTGGATTTCTATTGATTCTGGTAAGCCTTTCTCCAAATTAAGTTGAATGCGGATTCTTGCACAGGTTTTGTCAATGTATTTCCATGACGATTCCCAATCTCAGCTCGGGTTGACTCCTTCAATATGTTGGGGAATGGGAGATGGATCCAAACTATGGAACCATTTGGGATTTCATCTTCCAGATCAAATCTCAGGGAGAAGTTAGGTATAATGCATATGCACCTAAAATCCTAGCCCTCCCTGGAAGATTTATCTATGAGAGCTAGACTAAAAAATAACAGTAAAAACCCTTATCACAGTGGAAGTGAGTAAATTTTTCTTCCATCAGTGATGTTTAGTCTGCTTGAATACAAGCTTCCATTAAATCTTGACTCATCCACGATCTGTTTGTTGAGAAGTGTAGCTCGAATGGGAACATTTTGCACAGGTTCAGTGTGAATGTGCAGGAAGTGGTTTGAGACATTTCTTTTGGTGACAATCTTGGAAAGGTGATCACTAATTCTATATTGTAATTTCACTTGAAAAATAAAAGAAAGAGTAATAAGCTAATAGTCCATGGATCACTAGTTTCCGAAATTTAAATGAAATGTTTTGTAAGTTTTAGAACAATAGTGACTTATCTTAGGATTTAATCTTAGTTGTATCTCATGATTGAGATAGGTTGCAACTAGAGTTGAGGAGATAATTTATTTTCTCTCAAAGCATAAACGGTACAAGATAGGAGAGGTCAATCACATATATAAGAAAGACAATAGAGCTAAAAGAGGGCAAACTTGGTATAATGAGTTCAAGGAGAGGAAGAGGAGCATATTTTCGAAGTGACCAACAACTACAATAGAACATAAGAGTTATACTACTGATTTAACACTTTTTTATTCGTGCACAGGCTCTACACTGATGTTTGAGGTGATTTTCTTGATTGTACAATTTCTGGTTGAAAGGATTTTGCAAAGGTCACCTTCTAAGTTTTGATGAAAGGAATGAAAAGCTGATTAAAAGGAGAGATCCTTCTGTATGTATGATAATTTTTATGTTGTTCATTTTTCAGTTGTTTTGTGATTGATGCAATCTTCATAAATTCAATTTTTTGAAATTTTTTTTTTGAGTTATTTAATGAGAGAAAATTAGGACAGTAGTCACCTGGGCTTGAAAAATTTACACTTCCAATCTTGCCAATCAGCACGTTTTCTTCAAAAAACAGAGCCCTGTTCAAGGGGACACCCAACTTGACAATAAAATTTAAGCCTTCCCTTCTTTTGACAAATATCGAGAGATAGGACTATTTGTACAAGCCTTTGATTTCATTGTTGCCTCATTATCCAATGCTTTGAAGGCCACATCCACATGGGATAAGGTATAAGAAAGGAGAGGGGGGAAGGGAGCAGCTCCTTTTCCACTTGTTGCATGAGGAGTGAGAACAAAAATCCCAAGTTGAGAATTTTTTTTTGCAGGATAAGGTGATGTGGTCTCCCTTAAGAGGTAAGGAAAATCTTTATTAGGTTCCTAGATGTCAATTGCAATTACATAGATGTCGAAATGAAGGGCTTCATCTTGAAAAATGGAATCCAATACAATGCTATGAAATCATTTTATGTTTTTCCAAATCTCTGTTTGTGGGGAATTTGTGTTGTGACCAAGCATGGAAATTTGCAGTCAAAACACATGTAGAAGTAGCCTTTTCCCAATGGAAATAATCTTTAGATATGGGCAAGAAGTGATTTTGCACTGCAGGATCTGCGAACAATACCAGTGCTGCTACTATTCATTGTTCAGAAATAAATATGCTTGGGGGAGAATAAAGAGGTTATGGTTTTGGATTAGCAATTATTGCAAAAATTCAAGCAGTATTTGATTTGTCTGAATTGTGTGTTATGAATCTTCAATTAAACTTTTGTCCTTAAAATCTAAGCCTCTACTTTGATATTGGAATTTTTAGATCTTGGTTTGCAGTTAGGTTTGCAGAGGCATGTATAATTACACTTAAAAGCACATGAGATTTCTTTTTTTGGGATTTTTGGTGAGACCTAGTTTTTTTTTTAAATAATTTTTTTTTGGCGTCATATTCCGACGTTTAGTTTTCTTTTTAAATAATTTTTTTTTGCCATCGGTATTCTGAATTTTAGAAGCGTCGGTTGGGCATTGTGTAGCATCGGACTAGCGGTGCTTGTTTTGGTCGGAAGAGTGACTGATGCAGGAGCATCCAGACTTAGCCAACAATGTGATTGTGTGTTCACATGTTGTGGCTAACACGAGGCAGATAAAGATTGATTATTAATATTTTACTTAGTTTTAAATGAGAAGTTAGTTGTTTTTATTTCCTAACTTAGGTAGGAATAAAATAGCAATTGGTTTATCCCTGCGAGGAGATTAGGTCAAGTAGGATAAAGCTTAGAAATATGATAGAGATTGTTTGTTGGAGTGGTTCAGCAGAAAGATAAATAAATACAAAGCTAACTGATTTAGGTATATATATATATATAGGGGTGAGAGATAGAGTGTAGAACAAGAGTGAAATAGGTGTGTAATAGGTGCGAGAGAGGAGAGAACAGAGAGCAGAAAAAAATGTAAAAACCAGCCATCCAAGGGCTTGGCTCTATGTATTTCATTTCTAAATTAATTCCAAGTGCTTTGTGTTTTGATCGAGCTTCTATTTTAAACCGTTTGTTTTATTTATCTGTTGAAATCGAGCATTGCATTTAATCGCACAACAGGAAGGTTAATCGGATTTGCAGGCACAACAAGGCCATAGATCTTGCACAAATCCCCTGTCGAATTAAATATCGTATTAATCACATAACAAAAGACAATCATATTTGTAGGCACATCGAGGATCGTTAGATCCGACACCGATAAACGATGATAAATCACATCGCAGTCATCGCAAAGTATAGTGTTTATGGTTAAGGATTCACAAGTTAAATTATTTAACTTGTGATGCCAAGGGAGTCAGCGAAGGAATAACATGGACCGTCAGATCCAGCAAAGACCAATGGTGGAAATTAGAGTGCATAGAAGCAATTTCGCAAATCACAACATTTATAAGTTAACGTTAAGGCTGTCTCATGATAAGTGATTTTGTGTGCGATGTGAAGTGGAGAAGGGCCACGTCTCGACAACGCGCAATATCGCAGATCACATGAAATAGAAGTTAAACATTAAGTTAAACTATAAAGTGTGTGAAGTGCGATTCCCTGCAATTGGTCAGAAGTGTTGTGGGACCCTCCAGTAAGAAGTTCTGTGTATTTGCATTTGTGTTGGGTTTATGGGTGGTCTGTTAAAAATTAATCATTGTGATCGCACGTGTATGTATGCTTGGAAACTACAAAGGTGAAATCCGCTGCGAGTAAGGGATTTGTGTGGACCCATAAATTATAAATTTCACGTGTATTCTGATATTTTTGCAGCTAGTCTACATCATTTGGTATCGGAGTCGAGGAGAGGAGTCGGCATAAGTCGGGGAAGGCCGAAAGTTAATGCAATTTTTCTAGATTAGATTCGACATCTTCGGACAAGAATGGAGATAGTAGATATTGCTCAGAGAAGAGAACCTGAAGAAGGAGATGTCAACGTAGCAAAGGAAACTTCTGAGGAAGAAGAAGCGGCAGAAGACGAGGCAGCTAAAGTTTTTAAGATATTGCCAAAGGTTAGTGGGAAACCGAGAATGGATATTCCTTCATACGAGGGGATCCTTAATGTGAATGAGCTGATGGATTGGATCAGTTCAATGGATAAGTATTTTGATTTGGAAGAGATCGAAGATAAGAAAAAGATCAAGTATGTAGCTACCAGCTTGAAGGGCCATGCATCTATTTGGTGGGATGAACTACAAACATCCAGAGTTAGAAAGGGAAAGCCTAAGATCAAGCAGTGGGATTTAATGATAAGGAAGTTGAAGAATAATTTTATGTCAAAGGTCTACCAATTGATTCTATTCAAGCAATTACAAAATTTGAGGTAGAAAGGAATGACTGTCAAGGAGTATATATAAGAGTTTTACAAGCTGAGCATTAGAGTAGGACATGCTGAAGAAGATATGGAGAAAGTATCTAGATACATCAATGGCTTAAGGTATGACATACATGATGGAATCAATTTGTTGAGTCTGAAGACAATTGAGGATTCTGACTAAGCATCTTTGAAGGCAGAGGAGAAAATGTTGAGAAAGCAAAATCAGAGGAATATAGGTAAAAGTCCAGCAAGAGGAAGAGGAACATTCAAAGAAATATTTTAGCACTCTCAGAATGAAACGGGAGGTTTGAGTAGAAAACCACCACAGAGAGGAGACTTTGGTAGAAGAATATTTTCACCTAGAAGCAGAGGCCGAGGAGGAGAAATTTGACGCTACACATGTGGAGAATGGGGACACAGATCATGGGAATATCCTCATAACAAACCATCAAATCAGCCAAATGTGAATGTAGTTGAAGCAAATGAAGAAAATCCTCAGGTCATGGGAAAAGAAGAACCACCTGAGGTAGGAGAGTCTTTATTGATCAAAAGAGTAGTGCTTAATGTAGAGAAGGAAGAAAATGAGCCAGCACAGAGGAAGAGTCTATCCAGGACTATATAAAAGTGTAAAGAAAAGTGCAGCAAAGTTGTGATTGAAAGTGGAAGCACTAATAATATTGTTTCCATAGAGATGGTTGAGAAATTGGGGTTGAGTAAGATGGTACACCCTAATCCTTACAGAGTGTCGTGGCTACAAAAGGGACATCAGATTTTGGTGATAGAATAGTGCAAAGTAGAGATACAGATTCGTACATATAAATATGTCATATTGTGTGATGTGATGCCAATGGACGTATGCCATGTATTACTGGGAAGACCTTGGAAATTTGACAGAAAATCCATTCATGATGGAAAAAGGAATACCTACACCATAGATAAGGATGGAAAGAAGCACACATTTCTACCTTTGAAGGATGAAGAAGATAAAGGGACAACTGAGAATAACGTTATGATGATTAGTGGAAAGGAGTTGCTGTAAGAAGTCAAAAAAGAGAAGGAAATGCATTTTGTTGTTGTGGGTAAATCCAAGGTAATTATGACTTCTACTAATTTAAACAATATTCTTGTGGAAATTAAAAATCTGTTAGATAATTATGTTGATATAGTTTTTTATGAATTACCAAGTAAATTTCCACCAATCATAAGTATCAATCATCACATAGATTTAATACCTGGTGCAAGTTTTCCAAACAAAGCAGCATATAGAATGACCCCTCGGGAGAACGAAGAAGTTGGAAGACAGGTACAAGAGCTGTTAGATAAAGGACTAATCAAAGAAAGCCTTATTCCATGTGCAATACCAGCCGTGCTTAGTCCAAAGAAAGGAGGTGAGTGGTGCATGTGTATTGATTCCAGAGCCATAAAAAAGATCACTATCAGTCAGAGCAAGGAGGAGAATTTGGAGCATGTCAAGTTGGTGTTAAGTAATTTGCAAAAGGAAAAGTTGCTCATAAATTTGAAAAAATGCAGTTTCATGAAGAAGGAGCTCATTTACTTGGGATTTATAGTCTCAGAAGAAGGCTTGAAGATGGACCCAAAAAAGATCCAGGTAATACTGGATTCGCAAACTTCGAGAAGTATATTTGAGGTAAGGAGTTTCAATGGTCTTGCAAGTTTTTACAAAAATTTTATAAGAGGTTTTATTTAGATATGTGCACTAATAATTGAAACAATAAAGGAGAGAAACCAACCATTTAAATGGACAGAAGCAGCGGATCAGAATTTCAAATTGTTGAAAAAGAAGATCATTGAAAGACTTGTTTTGGCCTTGCCAAATTTTGAAAAAATATTCCAAGTCGATACTGATGCTAGTGGGATAGCAATTGGATATGTCTTAAGTCATGATCAGAGACCGACAGCTTATTTCAGTGAAAAGTTAAATGAGGCCAAGAATAAGTATTCATCTTATGATGAGGAGTTCTATGCTATTGTGCAAGCTTTGAAGAAATGGAGGCATTACTTGTTGCCCAAAGAATTTGTGTTGTATTCAGATAATAATGCACTGCAATTCATAAACAATCTGACGAAGTTGAACCAAAAGCATGCAAAGTGGGTGAAATTTTTGCAGAGTTTTAACTTTGTAATCAAACACACAAGTGGTAAGTTAAACAAAGTTGATGATGCTTTAAGTAGATTATATATGATTATGAGGGAATTGAAGATTGGCATTTTGGGGTTTGAAGAGATGATTGGCATGTATGAGGAAGACACAGATTTCAAAGAAATATATGCAACTGTTAAGAATCCGGTGATTCATAATAGAAGCCAGTGGTTAGATTACTTGATTCAAGGAGGATTGTTGTTCAAGAATAATAAAATATGTATGCCTAAGTGTACTATGAGGGAAAATATAATTAAGGAAAAAATAGTGGAGGACTGTCTAGACACTTTGGATAGGATAAAACATTTTTTCAAGTAAGTTCTTTTTCTTATTGGCCAAAAATGCAAACTGATATCAAATTTTTTGTTGAGAAGTGCAGGATTTGTCAACATGCCAAAGGAAGAAGCCAAAACAATGGGTTATATCAGCATGGATTTTGTTTTAGGATTGCTGAAGACTCAAAGAGGACATGATTCTATCTATGTTGTTGTAGATAGATTTTCTAAACTGGCACATTTTATTGTTTGTAAGAAAACTAGTGATGCAACTCACTTTGCTAATTTGTTTTTCTCTGAAGCTATAAGATTGCATGGATTTCTTGTGAGTATTGTTTCAGACAGGGATACAAAGTTCTATTGTAGCCGCTGCAACGCGCTCAAAATTTTTTACCCCCTTTCAAATTTTTGAGCCCCTAACCTTTGGTAAAAGATAAAGTCTAATCCAAGTCCACTCTTCTAGGATGACAAGTCGCAAAGTCACAGAGCTGATTAAACCAAATGTTTGTGACCCTGCGACCTTGCGACCCCTTTAGGTTGCGAAGTCGCAAGGTCGCATAAGAGTCTAAAACTTAAAAATTGCGACCATGCGACCTTGCTAAATGTTTACAATAAAACAGATAGTCGCACCACTACTAAAAGCACAAGCAGAAATAAAGAGGAGGACCGCACAGCTGAAGGAATATTCCATTGCCTTGGATAGAAAACTAGAATGGTCAAACATGTATTCGCAGGCTTCGGACACCTTGCCTAGGAAATATTGGATTTTCACCCAAAACGACAAAGTTCAAATCCGGATAATGGTACAATCCAAAGAGAAACTAGTCAAATATCTAGAGAAAGTAATGTCCGCATATGACCATTTGATTAGCGGCATCAATTCAATGGACGAAGTACACCGCATTCCTTATGTGGGTGCACTAGATGGAGAAAAAACATGGGAAGAAGTTTCCCAAGACATTCAAGCATTTCTAAAACCCATAAGGCAAGCAGTTGCTTCTCAAGAACTTCCGGCATCACAAGAAAACCTTGTTCAATTCATCGTGACACCATTCCGGATCTATACCAAGCTGGCCTCCATGTCCAATCAGATCACGATCAAGAGAGGTACCTTGATCCCTGAATGCACTCGGGTGCCTTCACAGATTGAGGGAAGATACTCCTCAGGTCTCCCCAGTTGCTGCAGATTATCGAGCATGGAAAAATTACGTCAAATAACAACAATATGTAGACGTCTCTAATCTCACAATCACCAAATTTCTCCCATAACCAAGTCGCAGGTTGCAGCAAACAGGAGGGGTCACAAGTCGCAATAGAAAAAAGAAGTTGCAGGTCGCAGTCAAAGCCAAGGTTGCAAGTCACAAATTCCCTCGAGTCATAGAGTGTGTCAATGGTCAGGAAGACGAAAAGTCAAGGACACCCAAGGGTCAATTTTGTTCTATAAATACTCCCTTCGGGGAATTGTAAAAGATCCTTTTTTTGGGACTCCAAAGGAGAAAAGAGAATTGTATAGCATTGAATACACCTTTCTGAGAATGAATACAGACACATGTTTTGATTCCACTCATGGATCTGATGAGGACTAATGTGTTAACACTATGAATATTTTTTGTCTTATGTATCTGATATCTTTATGATTAACTGATCTGCATTTTTTTCTTATATCATTTATACATTTTAGCTCACTAAATGCATTAATGATGTTAGGTTGTTTAATTAGGATATGTTAGCAACTTCGTTACTAACATTTATCTTATCTTTGAGAGCACTTAAGGAAGTGAAGGGTGCTCTAACCATAAAGAACTGTTTCTTCTGTGGTTTGAATAGATTTTACGAGCAAGACCCTAATGATGTGATGCTAACATCATTTCCTTTGGCTACATGCTTTAACTCATCTTGCTATTTGTAGTGTTTTATGTTCATTGAGACTCATCAACCATTTGTCTTGTATCATTCGAATAATCTTGTGTTCATAGGTCTACAGGGCTTGTTTGTGTCCAAGAAAAGGAATATTTAGCGGTAGTCGGACCCACACCCCGGACGAGATTCCTATCACAAACTGTTTAGAGTCTAATCGAGACTTTTTACTGGGGAGATCCATTACTGTTGGCCGGACATTTCTTCCTGTCAACAGATTTGGTGCTAGAAGGAGGGCCTGAATGGTAGCCTTCCAGCACACAAGTAACATCCCGTTGCAAACCTCGCAGGGGGAGATCATGTATGAAAAAACTCGTCCTCCACCCCTTGAAAATTCCCTAGGAGAAGAACCCCCTTTCTATGAGATCACCTCAGACCAGCTGAGGGCCCTACGCCCAATCATCTGTGATCTCATCAGAGGCTTGCAAAACTTCCCAGCCACCAGTTCCCTGGTCAACCCTCAAACTCTCGCAACTAACCAAACTCGCTAGGGAGCCCTAGTAAATTCCCTACCTCAATTGGTAGGTCTAATGATAGAAGATTATGCAGATGCAGTTGAGCATAATTTGGCAGAATCCCCTGACAGTCCTCGAGGGATTGAAGGAGACAACCTTGAAATCACTGAAACCCAACCTGACCAACCTTTGAATGATAAAATTCAAGCAAATAACTAGCCTGGAGGGGCAACTGGGAGGGGCTGGGGCGATAGAGGCTGTGGGTAAGGTCGAAATATGGGCCACCCTCACCACAACCAAAACCAAAACAGGTTCCCTTTCCTTTATAACTGGAAAAACATCAGGAATGTAGGAAACTGCGGGAGAAATTAGGACATGCACTCCCATCATGAAGGCGAATTGTCCAAATCGGGCATGGGAAGTGAATCTGAAAGTGAAATGGGGCATATCTACATACCGCGCCACCAGCAGGCTAGACGTGTACAGCCGCTGGCTTGGATGGCACAATCCCCCTTGGCTCTCCACGGTCCCCTCCATGACATGCCCCGACACCCTAAGAAGCATCTCCCTAAGTGATGCAACCAAAGGCTGCCACACCCACAATATGAATATAATCCAATAATCTGGCGCAGAAGCTTCTTATTTAATCTTCAAAAGAAGATTTCCTCACTTTTTAACCCATGGTTATAAAACCCAACAATAATAAATTCATATGTGGAAGCTGTCCCTTTTCATGATATTATGGTTATAAACCCTAATTAAAAAACTCGTTCATTTAAATTTTGAATATACGAAATAGACTTTGGTTAAAATACCCAAGCGCTAGCATAATATCATATATGTTTATGATTTTCAACTCTATGGTTTAAACCCCAAATAAACCATATAAATATTTACGGGCCCACAAATTTATTTCACTCTCTTACTTAGGGTTAACTAAAATTCCACCATACATATATTAATATGGCCCACACTGTCAATCAAACATAACTTTACACTACTCAGCATATGATTTCTTTACCTCCGCGTAGAATCTCTAACACCAAACAATAGCACCAAGCTTTCTATGCATTTGACTTTGGATACAATCCAAAATGTCAACATGCAAATATTTTTTGAAAGCCATAGCTTTACCAACGCACTTGCATCGATGATCATATATGGGCCGACATTTTACCAAAGAAACATATGCTGGTGATCTCTCCATACCCGTCCATCCATCAAACGGTCATCGCATTATGTCTCCCAATCCGACGACTATCGCATAACAAAGATTCACAACCTTTAATGTTACAAACTCACGCGAAATAAGCATTTTTTAATTTCCACCCGTCGGCTTCTAAATGCTATCACGTTCTTTTAAAGGTTTACCACTTATCACTCTAACGCTGCGCGAAAACCCATTTGTTGGTTTTTAAAACCGTCCTCGCTGTTCCATATTTTCTATTGATTCATGGTTCCACACTCCGTTAACCAAGGTTCCTCTTGCTTATGCTTTCCAAACTTATGGTTGCAAAATTTTGATCTTTGTTTATGCTATTCCTTCTCTCCAGTTCCATGCCGGAATACGAGGTTTCAAAACAACATGTCAATGTGATGTAAACAATCAAAAATTTCTTCTTTATTATATTAAATATCAATTGCAATTAAACCTTTGTTCCAGTCCTGATCCGAAATCACTGTTCGATTGGATGTACTTCTGATACATATGGTCCAATGTATCCAAATGCTGAATTGAAAATTTAGTTTCTCTTCTGTGTCATCGATCCTTTCAGTGATCGATAACTGAATTTAACACCCATCAACTCATACGTCTTCTCAGATGTGTATACAAACCTCTTATGCACTTCGGCTCAATTCATAATTATAACCCTATCTTGGTATTTCCATCAAAATTTTCAATGGTATGCAGAACCACCATTTCAAACCCTTATTGCAGAGTTTTATCACACACCTGTTCATAAACTATGAGCATTTATCACACATAATCTATAATTCAATCAATCAATGCACACATAATCATCCACTTCAGAATCGATTTAACTGAATCAATAAATGTATAATCACTCATTTCAGAATCGAATTTCTATACTTTTATATATATCCAAATAATTTACAAAGACTTATACTCTCTGCCTGATATTCTAATCAATGGCCTTTCACACACTCTCTGGCCTTTAGGCTTCACAATCCAAACCTACCTATCTAAATCCTCAGTCTCTCCCTTTAATGCCTTGAGGCTTATATTTTATACAAAATATTATGAACCAATTTAGGTTCAGATCCTCCATTATCTCAACAAACCTTGAATATCTTCTAATTCCTCATTTGCCTCAACAAATCCCTAAGGATCCTCTCTCATCCACAAAATCATGAACCCAATTCTAATTTTAGGATTTACAATTAATTTTTAAATCTCTCACTCCCTGTGGAATCTCAACTATCCTACTTCTCTCATATTCTCCAATCATTTGGGAACATTTACAAATTCCTCTCAATAATTAATATCTCTCATTAAAATAACTCAAACTCTAAAATTATTTAAATTTGTTACATAAAAATCCAATCTTCTTTAAAAACAAAAGACCCCAATGTCTAATAAAATACACAGAATTTTCTGAGCCTAATTCTCTTGCATCAGACTCCCAAGGTTAAAAATAATCATGATCTCCTGATCATGTTCTTTTAATCTTTGTCTTCCTGGATCCATACCTTGTTCTGTAATTTGTCATCTATTTTTGTTGTTGTTTGTTGCTTTTCTCCAGGTCTCCACACTTTATGCTGCTTTTCTCCATTGGTTGTACTTTCACAGTCCATTACTGTCTTCCTTTTGCTATTGCTGCTTCTTTTCTTTCTTGCCGATGTCTTCCTCACTTTCATCATTATCCTTCTTATCAGTTCAATTTCTCTGTCCAATAAATCTTTTTATTTCTGATTTCTCTCATCTCTTGATTGCTGAATTTTCATTCTTACTACCGCCCTGTCATCCTTACCCTCTTGTTTACTGTTGTCTTCTTTCTCTTGCATCTTCACATTCTGCATTTAGAATATTGAAATTGAGATTTCTCTTCTTGTATTGAATCCTGATTCTTCAGCATAATTTCCAACAATTCAATTTCTTTATTCCATGGATTAAATATTTCCACAGAATTTTATTCCTCTTTCTTTACTTGGTTGTTCATCTGTGCCAAATTTTCTCCAGCATCTACAACAAAACCTGCATTCACAAAAAAATTATTAAAATAAAAACCATAAGGCCTCAGTGCCTCTTTTCCCTTTGGCAACATTTTAGTATGCTGCTATGAAATTTCCTCCTTTATCAGCACATCAGTATGCTGATTCAAACTTCCCAAAGAATTCTCTAAAAGATTCTCGAGACTGTGAACAAGTATCTCTTCCATACCATCTGCTTTCATGATATTTCTCTGTTCTTGTTCACTGTAGTGAACTCTGTCTTCTGCAATCTCTCTGTCATACTCTGAGTTTTCCAACAAATATTCCAGCAATGCAATTTATTTTTGGCATTTCTGAAGTATTCCTCATCACTTACTATTCCCTGCATTTATACACAAATTTTTAGTTTGTAAATCACAAATCTCAGCAATCTCAACTGTTGCTTCACATATCAATTCTTCAGTCTGAATCTCATCTCCTTCTTTCACAAGAAATTCTTCCTGTGTTGTAACAACTTCAAATATAAATGCATCATTTCTTTCCTCATTCAAGAGACATTCCTCATCATTACTTTCTTCTTCAAAGTATTTATCTTCTGAAAGATATTCTTCCATACTTTTGACAGCTTAAAAATATTTCTCATCCTCTTCTGCAAAAGCTATAATCACATCAAAACTATTAGACTAAAAAATACAAGGCTTTACATCCTCCTGCTGATTTGAATTTTCCCAACAGTTCAAGAAATCATCAATAATTTTTCCTTCAGCAAGGTAAACTTCTTGTTGTCTTGAATTCTCACAATAATTCATAAGATCTTTCACAGATCTCCAGTCTTCAGCTTCACTCGGAATTTATCCCTGTTCTGCTTCACAAATGGAAACTTCCATTTTCAAGTTAGCTTCTCTGAGTTCTTCACATCCCAATTGTACACTCATCATCTGTTGAAGCTTTCTCAGCTCTTCTGCTAACTGTATATTCACTTGTTTCTCTCTCTTCTGTTTTAGCCTCTGCCACTTTACCTTCTTCTTCATGGTCCAACCATGTCTCTGGTTTTCTTCTATTAGATTTGTTAACACAT
Organism: Pinus albicaulis; assembly: GCA_034641835.2. Lineage (NCBI taxonomy): Eukaryota > Viridiplantae > Streptophyta > Pinopsida > Pinales > Pinaceae > Pinus > Pinus albicaulis. Next base: position 2,068,690,778 of record CM076575.1, on the reverse strand, counting down.
CAAAATCTTTTCTTATCTCAGCCAACTCCTTGTCAACCTCCTCTTAACTCATCCGGTTCTTGCGGATTGTTTTAGCATTCTTCATCTTCATCTTTTAGCTTTCATCTGAACCTTGCACATGAATTTCCATAGTCATTTTCTCTTACTATGAGCTGTACTAAAGCCTCTGCAATAACAAGTCCTCCTTGTTACAACTTACCTCACCAATCCTTTTCTTTGGACTTGGTATTTTGGCAAGCACTGGTTCTCTATCTTCTGGAACCTCTTGAGCATTCCTCTCTGCTCCTTCTAGGCTTCAACTCATATGCACCTTTTAAGAACACAATTGTCATTTTTATCCAACCTCTGTTGGAATTATTCAAGGTTTTGTTCCACACTTTACTCAGAAACTCTTACCAGTTTCCTTTGTCATTGCTCTTAAAGCTGTGATTTTCTTTTGCTGAGATTTTCTTCAACTGCCTGCAACCTAAATTCTGCAAACATAATCTTCAAATCAAAGTTAAAATAACACTTATCAACTCACCTTCAAGATCTCTGTGTGATCTTGTTTCACTTCTCACCTGCACTATATCTCTATTTGCTGCAATCTATCGGATTCAAAATCTGATCTCTTTTTATTTTCTCCATCACACATGTATTCATTCTAATTCCAATTTAATTAAAACAAACTTGAACCTTCAAAAGAGTTTTTTTCTACTCTGATACCAAAAATGATGCAGCTGAAGGCTTCCACACCCACAATATGCATATAATCCAATAATCTGGCGCGAAAGCTTCTTATTTAATCTTCAAAAGAATATTTCCTCACTTTTTAACCCATGGTTATAAAACCCAACAATAATAACTTCATATGCGGAAGCTATCCCTTTTCATGATATTGTGGTTATAAACGATAATAAAAAAACCCGTTCATTTAAATTTCGAATATACGAAATAGACTTTGGTTAAAATACCGAAGCACTAGCATAATACCATATCCGCTTATGATTTTCAACTCTACGGTTTAAACCCCAAATAAACCATATAAAAATTTACAGGCCCACAACTTTATTTCACTCTCTTACTTAGGGTTAACTAAAATTCCACCATACATATATTAATATGGCCCACACTGTTAATCAAACATACCTTTACACTATTCAACATATGCTTTCTTTACCTCCGCGTAGAATCTCTAACACCAAATAATAACACCAAGCTTTCTACGCATTTGACTTTGGATACAATCCAAAATGTCAACATGCAAATATTTTTTAAAAGCCACAGCTTTACCAACGCACTTGCATCGATGATCATATATGGGCCCACACTTTACCAAAGAAACATATGCTGGCGATCTCTCCATATCCATCCATCAATCGAACGGTCATCGCATTACGTCTCCCAATCCGACGACTATCGCATAACAAAGATTCACAACCTTTAATGTTACAAACCCAAGTGAAATAAGCATTTTTTAATTGCCACATGTCGGCTTCTAAACGCTATCGCATTCTTTTAAAGGTTTACCACTTACCACTCTAAAGCTGTGCGAAAACCCATTTGCTGGTTTTTAAAACCATCTTCGTTGTTCCATATTTGCTATTGATTCATGGTTCCACACTCCGTTAACCAAGGTTCCTCTCACTTATGCTTTCCAAACTTCTGATCTTTGTTTCTGCTATTCCTTCTCTCCAGGTCCATGCTGGAATACGGGGTTTCAAAACAACATGTCAATGTGATGTAAACAATCATAAATTTCTTCTCTATTATATTAAATATCAATTGCAATTAAACATTTGTTCCAATCCTGATCCGAATTCACTTTTCGATTGGATGTACTTCTAATACATATGGTCCAATGTATCCAAATGCTAAATTGAAAATTCAGTTTCTCTTCTGTGTCATTGATCCTTTCAGTGATCGATAACTACATTTAACACCCATCAACTCATACATCTTCTCAGATGTGTATACAAACCTTTTATGCACTTCGGCTCAATTCATAATTATAACCCTATCTTGGTATTTCCATCAAAATTTTCAATGGTATGCAGAACCACCATTTCAAACCCTTATTGCAGAGTTTTATCACACACCTGTTCATAAACTCTGAGCATTTATCACACATAATCTACAATTCAATCTATCAATGCACACATAACCATCCACTTCATAATCGATTTAACTGAATCAATAAATGTATAATCACTCATTTCAAAATCGAATTTCTCTACTTTTATATATATCCAAATAATTTACAAAAACTTATACTCTCTGCCTGATATTCTAATCAATGGCCTTTCACACACTCTCTGGCCTTTAGGCTTCACAATCCAAACCTACTTATCTAAATCCTCAGTCTCTCCCTTTAATGCCTTGAGGCTTATATTTTATACAAAATAATATGAACCAATTTAGGTTCAGATCCTCCATTATCTCAACAAACGCTGAATATCTTCTAATTCCTCATTTGCCTCAACTAATCCCTAAGAATCCTCTCTCATCCACAAAATCATGAACCCAATTATAATTTTACAATTTACAATTAATTTTTAAATCTCTCACTCCCTATGGAATCTCAACTATCCTACTTCTCTCATGTTCTCCAATCATTTCAGAACATTTACAAATTCCTCTCAATTATTAATATCTCTCATTAAAATCACTCAAACTCTAAAATTATTTAAATTTTTTACATAAAAATATAATTTCCTTTAAAAACAAAAGACCCCAATGTCTAATAAAATACACATAATTTTCTGAGCCTAATGCTCCTGAATCACTAAGTTCAACCCCGAAAAGGGTACACTGGCCAAAGATCACATAAGCAATTTTTACCTGGCCTTACAAATGATGAGGGTGCAGTTTGAAGATGTAGCATGCTGGCTCTTTCCTCATACCTTAGAAAATAAAGTTGCTACACGGTTCCGGTCTCTCCCTGTTGCTTCCATTTATTCCTAGGAGAAATCTCGCGGTACTTTCCTCTAAAATTTTTCGAAAGACAAAACCCCTTCTATGCTCCTCTTAGAACTCAGTACTTTGAAATGCCAGAAGAAGGAGAAAGTCAAAGACTTCAATCAACGCTTCTCTACTATATTGAACAAATTCCCTCCGAATATGGCCTTAGATGATTCCATCACCATTGACTACTACACACGGGCTCTCCCTCGGGATATTTCCGTGTTCGTAAAACGCAAAGCTAGAGCTACCCTAGCTGAGAATTACACCACCGCCCTCGCTGTTGAAAGGGACATACTATCCATAGGATCCATTGACCATGATGGTCACGATGATCAAAAGACAACCATGAAGAGAGTCCAATCCTCAACTCATAAGTCCGGAGACAAAGACAAAGACCCTTTCAATTTCAAAAGTATCACAAAGTCTCTCAAGCTATTAACCAACGAAGTCTCCGATTTGAAGAGAAAAAAAAATGACTCTGCCTCAGGTGCCAAAAAGTAGAAACCTTTCTTTAGAAAGAATAACCCCACTGTAAATCAGCCTCCGTCAAACTCGAGTGCTGACCTCAACGTTGAAGAAATCGGCAAGGATAATTTTTGTTCCTTTCATCAAGCCTCCCACTCAAAGAAAACTTGCCCCTAGTGGATCAATAGCATGACCGCCATGGTGAATCAAATTTTATAAGACCAAACCCCTGGGGATTTAGAGGAGGAGGCTATTTCAGATAACGAGGCAACCTCTCCCTCGAACTAGGATATAGGTTCCACTATCCTTGCCTTTGAGGTGGTCTGCGGGAAAGCCCCCCTCCCACAACTGAATTAAATTTGGCTAATGACCCTAAATCCAAACCCCCTCGAAACTATAGCTTAAGAGGCAAAGGCCTAGTCCCTAAACAGTCCTTCGAGGAAAAGATAAAAAATTTCTTAAGGAAAATCCTGCCACCAAACACAGAGAACCAAACCAAGCTCCTGAGAAATCTAGCCCAACCAATCCCCGAGCAAGCCAAAAGGATAAATCATCATGAATTTCTCCGAAAGCCTCCACCGAAATTATCTCACACCCAGATTCCGGGTACAATATTATCGAGGATATGAAGAAAATGCAGGCTAACATTTCCCTCTACGAACTCACTCACATTTCTAATCAGCGAGATCTTATCCTCAAAACGTTTGCCAACCTACCGACGACTATACCCATGAGTACCATATCTGCCCAAGCTGTTGCTAGTCCCCAGTCTATCGTGAATGTTGTTAATGCAAACTCCAGGGGATCCACACCACCTTTCCTCCTATCCTTCGAGATCTTCAACTTCAATGTCCATAATTTCCTCTTCGACTCTGGTGCATCCACAAATGTTATGCCCTTATCTGTATGCAAGAAGTTAAACATCCGCCCCAAGAAAACTTACACCAGGATCATTCAACTCGATAGATCTTAGGTTCTCACAGTAGGCGAGTTGATTATACTCTGACTGTAGTGTGCATCAGTGCATAGACATAGTGATCGTCGACATCCTCGAAGCCTGTGGTATTCTCTTGAGCAGAGATTTGTCTAGCAAGCTCCAAGGATACTTTTCCACTGATTGGTCCCACCTGTGGCTCCCTTACAACGGTAGGAACAATCAAATCTAGGTTTAAAGCGAGCCTTACATGAAACACACGGTGACCAACTTAGATGCAACTAACGAACCAGTTAGTTTCACACAGGAGGAACTCGGTATGTGCTTCTTAGAATCTATTTTTGGGTGCTACCAAACCCCCCAATCTTCGGTCACTCAAGACTTTAAGTTAGAATTATTGTTTTTCATTGACAACCACTCCACCTCAATAAAAGACCTGTTAGGAACCACTGCCCCGAGTGCGTCTCCTATGTGCTCATATATCCTTGCGAAATCAGTAGATGAAATGTGGACCTTGTACTACGACGGTTCCAAAACCCATGATGGGGCTAATGCGGGTTGTATTCTGCTGGACGCTCAAAAGAAGAAGTTTCTAATCTCCTGCCGACTAGAGTTCTAGTGCACAAATAATACAACCGAGTATGAAGCATTGCTTCTCAGGCTCAAGAAAGCCATAGATCTCAAATTCCGTTGTTTAAAGGTAATTGGAGACTCTGATATTATCACCTGCCAGGTACGTAACACCATCCATTACTTGTCTCCACATTTGAAAGGTTACCAGCAAGAGGAATGGCATTTAATTTATGCTTTTGACACTTTCGGTATTAAATTTATACTTAGAATGCACAATGCAGCATCTGATACACTTGCCAATGCTACTGCTAGGTTCACCCCACTTAGGGATGGATTTTCTATTGAAGTTATTTACAAGTCGTCTGTACTAGACAATGTCACTAATCTGCGTGTTTTTAATGATGATCAACAGGTACTAGATTTCACGCTCAATATGGATGTGTTCAAAGACGCAGTTATAGAAGAAGAGGACCATGATTAGGCCTTGCAAAAGGAACAAGGGGATTGTAACGGAAATCTCATACCCAAAGGGATCGTGTTGCTTGAAAATTTGTTTGATTTATAGAACCGTTTTCGAGGACCTCCCAACATGAAGGTGTACAGTTCCACGTTAGCGCACCAACAAATAAACCTTGAGATGGAGAAGGAACCCAAATTCGTCAATCTCGGTAATGAATGCACCTCTCAGGAGAGGTAATATTTCACTGAGTTATTTAAGAAATACCGAGATGTATTTTCCTGGACATATGATGAGCTATGGACCTATGACACACGGATCATCCAGCACATGATACCCATGAAATAAGGAGTGAAACCATTCCAATAGAAACTGAGAAAAGTACACCCCACTTTAGAGCCGATGATCTAAAAGGAACTAAAGAAACTCTTGGATGCACGTATAATTTTCAAAGTCTGGCATTCAACTTGGGTGTCAAATTTGGTCCCAGTTCGTAATAAATCTGGCAAAATCCGTTTATGCGTAGACTTCCAAAATTTGAACAGAGCTTTTGAAAAGGACAACTACCCGGTGCCCCCTATGGAGAAAATCCTTCAAGCTGTATCGGAATCGGAAATGTTCTCTTTATTGGATGGTTTTTTATGTTATAACCAAGTACTAGCGGCTGAACCCGACCAGCTGAAAACTACATTCAGAACTAAATGGGGGACTTTCGCATTCAGACACATGCCCTTTGGCCTGATCAATGTTGGTGCAACCTTCCAGAGAGCCATGAAAATCACCTTCCGAGGCCTCATAGGGAAAAGCGTGGTAGTATACCTTGACAACATCACCATATTTTAAAAGCTTAGGTGTGACCATTTACATCACCTCAAGCAAATTTTTGAAAGGTGCCGAAAATACGGGATCTCACTAACCCGAAGAAAATCATTTTGGCCATCTTCGAAGGAAATCGTTGGGGCACATCATAACTCGGGACGACATAGTAGTGGATCTCGAACGTGCAAAAGTCATCGCCCAGATTCCCCCCCAAGTAGCAAGAAGGCCATGCATTCTTTCCTCGGGAAAATCAACTTCGTGCAAAAATTCATATCCGATTTCGCCCAAATAGTGAAACCTTTGCAAGGTATGATCAAGAAGAACGCAAACTTCAAATGGAATTCTCCTGAGAAAGAAGCGTTTAATAACATCAAGCTTTCCATCGCAGAAGCACCTGCCCTTCATAGTCCAGATTTCAAGAAAGGATTTATCTCGTACACCTTTGCCTCAGATTCATCTCTCACATCCGTCCTCACTCAAAAAGATGGCAACAACGATGAGCAGACCATATCATTCATGAGCACTAGGTTGCAAGGTGTCGAGCTGAATTATCCAGATATTGACAAGCAAGCCTACGCGGTGTATAAGGAAGTCAAACACTTCAGGCCATATATCTTGAAGGGTCACATCACAGTATTTGTACCTCACCCAGCTAGTCGCTCACTTTTCATATAGCAAGAGTTAGGCGAGAGACGAGGAAAATGGAGGACATGCCTTCAATAATATGACCTAGAATACAAGCTGACACACACTGTAAAGGGCCAAGGTTTATGCCGGATGGTCGTGGAATCCACTAACTCGTGAAGCAATGAAGAGGAGAGGTTGGAACACAAAATAACACGTATAAAACTGATAGTACACCCTGACTGAATACCTCCTCATGGTACGTTGATCTTCAACAATATCTGAGCCACGATATCATGGACCCCACTTTAACCGCCAAATAGAAACGTGCGATAAGACTAAAAGTTGCATCCTAACAGCTAATACAGGGTAAGTTCTTTTGCAAACACCACAACGGAGTCCTGCTACGCTGTTTGGAGTATGATGAGGCACAAAAAGTTTGGATAGAACTACATGATGGTCCAGCGGGTGGGCACTATGTGGGGGACACCAGTTCTCACAAGATCATGCGCGCCAGTTTCTATTGGCCTACTCTGTTCAAATATGCGCATGCCCATGCTTGGAAATTCCTACAATGTCAAAAGTTTGCCAGCAGGGAAATACGGTCATCCGCCCCGTTGTAGTTCGTCGCGGTGGAAGAGCCTTTTCAGCAGTAGGGACTTGACATGATCGGGGAAATATTGCCACACTCTTCCAAAAAACATAGATACATCCTCACAGCTATGGAATACTTCACAAGGTGGGTTGAAGCAATACCCTTGCGTCAAATCAACAATCAAGAGGTAATAGCTTTCATCACTCAACACATCATGACCAGGTTTGGCATTTCAACCTCCCTTGTTTTTTATAATGCAACATATTTTTCATCATTTAATTATATGAGTTTGCTCTAGAAAATGGTATAGTGCTGAAACACTCTGCCAACTATTACCCCCAAGGAAATGGGTTAGCCGAGTCAACCAATAAGAACCTCATTTGTATCATCAAAAAGACTCTGTTGTCCCAAAAACGAAATTGGCATAACGCACTCCATAATTCCCTATGGGCTGACCGAGTCACACCCAAATCATCTTTGGGCACCTCCCCATTTGTTCTTGTGTACAACAAAGAGGTTATAATTCCTCTCAACTTGTCTCTCCCAGCCCTTAAATTATCTCCAGAAACTCAAGGAACTCCTTGCCCTGCCTTAGAAGCCCGAATAGACACATTGTTAAAATTGGAGGAGGAAAGGCTAAAAATCCAGGAAAAATTTGCCATCCACCAGAGTCGGATAAAAAAATGGTTCAACAAGAAGTCTGACAGAAACAAGTATTTTGAAGTAGGCGACCTTGTCCTCAAGTGGGACAAAGCTCACGAGGATAAAGGGAAACACTCCAAATTCCAGGCCCTGTGAACAGGTCCCTTCCAAATTAAAGAAAAGGTCATCCCCCACACTTAACGCTACAAACCCTTGAAGGGAGGATTGAGGTCCTCCCGGTAGACGGGCACGACCTTAAACACTATTTCACCTGACAGCCCCAAGGGGCCGCCACCATACCCTGTACCATAGTTTTGTTTTGTTTTCTGTTGTTTTTCATTGTTTATGTTTTCAATAAATCACTTGTTTCAAGCAAGCTCTCACTGGCCCTTTCCCTTTGGCACCTCAAGTTGAAGGAGAGAGGCAGAAGTTACTCAATTGGCATGTTGTGTCAGAATCTATGCTGGTGAAAAATCTCCCCCAGAATGCAAAAGCGGAACGAGCTTGCCTGTGATAGGCACTTAATGGGGAGAACATGACCAAGTCCCACGAACCAAACATAGTAGCTTACCTAGTATGCTGGCCCAAGGGACTAATGTACAAAAATAAAGCTTTGGTTAAATCAGTCGCTAGGCAGAAAGGGAATAGAGAAAACCTCAAGTGACGAACAGATATTCGGGAAAACCCAAAAGTCCTCATATAGACCAGGAGCAACCTCTCTTACCAGAAAAATAAGTCGGGATCCCTCATCCGCCAAGGAAATAATTTCCACAGTCAAATAAGTGCCTTGATCACAGTCAATAAGTTCCTTGAGCACATTTAAATAAGTGCAATTAGCACATGAATAAAGGGTAAAGGATTGAGAAAGGCTTCCTGCGCAGAGAGGAGATACGACGACTTCGTCGAGGTACTAACCAAGCTCGCTGGAAACGAAGAAACATCTGTGACTCCTAAGCAATGACTCTGCCAAGACCACCAGGTTCGCTGGCATCGGAGCAACAAAACGAGGACAAAGTAACCATACCAGACCCTGGAAATCCTTGAAGTTACTCCAACCCTTTCCGTCTGGCATCTAGGAATGAAAACATGGTGGACCAACACCCTGGGACATGCATAAAGGTGGAGAAAACGTGCAAGGCCTGAGGATGAAAGTAGTGGGACCCACGGGGTGAAAGGAACAACATGCTAAGCCCCCCCACCCCCCTCAAGATGAAGCACTGACATAGATCCTGGGCCCTACCAGTGAATCGACATTTGTTGTAGCCGCTACAACGCCCTCCAAAATTTTTACCCCCTTTCAAATTTTTGAGCCCCTAACCTTTAGTAAAAGAGAAAGTCTAATCCAGGTCCACTCTTCTAGGATGACAAGTCGCAAAGTCTTAGAGCTGATTAAACCAAATTTTTGCGACCCTGCGACCTTGTGACCCCTTTAGGTTGCGAAGTCGCAAGGTCGCATGAGAGTGTAAAACTTAAGAATCGCAACCATGTAACCTTGTGAAATGTTTACAACAAAACAGATAGTCACGCCACTACTAAAAGCACAAGCATAAACCAAGAGGAGGACCACACAGCTAAAGGAAGCTTCCAATACCTTAGACAAAATACTAGAATGGTCAAACAAGTGTCCGCAGGCTTCGGACACCTTGCCTAGGAAAGATTGGATTTTCACCCAAAACGACAAAGTTCAAATCCAGATAACGGTACAATCCAAAGATAAACTAGTCAAATATCTAGAGAAAGTGATGTTTGCATATGAACATTTGATTAGCGACACTGATTCAATGGTCAAAGTACACCGCATTCCTTCTCTGGGTGCACTAGATGGAGAAAAAACATGGGAAGAAGTCGCCCAAGACATTCAAGCATTTCTACAACCCATAAGGCAAGCAACTGCTTCTCAAGAACTTTCAGCATCACAAGAAAACCTTGTTCAATTCATCATGGCACCGGTCCTGATCTATACCAAGCTGGCCTCCTTGTCCAATCAGATCACGATCAAGAGAGGGAATTTGATCCCGAACGCTCTCGAATGCTTTCACAGATTGAGGGAAGATACTCCTCGAGTCTCCCCAGTTGTTGCATATTATCGAGCATGGAAAAAATACCTTAAAGAACAGTAGGAGGTAGATGTGCCTGATCTCACAATCACCAAATTGCTCCCATAACCAAGTTGCAGGTCGCAACAAACAGGAGGGGTTGCAGGTCGCAACAGACAAAAGGAGTCGCAGGTCGCAGTCAAAGCCGAGGTCACAAGTCGAAAATTCCCTCGAGTCGCAGAGTATGTCAATGGTCATGAAGGTGAAAAGTCAGGGACACCTAAGGGTTAATTTTGTTCTATAAATACTCCCTTCGGGGAATTGTAAAAGATATTTTTTTTGGGACTCCAAAGGAGAAAAGAGAATTGTATAGCATTGAATAAACCTTTCTGAGAATGAATACAAACACATGTTTTGATTCCACTCTTGGATCTGATGAGGACTAATGTGTTAACACTATGCATATTTTTTGTCTTATGTATCTTATTTCTTTATGATTAACTGATCTGCATTTTCTACTTATATCATTTATACATTTCAGCTCACTAAATGCATTAATGATTTTAGGTTTTTTACTCAGGAGATGTTAGCAACTTTGTTACTAACATTTATCTTATCTTTGAGACCGCTTAAGGAAGTGAAGGGTGCTCTAACCATAAAGAATTATTTCTTCTGTGTTTTGAACAACTTTTACGAGCATGACCCTAATGATGTGCTGCTCACATCATTTCCTTTGGTTACATGTTTTAACTCAACTTGCTATTTGTCTTGTATCATCTGAATAATCGTGTGTTCATAGGTCTGCAAGGCTCATTTGTGTCCAAGAAAAGGAATATTCAGTAGTAGCTGGACCCACACCCCAGACGGGATCCCTATCACAAACAATTTAGATTCTAATTGAGACTTTTTACTAGGGAGATCCCTTACCGTTGGCCGGACATTTCTTCCCGTCAACAAGTTCGCAGGACACTTCTAGAGGAATTTATAGAAGAAGCTGGGTTCAAACCTCAGATTCAGTTCAGCTTATCATCCTCACACAGATGGAAAAACTGAAGTGGTGAATAGGAGCCTAGAAAATATTTTAAGGATTTTGGTTTACAAAAATCCAAAGCAATGGAACTTAGCACTTACTCAAGCTGAATTTTCCTATAATGATACTCCTAATCGGAGTACTGGAATAAGTCCTTTTCATATTATTTTTGGGATTCAACCAAGAGGGGTGTATGAACATAGGGATTTGAGCAGAAAAGAGACAAGGAGTGCAAAAGATGAAGAATTTTTAGAGTAGATACAAAAGTTGCAGGAAGGTGTCGAGCATAGTTTACAAAAAAACACCCAAAATTATAAACAAAGAGATGATATGAAGAGGACTAAAAGGAAGTTTCATGTGGATGATTTAGTCATGGTTTATATAAGGAAGGAAAGGTTTCCAATTGGGACTTATAACAAATTGAAAATGAAAAAGATATGACCATGTAGAATTTTGAGGAAGTTTTCCTTAAATGCATATGAGATTGAATTACCAGCAGGAATTGGAATATCACTAATCTTTAATGTTGCAGATTTGTACCTATACAAAGGAACAGAGGAATAACTACAAGAAGAATCTGCAGAAGAAGGGGACCAAACTTTGAATTGGAAGGAATAGATGCCAAAGACAACAAAGAAAGAAGTGGAAGCCATTCTAGAAAAAAGAGCAGCAAAGAAGACCAGAGGATAAACCTACTATCAGTATCTAGTCAAATGGAAAGGACTCCCAGTGGAAGATGCCAGTTGGATGAAAGTAGCAGAGTTACAAAAGTTTAGTAAAGATCCTAAAACATTGATGGATCAATATTTTCTTCCCCAGGAGTCTGATGTAGGAGCATCTGGACTTAGCCAGCAATGTGATTGTGTGTTCACATGTTGTGGCTAACATGAAGTGGATAAACATTGGATATTAATGTTTTACTTATTTTTAAATGAGAATTTAGTTGTTTTGATTTCCTAACTTAGGTAGGAATAAAATAGCAATTGGTTTCTCCTTGCGAGGAGATTAAGCCAAGTAGGATAAAGCTTAGAAATAGGATAGAAATTGTTTGTTGGAGTGGTTCAATAGAAAGCTAAATAAATATAAAGTGAATTGCTTCAGAGTATATATATATATATATATATATATATATATATATATATATATATATATATATATATATATATATATATATATATATATATATATATATATATATATAGGGGTGAGAGATAGAGTGTAGAACAAGAGTGAAATATGTGTGGAATAGGTGCGAGAGAGAAGAGAACAGAGAGCAGAAAAAAATGTAAAAACAACCATCCAAGGGCTTTGCTCTGTGTATTTCATTTCTAAATTAATTCCAAGTGTTTTGTGTTTTGATCGGGCTCTCTATTTTAAACCGTTTGTTTTATTTCTTTGTTGAAATCGAGCATTGCATTTAATTGCATAGCAGGAAGGTTAATCAGATTTGCAGGAACATCGAGGCCATATGTCTTGCACGAATCCTCTGTCGAATTGAATATCGTATTAATCTTAGAACAGAAGACAATTGTATTTGTAGGCACAACGCGGACCGTTAGATCCAACACTGATCAATGGTGAGAAATCACATCACAGTCGGGAGGACATCAAAAATTTCAAAGTATAGTGTTTACGGTTAAGAATTCACAAGTTAAATTATTTAACTTGCAATGCGAAGTGAGTCGGCGAAGGCGTAGCATGGACCGTCGGATCCAACAAAGACCAATGATGGATATTGGAGTGCATCAGCAAGCAATTTCACAAATCACAACATTTAGAAGTTAACGTTAAGGATGTCGCACGATAAGTGATTTTGTGTGCGATGCAAAGTGGAGAAGGCCCACGTGTCGACAACGCGCAATATCGCATATCGCATGAAATAGAAGTTAACCATTAAGTTAAACTGTAAACTGTGCGAAGTGTGATTGCCTACCATTGGTCGTAAGTGTTGTGGGACCATCCGGTAAGAAGTTCTGTTTGTTTGCATTTGTGTTGGGTCTATGGGTGGTCTGTTAAAAAGTAATCGCTCTGATCGCGTGCATATGTATGTTTTGAAACTGCAAAGGTGAAATCCGCTGCGATTAAGGGAGTTGTGTGGACCCATAAAGTATAAATTCTGTGTGTATTCTGATATTTTTGCAGCTATTCTGCATCAGAGACGCTTAGAAGCGCTCGTTGGGGCATTGTGTAGTGTTAGACTAATGACGCTTGTGTTCGTTGAAAGAGCGACACGCATGTTCATCGGAAGAGCGATGGCTTTGTTCATCGGAAGAGCGACCCTTATAACGTCGGTTATGGTGTTCGTTGGCATCGGAATTGCGACACTTATAAACGTTCAAATTGCAACGAAGAGTGAAAGTTCAGAAGAGCGACGACCAATTTGAAACGTCATAATTGTGACACCACCAAAAAACCGTCGGAATTAGTATCACTCTAATGACAGTTAAGTTAAGTGTCATAATTCCGACTTTAAGAGAACCAAAATTTTTCCCCACCTTAAAGTGTCGCTCTTGGGATGCCTATGTGTCGCAAGAGCTACATTTTGGCCATCGAAAATTGGCCCAAATGTGCTAGTGGTTGAATTTAACCTAAGTTTTTAAAATATACATATGCAAGTATGTTAAAATGTTTGCAAAACAATGTATGGAGGGATGGAGGTCAGGGTTCAACCACGTGACCTCCCCCCAACAGCTCTTCCACCTTACCAATGTACCAAGTGGTGCTCCTTGTTACATGGAGCGGAACTGCATTTAATTAAACCATATGCATAATCGTGGCGGAGAGAGCTCCACTAACTGTTGGTGTTCCCATGTTTTTGCAAGATTGGCAATACCAAAAGATGAGACAACATCAAACCCCTTTCAGACCTCAAGATCTAGCCCTCCTGGGTCTAGAGAGGGATCTCTCTATATAAGCAAAGGTTTTATGTCCTTGAAGCTCAAAAGTTAAGATATTAGGCTAGTTATAGGCATGGGGTTTGTTTGTTTGATTTTTGTTTGGTTGTTGGGAATCAAGAAAGAAGGGTTCAATATAAGACAAGGATGAGCAAAGAGGATTTTAGGAAAAGGAGGGATGATTCAAAGAACATCGAGGCCATTGGGAAATGGAGTCAGGAAAGGGTTTACTTGCTATTCAATATGCAGGCTTTCAGTTGGGCTAGTCATCTAAAGAATTGGATCTTAAAGATGATCGTGTGGCATGAAATGGTAAGAGAGAAGGTGAAAGAAAGGAAATCTCCAAGGTGGCCTTTCAGGAATCAGATGCAGGGACAGGACATGCCATTGGACAACCTGTGATCTAGAACCTAAAAGGTTAACTCTTCAGACAAGGAAACATTAAAGATTTAGAACAAAAAGTTGAAAACCTGAGATCAGAGAGAGACTTTGAAATCTCAATGCTTTGGAATCCAGCTTAAGGGAAACTTAGGAAGGTTTCAATTAACTGAAAAAGATACTAGTGAGACAGAGACAGAGTTCTAGACTCCCAGTATCCCAATTCATTCACTTAAAACCTACCAAGCACATCTAAGAAACTTATTCATTAATTCACACATCAGCTAGCAGTATATTTGACCACTACACTGGTTAAATTAGCTTGAAATCAATCCTCAGATAACACATACAGCAGAAAAATTTGAAGGCAAGGAGAGCAGAAACATAGGGTACCTATCAAGGGTAAATTCTATGCCAGATTTCTGATGCGAGCCAGCAGAAATGAAATATAATGAGCTAAAAAGGATAACATGGACAAAGACAAAAAAACATCATCGCTGCTTTAAATCAGGATCCAAAGAAATGTGCTTGTCATATGAAAGAGCAACAACAGTCAAGTAAAACATTACCAATAGCTTGATATTCAGTCCGAAAACATTTTCCTCAGCCTATCTTACAACTTTACACAGAGAAAATGTCTCAAGATAAACAACTTGCAGTTCATAGATATCCGATCAACAACCTTTACAATGAGTTTCTTCATGAATTTTATAGTTGAAAAGAGGCTGAGGAGGTAGATGGAAAACTAAATGTAGCATTAAAACTTAGAAGAGGAAGCAGGCTGAGACCCAATTCTGTTTGAAGTGTCTAAAAATTGAACTTATGTACTCTTTGGATGAAAGGGTGGTCTTCGTCAGGCTGCAATTTACTCCAGGTATGTCTTTGTTGTACTTGCTATAATACCTCTGCAATCCTCTGGTGAACTGAACAAAAACAAATCAATGACTCAGGTCTACCATACTGTGTAACAAATTCTTTTGATAGCATAGGACTGTTGTCAGGGCTGAAATTTCCTCAGGAACGCGGTATAGAATGAAAAAGGTATGGGCATTTCGTCCTTTCACGGGGAAGAACATTCCGCTGATGGTGACACTGGTATATATCGTTTTTTTGTGCCCTAGGCCTTTTGTGTGACTTATGAGGTCTTCAGCTTGATATTTTTCCTTTGAATTATTGGATTAAGGCTCAAAATCTTCAATTACAGGCCTTAAGTCCTCTGCTTTCTCACTGATACTCTTTTCCGCTCCACGATTGCCTCTGTCTGCGAAATATGCACTTTAATGGCTCTGGACAGGTTTTACAGAGTTTAACTATGTTCCTTTAATGAGGATAATGTCATAACACCTTCCCAGGCTTTTTCCCACTGTAATAGTGACTGTGAATAGAGGAGGCTTTCGCCACCTGAGACTCTGCAAAACACGAAAACACGTTAAGAAATCCATGCATGGGGTGGGCGGACGTAATTGAGGACTAGAGGACAGGTGGAGGAACTGTGGAGATGCATTTGGAAGACGACAGGAGAGGGATTTTTAAGGTAAAACATTAACATTTGACCTTTGAATGAAATATATAGGGGACAGATGAAAATGCGGTGAAAACGCGTGGAAAGGTGACGTGGTAGGACCAGGTCAATGGCGGGTGTAAATTAAATCCAGACCGTCTGATCTCAGGAGGAGATCGATGGTGGAAAACGCATCGGAGGGCAATGGATGGTGGGCCAGGGGTCCTGTTTGCCTCGGGATAACTCCTGAGCATCTTCGTGGCGCGATCACCATTGGATGGACAGCTTCAGATCGGATGGTGTACGCGCATATCGCGCCTAGTCCACAGTTGAACTATAACGCGCGATGAGAGCGGTTTACCAATAGTGCACACAGCCACGTGTCGGCCGGTGAGTGGAATCGCTGCCAAACAAAAATTACCGCCCTCCTCTCAAAGGCGGTGCGATAGAAACCGCCGGTTTCTGGACAGTGCTCTGGTGCGGGAACCACCAGGGCGGATGAAATATGGACCATCGATCTACGGATCAGATCGACGGTTGCAATATGATCGGAGGGGCAAACGTGAAATGAAAGGTGCTTGCGATGACCGTCGGATGCCGGGAAATCGACGGTTAATAGCGCTCCTGATATCCAATCGCGCTAAGCGCTTTTTGGGCTAGCGCCTGGTTCTAGCACTGGGTCATGTGGGGACAAAGCTAAGGGGGCCGGCCTGAAGGGGGCTAACCCTGAAATGTGAAGAATATGGGTTTTTGGCCCGTTTTTAATGAAATTTAAGGCCAAAAAGGGATAATTGTAGAGGAGATAAAGGGTTATTAAACCAAAAAAGGGGTGTGTGTTGGGTTTAGAGGGGATTTTGGGATGATTTTAGAGGATCAGTGGGAAATTTATAAGGGGAGAAAGAAATGTGAAAACAGAGGCTTAGAGGGGATGAAATAAGAGGGAAAAGGAAACCCTTTGGGCATTTTTCACAAACAGAGAGGCTTATTGACTTGGAAAAAACTGTTGAAAATGCAGCAAGATGATGGAGCTTAGTGAAATGAAGTCGCCTTCACTAAGTGGGCCCGCAGGCAAATTCTGGCGCAAAGTCTATTTTTAGACTATGTCTATTTTTAGACATATGGAGCATGGTCCAGGGGTTGCAGTATGTTATTCTTGGAGTATTGGTCATGTTGGTAAAAATAGATGGACCTCTATTTTTTGACCTATAGGTCGATGTCTATTTTTAGACTGCCTATCCTAAAAATAGGGAAGTTAAATATTATTTACCCTTAATAATATTTGGACTATAAACTTCAGTTTACTCTCTTGGAGCACTTCAGTTCGAGCCTTGGAAGTGGCTCATGCATCTGACAGAGGAATTACGCTATTCCCAAGGGTTTGATGGCATCATGCATGGTTGACATCAGTTAGGACTTCAGTGGCAGAAGTTTGGTGGAGTTAATGAGACAGCTAGTGGAGTTGTGTTCGGTTTAACTTAGTTGAACTAGTTGAGATTAGTTTAACTAGATAATCAAATAGTAATGAGTGGAGTGAATTAAATATTATTTAATTAATTAATTAGTAACTCATTATTCAACTCAAGAACACATCAGTTCACTACAGTGCATGATCAGTTCAGTGGAGACCAGTGAAAGAGGTAGATGAAAGGGTGGAGTTAGCTATCAGTGGCGACATCAGTTGTGCATGATATTTGCACCACACTTGGAGGAATTGCCCATGATGATTGTGCTGTCAAGCCAAGGAGATTCGAACCTTGGATCTCTATTTAGACAGGCCATGATTGCGCAATAGAGGCAAGGCAATTAGTGGTGAGTTTTGAACCAGTAACCTGTTCAAAACCAAGCTAGTTTGTGTGTAACTTCATGAGATAGTATTGAGTACTTGTGAGGAGTATTGTACTGAGTTTGTTACATGATTTCTCCATTATAATATACACAATAGCTGCGGGGTTTTCAGCTATAAGCTTTCCCCATACATACTGTGTTAATGTGTATGATGAATTGATGTGTTATCGCTTGTTTTATTTTCCGCATGTGTGATGATCTGAGTGGAAGAGATTATGTGTTGCATATAAATTCGAATTGTATGTGATCAGGATAGTCTCGGTGGATAATTAATCATTATTCAGCAAATTTCTACATGGTATCGGAGCTATTGAAGCAGAGATTGATCATCACGGTGATTACAAACTTATTTCGGTAGACAGAGTCTGCATGCGGGCCAGGTAGCCTCCGGATTCATCTTTCTTCGGAAAGTGAAAGGTCTGGTAAACGCCCCTTGCAGTCAATCTCTGTGCTAGAAATAATTTGTTCTCACGGATCTAGAGCGGTTGAGCTTTGAGGTGGAATTTGAAATTTTGTAGTAGTTTTGTTTTCTTGGTGCCGGTGTTGAAAATGTCTTTCAACGGTTTGCGACTCGAATATGCTCTTGAAGGCAGTTCGAATTATGTTGCATGGAAGGATCGCATGGAAGCAGTATTAGAAGATAATGGTCTGAAGGAGTTCGTAGATACGGATGTCCAAAAGCCCACTGATGCAGCTGAAATCGATGCATGGCAAAAGAAGATGGCGAAGTGTCGAAGGATCCTATTGGAGGGCGTCAAGGATCATATTGTATCCAGCCTGCATGGAAAGGCTACTCCATATTTAATGTGGAAATATTTGACGGATCTATTCCAGAGTAAGAGCGACCAAAGGAAGCTGGCACTCAAAGATAAGCTTAGGAACATCAAGATGGAGAAGGGCGACAGTATCGCCAAATACCTCACGAAGTTCACTCAGTGCAGAGATGAGCTGGGAAGTGTGGGGGTGACTGTCGAAGACGAGGACATGGTCGACCTAGCTCTCCTTGGTCTTTCGAAGGCTTGGCACTCATATCAAGATAGTGTCAATGGTCGGGAGAAGCTGTCGGGATGGGAGCGCCTTTGGGCGGATCTCATGCAGGAGGAGATAAGGAGGACTACTCGAGATGGATCTTCATCGAAGGGAGCTGATGAAGAAAACTGCGCTTTGGTTGCCAAAGCAAAGAAGGGGAAGGGTAAGAAGACTTCTTATTCTGGTACAAAGGGCAAGAAGTAGGATATGGCGAAAGTGAAGTGTTTTCATTGCCATGATCACGGACATTATGCTACCAATTGTCCAAAGAAGAAGAAGAACAAGCAAGCAGGAAGATCTGCAGATGGAGAAGCTTTGGCTTCACAGTTCGAGCTTGAATTTTCACTGATCGCATGCTTGGTTT
Source organism: Pinus albicaulis (assembly GCA_034641835.2). Classification (NCBI taxonomy): domain Eukaryota; kingdom Viridiplantae; phylum Streptophyta; class Pinopsida; order Pinales; family Pinaceae; genus Pinus; species Pinus albicaulis. The sequence goes on along the minus strand of CM076575.1, from coordinate 2,068,671,649 downwards.
CAAGTGTGATGGGATTGGTATGGTTCTTGGACAGCGGTGTGTCATTTCATATGACGGGAGATCGGGATTTTTTCTCAGATCTGGAGGACAAATATTTGGGTGTGCACATCGAGATGGGCGATGATGGTAGATACAGTGCGACTGGTATCGGTACCATATCCTTTCAGAGGGAGTCTGGTAAACCCTTTTTATTGAAGGATGTCATGCATGTACCTAGATTGAAGAAGAACTTGATCTCTGTGGTGATGTTGGAAGATAAGGGGTATGATGTGGTCTTCAGTGAAGGAAAAGCCTTCCTGCGCAGTAAGACTACTGGAGAGACCCGGAAGATAGGGGTTCGAACCAAGAACCTTTATCAGTTGCAAGTAGATGGCTGCGCAGAAATGGCATGCAAGGTGGGAGAAGTGGTGAGCGAGGATGATGAGGGCGAACTGTGGCACAGGAGATTGGGCCACCTTCACCATGGAGCTTTGAAGATCCTGCAGCAGATTTCTACTGGGCTTCCTAAGGGCACTCTTGCGCAGTCAGATCAGTGCAAGGGGTGTACTTTAGGGAAGTATGTGAAAGCCACATTTCACGAGAAGGATAGTCGCGCCACGACGATCCTTGAGAGAGTTCACACAGACGTGTGTGGTCCTTTCTCAGTTGCTTCGACAGCAAAGCACAGGTATTATGTGATCTTTGTTGATGATTTCTCTCGAAAGTGCTGGATCTTCTTCATGCAGAAGAAGAGTGATACATTCACGAAGTTCTGTGAGTTTAAAGCACTGGTCGAGAAGGAGTCAGGGAAGAAGGTGATTGCTCTAAGGAGTGATAACGGTGGTGAATTCATCTCGGCTGAATTCAAGGAGTTCTGCGGCGTAGAAGGGATTCGGAGAGAGCTCATCGCACCCCATAACCCACAGCAGAACGGGGTGGCTGAGCGGAAGAACAGAACGATCGTGGGTGCTGCACGGGCGATGTTGCATGATCGGGGCCTACCCCTTCACTTGTGGGCTGAGGCATGCAATACAACAGTGTATGTGCAGAACCGTTGTCCTCACAAGGTTCTTGGCATGAGTACACCGGAGGAGGCTTATTCTGGCAAGAGGCCTGATATTTCCCATTTGCGGATTTTTGGTTCTTTTGTCTACATGCATGTGACGAAGGATGCGAGAAGGAAGCTGGATCCAACCGCTGAGGTTGGAATATTTGTGGGGTACACTGATACACCTCACAACTATTGGGTGTATTTGTCAGACAGTCGCAATACTGTTGTGCGACAGGATATAAAATTTCAGGAGGAGAAAGCCATGCAGTGTTCGTTTGAGAGGGAGCTACACTTGCATGCAGATGAGGAGATGTTAGTTCCTAAGGAGGAGCTTCCAGATGTGGATCAACCACAAGAGGAAGTTCAGGAGGTGGAAGAAACCACCCATGCAGCGCCAACCATCAGAGGGCGCATGCGCACTACAGAAGCTGAGCGACTAGCTCGAGATGCAGAGAAGGTTGTAGGACCACCTACAACACAGCGCAGACAGAGGCAGTCACCGAATCGGTACACTAGATACATGGCTTTTGTGAGTCAATGTGTTGTGAAGGAGCCATCCTCTTTTGAGGAAGTTGTGGAGGAACCCGCATGGGTTGATGCCATGATCGAAGAATATGATTCGATCGTCAGGAACAGTGCATGGGAGATTGTCCCAAGACCGGTGGGGAAATCAGTGGTGGGTTTGCGATGGATCTACAAAGTGAAGCAGGCGGCTGACGGGAGTGTGGAGAAGTACAAGGCGAGATTTGTCGCCGTGGCTTCTCACAGATCGAGGGGATCGATTATGAGGAGACCTTTGCACCTGTCGCAAGGTACTCTTCCATACGGACGATCCTTGCTCTCTCAGCGCAGATGGGGTGGCACATCCATCAGATGGATGTGAAGACTGCGTTCCTCAATGGAGTTATTGAGGAGGAGGTGTACATAGAGCAGCTTGAAGGTTTCGAGATCTTCAGCAGTGAGTCGCATGTGTGCTGACTCAAGAGAGCACTGTACGGGCTGAAGCAAGCACCTCGTGCTTGGTACACTCAGATAGACAGCTACTTCACCGGGCTTGGATTCTCCAAGAGTGAGGCGGATCCTAACCTATACCAGATTGTGGTGGAGGGGAAGCTATTGATCATCGTACTGTATGTAGATGATCTGATTTTGATTGGCGATGAGCAGTTGATACTTTCATGCAAGGAGGATCTTGCACGAGAGTTTGAGATGAAGGACTTGGGCATCCTTCATTATTTCCTGGGATTGGAGATTTGGCAGCGCAGCGGAGGACTGTTTGTTTCTCAAGGAAAGTATGCTCGGGAGATTCTGGAGAGGTTCAACATGCAAGGCTGCAAGCCTGTTGACACTCCTCTTTCTGGTGGTTGGAGGAAGGAGGATGCTACTTCAGCGGAGGTAGTGGATGCCACTGTCTATCGACAGTTGGTGGGGTCGCTTATGTATCTGGTCAATACATGACCCGATATATGCTATGCAGTTAACCAGCTTTCAAAAGCTATGGTTAAGCCTACCAAGCTCTTTTGGAAGGCAGGCAAGCATGTATTGCGCTATATCAGAGGCACATCGGGATATGGTCTATGGTACAGACAGGAGGATGGAGCGAAGCTTTTTGGCTTCACTGATGCAGATTGGGCAGGAAGCCCAACGGACCGGAAGAGCACTTCTGGAGGAGTTTTCAGCATTGGGTCGACAGCAGTTTCTTGGTACAGCAGGAAGCAGAGATCTGTGGCACTCATTTCAGCAGAGGCCGAGTACATGGCAGCAAGCTTGGTTGCATGCGAGGCTATTTGGATGAGGAAGATCCTCGTAGGATTGTTCAGGTTGCATTTAGAGCCTAGAGTGATCTACTGTGATAACCAGAGTTGCATTAAACTCTCGGCTAATCCAGTATTTCATGATAGGTCCAAACACATCGAAATCAGGTACCATCATATCAGAGATTGTGTTCAGCGGAGAATCATGATGCTTTCATATGTTCCGATGGAGGATCAGGATGCCGACATCCTGACGAAGGCGCTCACCAAGAGCAAGTTCGAATTCCACAGAGGCAGGATAGGGGTTGCAGATAATCCATATATTGCTGAGAGGGAGTGTTGAAAATGCAGCAAGATGATGGAGCTTAGTGAACTGAAGTCGCCTTCACTAAGTGGGCCCCCAGGCAAATTCTGGCGCAAAGTCTATTTTTAGACTATGTCTATTTTTAGACATATGGAGCATGGTCCAGGGGTTGCAGTATGTTATTCTTGGAGTATTGGTCATGTTGGTAAAAATATATGGGACTCTATTTTTGTGACCTATAGGTTGATAGGTCGAAGTCTATTTTTAGACTGCCTATCCTAAAAATAGGGAAGTCAAATATTATTTACCCTTAATAATATTTGGACTATAAACAACAGTTTACTCTCTTGGAGCACTTCAGTTCGAGCCTTGGAAGTGGCTCATGCATCTGACAGAGGAATTACGCTATTCCTAGGGTTTGATGGCATCATGCATGGTTGACTTCAGTTAGGACTTCAGTGGCAGAAGTTTGGTGGAGTTAATGAGACGGCTAGTGGAGTTGTGTTCTGTTTATTTTAGTTGAACTGATTGAGATTAGTTTAACTAGCTAATCAATTAGTTATGAGTGGAGTGAATTAAATATTATTTAATTCATTAATTAGTAACTCATTATTCAACTCAAGAACACATCAGTTCACTACAGTGCATGGACAGTTCAGTGGAGACCAGTGAAAGAGGTAAATGAAAGGGTGGAGTTAGCTATCGGTGGCGACATCAGTTGTGCATGAGATTTGCACCACACTTGGAGGAATTTCCCATGATGATTGTGTTGTCAAGCCAAGGAGATTCGAACCTTGGATCTCTATATAGATAGGCCTGGATTGCGCAATAGAGGCAAGGCAATTGGCGGTGAGTTTTGAACCAGTAACCTGTTCAAAACTGAGCTAGTTTGTGTGTAACTTCATGAGATAGTACTGAGTACTTGTGAGGAGTATTGTATTGAGTTTGTTACATGATTTCTCCATTATAATATACACAATAGCTGCGGGGTTTTCAGCTATAAGCTTTCCCCATACATACTGTGTTAATGTGTATGATGATTTGATGTGCTATCGCTTGTTTTATTTTCCGCATGTGTGATGATCTGAGTGGAAGAGATTATGTGTTGCATATAAATTCGAATTGTATGTGATCATGATAGTCTCGGTGGATAATTAATCATTATTCAACAAATTTCTACAACAACAGTGAGGATATTTCAAAGGGAAAATGCACAAGGAGGCTTCAAGGGTGATGTTTTTTCAAGGGAAATGCATGCCTTGAAGACTCAAAAAAAATTTTAGCCCCTTGTTTGCTTGTCAAAAAATTCATAGGGGGCTAACAGTGGCTCCACATGGGGATTTCTTCTTCTTGAAGGAGTCAAGAATTCATAAAATGATCTTTGGAGTAGGCCAGATGCTTGGTACTTGACCCGTTCTTTCCTTTCTTGGATCATCTGCCAAAAACATGATGGATACACTAATCAACAGAAAAAACTCCCCCAACAATCTACCTACTCGTCCTACAATCCTAGCATTTTTTCTTCCGGGGTGCATTTGGACTTGTAGACCCTTTACATCATTTATTTTTACAAACAGAAAAATAAACCTATTCTATTTCTACCCTTGTTACTCCATGAGACCAGATTAAACTGTTGGTCTCATATGTTTCTCTACCTAGTCTAACATCTGCTGGGATTAAACTATCCAGCATATTTCTTCTCTGCATTCTACAACAGAAATTTAAAATAGTCAAACTAGGATTAGACAGTCTAGTTTGCTGTGGATCCAAGGCATAAAGACAGTTGCACATGGACAGAAATTTGCAGAAAACTGAAATGAAAAAAAAAAAAAAAAAAAAAAAAAAAAAAAAAACTAGAAGGTTTGAAAACTGAAACTTTGAAGCATCCTTCCTTGCTTTGTGACTCAAGTTTTGAGCTTGTTAGAGTCACTTTCTCTTTTTCATTTTAGCTCTGGTTTTGGGCATGATAGAGCTGATCCTGTTCCCTTTGTTGGTTAAGATTTTGGGCATGTTAAAACTAGCTGTCTTTGCTTCCTTTGGCTTAGGTTTTGATCATGTTAGAGCCAATATTTGTACTTCAGAGGTTCATGTTTTGAGCATGTTTGAACCTATCCTTTCTCTCTGTTTTTTAACAATTTTCTCTTTTTCTTGAAAACATAACACAACAATGGTATTTACAATGGAAATGGAAACTGGAAATTGGAAATCAGTAGTAGTAGTGTTTGAGCATCCTGCCATTGATAGGACCCCCAAACAGGTCTGTACCATCTAGCTTTTGCAGAAAAAAGGCATTTGGACCCACAATGACCTGGATGATGTATGGACCCTGCCACAAACTGTCAAACTTGCTGTGCTTTCCTTTGTCTTCTCTCCTTGAGTCCCATTTTAGAACTTTATCTCCTATTTTGAAGTCAGAAGCTTTGGTTCTCTTGTCGAACAACTTCTTTATATTTTCCTGAACTTTTATGGCTCTGTTATAGACCTCTTCCCTTGTTTGCTGGAGATGAATTGTTTGGTTTATCCTCCTCACCATACTGTCTTCTTCTGTCTGAATTTCTTGGACAAGTTTAATCACTGGTACCCCCAAGCTGGTAGGAAACACTGCCTCTGTTCCATAGACAAGATGATATGGTGACATGCCAATGGATTTCTTCATGGTAAGCCTGTCAGCCCACAAAGCATGCACCAAATTGTTGTGCCAGGACTTCTTGTTTTCTTCCAGTAGCTTTTTGATGATGGTCACTAAGCTCTTGTTTGATGATTCAACTAACCCATTACCTTGTGGGTAATAAGCAGTTGAATGACCGAGTGCTATTTGATACCTGTGACAAAAATCAACCATTTTATTGGATCCAAAAGCAACAACATTATCAGTGATTATTTTCATTGTACAGCCAAACAGAGAGAGGATGTGGTCTTCTAGGAACCTAATGATGACAAAATCTGTGGCATTCCTAGAAGGTATGGCCTCTATCCACTTAGTGAAGTATTCTGTGGCTGTTAAGATCCACTTGTGTTGTGCAAAAGAAGCAGGGTGTATTTCTCCTATGAAATCTAGGCCCCATTGCATAAAGGGACCCTCGACAGTGATGGGTTGTAAAGGCAGAGGGAGGAGTTTTATTTTGCCTTCAAAAATCTAGCATTTATGGCAGGCAATTATCATCTTATGGATGTCATTGAAAAGTGTAGGCCAATAATAGCCAGCCCTGAGTATTTTGTTAGCAGTGGCTTTCCAGTTCAAGTGACCTCCACACTCTCCTACATGGAACTCATGTTTAATCCCCTCAGCTTCAGTTTCATGAAAACATTTAAGCAATAGGCCATTTGTATTTTTCCAGTATAAGCAGTTATTTAGTATGCAATAGCTTCTGGATTTTAGTTTTAGGAATCTGGCCTTGGTCTTTGACAGGTCAGGAGGAGCATTGAGGTTTGTGAGCACATAAAAAATGTCATAATACCAAGGAGAGTTTTGAAACTTCTCCTCAACAGTGGGATCATGCAATCCTCCCTGCTCATCCAAGGCATCTACCATGTTTATGTCAAGGGCTTGTAAATTTGATTCAGCCATTATTTGAGCTAAGCCCTGACCTTTGATTAGTTTTGTGGGTTTTATCTCAAGGTCATATTCTAATATTACAACAATCCATTTTCCCCTCTTCCCATCTGGGTCTTGGGACAAAATGTCTTTAACCACTATGTTTGGCACGTAGGCTATGGTGTGGGAATGCAGTATGTACACCCTGAAGTATTTCAAGGCCTTAACCAATGCATAGGCCTGTTTTTCCATTATGTTATATTTCAAGGGTGCATCTCTCAGAGCTTTGCTGAAGAAGGCAATGGGCTGTTCCATTCCCTCTATATTTTTCTGCAGTAGAACTGCAGCCACTGTATGCTCGGAGGAAAATGAAAACATCAGGAAATCCTTTGAGAAATCTGGGCTGATTAGGACAGGAACCCGGGTGAGTGCAAGTTTAACAGATTCAAAAGATTTTTTAGCCTCAACGGTCCACTTAACCCCTACACCCTTTTTCAGCATATTAGTCATATTCCTGAGGTGCTCAACTAAGTTGGGAATAAACCTCCTTAAGAAAATTATTTTCCCAATGAAGGACTGTAACTCTTTAATGTTTCTTGAGTGTGTGATTTGTAGTATTCCCTCAACTCTCTGTGGGTCTATCCTAATCCCCTTCTCAGATATAATGTGGCCGAGAAGCTTACCCTCTTGCAGCCCAAATACAGTCTTTTTAGGATTCAATGACAGACCAAACCTTCTACATTTTTCAAACACTCTCCTCAGATGTTTTAGATGCTCTTCATCAGTCTTGGAATATACTATTATTTCATCCAGATAGATGACAATGAAGCGCCCTATTTCATCTGAAAAGGCTATGTCCATTGCTCGTTGGAAGGTGGCACTAGCGTTCAATAGTCCAAAGGGAATTTTTACATACATAAAAGTGCCCCATGGAGTGGTAAAAGCTGCCTTGAGTTGGTCTTCTGGGAGTACTAAAACTTGGTTGTAACCTGAAAAACCATCTAAGAGGGAGATCCTTTTTGAGCCTACTGCCCTCTGAAGAATGTGTTCCATTTTTGGTAAAGGGTAATTATCTTTGAGTGAGGCTCTGTTAAGGTTCCTGAAATCTATGCACAATCTGATCTCCCCTGTTTCTTTCTCACAGCTACCAGGTTTGAGACACAATCAGAGAACCTCACAGGAACTATTATGCCTGCCTCATACATCTTCTTTATTTCCTTTTCCACTGTAGGCAATTGTTTTGGGTTTGTTCTGTGAAGTTTCTATTTGAAAGGTTTCTGGTTCTCTTTCAAAGGTATTTTGTGCTGTATGATGTTTGTGTCATAGGCCTTTAAGTCTTCATAGCTCCAAGAAAACACATCAATGAATTCTTTGAACAAGTCAATATATTTCTTTTTCATGTTTGCAGGTAGGGATTTAGCTAATTTGATAATCTTGGGCTTATCTTCAGTGCCTAAGTTGCATTCCTCGACATCAGAGTCTGAGTATTCTATAGTGGGCTTTTTTGCTACATCATCAAAGTCAAAAAGGTCTTCTAAAGGTGCCAGACCTTGGGGTATGTTCTTCTCTTTGGCCTGCAACACCTCTATTTCCTCATTTTATGCGTTTTTACATTCTTCAGTTGGATTTCCAATTTGTTCATTTAAAGTGTTTATTTCTATGTTACAGGGTGGTTCTTCTTCATCTAAGGGTTTCTCACTCAGGCAGCTATCTTCGGATTTAGAGTCTGAATCGGAAAATTCAAACTCGTTCCTGCCTGTTAGGAAGTCCTCAATCTGCTTATCTCCTTCAAAAACCTGCCAATATTTCTCATTATCAGGAACCGCAAGTCTAAATTTCGTTTGAATGATGATTTGTTGATCACGGGGAGGCTTGTGATATGAACTAGCCACACAAGCTAACCCATTTTCAATTACGTTCCGACTCCTAGGGATAAACACTAGTTCATATTCCACAAAGGTCTTCAATAAATCCATGCCATCATTCATATACGCTCTCGACCTAGGGTGTTTAGCTGTATAATCACCGTTCACTTGTTTTATGACCAACTCAGAGTCTCCATGTACATTTGTCCTACGAGATCCTAATTTTTTCAACAGATTCAAGCCTTGGATAAGAGCCTCATACTCTGCGATATTATTTGTGCATTTTAAGTTCAGATTAAAGGCATGGCTCTCTGCATAGTCACTCTCTGTGTTATGTATCCACACTCCTGCTCCTGCAGTCTTTCTAGTATAGGATCCATCAAAATTCATTTCCCACAAGGGGTCGTGTTCATGTTTATCATACTTTTCTTCCCTAATGTGGGTTTCACTGGTCTGTTGATGGTTTTTCTCTTCCTGATGTGTATGGAATTCGGAGAGGTGACTAGTCAGCTGATTGCATTCTATTTCTTGTTTGCTCTAAGTTTTTGTTTCAGTGCACTGTCCAGAGTTTTCTTCTTTGTTTTCCTCTAAGTCCAGAGTGGCCATTATTTTAAAATCTATGGTCTCAACTCTTTTGTTCGTATCTCTATTTTTTTATTCTGGCTCTCCCAAGGATTCGTCGTTGCAAAGGATAAAGGAGTCTAGATCTGTGTGCACAGAGTACAGAGGAGAATTTTCAGGCTTTTCGGGGCTGCTGACCAGGAATTTCATTTGTGCCTCTCTATACAGTCTTCTAAGTTGGCTAAAGACAGGAATTGTGGCATATGTCCCATCCATCTGCATTGTACCCTACAGCTTGGCTCCCCATGACCTTGACTGTAACATGCCATACTTAGGTGGCACATCTGCCACTACGACATCCATGACCATACACTTTGCAGGGATCTGGGTCAAGCTTACACACAGGTCCTTGATTAGGCCCAGGCATTTTACTCTGCTAGAGTCAAATGAATATAAATCTTTATAAGGGCGAGTTATCTCTAGGCCTAAATTTTCCATAACTACCTTAGGCATTAGGTTTTGTGATGCCCCAGAGACATGCATTGCATTGTGAAGGATCTTGTCATGGATATTGAGACTGATATAAAAAGGTGGCACTACCCCTTCCTGAAACTTTCCTTCTATCTTTGGACCAAATAGAAGGGCTGGTTGATCATCAATCAAATTGACAGTGTCATTGTTTTCCCCTAGATTTAATGCTTTCAAAATTTGGCCTTTATATACATCCTGAGTGGCCAGCTCAGAGAGTGGGACAGAGATTTTAATTTTTGCAATCTCACTCTCCAAATTGAAAGTGGACTGACTCTTTGGAATGTTCAACTCTGTTTGTCGATCACTACCTTGGTGGCAGGATCAGTGTACTGATTCTCAGTACGTACAGGTTTAGGAACTGTTTTATCAGGAGCACTAATTGTAGTGCTAGTGCTGCTAGTTGGTTGACTTTGTTTATCAGTGTTTTGGTTGTCCTTTTCTTTGTTCTTCCCAGAAATCTTAGCTGCTGATTTGTTACTTTTAGCAGTTACTTTAGAAGTTTTCTCAAGCCTTTTCTTGATAGAAATCTCATAAGCCTTTGGTTTGGAAATGTCTAGGTTATTTTTGCTTCTAAGTTCATATTGTTCTCTGACCTGCATGATGGCATTTTAAAATCCTCAGATTCTAATCTTTCCTCATCCCAATCAGAGGGTGAGGGCTGATCTTCCTCTGTGGAACAGTTGTGGAATGAGTTTTCTATTTCAAACATGTTTATTGTGGTTCCCTCTGACTCTTCTATGATTTCCTCATCTTCATCAAGAAAGTTCTCTTGAAATTGGGGGATAACTTGTTGATCTGATTCTCTTTGTCTGTTGGGAGTGGCATTGTTTCTTCTAAAGTTCTGATTCTGGTTATGGTTTTGATTTCTGTTTTGGTTACTGACTGTGACAACCATTTTTTCCATCATTTGTTGTAGCTTTTCCATGTTTTTAGATAGATGGTCATAATTGGGATCAGATGTGGAAGCTACAATGTCATCTCTATATGTTACCCTCTTCTCAGCTCTCAATCTTGTTTTTTTCTCAATCAGGTTAGCCTCTACACTTACTGCTCCTTTTTTCATGTCTTCCAGTGTGTTGTAATCCCTCTCCCTAAGCTGTTAGGCCATATCATCATCAAAGCCTTTCGGATATTTCACTAAAGCCATACCTTGGGGAGGTTTCATATGTGGAGGAAGAGAGTTATAGACGCTATTAAACCTTGTAGAATAGTCATGGACACTCTCTCCTACGTTTATTTTCAGGTTCTTGTATTCTGCTAAGATTTGGAGAGGGTTGGCCTTAAATTCCCATTTGTTTATGAAAATCTGATATAAAGCAGGAAGGTCTTGGATACTATTAGGAGGTAGGCCTTTAAACCATTTCTTCACATCACCTCCTAAGATCTGGGAAAATATTCTCATTTTGACTGTATCATCATCTATTTCCATGTAATCAAAAGAATATTCCATCCTGTCTACATGGTGCTGAGTTGTGGTGGACTCTTTTGCAGTGAAGTGTGGGATCTTTAATTGATAATCGTTGGGTAGGGGCACTAGAGGCTGGGGTAAAAACAGAGGTGCATACCAGGCTACCATGATGATGTTCAGGTGAGGTAAAGGGTTAGCTTGAGCAGCTGGTATGTGGATGATAGGGATACTAGGACTAGAAGAATTCTGTTGAGCAAATTTTTGGGTGGTAGAGCCCCAAGTTTTGAATGAAGTGAATATTAGGAGGTGTAGATGGAGGGGTCTCTCTGTCCCTAATGTGTTTACCACTTTGAGCTGGTGAACCAGGAAGCTCAAGTTCTGGCTAGTCTAGGACACTGAATGACCTAGTTCTAGGTACACTGTTTTGAGAGTCTAGATCAAAAAGTGGGTCTGATAGAGCTGTAAAGTCTTCTGGTGCAGAGTTAGCTCTATGGATGTGTCTGGAATTAGTTGGTATTTTAGGTGCAGGAGATCTCTTAAGGATACTCTCAGGGTTGTCAACTATTTTAGGTGGGTTTGGGTTAGGATAAGCTCTTGTGTGAATGGTTCTTGAAGCCAGAATGTTGTTTTCCAACAAAGCAGCTTAACCCTACTTGTTACTTCTATTATGGATGATGTTGTAATGGGCTCTGGTCTCCCAGTGGAGTCTTATGTGAACCAATATAATCAGCAGGCCTACTGATCACTAGTGGAGTCTTTTAATCATTTAGGAACTATGGAGTCGCCAATTGGAAGGTTTAGGATGTTTCTAGGAGGTACACTGTCCACCACAGTGCTTATGTAATGTCCTTTTTAGGGAAATCCTTAAAACACAACAAACTCTAACCAAAGATGGATTGGGAGGGAATTTACCAGATATTTCACCTCTGAAAGAGGATGAGATCCGGAGGCTGTCTATCCCTTTCCAAACTCTGTCTAAGAGTGTGGGAGAAAACACAACAAGTGGTATAGAAGTTGATTTGTGAATAGGAGTGTTTAACTGCCAACCTAACCAGAGATCGTAGGTTTCTGAGGCTCTTGGGATGTAGTAAGATGGAAAATACTCAGAGGTTCCCCAGCGGAGTCACCATTATGTTGGTGATGACAATGAGAGACAAACAAATGTTATCAGCTATAGACTCTCAGATTTTCCCTAGTGGAGTCGCCATTATGTTGGTGTTCCCATGTTTTGGAAAGATTGGAAATACCAAAAGATGAGACAACATCAAACCCCTTTCAGACCTCAGGATCTAGCCCTCCTGGGTCCAGAGAGGGATCTCTCTATATAAGCAAAGGTTTTATGTCCTTGAAGCTCAAAATTTAAGATATTAGGCTAGTTATAGGCACGGGGTTTGTTCGTTTGATTTTTGTTTGGTTGTTGGGAATCAGGAAAGAAGGGTTCAATATAAGACAAAGATGAGCAAAGAGGATTTTAGGAAAAGGAGGGATGATTTAGAGAACATCGAGGCCATTGGGAAATGGAGTCAGGAAAGGGTTTACTTGCTATTCAATATGCAGGCTTTCAGTTGGGCTAGTCATCTAAAGAATTGGATCTTAAAGATGATCGTGTGGCATGAAATGGTAAGAGAGAAGGTGAAAGCAAGGAAACCTCCAAGGTGGCCTTTCAGGAATCAGATCCAGGGATAGAACATGTCGTTGGACAACCTGTGATCCAGAACCTAAAAGGTTAACTCTTCAGACAAGGAAACATTAAAGATTTAGAACACAAAGTTGAAAACCTGAGATCAGAGAGAGACTTTGAACTCTCAATTCTTTGGCATCCAGCTTAAGGGAAACTTAGGAAGGTTTCAATTAACTGAAAAATATCGTAGTGAGACAAAGACAAAGTTCTAGACTCCCAGTATCCCAATTCATTCACTTAAAACCTACCAAGCACATCTAAGAAACTGATTCATTAATTCACACATCAGCTAGCGGTATATTTGACCACTACACTGGTTAAATTAGCTTGAAATCAATCATCAGATAACACATACAACAGAAAAAATTGAAGGCAAGGAGAGCAGAAACATAGGGTACCTATCAAGGGTAAATCCTATGCCAGATTTTTGATGTGAGCCAGCAGAAATGAAATATAATGAACTAAAAAGAATAACATGGACAAAGACAAAAAAACATCATCGCTGCTTTAAATCAGGATCCAAAGAAATGTGCTTGTCATATTAAAGAGCAACACTAGTCAAGTACAACATTACCAATAGCTTGATATTCAGTTCGAAAACATCTTCCTCAGCCTATCTTACAACTTTACACAGAGAACATGTCTCAAGAGAAACAACTTGCAGTTCATAGATATCCGATCAACAACCTTTACAATGAGTTTCTTCATGAATTTTATAGCTGAAAAGAGGCTGAGGAGGTAGATGGAAAACTAAATGTAGCATTAAAACTTAGAAGAGGAAGCGGGCCGAGACCCCATTCTGTTTTAAATGCCTAAGCATTGAACTTCTGTACTCTTTGGATGAAAGGGTGGTCTTCGTCAGGCTGCAATTTACTCCAAGTATGTCTTTGGTGTACTTTCTGTAATACCTCTGCAATCCTCTGGTGAGCTGAAAAAAAATAGATTAATGACTCAGGTCTACCATACTGTGTAACAAATGCTTCTGATAGCATAGGACTGTTGTCAGGGCTGAAATTTCCTCAGGAACATGGTAAAGAATGAAAAAGGTATGGGCATTTCGTCCTTTCACGGGGAAGAACATTCTGCTGATGGTGACACTGGTATATATCATTTTGTGTGCCCTAGGCCTTATGTGTGACTTATGAGGTCTTCATATTGATATTTTGCATTTGAATTATTGGATTAAGGCTCAAAATCTTCAATTACAGGTCTTAAGTCCTCTGCTTTCTCACTGATACTCTTTGCCGCTCCACGATTGCCTCTGTTTGCGAAATCTGTGCTTTAATGTCTCTGGACAGGTTTTACAGAGTTTAACTCTATTCCTTTAATGAGAATCATGTCATAACACCTTCCAAGGATTTTTATCCATAATTTCAGTCCCTGAAGATGGTCTTTTCCTACGTTTGTGCCACTGTAACAGTGACTCTGAACAGAGGAGGCTTTTGCCACCTGAAACCCTGCAAAACACGAAAAAACGTTAAGAGATCTATGCATGGGGTGGGCAGACGTAATGGAGGACTAGAGGAGAGGTGGCGGAACTGTGGAGATGCATTTGGAAGACGGCGGGAGAGGGAGTTTTAAGGTAAAACATTAACATTTGACATTCGAATGAAATATATAGGGGACAGATGAAAATGCGATGAAAACGCGTGGAAAGGTGACGTGGCAGGACCGGGTCAATGGCGGGGTGTAAATTAAATCTGGATCGTTTGATCTCAGGAGGAGATCGACGATGGAAAATGCATCGGAGGGCGACGGATGGTGGGCCAGGGGTCCTGTTTGCCTCGAGCTAACTCCCGATCATCTTCGTGGCGCGATCACCGTTGGATGGACAGCTTCAGATCAGACGATGTATGCGCATATCACGCCTAGTCCACAGTCGAACTATAACATGTGATGAGGGTGGTTTACCAACAGTGCACGCAGCCACGTGTCGGCCAGTGAGTGGAATCGCTGCCAAACAAAAATTACCGCCCTCCTCTCAAAGGCGGTGTGATAGAAACTGCCGGTTTCTGCATAGTGCTCTGGCACGGGGACCACCGGGGCAGATGAAATATGGACCGTCGATCTACGGATTAGATCGACGGTTGCGATATGATCGGAGGGGCGAACGTGAAATGAAAGGTGCTTGTGATGGCCGTTGGATGCCAGGAAATCAACGGTTAATAACGCTCTCAATATCTAATCGCGCTAAGCGCTTTTCGGGCTAGCGCCTGGTTCTAGCGTTGGGTCATGTGGGGACAAAGCTAAGGGGGCCGGCCTGAAGGGGGCTAACCCTGAAATGTGAAGAATATGGGTTTTTGGCCCGTTTTTAATGAAATTTAAGGCCAAAAAGGGATAACGGTAGAGGAGAGAAAGGGTTATTAAACCAAACAAGGGGTGTGTGTTGGGTTTAGAGGGGATTTTGGGATGATTTTAGAGGATCAGTGGGAAATTTATAAGGGGAGAAAGAAATTTGAAAACAAAGGCTTAGAGGGGATGAAATAAGAGGGAAAAGGAAACCCTTTGCGCATTTTTCACAAACAGAGAGGCTTATTGACTTGGAAACAGTAGTGAGGATCTTTCAAAGGGAAAATGCACAAGGAGGATTCAAGGGTGATGTGTTTTCAAGGGAAATGCATGCCTTGAAGACTCAAAAAAAATTTTAGCCCCCTATTTTCTTGTCAAAAAATTCATAGGGGGCTAACACTAACCACGCCATTAGCGTTCCTAATGATTGGAATCTGGATTAGGGTCACAAATTTGCTAAAAAAATTAAAGTGCTCATAATTGCACCAAAATAGAATGATAACGACCGACCCATCACAAAGAATCCAACGCAACTCGTTTTGTTTAAAACCGAGCTCGGATGAAGGAGTTATGGTCTGCTGATCGTCGTTCAGAACAAGCAAATTTTTTTAAAAATATTGCATAACAGGTACAATTGATGACATGGCAGTCCAGTCTGCATGCAAAGAATCTTCATTTTTTTTCCAATGAGACTGTAACAAGTGTCACTGTTGGATTCGCCAGTTTGGTTTGTGAGGGTAAAAATTTCCCAATGTCCTCCAAGGTTGAATGTGAGTTCATGAATATTTATGTGATGGAAATATTTTATTTAAATATTAAGTTTGGATTAATGAATATATATATAATTAATTCCACACATTATATTTTAATAAACCCAAAGCCATAGTTTGATTAAACGTTGGCATGTTATTCAATACAGTGGGTAATTAAATTATATGGAATACATATAGCATAGTCAAGGTTTGAATGCGTATTAGATTGCAATGGTGTAGTTTGATGTGTATTACATGGGGCGAGGTCGGGGTTCGACCCCTTGATCTCCCCCACTACATTCCACCGCTCTACCAATATACCATATGCTGTACGTTGAAACGAATGGCTCAGACACTGTAATTAAAGGCACAATGGGGTCTGAGAGCGGGAACGGAGCAGGCTAGCCTTCCTCCCAATGAAAATGCGACATGTGTCTGAACCTTAAGCGCCGAGTTAATTGTGCTTAGTGCCCGTTCATCAAATTTAAGCCATTAATTAACTTCAGTTTTAATTTGGCAGGATTTTTGGCAATATCTCCAAATCCGGTGCCACTTCCAAATTTGTCGAAGTTAACTGGCAGTTTTTGAGATTTAGAGGGAGAATCTAGGAGAAACTTTAATGAAGCCTATATTGGTCGATTTTAGACCAAAGTTTGCTCAGGGATAGTCATTATTACTATATTGGCATGCTATGAATCCATTGGAAAAAATGTCAGAGACAATGGAGCAAATCTACAAGTGTTTTGAGTCACTTGAAGTATTTTGAAGGTTAGGGCTACCAGGAGGAAGGCCATGCCCAGATCAAATGAAGGCCAATTTCAGTGAATGAATAGTAGATTTTTGATGTATTTGATGCTCTGAACACACCGATATAGTTTATAGAGGCTTTGGATCACATTTTAAAGTAATTTTGTCACTTTAGAGATTAAACAAACCCATGGCCACTGGGGTTGGAGGTCAAGCCTAGAGGAGCTGGTAACCAAATCCAGTGATTGAATAAATATTTTTGGGGTATTTGAGTGTTTTGAAGCCAATGGAATAGTAAAAAAACCATTGGATAAATATTGGTGCTTTTAATAAGACATTTTACTCATAATCCTAAGAGGGCCTAGCTAGTTAAAGCAGGTCTATGGAGATGTAGCACAGGAAGGGTGAACTCCATCATCATCCATTGTGTTATGTGATTGTTGTGAGTTATGTTTTTTCATTCATTTTTTTTACATGAGTTTTTAATTGTTCATTAACTCAAAATTTCATCAAAGAAACATGAAACTACACACATAAAACCCTTCACAAATGGTTAACATGAGACGATATTTAAACACATTTTTAATACCAATGAGGAAGCTTACATAATAATAACAATTTTTCCCATATTCATATCAAGTTGGTATCATAGAAAAATTTTAGATCATTTTAGCCAAGGTTAGCTATTGGTTCTATAGCTATTGGTTTTTTAATTTGTGCAAGGATAATTTAACAATTTTCCAATTTTATGTGTGAAAGAAAAGAAGTCAATATTGAGATCTGAAATCTTAAATCACGGCAAAGAAGCTTTGTATGCATTGCATGTGTGATGGAAACTTCATTAGGTGATGTTTCAAGTCAATATTCCTTACAAAAAATATTTGATAAAGAGATGTTGGAGAAACTCTACATCATGATTGATAGGATGCAAGAGAAGTATGAAGATAAGAGGGAGAACATTAAACTTCAAGAGCAGTTGATTGCCATGAAGGAGGAGAAGCAAGAGCTTCTTGAGAAGTTGCATGAGATGGAGACTCAACTCCATATTGCAAATGAGAACCTTGAAATTAATGGTAGAAGTGTCCTCAGACATGTAATTTTATTGATAATGGAAAAGAAATTACATAAAAAGCTGCAGGAGTTTACAAACGTAAACTTCCACTAAATTTGAAATTAGGAGACTAACCTATTTATAAGCTATATGTCCTAACTTAATTTAGTTATGGATCACTTGAAAAAACAAGTGTCCATTTACAATAAATGATCTTCTATCCAATCTACTAACTTTATTCCTATTTTAGAGCCTAAGATACGACTCTATTCTAGAGTCCTATCTTTGCTAACAATATTCTATTTCTAATTGTCTCTAATATTTATTAAATATTATAATTTAATAAATATTTTTATCCTAAATTTACATTATTATATTTGGATCATCTAACAGAAAGGATGCATGAGATGGAGACTCAGCTCCATGATGGCAAGGAAGACTTAGCCAAGCATATGCTTGAAAAAGAGGTATGAAATTCAAGTTTATCTTCAATTTCCTCTGAAAATGAATGTGTAGATTTTTTTGAAAGACAAACTAAAGTAATAGGGTCCAAATTTGTTGATGATTATGGGCTCTGAAGGTAAATGATTGGGCAAACATGCACAAGGCATAGTTGATCCAATTATTGTTGAGGAAACGCCTAAGTATTTGGGTCTTCGTTATGGAGAACATGATGGAGAAAGCTCTAAAGCCAATGAGACACATAAAGGTGTACCAAGAAAGACTTGCATTTCATGTTCATTACCTCAAGCTTGTGAATATTTTGTTCATGAGAAATGCAAGAGGTTTACACCCACTTTGCAAGAAGGTGCTCATAAGCATCCAGCTAATGAGAATGACGAACAAGAAGATGTTGAAATATCTACAGTCATTGCATGCATTGTTGGTATTCCGAAGAGAGCCACTACCTCATCAAATTCACCTCCTCAAGAAGGCGACAAAGGTGAATGTTCAAGGTATAAAACTTCTTTTAATTAAGCTGCTTTTGATTGTAATAAACATGGAAAATTCTCACATAATATTTGGAGAAAAGTTGCATGTTCCTTTTGTGGTTTGGATAACCATAATGTTTCAAGGTGTTGGAAGAAGATAGCCATGCATATGAAACTTTTGAAGCAAGGAGGCAGAAAGCCAAAGACAAATAAAATCATGTTGAAAAGAAGAGGCAATTGTTTTGCACTCATTTCCATAAGCAAGGTCATATTGTAGACAAGTGTTGGACTTTGTATCCAACAAGTCATCCACGACATTTGAAGAAGGTGGAGAAAGAGAATGGAAAGAATGGAAAAGAAGATTCCATAATTGATGTGGGTCAAGATTATTCACATGATGATGATGTGCATCTAAAAGAAGCGCCATTGAAATGGTTTGGTAAGAGATGGTTAGATTTCTTATCCAATTAAGGCTTTTTATGTATTTTGATGTTGATGCATTTCTTTGCCAATTGAATGCATGTTGCATTTTTATGCCAAGAAGGTGATTGAAAGTAGAGTATGTTGACTCACTTTATTGCAGAAAATTTGTTCATTTTAGCTTTGAGTACATGTAAATATGAATGGAGTTCTTGTAATTACGATCATACTTGTGAGAGAGTTGAAGAATGGTATACATGCATGAGAGTTTGTGTGTATGTATAGTGGAATTTTGATGGTTTCATTGTGCTTGAACATGCATGAGTAATTGAAATGTGTTGGTCGATTACTTTGTTTAACATGTATGTTTTCAACTTGAGAGTGTTGATCATTTGCACATGCATGAGTGTCGACATGTGTTGGTTGATTGTGTGTTTCATGCATGTCATATCGACTTGGAAGAGTTGATTTTGTCTCCAAAGATGAAAAGGAGATTTTGACGAAGTGTTTCATGAAAAGTGAAATTCATTATGTTATACATGCTTATGCTTGACTTGAGAGTCACTTTTTTGAAGAGCAATGTTTTGTCGACTTGTGGTTGGTTGATGAATTTTGACACCAAGATGTGAGAGTACATGAAGATGTTCACATGATGTGAAATTAGCTACTTTGAAGGAGCAAAAGGATATGTCATTAAGTTGTTTCTTACATGATGTGTTGTGTTTCTGACAAGATGTCAAGAAAAAATTTGTAGCCATTGTAGACCATCTTATGTATTAATGCCAAGAAGAGAAGGAGATGGAAAATGCATTCTTTTAGATGTGGAATTTGGAATCGTGGAGGTAAAAGAATGGTAATTATTATTATTATTTTTAGTTATGTTGGAACTCATTGCTGTAGTTCACTCATTGTGCAAAGGAGGAACATGATTCTCAATGGGAAGGCACCAAGGAATCGATTTGGTACAACAAAAGTGTTATATCAGCAAGCAACTAGCAAGTGTTGGATTGGGTTAGCAGCAAAAGGAGAACAATGGTTGAAGAGCCAAGTCATTTGCAAGGAAAGGCAAGGCATGTTAGTGACCAAGTGGTTGTCATGGAGAATTTTCCAAGTAGAATCAAGATGATAGAACTTGGGAAACAATAAAGTTTTCAACTCTCATGAGATAACCAAATTTTTGAGGTCCAAAAGCATGTAAGTGGGAAGGTGTGATCAGAATTGGATCAGGGGAAAAAATTAGCTCAAAAATGAAAGTGCTCAGAATTGCACCAAAATAGAATAACAGTGACTGTCCCATCGCAAGGAATCCAACGCAACTCATTTCGTTGAAAACCAAGTTCAGATGAAGGAGTTATGGTCTCTTGATCATTGTTCAGAGCATGCAAATTTTTTATAAAATATTGCAGAACAGGTACAACAGATGACATGGTAGTCCAGTCAACCTGCAGAGAATATTATTCATTTTTTATCGAATGGGACTATGACAAGTGTCACTATTGGATTCACTAGTTTGGTTTGTGAAGGAAAAAAATTCCCAGTGACTCCAAGGATGAATGTGGGTTCATGAATATTTATGTGCTGGACATATTTAAATATTAAGTTTGGATTAATAAATATATTATATATATACTTAATTATGATATTTTATATGGCTATTTATCATATATTATATTATATTATATTTTTTATATGTATTAATATTTATTATGTAAATCAAACTTTATATTATATATTAATTCCACACATTATATTTTAATAAACCCAAAGTCATAGTTTGATTAAAAGTTGGCATGTTATTCAATACGGTGGGTAATTAAATTATATGGCACATATATACCATAGTCAAGGTTTGAATGCATATAAGATTGCGAAGGTATAGTTTGATGCAACGGATTTAAAATGTGAAGGGTGGCATACATATACCATAGTTAAGATTTGAATGTGTATTATATTGCAATGGTATAGTTTGATGTGTATTATATGTGTGTGCAAAAACATATATATGGGGCAAGGTCAGGGTTTGACCCCTTGACCTCCCCCACTACACTCCATTTCTCTACCAATATACCACATGATTGTAGGTCAAATGGCACATATAATTTTATTAAAGGCACAATGGGATCCGAGAGCAAGAATGGAGTGGGCCAACCCCCCTCTCAATGAAAACGCGACATGTGTCCCCACCTTAAGTGTTGAGTTAATTGTGTTTAGTGAAAATTCATCACAATTAAGCCAATAATTAAATTCAATTTTAATTTTGTGGGATTTTTGGCAATATCTCCAAATTCGATGCCACTTCCAAATTTGTCGGAGTTAACTGGCGGTTTTCCAGATTTAGAGGCAGAATCTAGGGGAAACTTTAATGAGGCCTATCTTGGTCAAAATTCGAACAATTTTTTCTCAAGGATAGTCATTCTTAGCAGATTGGCATGCTATGAATCCATTGGAACAACTTGCATAGAAAATGGATCAAATATATAGGTGGTTTTGGTCACTTAAATAATTTTGAAGTTGAGGGCCACTAGGAGGGAAGGCTATGCGCAGATCAGCTAAAGGCCAATTTCAGTGAATGAATAGTCAATTTTTGATGTATTTGATGCTCTGAACATAGTGGTACATTTTATAAAGTTTTTGGAGCACATATGAAGGTGTTTTTTTCACTTTAGAGATTAAACAAGCTCATGGCCACTAGGGTTGGGGGTCAAGCCTAGAGGAGTTGGTAACCAAATTCAGTGATTGAACAGTTGGTGTATTTGAGTGTTCTGAAGCCAATAGAATAGTCAGAAAACCCATTGGATCAATACTGACACTTGGAATCAGACATTTTAATCATAATCCTAAGAGGGCCTAGCTAGTTAAAGCAGGTCCATGGAGATATAACCCAAGAGGGGTGAACTCCATCATCATCCATTGTGTTATGTGATTGCTGTGAGTTATGTTTCTGCATTTCATTTGTTGTATATGAGTTTTTAATTTTGAATTAACTCATAATTTGATCATAAAAGACATATGAAACTACACACATAAACCCCTTCACAAATGGTTAACATGAGACGATCCTTAAACACATTTTTAATACTGATGAGGGAGCTTGCATAGAAATAACAAGTTTGCCCATAGTCAGATCACCTTAACTCTCACTAATCCATGCTTATCTATTGATTAACTACACTTAACATTTGGCAGGCAGTTTGGCAGAGCCACCAATTTCGATGGAGCTCCATTTGTGGCAGGATTAACTAGAGTTCTCTCCAGTTTTAGTGGAGATTCCTAGGGAAATTTTTAAGAAGCATAAATTTTGCTAATTTCGACCAATTTTGGCTCAAGAAGAGTCATTCTTAGATGGCTTAAATTCTTTGAAGCTAATGGAGCAGGTTGCAGAGGCATTGGAGCACTTCTCAAAGTGTTTTTTCCACTTTTAAGATTAAATAAGCCTAGGGCCACCAGGACCTGAAGACCATTTTCAAAGACTGAATAGTCAATTTTGAGGTTTTTGGGTCTTTTAAATCCAATGGAGTAGGTTGAAAATCCATTGGAGCATTGTAGGTGCATTTAATCAGACATTTGACCATCAATCCAAAGAGGGCCTAGCTAGTTGAAGCAGGTCCATGGAGATGTAGCCCAGGAGGGGTGAAATCTGTTATCAGCTATTGTGTAATGTGTATGTTGTGTGTTATTTATCTGCATTTTATTTTTTGTACATGATTTTTTAAAAACTAAATAAATTATAAATTTCTCATCAAAGACACTTAAAACTTGACACATAAACCCCTTCACAATTGGCTAACTTGAAACGACCCTAAACACATTTTTATTTAACTGATGATGGAGCTAGCATAAAAAAACTAGTTTTCCCATATTCAGATCAAGTTGGTATCAGAGAAAATTTTAGCTCATTTTTGCTAAGGTTAGCTAGAAGAACTAGCTATTGGTTTTTTAATTTTTGCAAGGAGAATTTAACTGTGTGCAAGTTTATGTTTGAAGGAGAAGGTCAAGATTGAGATCTCATTTCTCAAATCACGGCAAAGAAGCTTTGTATGCATTGTAGGTGTGATGGAAGCTTCATTAAGCATTGTTTCTATTCAATATTCCTTAGCAAATTTTTTTGATAAAGAGATGTTGCAGAAGCTATACATCATGAATGATATGGTGCAAGAGATGTATGAAGATAAGAGGGGGAGCATTATACTTCAAGAGAATTTGATTTCCATGAAGGAGGAGAAGTGAGAGCTTCTTGAAAAGACGGATGAGATGGAGAATCAACTCCATATTGCAAATGAAACCCTTGAAAAGATGCATGAGATGGAGACTCAACTCCATGATGCCAAGGAAACTTTGGCCAAGCATGTGCTTGAAAAATAGGTATGCAAATCAATTTTATCTTCTAATTCTTCTCAAGATGAATGTGTAGGTATTTTTGAAAGACACACTAGAGGAATATGGTCCAAATAATTGATGAAAATGGGATATGAAGGTAACAGATTGGGAAAACATGCACAAGGCATTGTTGAGCCAATTGTTGTTGAGGAAAGGCCTAGGTATTTGGCTCTTGGTTATGGACAACATGATGGAGAATTCTCCAAGCCAAGGAGGCACATGAAGGTGTTCCAAGAAGGACTTTCATTACATGTTCATTACCTCAAGCTTGTGAAGATTGTGTTCATGAGGAATGCAAAAATTTAACACCCATTTTGCAAGAAGATTCTCATAAGCATGCAACTAATGAGAATGGAAAAAAAGAGGATGTTTAAAGCTCTAAATTCATTGAAGTCATTATTGGTATTCCAAAGAGAGCCACTACCTCATCAAATTCACCTCCTCAAGAATGCGACAAAGGTGAATGTGCAAGGTATAAATATACTTTTAATCAAGTTGCTTTTGATTATGATAAACATGGTAAATATTCACATAAGATTTGGAGAAAGTTTGCATGTTCCTTTTGTGGTTTGAATAACCATACTATTTCAAGATGTTGGAAGAAGATAGCCATGCACAGGAAAATTTCTAAACAAAGGTGGCAGCAAGCCAAAAAGGTCCATTGGACAATGCAAACCATGCTGAAAAGAAGATGCAAATTTTTTTCACTCACTGCCATAAACAAGGTCATATTGTAGACAAGTGTTGGAATTTGTATCCAACAAGTCATCCATGAAATTTGAAGCAGGTGAAAAGAGATCTCAACGGGAATGGAAAAGAGGATTCCATAATCGATGTGGGTCAGGATGATTCGCATGATGAAGTGCAACTGAAAGAAGCACCATTGAAATGGTTTGGTAAGAGATGGTTAGATTTCTTATCCAATTGAGGCCTTGCATGTCTTTTGATGTTTGATGCATTTATTTTCCAATTGAATGCATGTTGCATGTTTATGCTAGGAAGGTGTTTGAAAGTGGAGTATGTTGACTCACTTTGTTGCAGCAAGATTTATCATTCAATCTCTTTAAGTACTTGTACATGTAAATGGGATTCTTGTACTTGTAACTGTACTTGTGAAACAGTTGGGAGTTGTCATATATGCTTTTGTTTAACTTGAGAGTCAAATATTGTTTGAAGAGGCATGTTTTGTCGACTTGTGTTTGGTTGATGGGTTTGTACACCAAGATGTAAGAGTACATGGCGAGGTTCACAAGATGCGAAATTTGCTGCTTTGAAGGAGAAAAATGATATGTCGTCAATTTATGTTTCTTGCATGATGTGTTTTTCAGATTGATGGTTGTGTTTGTGACAAGATGTCACAGGATTTTGGGAATGCCCACTCTTGAGCGAGAGGCTCATGATTAGACTTCATTCTCAAATCATGGCATGAGCAGCATGTCAACACTAGAGGATGATGGAAAGAGGGACTAGATGCCAAAAATAATTTGCAGCCATTGTAGACCATTTTATGTGTTGATGCCAAGAAGAAAAATAGATGGTGAATGGCCATTTCTTTTATTGTTATTACTGATGTTGGAACTCATTGTTGTAGTTAACTCAGACGAGCTTAACTTGGGAAAGTGGTTTCCAAGGAGAAGCTTTCATCAAATGCATGTTTGTGCAAAGGAGGAACATGATTCTCAGTGGGAATGCCATGATTTAGTTTTCCAATCACCGAGGGATCGCTTTGGTACATCAAGGTTTTCTATCAATAAACAAGCATCCAACGTCAAGTGTTCGATTGGGTCAACAACAAAAGGAGGACATTGGTTGAAGCACCAAGCCATTTGCAATGCTAGGCATGTCAGTGAAGCCAAGTGGTTGTCATGGATATTTTTATAAGTAGAATCAAGATGATATAACTTGGGAAACATAAGAGTATTCATCTCTCATTAGATAAGCAACTTTTGTGGGTCCAAAATCCTATCAGTGGGAAGGAGTGATCAAAATCTCGATTAGGGGAAAAAATTTTCCAAAACATAAAAGTGCTCAGAATTTCACCAAAACAAAATGATCGGATACAACCTATCACTAGGAATCTAGTGCAATTTGTTTCACTCAAAACGGATTCTGTATGTGAAATTTATAACCTGTTGATCGCCATGTCAAACAGGAGAATTTTCAAAAAAATGGTCAAAGAGGGTCAAAGGAAAAAATTTGGGTTATCCTCCATTTTCACCCAATGAAACTGTGACAAGTGTCACTGCAAGATTCTCCAGAAAGGATTGAAGGTGAAATTTTTTTATATATATTCTCCTAAGGGTGAATTTGAATTTTTTTTAAGGTTGGGGACAATCCAACCAGAAGCTGGTATGTGGTGCAGCCAAGGGCTGCCACGTGTCCCCTCTGGTGGACCAAGGTCAAAGGTTGGATTAATTTCATATGGTGGTGGTCTGAGATTTTATGTCAGGTCCACATCTTATAGCAATGGTCGAATTCGAATTATATATTATGGGCACATTTATTTAACCTATGGTTGAATTTAACCAATACATATGTGTGTATATTAAATTTTTTGCAAAAAAATGTATGGAGGGGCGAAAGTCAGGGTTCAACCTCGTGACCTCCCCCCAACAACTCAACCACCTTCCCAATGTTCCAAGTGGTTCTCCTTGTTACATGGAGCGGAACCACATTTAATTAAACCATATGCATAACCGTGCCAGAGAACGCTCCACTAACTGTGCCATTAGCGCACCTAAAATCCCACTAATATGTGCTTATCTATTAATTAAATTTTCTTAAAATTTGGCGGGAAGTTTGGCAGAGATGCCAATTTTGGCGGAGCTCCATTTTGGCAGGATTAACTAGAGTTCTCTCCAGTTTTAGTGGAGATTCCTAGGGGAAATTTGAAGAAGCATAACTTTTGCTAATTTTGACCAATTTTGGCTCAAGAAGAGTCATTCTTAGATTATTTTGATGCTTTGAAGCTAATGGACTAGGTTTTAGAGGAGAAGGATCACTTATGAAAGTGTTTTTTTTTCACTTTGAATATTAGAGAAGCTCAGGCCACCAGGAGAGGAGGTCATGCCTAGATCAGGTGAAGACCATTTTCAGAGATTGAATAGTCAATTTTTAGGTTTTTGGGTCTTCTGAATCCAATGAATAAGGTTGGAAATCCATTGGATCACTGCATGTGCATGTAATCAGACATTTTACCATTAATCCCAAGAGGGCCTAGCCAGTTGAAGCAAGTCCATGGAGATGTAGCCCAGGAAGGGTGAACTTTGTTATCAACAATTGTGTAATGTGTATGTTGTGTGTTATTTATCTGCATTTTATTTGTTGTACATGAGTTTTTAAAAGGTAATTAACTCATAAATTTCTCATCAAATACACTCAAAACTTGACACATAAACCCCTTCACAATTGGCTAACTTGAGACAATATTAAACACATATTTATTTAACTGATAAGGGAGCTAGCACAAAAAAACTAGTTTTCCCATATTCAGATCAATCCCCATCAAAATTTTATTTAATTACAATTGATTCCACCGCATTATCGTCCACAAACATTTTTTTGGCATGAAGGCAAGCCTCAATAATTTTTACCTGCAAATGACTCAGGAATGTATTAACAACATACAATAATGCCAAATGAAATTAATTTATAGTACAATCAGAGAGTAAAAACACTCACTCTCTTATCACTACAACATGTTAAACTCCAATAATGAAACTTGTTAAACTCAAATACTATAGAGTAACATGATATACAACAAAAAATCTGATGGTTTCCCCATACTCTGGAGACATCTGCAACCTGTTAACCTCAAATATTGCAGAGTAACATGATCTACAAGCAGAAATCCCATGGTTGCCCCATACTCTAGAGACATGCAATAGTTGCATTATCCACAAGTGATAATTCACCCATACCATCACCTAAATTGATACAATGTTAACAATAATCCTACAACAAAAATAACTTCCATATTTTTTTGTAAATTAATGCCAAGCACTAATCATAGAGCTTTAAAGAATCATAATCATGGGAACACCAAGAAAAGTGAAAATGTGCCCAAGGTGCATGGTTAAACTTACCATAAAACTCAAAAAAAATTCCAGCCACTCCACTTCCAAAAAAATCGAGTCACTATTAGAACCAAGTTTGTAGTTTTCACTCCATTCTTGAGATTTTCAATTAATTTGAAAGAGGCAAGACCAGGAAGAACCATATTCCTTGGTTGCAGATGCGTAAAAAAATGTTCATAAGTATTTAACTCCACAATTTTCTGACTCTAAATAATATTTTAGTCAACTAGATAATAAAAACACACTCGAACACACTTTAACTTAATAAACAATCAAAATCTGAAATATATTAGTCATTGAAAATTTTTAAATTGAATTATTGGTTATCTCCAATTAATGAATTGTCTTTGTTCTTGTTGCTATGCATCGAAGAAGAATTATTTAATTCGTTGGTGGTGGGAACATGAAACTGGTTTCTTCTTTCTCAATACTTGTGTAGTTTCACAGAGTAGTTCATCTATGGTGAATACCAAAGGAGATAAAAACATGAGATAATGTATTAATGAAATAAAATTACATATATAAATGAAGTGTTGTCTCAAGATAGGATAACTATCTTGGACACACAATAATTTGGTTGAGATAATATCTTAACCACAAACCAAACTAGGAACTTAGAGATTTAACTAACTCGTATGGAATAGGAACAGACTCCTTACATAGAAAGTCACGACTAAGATAGGTAGGAATTACATATTCCAACACACCCCCTTAATGACTACTTGTCTTGATATCAGTATGCAAAATCTAGTTGTGGTCAAACATAACACAAGGATATGTCGACGTCCATATAAAGGAGCAACCATCCACCGGAATGCATGGGTGCCAACCGCTACAACAGCCAGTCTCGTAGGATGTCCTTTGCATACATGGTTCTTTCAACCATTATAATTGCATAAATTTACCTGTACCTGTATATCCCCTTCCAACATCATCTTCATGGGTTTTATCGGATTACCCATAACCATGCTCTAGGTTTTATTGGATTACCCTCAACCATGCCAACAAGGGATCTTAGCCACCAAGGATCAACACAGCCACCAAGGCTCATCTCAACCACCAAGGCTCAACACTGCCACTAAGGCACCCAATTCAGCCACAAAGGCTCAACACAGCCATGAAGTCTCAACTCAGCCATGAAGTCTCCTCACAACCACTAACTCTCAACACAGCCACCAAGGGCCTCAAATCTTCCACTAAGGCGCTCCAGCCATCACGGACCACAAATATTCCACTAAGGCACTCCAACGACTATGGGCCACAAATTTTCCACTAAGGCTCACTAGAGACCCGACTCAACCAGACCCAAGATTTTCTCGGCTCACCCTCAATCATGCCAAGGGTTTTTTCGGCTTCCCCTAAATCATGCCTACAGGAATCCATGTCCACTTCACTCTCACAGATGTTTTCTGGCGTACCACAAACAGACACTGCAAAGTGGTTTCTGGCTGACCAAAAACCTGCAATTACAAATTGGTTTTCAAATTACCACAAACTTCAAGGGGATACACATGCCTTATCAGGCTTTACGTTACACACTCCAACTCTTGGAGTTACCACATACATACTCTATAAAGACCACTAAAAAAACATCGTAGATTTGCTTACAATTAAAATGTTTGACTCATCATCAAGAGTCTATTCCACAAAATCACAAAAAAATCACACAAACTCTATTGTTTTACATCATAATAATTGTTGCTTATCCTTTAATTCATATTTTGAAATTGTATTTGGCATATTTAGTGTCATTATCCATCAATTGTATTGGATTTTCATATTCATATAGGTATGATTTGCTAGAATAGCCAATTCTAACAAAATCACCACCCATTGAGGTGGCTAAAATCAATAAAAAAATTGAATAATCCAAAAACACTTACCATAATTCCATACAAATACGAGCCAATATAAAACCCTTCATAAAATTAGGTCATTCTAGTTGAAAAACAAGGTGTCCTGCTAGAAAAAAAACTGGAGAAACCCTGCTCATCCCTCCGTGGATGGAGTACACATTGTGAAGGGAACCCTCAGTGGTGAATTGGGAATAGGACCGCTCAACTCATTGTTAGAGAAACCAATAGAGCTTAAATTCAATGCGTTGAGACTGCTCGAATTGAAAATGTGTTTATGATCGTTGATGGAAGAATCAAAGCAAGAAATAGCTCTAGTTTCCTTCTCCAATCAGCTCTAGAACTGAGCTATCCATAGGCCACGCAGGTCAACTACCACACTTGACTGATCAATGAGCCCCTTCATCAACAAGTCTCAACATAACACCACATAACGTCGTGCGTTGCTGCCCTACGCCACGACGAGATCGATCAGATACAACTATCGATGCTTCCATCCAACAACCAATTTATTCGCAGATGCTCCTCTGGATCGTCTAATTCCATCGACGCATAGGAATACAGTGTCTAGTTAATGAAACCTGTTGCGAGTTTCCAAGGGCTTCGGTGGGCCGAAAACAGGTCCTTATAAATAAGTAAAGCTAGAATCAGTGTTTAGTTAACAATATTATCCCCGACCATTCTCTGTGTAAGCTCGGTGCTGAGAATCAACAGAAACACCGCACCCAACATGATCACGAGCAGGAATCACTAGGAATACATCATCTAGGTACTATTTTCTTCACAATTCCTAATATTTTGTGCTCATCCACCATAAGTCTGTTTTCGTTGTGTGCTAATTATTGGCGAACTCAAACCCGTGCCTCTCCAATGCTAAATCATGTAGTAAATAAGACGCCACCATCGTGGGTTTGTTGATTTCTTGGTATTATCCATCACAAACATCATTTCCTTTTCCTTTTCCTACCTCCGCACCTCAATTATGGTCTCTTGTGTAGGAAAGCGAACCCATCAAAATCCATCCCATCGGCCCCATCTTGGAAGAAGCCGCAAATTTTTGGCTCCAGATCAGATAGCATAATAGGTAAGCCCGAGTTTTCTAGGGCATGGCCAAGCTCATGGACATGGATTTTTGTCACTGCTATGATTAAAAGATGATGGAAAAACCAAAAAAAAACATTCACCAAAATCTTTATTTTTCTTGGCCCAGGAGGGGCCAAGGCCAAGCCCAAATGGACTTTGATACCAAGATAAAAACATGAGATATTTTATTAATCAAATAACATTACATATATACATGAAGTGTTATCTCAAGATAGGATAACTATCTTGGACACACAATAAGTTGGTTGAGAGAATATCTCAACCACACACCAAACTAGGAACACATATATTTAGCTAACTCCTAGGGAATAGGAATATACTCCCTAGATAGAAAGTCACAACTGAGATAAGTAGGAATTACATATTCCAACAAGAGGGTCATCATAGTGTGCAAAATTTCCTCCTAACTCTCCTCCTTCAACCTCGATAGATGGAGTTGCAATGCCCTTCTCTCCAACAACTTTTTGAGTATATTTATGACCCAAGAAACAAAAGAGGATAACTAAATAAATGATCATCATCAAGCGAATGATGCCCCCAATAATAATAAAAATGAGCATATAGTTTTGATTTTTCTTCCCTTTTTCCTTGTGAGATCACTTGATATGTTGTTGGAGACTCACTTGGTGATAAGAATTGATTATAGGGGGTTGTAATACCGTATCCACTAGATCTAGAAATCCTACTTTCCTTCACCCCATGTATTAGGAAATGATCCCTCGAGATTGTTATTTTGGAGGTTTACAAATGTTAAAGGAGGATTCTGAGGCATGTATGCAGGAAATGATACAGTGAAGTTGAGTAGGTGTGTAGGAAATGATCCAGTGAAATTATTGAAGCTCAAGTTAACTCTATATATGTTTCTTCAACTTCCAATCCCAAGAGGACTAGGCCCACTCAATAAAATGTTTCTCATATCTAGAGCTTGAAGGGAAGTAGAATTACTAATCCCTTGAGGAATGGTACGATAGAGCTTGTTTTTGAGGTGTGAAACACCCATTAGGTTCTTTAGAACAACTAGGAAAATTGGCACTGCACCAACTGAGGTATTTTCATACAAATTCAATTTTCTCAATGTCATGAGTTGACCCACTTGCCCACTTGCTCAGTAATACGACCTCTCAGACCCCTGCATGGAATCAACATAGAGGTCACTTAGCCCTTAATACATTTGATTCCAAGGCATCCTCATGCCTCATTTCTTCATGGGTGTTTTGGTAACCCATGGAAAATTTCTCCAACCTTATATTTCATAGCTCAAGGTAGCATGTCTACATGGAAGCATCTAAGCCCTTGTTCTCATGTCGACCAAGCCCTGTGAGACCTCCATGACAAATACAAGCCCCGTGAGACCTCCATCACATGTTGGTGTTGTTATCACTCATTATTTTTAACACTTTCATTGATAGGGTCATACATGTCATCCACCTAAGTTGATGTGGTCTCATAAGTCATTTTCATGAAATTTCTGAAAAAAAAAAATTAAAAAAAAAAAAAAATTAAAAAATATTGCATTCGATGATGTCTACCTTAAGTTTAAAACCCACCTCTAACCATGTCAAATCATTCAAGTCAACCTCATATCATATAGTTTTCATCCCCTTTCCTTTTAATCACAAAACATTCCACATGTCAGTTTTCATAGTTTCGTAGCGAATTACAAAGAAAATCAACAGATTTCTCTACAAAACTACCTAATAGTTCTGTAGCGAATCTATCAGCAGTCAGACCATTTTCGCTATGAAACTGGGTTTTTTCTGCAGAAAGGGTCAAAGTAGTGTGAGGTGTCAATTTTTTATTGAACAGGTAAAGGGTGAGGTCATTTGAGTTCATTATGATGATTCCCAAACATGCATAGCCATATTTTGTTGTCATTATTGCCTTTTATGGTCACATGTGCCATCATCAAAATATGAGTTGTCAGATAACCTCTTAAAACTTTACCCTAAGCTTATCTTTGTCATTTACTATTTAATCCTTGCATGAGAAGTATCCCACTATCGATATTTGAGAGTTTCTTCACCACATCAAGCAGGTTGACATTCGAATTTGATTCTGCAGGTGTCATCAACAAGTGAGGCAACGAAGAGTATAAAGCATCATGGCATCGAAGAAGGAAAAAAATAAAGGTGGTCATTGTGTAAGGTATGAACCCATGCATTTGAAGCTGTTGAATGAAGATCCTGCTGCTATGGAGGCTTTCAGGAAGAAGGGCTGCCTACAGTTTTGCCAGAAATTGAAGGGTTTTCATGCACATGTTTCAAAAATACTTTGCCACCAATTTTAGAAGGACAACATCAAAGGTTTGGATTTTGAATCTCGCAGTGTCACCAGAGATCATATCACAAGCTATAGAAATCCCTAGAATTGGTGAATAATGGTTCAAATGCAAAAAGTTCATAATGCAAGGATGTGAAGAAATTCTCAAGCAGGAGCACAGAGGATTTGACGTGACAAATGGCATCCCTAGAGGTTATATGAAGGATAATTATGTATATTTGTTGCTGGTGATCCAAAAATACTTCACCTACAAAGGGAGATTCCACATGGTCTATTCATATCATATTAGCCTCCTTTTACATTTTGTTGGTAAGCAACCACTTGAACTGCCTTTATTTTTATACAGGAGTTTGGGAAAGATTTCAGATAGAGTTCAGGTCAATTCAGAAGGTAATGAGATATCACTATTTCATCATGATCTGATAAAACTATTAGTGTTGGAAGAGTTGAAAATTTTAAACAGAGATTGGACCTCTTTTTTGTTTATGAGTGGGTATGAAATAGATGTAGTGACTCACAAGAAAGTTTCAAAACCTAAAACTACTACATCCCCAGCTGCAATAGAAGAGGTTGAAGAAGAGAGAAGACAGTCTCCTATAGAACCAATGGACTTTGAAGAAGAACCTCTGCAAGAAACAAATATCCCTCAGCCAGCACCTGCAAAACAGAAACAAAAGATTAGAAAACAAAGAAGTAAGAGGATAAAAAGGAGTCAAACATTGGCCAAAGGAAATCTGGAAGATATCCTACATGCAATATATATTGAGGAGTCCCCAATAGTGCAAGCAGGAGACATTGAAGGTGATGGAAGGAAACTGAAGAAAGGTAAGTCAGTTAAGAAATTGGATTTTGTAGGAGAGGATGTTGGCTTCATATTTCAGCCAAGGAAGCCAATGACCAAGTTTGCAAAGAAGGCCATGGAGATAAAAAGGGCAGAGAAAGTCAATGAAGTTATGCAACTAGAAAACACCATAGATTTATCCCCAACAATAGAAGAAGTCGTCACTAGGCAGAGAAAGGGAAAGGAGAAGATGATTGAAAAATCAGAAACATAACTCCTCAAGGAATAGCTGAGGGAAACAAGAGAAGAAATACTTGAGTTGAAGTTGGAAGAAAATAAGCACAGGTCTGAAAAGGCTGAATTTGACCAAATGATAAAAAAATGGCACAGTCAACTTTCAAATGTTTAAGAATCTAGGAGTAATGCCAAAAAACTGTTGAAAAGGACCCAGCCTCTAAGACTTATAGCCAAACATACTAGGAGGATGAAACTGCACCTGCAAGCTGAAAATAGATCATTGAAAAATCAAGTGGAAGACCTTTAGGAACAAATGGACATGATTCAAGATGAGCTAGAGAAGAGAGGACTGAAAATGAAAGTGATTGAAGAACCTGAAGGTCAACCTATAGTTAATGAAGATGAAACTCCCAAAGACAGAAGATTTGAGCTCAGACATTTTTTTTTAGGTTTATAGCTTGCAAGGGACATAAATTTTGGCTCAGAATATCAAATTTTGAAGAAAAATACAAAATCTGCAATCTCTGCCTGTTAGGCAGTTTCATAGCGAGCTCCAGGCTTGAAGGCCTAAAAATGCTACGAAATTTCTGAAGATGCTTTTTTTCCTATAAAAACAATTTTTTGAAGGTCCAAGGAGGAAGCTTTTTTACCCATTTTTACCTAACAAAAATTATTTGGCCAACAAAGGTGGCAAAAGGAAAGAATAAAGGTCAAATACAACCTCTCTACTAAACTACGCTATGAAACTTCCTAAGATGCTCTGTTTTGTAGCAAGGTGTTTTTAAAAGGTTTTTTGAAGGTTTGAAAGTGTTTTTAAGCTTAGCCAACCACGTGGAGGTATTAAAGGATACCAAGGAAACATTCTAACAAATATTTAGCCTTCGAAAAAGTTTTCTTCTTCACCAACTTAGCAAAGGACAATCAAAAAATGTCATGTCATTATTTCCTTAAAAATAGGATGATTGTTTTGTAGTTCAGTGAGGGCATTTATTCTTTGATGATAGCACCTAACTACTTTTGATGTAATTATGCACTCATTTAGTTAGTAGTTGTAATAAATATAAATAGAATCCTATTTGGAGAATAACTCTTAAATGGATAGGTGTCTTTTTATGTTCCAGAAATAGATGTGTCAGTTATGATTAGCTGTTAGTTTGAAGGTTCGATGATCCAGAATCCTATGTAATGTAAAAGAAGTCTATTTATAGAAAGAAGATCGAATATCAAAGGGTTGGAGAATATTGTACTAAACTGCTACTATGTAATAGTTTTCGGTTTTAGTAAGATATAGTGATATTTTCTTCTTTACCTAAGATTCGAAGGAGGTGTTCAATGTGTTTATGTTCTATATCTTTCATGTTTAATATCTGCAATTAGTTTGATGTATAATTACTCAGAACTCATGGTAATATGCTCCAAATTCCTTTAGAGTTTAAACTATTGCTTTCTTCATGGGTTGTATGTAGAATTCTCATCTTTCTCTTACCATTGCTTGATTCATTTCCTGATTAGCTGCTTGGAGAATTCTGGTTTGTTGATATGCTTGAAGATCCATGCTACTCTGAAAATCTTGGATTCCTTGCTGGTGTGACTCTGTTTGGTTTCTTCTCTTTTGATTCTTGCTTCTTCTTTTCTACTACATCATCCTCTTCCATCAATGGTGATTGTGCATCGACTGTTTTGTCTAAATTCCCATTCCATGACTCTTGTTATTTGAACACAACATCTCTGCTAATTATTGTCTTCTTGGTGATATGGTTATACAATTTGTAAGCTTTTGACTGCTCACTATAACCAACAAATATGCATTTTTCACTTTGATCATCCAATTTTCCTATTATCTCCTTAGGCACATGTGCATAGGCTACACATCCAAAAATTTTGAAATGAGATACGTTGCATGAAATACCTGACCATGATTCTTCTAGAACTCTGTTCATCACACTCTTTGTAGGTGATTTTTTTATCACATAAACAACACATGCAACTGCTTCTGACTAATACTCATTAGACAAGTTTCTTGCTTTCAACATGCTCCTTGCCATGTTCATGATTGTTCTGTTCTTTCTCTCTGTGACACCATTCTGCTACGGTGTGTATCTGGTTGTAAATTTTCTTTTGATTCCATGTTGTTTACAGTAATCATGGAATGCTTTCGAATCATATTATCCACCACGATCTGATCTCAATACCTTGATTTGACGATCACTTTGGTTCTCTGCTAAGGTTTTGAATTCTTTAAATTTTGCAAAAGTTTCGAACTTCTACTTCAAAAAATAAACCCAAGTATTTTTTCTATAGTCATCAATAAAAATGAGGATGTAACAACTTCCATCAATCGATTCTGTCCTCATAGGTTAACACAAGTCTATATGCACCAACTCAAGTGGTTTCTTTGCTCTGTATGAAACTCCCTTTGGAAAACTTTCACGATGTTTATTTCCCAAGATGCAACACTCACAAGTACTAGAGGGTTCTTTGATGGGAGGTAATCCTCTGACCATTTGTTTCTGCTGCAACAATATTAAATTATAAAAGTGCAAGTGTCCAAACCGAAAATGCCATAACCAATAATAATTAGAACATGCAATATTAAACAAACTGACCTAATTGTTGTGATTCATAATTAGAGGAAATAGTTTGTTCCTCGTCATCTGCACCTTTTCTATCAGCTTCTTGCTTGAGGGTTTGTCATAAATAACACAATCTTTTCCTTGAAAGATAACTTTGTATCCCTTCTGTGTCAATTGACCAACACTTATAAGATTATGTTTGAGTCCAGGGACATAATATACCTCTTATATTGTCTTTGGATCCCCCTACTTGGTAAAAATTTTGACCACTCCTTTGCCATCTACATCCACAGTTTTTTCAGTCCCCAAATTTACCTCTATCTTCACAGATTGATCCAAATTTGCAACCAAATTACTGTTTCATGTCATGTGGTTACTGAAATCACTGTCTAATAGCCACAACTTATCAGAAGGTTCATGCATGTTGTTGCATGCTAGGAACATGGAGTTAGTATTCTCTGTACTAACATTAGCTCTTTGGTATCCTTGATCAACTATATTATTCCTGCAATCATGAGCATATTGACCAAATTTATTGCAATAATAACATCTCACCTTTGATTTGTCAGACATGTAATTATTTTTGAAGCTTTTGTTGCTGCTGCTTCCACTTTCATGTTCATGCTCTTCTCGTCCATCTCTTTGACCACCATTGTAGAAATTTTATAAATATTGTTATGTATTACCGGACTCTCCTGATCGAACAATTATATCCAGTGTTAAATACATAATCATTCTACTTAATTCTTTATGGAAATTTAATCGTCAATTGCAAACACATGAGGAAAAATTAATCGCACATAACAAGATGTTTTTAATGGGAAAGCATAAAGCTAAAAACCCCAACTATCATATATTATGTATATCATGGATCATTAAATAGTCTCATACAAAACTCTACTCTAAGAGCTCTCAGTACAATATACAATCGTCTCACACTGTCATACAAAAATTGGTTCACACATGCACCAATTTACTGCCTCCTCACAGCCTGCCTCCACTGCGCAATCCCTGCTGATGAAGATCCCTAAATGAATTCAATCTTGCCTTGCCTTCACTGTGCAATCCTCATTGGTAACTCCAATGTGTGTGTAGATGCATTGAATGCACCACTATAGTCACAACTGATAGTCAACAAGCCCTTTCACTTATATCTCAACTAGGTCTCCACTGGATCTGACATGCATGTAGTTAACATTAGTATTTCTTTAGTTGCATGTGAGACCACTGCTTGTGAATTAATTAAATAATTAATTCATTGATCTCTCACTAGTGTATCTTAAGTTACAACTAGCACAACTGAGTTTAACTCACTTAACTGAGTTAAACTAAATAACAACTCACATAACTACACATCCAATTTTGTTACAACTTTGTATCACTCAGTTACAACGAAATCCACTACGTGGTCCACCAACCAACCACTTCAACTCAAAATCCACTTAGCTTACTGGTTTGCCACTTTAGTTAACTAGTTCCAAGTGCTGATTGAAAATAGACAATTATTTATTGTCTAATTTTTGTCAAGGGATTAACAAAAATCGACATGCATTCCATGAAATACCTTCACACATGAATTCTAAACTTAGGCGCCCATCCATCCATCCATATAATTTTCTCAACCATCTATATATATATTACTGCTAAAAATAGACTTTGATCCAAATTCTAAAAATAGACATATCACCTAAAAATAGCCTGCGGGCTCCTCCTATTGTAGGTGCCTAATTTTCACTAGAATCATCATCTTGTTGAATCTCAACACTCCCTCTCAACAAGAAAGGGATTATCCTTCACCCTGATCCTGTCTCTATGGTATTCGAATTTGCTCCTGGAGAGAGCCTTCGTCAGAATATCTGCATCCTGATCTTCTGTAGGAATGTACTGAAGCAACATGATCTTTCGTTGCACATAATCTCTGATATGATGATACCAGATATCTATATGCTTAGATCTATTATGAAACACAAGATTAGTTGAGAGTTTAATGCAACTCTGATTATCACAATGAATCACTATAGGATCTAAATGAGAACCGAAAAAACCGACCAGGATCTTCTTCATCCAGATAGCCTCACATGCAGCTTGACTTGT
Source organism: Pinus albicaulis (assembly GCA_034641835.2). Classification (NCBI taxonomy): domain Eukaryota; kingdom Viridiplantae; phylum Streptophyta; class Pinopsida; order Pinales; family Pinaceae; genus Pinus; species Pinus albicaulis. The sequence goes on along the minus strand of CM076575.1, from coordinate 2,068,633,414 downwards.
TGCCATGTATTCTGCTTCCGCTCAACTGAGTGCCACAGATCTCTGTTTCCTGTTGTACCAAGAAACAACTGTAGATCCTGTTATCACTCAGATTTTCCTTGAAGTTGTTGGGAAGAGGAAAGGGGTCCGAGGTAATCACAAACCAACTTTTAGGTACAGAATCTATCCAATCTGTACCCAGAGAGGGCTCTCTCTTTAAGTTTTAGCTTTGTTTTTTGAAAGATATTAGGCTAGTTATGAAAGTTTAAGGATTTTGATTGTATTTGGGTGGTGGAATTCAATAGTAGAGGGGTAGGACTGAGTATTTTAGGCCATTGGGCTAATGGAGTCAAAGAAGATGGCTTAACTGGATTTATTTTCTTAACAAGGGATGGTTTCACAGGGCAAGGTAATCAAATAGGGAACAAATAAAGATTTAGAATAAATGGAATGGACTCAAAATGGGTGAAGGGAAATTAAGAATCCTTCAAAATATTCAAAAGAGGGAACTTGAATGATTATTAATAAAGAGCAATTAAGAATTCTTTACCAAATAATCAGAATGAATAAACTAGAAAATAGGAGCAATTAAGAATTCACTGTTCAAACTAGTTCAGAGGAAAACATTAAGAATAACAACGATTGAAAACAGATTGCACTCAAGAACTTTTTGAATTATTATTTTTTGTTTATCATTCAGATATGAAACATAGATGGTATAATAAACAAGAAAAACTTTAAAACATAAGAGATAGAAGACTTATTGATCTGGTGTCTGACTCAAGAATCCTATGAAAATTCCTTTGCATCAATTCTTTGTCCAGCTAGCCATGCAAAATTGGTCCAACAGCACTTTATTCCAAAATAATCAGTATTACAGCAAAGTCTAAGAATCCACCCCCCTCAATACTCTAATTGAGGGAGTATTTATACAAAAAATTATAAAAAATATCTCCTAATAGAGTGAGATATATTTTAGGATGACTTATTAATAAATTACAAGAAAATAGAGACAGATAGTCTCATAGATAGAAGAAAATATAAACCGATGTTGTGATGTTCCTATTTTTTAGAGTGTGTTGGAGGTAGGCCCTATGATTTGGCTTGCTGTTGTCTTCTTTGGTAACTGTGTGCTGGCTACCCTGTTTTTACTGATACTCTTTACCTGTACTGATACACTTTGACCTGTTTGATCTCTGTTTATCATTTTATCATTACTTACTATGGTAAATAACCAAAATTCATCCAAGGATATTTTTACAAAATGTCCAACATGTCTTCCCACCATTGTGCTTCTGGTATTCTGGTTCTTTGAAGCTTTCTCAAGGTCTCATCAGTTTTTGTGTACCTAAAAAAGCTAGGCTGAATTGGAAATAAGTGCTTTACCTCATGTTCAAGATAAAATAATTTTTCTAGACTGTCATAAAGAATTTTTCCTGTAGGCAATGCTTTTGCTGCTGATGAACTTGTCGATGGACTTGCCTAGTTGTCTGCATACTTATTCAATTTCTCAACATAGTTTTGATGGCTCATTAGTTTATCATGAGAAACTAAAGGACTTGGAAACCCTCTACTCTAAAAAACATCAAATCTTTTCATAAAAGCATTGATTTCTTCTTGCATATCATGGCACCTTCTTTCTAAGTTTTGCATCAGAGTTCTTTTAGTAAAAACCTTTTTTACCTCCAAAATTGTCCCTATTCTATCTTGAATGCCCAGCTCTTCAAGCTCATATTTGTTCTTGGTATTTAAAAATTGTATGAGCTCGTTGGCTTCTTCAGGCATATTTCCTAATTCTGCCCTTGCATTTTGAACTTCTTCTAGAACCAGTTTAACTAAATCATTTTGCTCATACATTATTTGGATTGATGGCCAGACATCATTTATTGATTGAATGATGTTGTCCCAAAGAATTTCCTTGATTTCTTTCAAAGGTTTCTCTAATGTGAGATCCTTTTCTAATGATTTTACCAATTTTTCTAACCTGTTGATCTCTCTTGTCTTTTCTGCAACATTTATCTTTGAGAGATCATACTTTTGTTCCAAGGTAGTAAATTGTACCTTTACTTTCTGGAGCTCTGTAACTTGGAGCTTCAATTCCTCCATTGATTTTATTAGTTCCTCAATGCTTAAATTGGAAATGTTGCCCTATGCTAGTCCTACTAGCTACTCTGTTGTTGTTGTACCTATGATCACTTCTGCTGTGGTTACTGGGATGTTTGGTGCTAGTGTTGTCCCAAGTGTAGAAGGGAATGCTGTTGAGACTACTGGTATCACATTGGGAGGCTAAGAGGTCGACTCTCCCTGCTTGTCCTTCAATGCTTTTTCAAGTTCTTGTTCAATCCCATTCAGTCGTTCATTAAGTTTTAAGAGAAAATCCACCAGCTCTTCTTTAGATTTTTTCTTTATGACCTCAGCAGTTTGTGGATGTCTTGAAGTTGGCAGCTTTAGTTGTTTCCTTATGGAAGAAATATCATCATCTTTCTTTTTGATTAAGGCTTCTGCAGCCTCTACATCTTTGGCCAGATGTAGTATCCAAGGAATTTTGCAACCTTTGGGCCATCATTGCCTTACTAGTCAAGGTTGAATAAATCATTTCTCCAGTTTGTTTATGTAATTCAATCTGATCCAAAGGATGAATATCCTTTGCCATGACTTAAAAATTGGTTCTAAGATAGTCTGCTGCTGTTTGAGGCTGCTGTACTTTAGGCTTGAAATGAATCATTATCATTTTACCTTCCTTGATGTCATAGGATGACATCAATCTCTGTTGATTTGTGGGGGCCATCTTCAAATATTCATTATAAACTTGAAGTCTTAATGGATCATTTCTGGATTTTATGTCTATAAGTGTCTTCTTGATATTCCAAGCATCCTTCACTGGTGGTCTGAAGGATGACACCTCTGCACTTTTTTGTCTTTCTAGCTCCTTTTTCTGTGAGTTGGTAGATGTCCCACTGACTAGGAATGTTTACTGGTTGTCTAGTCCTTCTTTCCTCTGACTATCAGTAATTTCTTCAACAATTTCTTCTTCTGATAGAGGATTTAATCTTTTCCTTTTGGTACCAGGCTGTTCTGAAGGTCTACTGGTAGGAGTAGCTGTTTCACTGTCTCTCTTTTTACTTTTTTCCTCATTTAGGGGAGTTTGCAAGATTGGATTTTCTGCCATATTGACCTGAATGGGAGAAGTCTGCTATTGGGCCTATCCTTTGGAACTTTCAGGCTGCTCCGACATCATGAATTGCTCTATGGCCTGTGTACTGGTCTCTTTTTCCTTACCTTTGGATGTTACTGTGGCTAGTGCGCTTCTTTCCTGCAAATGTTGCTGAGAGGTTCCAGTAGAGGAAGGGCCAATTCCTAGTCTTTGTACCTACCCAAAAGAATCCAGGTCAAGTATTTTCTCAAGATATTTCATAATATTCTCAACATTGACCTGTTCACTATCCTTTCCTACTAGGGTCCCTTCCATCCATTCATCCATGTTTGCAAATTGTTCAATATCTGGAATCCTATGGTGAAGGTATGGTGACAATCTATTTTTCATTCTCTTATCACATATAAAGTTGTTAGGGTCATAAGGCACCCACCAAAAACCTTTTTGCAACTTGAGATAATCTTCTAAAATTATTTCCGCTTTTGTCCCTGCATCCCTAGTATTACAGACAAAAGGGCCTAATTGACTCTTAATTTTGAGTTGAGCCTTCTTCTTCGCATTGTAAAAATGGACTAGGTCTGAATTTATCATTTTTCTGAAGTATTCTAAGGCAAAGAGCCTCATCGGAACATACTTTGGTAGCTTGAAAGGACAGAGCTCATACCCATACATCCTAATTTCGGTATGGTTTTTGTATAGGTACCAATCACCTACCCTGTATTGCTTGGAGAGCTGGAGGATTTTCTTCATATCACTATTGACCATAGGAGGGGAAAAACCTGTTAATAAGGTGGTTGCTGGGTGAACAAATAGGTCAATGAATTCATTGTAAGAGTAAGGGGACTCAAAGGAATTATGGAAGACTGCAGACCAGAAGATTACAGACCTTGGATTTCCTTTGGTGTCAAGTTTCATGATAGGGAAGGGGAAATTCTCTGACTGATAATAAAGCATAAGATGGTATATAAAAGTGGAGTATTTGAAAACTCTTTCATCTTCCAATCTCATGAACTGGTCATGAATCTTGTCAGCAATGTAAGAGGCAAAGTCATATTTGACAGAAAAGGGTTGTCCATGAGTAAAAATTGACAATAACACTAAGGTTATTTCATCAACGTACACGCTAGTGTTGAATCCCATTATTAAATATATCATATCCACTATAAGTTTACCCATATATGTGAAAAAGGCATATCCATAAGGAGGGGGGCCTTTGGGTTGATGTTCTTGTAGCATAAAAGTTTCACAAAGGCGATTCAATTCTTCTTGGGATAATTTTGTGGATTTTTCAAGTAAATCTCCCATAGAAAGCGGAGTTAGAGCTTGACCAGGATGAAATTGTAACATTTCATTGATGGATTGGGCAGTTATTGGAAAAATAATGGTTTGAATTGGGGACATAACTGCTCATTGATTAGGGTCGTAATTGGCATGGTAGTGATAAATTATTTCAGGAAAAACATGAAATGAGGGTAAAAAATACATAGGAAGGTTGGATTCCTACAGTCCAAAAATATCAGAGCCATTCATGTAATTATCTCTGCATTGGCAAAATATTTTTAGGGGATTTTCACTAAAGGTGAGGTCTTTTATTTGGAAATCCTTATTCGCTAGAGGCAGATAGTCTAAATCTTTATGGGGGGCATTCAGAGATGCAACATTCAAAGCCACGGGGGTTTCTATATCTGGTTCTTATGGATTCAGAAACGAATTTGGGTTTTTAGTGGAAAAATGGGAAAAATTACATTTCTGGGAACTTATGGGGTGAAACAAAGACCGAATTGTACTATTTTTTAGTCCTTTTCTGTGGAATTAAAGTAAAAACCAAGAATTGCAGGGTTCGATAGAAATTGGATAAATATCTGTCTCAGGAAGTGAATAGTGAGGAAACAGGTGCGGGCAATAGTTGACTAGTTCAGCTGAAAATCGTTTGGCAAAGTGGTGGTTGGAAATCTTCAACAATTGATTTTGACCTTTTGCATGGGAAAACTGGTCGCAGCAAAAAATGATGAAAATATGTGCATTTGTTTGTTTTATTCACAAATTCAAGGTTGGCGGAAGTTTTTTTATTTTGGATGGATGACATACGTGGGAAAGGGTCTTCTGTCGTATGCGAAAGGGGGTAAGTGGTATGACATCGCACTGCTTTTGGGGATGGGCGGTATTTGGCTGGGAGCCAGCGATTCCATACATCTTGTGACGCGTGGCGGGGTACTGTTTACAAAACCACTCCACGATCACACGTTATCGTTCTGTCGTGGAGGGTGATGCAATATGGACGACGAACGTTGGATGCGGGGTGTTTCATCAAACGACTATCGGGGAGGCGAGTTGACAGACGTTTAATGAGGGCGGGCCCAATACAATCAAAGGTTATTTAATTATATCGAGAGAAACATGATTGGTCGAGAAAGTTATTAATTAACCATGGGGGTTAATTAATCCTTTTTAAAATTAATGTTGTATTATGGTTATATTTCAACCAAGGGGTGGGATATGTAATATTTGGAAATTTTATATAGTTAGAGTAATACGAGAATGGGATATTGTGCAATTTTCCTAAGTAAAATAGGATTTTACTTAGGAAAAGACTTATGGAAGTACATGAATGACTTATGGATGGTTTTAAGTCCTTAGGCTTTTAAATTATTGAGTCAAGGGTCCGGTCCCTCCAGAAGTTAGAGAAATGCTTTGAGCCCCTCTAATTTTCAAATGCCTTAGTACTTAGGAGAAATTAGTGAAATTTTTTAGGGAAAAATGAGAAGGGAAGTTAATCATTTGACCTTGTTTTGCTTGAAATTCCTTCAGTGTAATGTCTACCTTGCACTTGTGATGAAAGTAAATATTAACACATTTAGAGTCATTATCCATCACATGTAATTCTGCAACATCATCTACCTACCCTACCTACTTTAACCTAGCATTTTTCTTCTTTATTAGGGTGCACTTAGACTGGAAAACCCTTATCACACTTTCTTTTCTTTTACATGTATAAATCTATATAAGTCTAACCTTATTGCATCCAAGGGCTTAGATTAAGTTGTTGAGCTCCTTTTATTTACTCTACCTATCTACTTATCTACCAAGATTAGACAGTTTGGTTAGATTTTATTCTCTATCTCTAAAACATAAAATTCAAACATGAACTAGCCAAGCTTAAGCTGTTTGACTGTTCACCAATTGTGGCATAAGTTACAAGTTGCACACAATTTGTTTATTACATAAGAGCAAAAAGTAGTGGCATTTAGACTTGCACACTTTCCTTGGCCTTTCTTTTGGTGGGGTTCATTTTCTTTCACTTTTTTGGCCATTTTATTCTTTTCACCCTTTGATTTTTCTTTTAGGGTATACCCTCTTTACATTTTTTAAATTTTTTGATTTTTTTGACAATATGGAAAACCTTTGCAACAAGGAAAGGTATGAACATATTACATAGCCCATCAAGTCAATCATGATACATGACACCTATTGGTATAGGAGCATAACACTGGCTCCACTTGGGGATGGATTTTCCTGGTGAAAAGTCAAGAACAACAAGTCAGTTGGCATCAGAATGATTTTGGATAAACTATAAAATCTTATTCTGCTTGTTGCTTTATTGTATGTATGACAATGATACTTTTGAAGCTTAGGGCCTTCTCTTCGGGCTTCAACTCCAGCAAGTTACCATCCAATCAAAACTGTGACATTACAAAGGATATAGTATGTACATGTTAAAAATCAGGATACATTAATAAGTAGGATCAAAGTAATGTTTCAACATTCGACCATTAACTGGCCCTTCTTCTGTTTCTGTACCATCCAAGTTTTTCAAATAATATGTATTGTTTCCTTGTAAGGCATAGATAATATAAGGTCCTTTCCACAGAAAGTCAAACTTCCCATGTTTTCCCTTATCCTCTCTTCTGGAATCCCATCTTAACACTTTGTCTCCAAGGTAGAAATCTTCTACCTTGGTTTTTTTATCAAATATCTTCTTAAGCTTCTCCTGCAACACTTGGGATCTTTGATATACTTCCTCTCTGGTCTACTACAGATTGATGCTCTGGTTTATCCTCCTTTGAATATAATTAGGTTCAACCTGAGCTTCTTGAAGTAATTTCATTACAGGAACTCCTAAAGATGAAAGAAATACAACCTCCATGTCATAAACTAACTCATAAGGACTGGTTCCAATATATTTTTTGGTGGTGAATCTGTCTGCCCATAGTGCATTTGTAAGTTTCTTGTGCCAATTTTTCTTGTTTTCCTCCTATAATTTTTTAATAATATTAATGAGACTCTTGTTGGAGGACTCAGCCAGTCCATTACCTTGAGGGTAAAAGGCTGTGGAATGGCCCAAGGTGATATGGTATTTGTTATAGAAACTTATCATCTTATTGGATTTGAAGGCAGTAGCATTCTCAGTTATGATTTTATCAGGACAACCAAATCTAGATAATATGTTGGTTTCTAAGAATCCTATGATCACAGTGTCATTGGCTTGTCTGAATGGAATGGCTTCTATCCATTTGGTAAAATAGTTTGTGGCAGTGAGGATCCATTTGTGTTGGCTAGAACAGGGAGGATGAATTTCTCCAATGAAGTCTAGGCCCCATTGTTGGAAGGGTTTTTCAGTAGAAATTGGTTTCAGGGGTAAAGGTAATAGTTTTCTCTAGCCTTCAAAAATTTGACATTTATGGCAAGCAATGAAAAATTTATTTACATCAGTGAACAAGGTTGGCCAATAAAATACAGCCCTTAGGATCTTGTATGCAGTTGATTTCCAGTAAAGGTGTCCACCACAGTCTCCTGCATGAAATTCTTGGAGAGCCTTGTTAGCTTCTTCTTTTAATAAACAATTCAATAGAATACCTTCATGATTTTTCCAAAAAATAACATTATCTAAAATACAAAACTTTGTATATTTCATCTTTAAAAACCTTTTCTTTGTTCTGGATAACCCTGGAGGAGCTTGCAGGTTTAATAGTACATAAATTATATCAGCATACCAAGGTGAATCTAAGAAGGCCTGACTGATTTGTGGAGTCGCCATCTCCTGTTCGTTATCTAGTTCATTAATATCAAGGGCTTGAAAATTTGTTTATGTCATGAGTTTAGCCAATCCCTATCCCTTTATAAGCTTTGTAGGGTTTATTTCAATATCATACTCTAATATGGTAGAAATCCATTTACCTCTTTTGCCCTCAATTCCATCCTGGGTTAAGATGTCTTTGACAACAACATTTGGTACATAGGCTATCACATAGGAGTACAATATGTAGACTCTAAAGTCTTTAATGGCTTTTGCAAGTGCAAAAGCTTGTTTTTCCATGATGTTGTATTTTAATGATGCATCCCTTAGTGCTTTACTAAAAAAGGCTATAGGTTTCTCACATCCTTGATCATCCTTTTGTAATAAAACAGCTGCTATAGTGTGTTCTGATGCAAATGAAAATATTATGAAGTCTCTATCAAATTGCGGACTTGAAAGGACCGGTGTCCTGGTCAAAGCCATTTTAATTTCTTCAAATGCTTGTTTGGCTTCTACTGTCCATTTAATACTTGAATCATTTTTTAACATGTTATTAAGCAATATAATTAGTTCAGCTAAGCTAGATATGAATCTTCTCAAAAAAATTATTTTTCCTAGGAAAGCTTGAAGTTCTTTGACATTTCTATGGTGAGGTATCTGTAGTATAGCTTCTATTCTAGCAGGATCAACTCTAATACCATATTTAGAGATGATATGGCCCAAGAGTTTACCTTCCTCTAAACCAAACAAGGACTTCTTTGGATTCAAAGAGATACCATATTTTTTGCATTTTAGGAATACTTGTCTGAGATGGTCCAAATGTTGCTGATCTGATTTAGAAAAAACAGTTAAGTCATCCAGATATATAACAAGAAAATCATGAATTTCTTTAGCAAATGCTATGTCCATTGCTCTTTGGAAGGTTGCTCCTGCATTTTTAAGTCCAAATGGAATTTTAACATATTTGAATGTGCCCCATGGTGTTGTGAAAGTCATTTTTTCCTGGTCATCAGGATGAATCTGGTTATATCCTGAGAACCCATCTAAAAGTGAAATCCTAGAAGCACCTACTACCCTTTGTAAAATGTGATCCATCTTGGGTAAAGGGTAATTATCCTTCAAAGAACCTTATTTACATTTCTTAAATCAACACATAATCTGATTTCTCCAGTTTTCTTCCTAGTAGGTACTAAATTAGATACCCACTCTGAAAACCTAATGGGAGCAATTATCCCTGCTTCATATATACGTTTGATTTCTTTCTCAATTAAGGGCAGCAGTACAGGGTTAATTCTTCTGAGTTTTTGTTTGAATGGTTTTTGATTTTCTTTCATAGGTATTGTATGCTGAATTATAGAGGTGTCATATGATTTCAAGTCTTCATAGCTCTAGGCAAAGACATCCTTGAATTCTCTCACTAATTCAACATATTTTAGTTTTTGATCAAGGGGAAAAGATTTAGATAATTTTATTATTTTTGGGTTTTCTTCAGTCCCCAAGTTATATTCCTCAATATCTGCTTTTAATGGTTCCATCTTAGGTTTCTTTGGAATATCATTAGAATCAAAGAGATCTTCCAGAGGAGCTAATCCTTTAGGCAAATGATTGTCTTTTAAATTAATGACCTTAGATTCTTCTTCAGTAATCTCATCAATATCCATTTGTTTAAGGTCCTGCATTTCTATGTTGGTGAAGTTTGTTGGATGAAGCATTTGAATTGCATTTTCTTCTAAAATGTCTGTTTCTGGCTCATTTGCTTGATCAAATTCAATGACTGTATCTTCATCTATGTTACTGTTAGAAAATTATTCGTCTAAAGTTAGGAAATTGTTAATCTACTCATCACTTGCAAACACTTTCCAGTTCTTAAAATTGTCAGGTATGGTTGGTCTATGTCTAATATCAGCTGTGAACTGATGATTAGGTTCGAATGGTAATTTACAAGTGCTGAAAAACATTGCCAGACTGTGGGCGTGCAAGTTTTGTTTTCTTGGGATTTTAGCAAGCTAAGCTTGTAGAAAAGTATTAAGTATCTCTACAATTGTTCCTCTATATTCTCTCAGTCTGGGATCGTTTGTTAGAAAGTGTCCTTTGATCTATTGAATGATTAGATCAGAATCTCCTATGACAAATAATCTAATTGCCCCTAATTTTTTGACAAGTTTAAGACCTAGCAAAAGAGCTTCATATTCAGCCATATTATTGGTGCATTTAAAGTTTAATCTGTAGGCATGGCCTTCAGCATGATCATTTTCAAGGTTGTGCACCCAAACTCCTGCTCTGACTCCTAATTTGTTAACTGAACCATCAAATTCTAAGTGCCAAACAATTTCATGTTCATAATTGGTATCGGGAGTCTTATGAACTTTTTTAACAGTGAGATCTGGTTTTTTACTTTCTTCTGGTTTCTCTTGGGTATTTGATATTTCATTGTTCTCAGAGATTTCCTGGATTTGAACACTAGATTTTTCATTTTTAATTTCTTTTGGTTCTACTGCTGGAACTTCTAATTCAGTGGGAGGATCAATTTCAGCATTATAAAGAATAAATGAATCCATATCAAAGTGTACTGATTAGATGGGGAAATTTTCAGGTTTCTTCTGACTACTAACTACATATTTCATTAAAGTTTCTCTGTATAGTTTCTTAGGTTGGGCGAACACTGAAATAGTAGCATATGACATGTCCAATTGAAGAGATCCTTGAAGCTTTGCACCCCAAGATCTAGACAATAAAATGCCATGCTTTGGAGGAATATCTGCTACTACTATGTCCATCAAGATTGTTTTTGCAGGGTACTGAACCAGTGCAACACACAAGTCTTTGATTAATCCTAAACATCTCACCTGACTTGAATCAAAAGAAAAGAGATCTTTGTATGGCCTGGTGATATCTAGGTTTAATTTCTCCATTAAATATTTGGGAATTAGGTTGTGAGATGCCTCGGAATCCAACATGGCATTATAAATTATTTTATCATGTATGTTTAAACTCACATAGAATGGAGGAGTTCCTCCATTTACTGGTTTTCCATTTACTTCAGGGCCAAAGAGTAATTTAGGTTGGTCATCAAAAACATTTAATGAGTCTTCACTTCTGGTAATATTGAGTGATCTATTGATTTGACTTCGGTAGACATCATGTTTAGCTAATTCAGACAATGGAACAACTATTTTTAATTTGCCTACTTCGACCTCCAGATTAAAAGGTTCTTTAGTCTGAGTTCTTGTATTTCAGAGAGTTGGATTTTCTTTATCTTCTGTATTTTCTGTATTTCTCTCCTTCTCAAGAGTGGGGTTGTGGGCTAAGGTTGTTTCCGAATCAAATTCTGGGGGTTCCTCTACATTTCCTTTGGGAGGAAGTGTATTTGAAATTTGTTTGTTATTAGGTTGATTATTGTATACATCTTCAATAATTGGATTAGCAGGATTAGGATCTGATCTAGAAATAATATGTACAGGGGTAGTATTGGTTTTACCTTTGAGGGGTTGTTTTGTAGCTTTCTGTTTATTGGTTTCAGGGACATCAATTCTTCTGCTCCTCAGATTATATTTCTCGTGAACTTCATAAATGGCTGTATCATATCCCTCCTTGAAGTCAAATGATTCACCTGACTGAGTTTGAAATTGTTTGAGAATGTGAGCTTCTTGATCCTCTTGGGTCAAGAAAACTTGTTGTTCATTATTGAGTCCCGTTAAGTTTTTTATTTAAGTATCTTCTATTGGTTCATCATAATTTGAGGCTTTAGCATAATTTTCCTGAAATGGGGGCCTAATGTTTTGGTCAGGACCAGTCTTTCCAGTGTTTTGGTTTTGGTTCTTTCTGAAATTTGGATTTCTCCCAGTATTGCTCATTTGACCATCCCAGGGAGATTTCCTTTCAATTTTTTCTACTATATCTCCTAGCCTCTCCATCCCTTTAATAATAGCATCCAGTTTACGGTTCAAAGGCCGAGGGTTCTTCTTTTAATGGTATCCTTCTTTCACTTCTAGCTTTAGTTCGTTTGGATATCAGGTTGGCTTCAACACTGGCAACTATACTTTGCATATCTTCTAAAGTCTAAGGAGATCTTTCCCTAAGCTAGTACACCATATCAGTATCAAATCCATCAAGGAATTTGATTAATTCTAAATCTGGAGGAGGTCTGAGGTTTTGGGGGATAGCATTTTAAACATTATTGAACCTAGTGCAGTAATCTTGCACGGTTTCTTGTGTTCCTCTCTTCAGATTTTCATATTCTGATAAGATTTGGAGAGGATCTTTCTTCTTTTCCCATCTATTTAAAAATGTTCTATAAAGAGCTTATGGGTCATTGATGTTGTTTGCAAGAAGGGCTCTAAACCAGGTTCTAACTTCTCCAGTAAGACTTTGAACAAATATTTTCATTCTTACATCATCTGCATCTACTTCATATATTTCAAAATAATCAGTCATTTTTTTAGTATGTTGTTGTGCAGTGTAGGTACCAGAACCATCAAATGGAGAGATTTTACTTTGGTAGTCTTGGGGCATAGCCCCTGGATTGGCTGGGAATACCAAGGGAGCATATATGTTCACCATTGTAGTAGGTAGTGATGAAACAACAGCCGAGGTTGATCTGGGAATGGTGGATGGAGGGGTAGAAGGGGTGGTTTGAGGTTGAGATGTTTGAGAAAATGTTGATGAACTTGGAGAGGCTGAAGTGATCACATAAATTTTTAGTGTTGCTTCAGAGGAAAGCTCAGACTGTACGGAGTTACGCAATTTTTTTTAAAGATGTGAAGTAACAAATTCAAGTTATAAATCTTCAATAAATACTGGGTCTTGAACCAAGTAGGTCAACTCAGATTTAGAAAAAGTTACAAATAATGAGGTTTCAAATTGCTCATCAAAGGGTTCGTCTTCAAGATAAATCCACTTCACAGGACAGGATATTGATCTATAGAGGGGCCGAGAACTAGCATAACTCTCTTGGCTCTCCCGTCTCCTGAGAATTCTGGGGATCAGATTAGGATTTTCAAACACAGGTGGTGGATTTGGATCAGGATTAGCCTTGGTGTAATGAATCCTTTCTAAAGCCAGGTTTCTAGGTGATTTTTTTATTTTTTTGTCTAAATGGAATTAACAATACAACTTCAGCAATTTCTTTAAGAGGTTTTAGATATTGGATTTAGATTTTCTTAAAGATTTATTTGACTAGAGGAACTGATCAAGTGTTTGAAAACGGATGTTTAGTTCATAAACTAGACCAGAGATAGACTGAAGCATCATTCATTTACTTATGCAATTGCAAAGCAAGAGCATTTCAAAGGCTACCCGGCTAACTTTAGGCTCCGTCTGTAGTTTATAAAGTAAACAATAATAAGAAGCAAATTGTTCGATTCCCCAGTGGAGTCGCCACTATGTTATCACTCAGATTTTCCTTGAAGTTGTTGGGAAGAGGAAAGGGGTCCGAGGTAACCACAAACCAACTTTTAGGCACATAATCTAGCCAATCTGTACCCAGAGAGGGCTCTCTCTTTAAGTTTTAGCTTTGTTTTTTGAAAGATATTAGGCTAGTTATGAAAGTTTAGGGATTTTAATAGTGTTTGGGTGGTGGAATTCAATAGCAGAGGGGTAGGACTTAGTAGTTTAGGACATTGGGCTAATGGAGTCAAAGAGATGGCTTAACTGGATTTAGTTTCTTAACAAGGGATGGTTTCACAGGGAAAGGTAATCAAATAGGGAACAAATAAAGATTTAGAATAAATGGAATGGACTCAAAATGGGTGAAGGGAAATTAAGAATCCTTCAAAATATTCGAAAGAGGGAACTTGAATGATTATTAATAAAGAGCAATTAAGAATTATTTACCAAATAATCAGAATGAATAAACTAGAAAACAAGAGAAATTAAGAATTCATTGTTCATACTAGTTCAGAGGAAAACATTAAGAATAACAACGATTGAAAACAGATTGCACTCAAGCACTTTCTGAATTATTCTTTTTCATTTATCATTCAGATATGAAACATAGATGGTATAATAAACAAGAAAAATTTTAAAACATAAGAGATAGAAGACTTATTGATCCAGTGTCTGACTCAGGAATCCTGTGAAAAGTCCTTTGCATCAATTCTTTATCCAGCTAGCCATGCAAAATTGGTCCAACAACACTTTATTCCAAAATAATCAGTATTACAACAAAGTCTAAGAATCCACCCCCCTCAATACTCTAATTGATGGAGTATTTATACAAAAAATTATAAAAAATATCTCCTAACAGAGGGAGATATATTTTAGGATGACTTATTAATAAATTACAAGAAAATAGAGACAGATAGTCTCGTAGATAGAAGAAAAGATAAATTGATGTTGTGTTGTTCCTATTTTTGTGAGTGTGCTGGAGGCAGGCCCTATGATTTGGCTTGCTGTTGTCTTCTTTGGTAACTGTGTGCTGGCTACCCTGTTTTTACTGATACTCTTTACCTGTACTGATACACTTTGACCTGTTTGATCTCTGTTTATCCTTTTACCATTACTTACTGTGGTAAATAACCAAAATTCATCCAAGGATATTTTTACAAAATGTCCAACATGTCTTCCCACCATTGTGCCTCTGTTATTCTTATTCTTTGAAGCTTTCTCAAGGTCTCATCAATTTCTGTGTATCTGAAAAAGGTAGGCTGAATTGGAAATAAGTGATTTACCTCATGTTCGAGATAAAACAAGTTTTCCAGACTATCACAAAGAATTTTTCCTGTAGGCAACGCTTTTGCTGCTGATGAACTTGTCGATGGACTTGCCTAGTTGTCTGCATACTTATTAAATTTCTAAACATAGTTTTGATGGCTCATTAGTTTATCATGAGAAACTAGAGGACTTGGAAACCCTCTACTCTGCAAAATATCAAATCTTTTCATAAAAGCATTTATTTCTTCCTGCATATCATGGCACCTTCTTTCTAATTTTTGCATCAGAGTTATTTTAGTAAAAACCTTTTTTACCTCCAAAATTGTCCCTGTTCTATCTTGAATGCCCAGCTCTTCAAGCTGATATTTTTTCTTGGTATTTAAAAATTGTATGAGCTCGTTAGCTTCTTCAAGCATATTTCCTAATTCTGCCCTTGCATTTTGAACTTCTTCTAGAGCCAGTTTAACTAAATCATTTTGCTCATACATTATTTGGATTGATGGCCAGACATCATTTATTGACTGAATGATGTTGTCCCAAAGAATTTCCTTGATTTATTTCAAAGGTTTCTCCAATGTGAGATCCTTTTCTAATGATTTTACCATTTTTTCTAACCTGTTGATCTCTCTTGTCTTTTCTGCAACATTTATCTTTGAGAGATCATACTTTTGTTCCAAGGTAGTAAATTGTACCTTTGATTTCTAGAGCTCTGTAACTTGGAGCTTCAATTCCTCCATTGATTTTATTAGTTCCTCAGTGCTTAAATTGGAAATGTTTCCCTATGCTAGTCCTGCTGACTGCTCTGTTGTTGTTGTACCTGTGACCACTTCTGCTGTGGCTGCTGAGACGTTTGGTGCTAGTGTTGTCCCAAGTGTAGAAGGGACTGCTGTTGAGACTACTGGTATCACATTGGGAGGCTGAGAGGTCAACTCTCTCTTGCTTGTCCTTCAATTATTTTTCAAGTTCTTGTTCAGTCTCATTCAGTCATTCATTAAGTTTTAAGAGAAAATCCATCAGCTCTTCTTCAGATTTTTTCTTTATGACCTCAGCAGTCTGTGGATGTCTTGAAGTTGGCAACTTTAGTTGTTTCCTTAGGGAAACAATATCGTCATATTTCTTTTTTATTAAGGCTTTTGCAGCCTTAACATCTTTGGGATCATGACCCAATCCAATAATTATTTCTTCTAAAGTATTTATTCTGTTATCTTTGGCCTGGGAGGAAGCTCTTTCCAAATGCAGTTGGGCAGATGTATTATCCAAGGAATTTTGCAACCTTTGGGCCATCATTGCCTTACCAGTCAAGGTTGAATAAATCATTTCTCCAGTTTGTTTATGTAATTCAATATGATCCAAAGGATGAATATCCTTTTCCATGACTTCAAAATTGGTTCTAAGATAGTCTGCTGCTGTTTGAGGTTGCTGTACTTTAGGCTTGAAATGACTCATTATCATTTTACCTTCCTTGATGTCATAGGCTGACATCAATCTTTGTTGATTTGTGGGGGCCATCTTCAAATATTGATTATAAAATTGAAGTATTAATGGATCATTTATGGATTTTATGTCTATAAATGTCTTATTGATATTCCAAGCATCCTTCACTGGTGGTCTGAAGGATGACACCTCTGCACTTTATTGTCTTTCTAGCTCCTTTTTCTATGAGTTGGTAGATGTCCCACTAACTGGGAATGTTTGTTGGCTGTCCATTCCTTCTTTCCTATGACTATGAATTATTTCTTCAAATATTTCTTCTTCTGATAGAGGATTTAATCTTTGCCTTTTGGTACCAGGTTGTTCTGAAGGTCTACTGGTAGGAGTAGTTGTTTCACTGTCTCTCTTTTTACTTCTTTCCTCATTTAGGGGAGTTTGCAAGATTGGAGTTTCTACCATATTGTCCTGAATGGGAGAAGTCTACATTTGGGCCTGTCCTTTGGAAGTTTCAGGTTACTCCGACATCGTGAATTGCTCTATGGCCTGTGTACTGGTCTCTTTTTCCTTACCTTTGGATGTTACTGTGGCTGGTGCGTTGGTTTCCTGCAAATGTTGCTGAGAGGTTCTAGCAGAGGAAGGGCCAGTTCCTGGTCTTTGTACCTGCCCAAAAGAATCCAGGTCAAGTATTTTCTCATGATCTTTCATAATATTCTCAACATTGACCTGTTCACTTTCCTTTCCTACTAGGGTCCCTTCCATCCATTCATCCATGTTTGCAAATTTTTCAATCTCTGGAATCCTATGGTGAAGGTATGGTGACAATATATTTTTCATTCTCCTATCACATATAAAGTTGTTAGGGTCATAAGGTACCCACCAAATTTTTTTTTGCAACTTGAGATAATCTTCTAAAATTCTTTCCGCTTCTTTCCCTGCTTCCCTAGTATTACAGACAAAAGGGCCTAATTGACTCTTAATTCTGAGTTGAGCCTTCTTCTTGGCATTGTAAAAATGGACTAGGTCTAAATTTATCATTTGTCTAAAGTATTCTAAGGAAAAGAGCCTCATCGGAACATACTTTGGTAGCTTGAAAGGACAAAGCTCACACCCATACATCCTAATTTCAGTATGGTTTTTGTATAGGTACCAATCACCTACTCTATATTTCTTGGAGAGCTAGAGGATTTTATTCATATCAATATTGACCCTAGGAGGGGAAAATCCTGTTAATAAGGTGGTTGCTGGGTGAAAAAATAGGTCAATGAATTCATTGTAAGAGTAAGAGGACTCAAAGGAATTATGGAAGACTACAGACCAGAAAATTACAGATTTTGGATTTCCTTTGGTGTCAAGTTTCATGATAGGGAAGGGGAAATTCTCTGACTGATAATAGAGAATAAGATGGTATATAAAAGTGGAGTATTTGAAAACTCTTTCATCTTCCAGTCTCATGAACTGGTCATGAATCTTGTCAGCAATGTAAGAGGCAAAGTCATATTTGACAGCAGGGGGCTGTCCAGAAGTAAAAATTGACAACAACACTAGGGTTATTTCATCAACGTACTCACTAGTGTTGAATCCCATTATTAAATATATCATATCCACTATAAGTTTTCCCATATCTGTGAAAAAGGCATATCCATAAGGAGGGGGGCCTTTGGGTTGATGTTCTTGTAGCATGAAAGTTTGACAAAGGCGATTCAGTTCTTCTTGGGATAATTTTGTGGATTTTTAAAGTAAATCTCCCATAGACAGGGGAGTCAGAGCTTGACCGGGATGAAATTGTAACATTTCATTGATGGATTGAGCAGTTATTGGAAAAAGAATGGTTTGACTTGGGGACATAACTGCTCATTGACTAGGGTCGTAATTGGCATGGCAGTGATAAATTATTTCAGGAAAAACATGAACTAAGGGTAAAAAATACATAGGAAGGTTGGATTCCCACAATCCAAAAATATCAGAGCCATTCATGTAATTATCTCTGCATTGGAAAAATATTTTTAGGGGATTTTCACTAAAGGTGAGGTCTTTTATCTGGAAATCCCTATCCGCTAGAGGCAGATAGTCTAAATATTTATGGGGGGCATTCAGAGGTGCAACATTCAAAGCCACGAGGGTTTCCATTTCTGGTTCTTGTGGATTCAAAAAGGAATTTGGGTTTTTAGTGGAAAAATGGGCAAAATTACAGGTCTGGGAACTTATGGGGTGAAACAAAGACCGAATTGTACTATTTTTTAGTCCTTTTCTGTGGAGTTAAAGTAAAAACCAAGAATTGCAGGGTTCGATGGAAATTGGATAAATACCCGTCTCAGGAAGTGAATAGTGAGGAAACAGGTGCGGGCAATAACTGACTGGTTCAGCTGAAAATCGTTTAGCAAAGTGGCGGTTGGAAATCTTCAACAACTGATTTTGACGTTTTGCGTGGGAACACTGGTCGTAGCATAAAATGATGAAAATACGTGCATCTTTTTGTTTTATTCACAAAGTCAAGGTTGGCAGGGGTTTTTTTTATTTCAGACAGATGACGTACGCGGGAAAAGGTCTTTTGTCGTATGTGGTATGACATCGCACTACTTTTGGGGATGGGCGATATTTGGCTGAAAGCCAGCGATTCCATAGATATTACGACGCATGGCGGGGTACTGTTTACAAAACCACTCAGCGATCGCACATTATCGTTCGATCGTGGAGGGTGATGCGATATGGACGACGACCATTGGATGTGGGGTGTTTGATCAAACGGCTATCGGGGAGGCGAGTTGACGGACGTTTAATGAGGGCGGGCCCAATACAATCAAAGGTTGTTTAATTATATCGGGAGCAGCGTGATTGGTCGAGAAAGTTATTAATTAATCATGGGGGTTAATTAATCCTTTTTTAAATTAATGTTGTATTATGGTTATATTTCAACCAAGGGGCGGGATACGTAATATTTGGAAATTTTATATAGTTAAAGTAATACGGGAATGGGTAGATGTTATAAGGGAATTAGATAATATAAGTTAAAAATTAATATGTCAAAATGAATGAAAAGTGCTAAGTATAAAAACATTAGGATTGTGTATTTAACTTAGGCTTGAATGAAAAAAGGGTTTTTATGGGATATTGTGCAATTTTCCTAAGTAAAATAGGATTTTACTTAGGAAAAAACTTATGGAAGTACGTGAATGACTTATGGATGGTTTTAAGTACTTAGGCTTTTAAATTATTGGGCCGAGGGTCCGATCCCTCCAGAAGTCAGAGAAATGCTCTGAGCCCCTCTAATTTTCAAATGCTTTAGTACTTAGGAGAAATTAGTGAAATATTTTAGGGAAAAATGAGAAGGGAAGTTAATCATTTGACCTTGTTTTGCTTGAAATTCCTTCAGTGTAATGTCTGCCTTGCACTTGTGATGAAAGTAAATATTAACACATTTAGAGTCATTATCCATCACATGTAATTCTGCAACATCATCTACCTACCCTACCTACTTTAACCTAGCATTTTTTCTTCTTTATTAGGGTGCACTTAGACTGACGAAATCTTATCACACTTTCTTTTCTTTTACATGTAGAAATCTATCTAAGTATAACCTTATTACATCCAAGGGCTCAGATTAAGCTGTTGAGCTCCTTTTATTTACTCTACCTCTCTACTTATCTGCCAAGATTAAACATTTTGGTTAGATTTTATTCTCTATCTCTAAAACGTAAAATTCAAACATGAACTAGCCAAGTTTAGACTGTTTGACTGTTCACCAATTGTGGCATAAGTTACAAGTTGCACACAAATTTTTTATTACATAAGAGCAAAAAGTAGTGGCATTCAGCCTTGCACACTTTCCTTGGCCTTTCTTTTGGTGGGGTTCATTTTCTTTTACTTTTTTGGCCATTTTATTTCTTTTCACCCTTTGATTTTTCTTTTAGGGTATACCCTCTTTACATTTTTAATTTGTTTGATCTTTTGACAATATGGAAAACCTTTGCAACAAGGAAAGGTATGAACATATTACATATCCCATCAAGTTAATCATGATATATGACACCTATTAGTATAGGAGCATAACAAATCCGATACTGAAAACCCCTCTTGATGTGCTCTTTCTGTCCATTGGGCTTCCTGCCCAATATGCATCTGTGAAGCCATGAAACTTCACCTCATCTGTCTGTCTATACTATAATCCATACTCATATGTGCCCCTCAGATATCTTAGGACATGCTTGCTTGCCTTCCAAAAGATCTTGGTAGGCTTAACCATCGCTTGACTAAGTTGTTTCACCACATAGCATATATATGGTCTTGTATTAACTAAATACACGAGCAAACCCACCAATTGTCGATAGACAATAACATCCTCTACCTCTCCAGATGTAGCATCCTCTTTCCTCCAGTTTCCTGGAAGAGGAGTATCCATGGGTTTGCAACCCTCCATGTGAAACTTACCAAGTATCTCCCTTGCATACTTGCCTTGAGACACAAACAGTTCACCTTCTCGTTGCCATATTTCCAATCCAAGGAAATAGTGAAGGAGGCCCATATCCTTCATCTCGAACTCCTTTCAAGATCCTCCTTGCATGAGTGTATCAGCTGCTCATCACCAGTCAGTATTAAATCACCAACATAAAGAAAAATGATTAAAAGCTTACCCTCCACCACAATCTGATATAGGTTTGCATCTGCCTCGCTCTCAGTGAAGCCAATTCCAGTGAAATAGATGTCGATTCGAGTGTACCAAGCACGAGGTGATTGCCTCAGCCCATACAATGCTCTTTTAAGTCTGCACACATGCGACTTGCTGTTGAATATCTCAAATCCTTCAGGTTGCTCAATGTACGCTTCTTCCTCAATGATCCCATTAAGTAACATAGTCTTCACATCCATCTGATGAATGTGCCAACCCATCTGCCCTGAGAGAGAAAGGATGGTCCTTATGGAAGAATATCGTGTGACAGGTGCAAAGGTTTCTTCATAATCATTCCCCTCGATCTGTGAGAATCCTAGGGCTACAAATCTTGCATTATACTTCTCAACACTCCCATCAGCAACTTTCTTTACCTTGTAGATCCATCTTGAACCTACCACTGATTTATCAACCGGCCTTGGAACTATTTCCCAAGCATTGTTTCTGACAATGGAGTCATACTCCTCCACCATTGCATTTAACCATGTGGGCTCCTGCACTGCTTCCTCAAAGGAATATGGCTTAGTCACAATACATTTTCTCATGAGATCCATGTGTCCAATGAATCAGTCAGGATATTGTCTCTGTTTGCGCTGTGAAGTAGGGACTCCTACATTTTGTGCTGCATCAAGCTTCAACCTCTCAGCTTTTGTGGTACGCCTTATGCCAGTTTTGATGTTTGGCTCTACATGAGTGGACTCCTCTACTTTATGAACCTCCTCCTATGGTTGATCCACATATAGAGACTCATCTTTGGGAACAAGCAGGTCCTCCTCTGCATGTAAGTCTAGCTCCCTCTCAAGCGACAACTTCATGTATTTCTCCTCATTGAATTTTATATCCCGTCACACCACAGTCATTTGACTGTTTGGAAAATACACACGATAATTATGGGGTGTTTCTATGTACCCCACAAATATCCCAACTTCAACAGTCGGCTCCAGCTTCTTCCTGGCATTCTTGGTCACATGCACATAAACAGATGAGCCAAAAATATTAAAGTGAGAAACATCCGGTTTCTTACCAGTAAAATATTCTTCAGGTGTACTCATGCCAAGTACCCTATGAGGACAACGGTTTTTCACATAAACCACAGTGTTATATGCTTCCGCTCACAAGTGCATTGGTAGGCCCTGATCATGAAGCATAGCTCGTGCAACACCCACGATCGTTCTGTTCTTCCTCTCCACAACCCCATTCTATTGTGGGTTATGAGGCGCTATGAGTTCTCTTCGAATTCCTTCTTTGATACAGAAGTCTTTCAATTTTTTCAGGAAATATTCACCACCATTATCGCTCCGCAGAGCCTTCACTTTCTTCCCTGACTCTTTCTCCACTAATGATTTAAACTCACATAACTTTGAGAATGTTTGATCTTTCTTATGCATGAAGAATATCCAACATCTAGAAGAATAGTTATAAAAAAAAATAACATAATACCTATGTTTTTCTATTGAAGCAACCGAGAATGGTCCACACACATCTGTGTGAACTCTCTCTAGGATCCTCGAAGCACAGTTTTCCTTTTCATGAAAGGTGGTCTTCAAAAAATTACCCATAGTACATCCCTTGTGCTGATCTATCTGCGCAAATGTACCCTTGAAAAGTCTATTATAAATCTGCTCCAAAATCTTCAGGGTGCCATGGTGAGGATGACCCAATCGCCCGTGCCATAATTCACCCTCATCTCGGCTTACCACTTCTTCTTCTCTTCCCACCATTTCAGCGCAGCCATCTACCTCCATCTTTTAGAGATTCTTAACTTGAATCCCTATCCTCTTGGTTTGACTTATTGTTTTATGTCGCACGAAAGATTCTCCATCGCTGAAAACAACGTCATAACCTTTGTCCTCCAACATCGCGACTGAGACCAAGTTCTTCTTTAGACCTGGAACATGCATAACATCTTTCAACAGAAATGGTTTACTTGACTCCCTCTCAAATGTAATGTTCAATTCTGGTTGCACTATATCATCCATCGTCACCCATCTCTATATGCATATGGAGATCTTTCTCCTCCAAGTCATTGAAAAGCTCCTTATCTCCTGTCATGTGGAAGGAAGCACCAATATCATATTACCACACCGATCCCATTTCTCTTGAAACCAAGCATGCGATCAAGGAGAAATCAAGTTCAAATTACGAGGCAAGGGCCTCACTAGCAGCTCCAGTAGCCTTCTTGTTCTTCTTTTTCTGCGGGCAGTTAGTGGCGAGATGCCCATGTTCGTGACAGTGAAAACACTTCACCTTGGAAAAATCCAGCTTCTTACCTTTAGCCTTAGATTTTGAGTGGAATTTCTTCCCCTTCCCTTTTTTTTCTTTTGCAGCCAAAGCACAAACCTCTTCATCATCATGCTTTGATGAAGAGCCATCCCTGGTGTTTCGCTTGAACTCCTCCTACACTAGATCCGACCACAGTTGTTCCCAATCCGAAAGTTTTTCCCGTTCGTTGACATAGTCTTGATAACTATGCCAACTCTTAGGATGTCCCAAGAGAGCCAAGCTCACCAAATCATCATCAACAATCATGATTCCCATACTCCCTAGTTCATCCTGATATTGGACAAACTTTGTGAGATAATTTGGAATATTGTCGCCCTTCTCCATCTTGATTTTTATGAGTTTATCCTTCAGTGCCAATTTCCTATGGTCGCTGCTACTTTGGAAAAGATCTATCAGAGCCTTCCACATTGCAAATGGAATGGCTTTCCCATGAAGGCTTGAGACAATATGGTCTCTCACACCTTCCAACATAATTCTTCTCATCTTCGCTACTTTCCTTTACCATGCGTCAAGTAATGCAGCATCTGTCGAAGTGGGCTTGGGAACATCGCTATCAATGAACTCCTTCAAGCCATTATCTTCAAGCACCGCCTCAATCATATCCTTTGATGCAATGTAGTTGGATCTTCCCTCAAGTGCATACTCTAACCGCAAGCCATTGAAAGCCATTTTGATGTTTACTCAACTGTCGCACCAAGAAATTCTTGTAGCAAATTCGAATTATTTCCGCCAACAAAACTCAACTACTGCTTCAGTATTGTTATCTTCTCTGCTCCGATACCATGTATAAATTTAAAAAATATTGTTTTGTATTACTAGACTCTCCTAATCTAACAATTATATCCACTATTAAATACAAAATCCTTCTACTTAATTCTTTGCAGAAATTTAATCACCAATTGCAAACACATGAAGAAAGATCAATCACACATAACACATATATTTTTACCGAGAAAACATAAAGCTAAAAACCCAAACTATCATATATTATGTATATCATGGATTATGAAACAATCTCATACAAAAATCTACTCCAAGAACTCTCAGTACAATATACAATCGTCTCACACTATCATACAAAAATTGGTTCACACATGCACTAATTTACTGCCTCCTCACAACCTACCTCCACTGCGCAATCCCTGTTGATGAAGATCCCTGAATGAATTCGATCTTGCCTTGCCTTCAATCCGCAATCCTTATTGGCAACTCCATTGTGTGTGTATATGCATTGAATGCACCACTATAGTCACAACTGATAGACAAACAGGCCCTTTCACTTATCTCTCAACTAGGTCTCCACTGGATCTGACATGCTTGTAGTTAACAGTAGTATTTCTTCAGTTGCATGTGAGACCACTTCTTTTGAATTAATTAAATAATTAATTCACTGATCTCTCTCTAGTGTATCTTTAGTTACAACTAGTTACAACTAGCACAACTGAGTTTAACTCACTTAACCGAGCTAAACTAAATAACAACTCACATAACTACACATCCAACTCTGTTACAACTTTGTATCACTCAGTTAGAATGAATTTTATTGCATGGTCCACCAACCAACCACTTCAACTCAAAATCCACTTAGCTAACTTGTTTGCCACTTTAGTTAACTAGTTCCAAGTGCTCATTTAAAATAGACAATTATTTATTGTCTAATTTTTGTTAAGGGCTTAACAAAAATCGACATGCATTCTAATTTTAGACATGCATTCCACGAAATAAATTGACACATGCATTCTAAACTTAGACACCCATCCATCCATATAATTTTGTAAACCATGTATAAATAGATTACTGCTAAAAATATAATTTGATCCAAATTCTAAAAATGGACATATCACCTAAAAACAGTCTGTGGGCTCCTCCTAGTGTAGGTGCTTAAATATTCACTAGGATCATCATCTTGTTGAATCTCAACAACCATATCTTCCGCCTCGTCCTATGCCTCTCTATTGACCTCTGCGTTGACCTCTTGAAATAGAAACTTGACTTTTGAAAGCAGTTTCTAAAGTGGAATTCTTATTTTTGTCTATCCTTTCCTCATGCGATAGGAGTGATCCCATCAACTGATCAACTATCAATTTTTCCAAATCCTTTGATTCTTCTATGGCTACTACCAAAACATCAAAATTGTTAGACAAAGATCTAAGGAGCTTCTCAATCACTGTTCAATTTTAATTTCTTCACCATAAATTTTTAATTGATGTACGACAGACATGACCCTATTCATTAAAGAATCAATGTCCTTTGTCTCCTTCATCTGCAGACTTTCAAAATCTCTCCTAGTATTCTACAATTTAACAATATTGAGTTTTTCCATACCTTGATAGTTTGTCACCAAATTTTCCCATGCTTAGTTTGCTAAAGATGTGGTAATTATCTTCTGGAACACTGCTCAGTCCACTCCCTGCTGGATAAGAGGCAACGGTTGAGCATTCTTCCTTTTGTCTTTCTTCATTTTTCCCACTTTGCATTACTAAGGGCTCATTCTTTTGCGTCATTCTAAGGTTTTGAAAACCCAAACTTGACATGATCCCAAACATCATGCGCTTTTAACATGGTCTCCATTTTAATGGCCCACAGATCATAATCTTTCCCTGTGAAATAAGGAAGTTGTGGTTGTAAACTGCTTGTTTGTGTTATTGTGTTATCATGTGAAATATTAGTGTAATTTGTGCCTTTACTCGTCTGCCTTTCCAACAACTGCAACAAAAATACCTTCATTGTCTAGCATTAAAGAATATACATCATTTGAAAGGTCGGATTGGGTTATTGAAGTTGGTATTTTCTTTTTTTTCGAGTGGATCCTGTATGTCATCCTATGCATATCATATTCAATCATATTCAATGCCTCGATGACTCTGGTATGAATCGATAGACTTAGTCTTCCACCACTTCTAGCTAAAACATCCCTTGATATCGTTTTCCTAAATTTAAAATAAATAGAACATATATGTAGCTTATAGTATAGAAAGCGCTAGAGCAGTGGCTATTTCCCTGCAAATGATGAGATGGGGATGTTGTGGAAAGATATTACAAAATAGTCATCGTATTTGTTGTAAATAAGGGTATTTAAAATAGATATAATATGCATCACACATTTGAGATGGCATGTTCTCAACAATTTGTTAGTGGTAACAGTCTATTATCCTAGGCCTTTCCCTTTTCTCATGTATTTCCACATTTTTGAACCAGTGTCACAAGCCACGATTGAAACCCATTGTTCTAAGTCCATTGCATGCCAAGCTCAAGATGAAAAGTGTTCGAAGTGCAAAATATATATCCACATGTGAAAAACATATATCCACATGTTTCTCTCTCTATCTAGATCTCCTTGCATGAAGAAAGAAGCGTGGAGCAGGAGGTGGAGTTTTTATCGTGTTATGCCTTGGTAAAATCCGAAATGAAAAATAAGCAGACACATGTCACTCTCTCTCGTTGGATCTCCTTAGATGAAAAACAAAATGCAACTTGGAAGAAAATTAGGTGAAAAGTGTTTATTGTTTTATATAGCAGCCTTTTTGAGATGCCCACTCTATTTTTGTGATATAATTAGTATATATATATATACCACAATTTGGAAAAAAATAAGCCATTAGAACCATTTGTCATTAAAATACCATTAAAACCAACGTGGCAATAATTTCCTTTTTTCTATAATAAATTAATAGTAAATTTATATTGCTTATTTTTCACTTGTCAATGCTTAAATCCTTAAATCCTTAAAATAAACAAGCAGAGTTGTGGAGCAACTAGTCCCTACCCAAGAACATGATGAAAACATACATAAATACTAGTACCAATTAGCATTACACATAACATCAATGTTTGGAATAAACTGATTAAAATATGAGAGTATTTCCATGAAAAGCATATTGGTAAATTACATGGTTACAGTAATCAGAATCCTTAATAGAAAACTACCAGAGAAAGGTGGATGTTACATTTACAATAATATAAAAGAACTAAAAACTCATAGCTTAATAAGAAACAAAAATTATAGTATAGTTTCTATAACCAAGTTTTAAATGAATTCTAAACGAGAGGAAAGAAGATTTGATTTTCTTAACTTGATGGAACATTATACTTAAAAATAATACAACACCAAAAAAGCTGAGTAAAATAGTTCCATAATATGGATAGTAATAAGAGATTGAAAATGCATGTAAACATGGCAGTCATGTACACGATGTAGAGTCATAATCGATCACTAGAAATACAAAAGGAATAATTTGAAACAGTAAAGGAAAAATAATAGTATTAAGTGAGAAACAAAGAAGGGTCGATCGCGAACTAATCACGCTCTAATCATCCATATACAGTCACATTTCAGGATCTGACCGCCTATCGGAATTCGGCTAGGGAATTGGCTTATCACCATTAACTATTTGCTACGAGGAACTATTTTTGTATAGTTTATTTATTTTATAGAAATTTAAAAACAAAAATTTAAAAAGTTTTAAAAGTTCATTAAGAGGACAAGCTGAATGCATGTATACCACCTTTCTTAACTATACAAAAATGAGTTAGTGTGTTAATGCCAAGTGCTTTAGATAAGTGTGTGTGTGTTTTTTTTTTTTTTTTTTTGGCATGCGCAAAGAAGTTGAATGGAAGAGCTACCCATTCAGACCAGTGGATGGTAAACAGTGCAGAGAGAAATAGCCGTGGCCACTAGGAAAGAATCCTTGAGGTCAGGTGACTACGTCTAGAAAGGAAGGAACGCATGTTAGGTACGACAACAACAGGCAACAAGTTCATTGTTGTTTCAATTTAGGTCTTTTTGTGCTATACAACAACCCCCATTTATTTTTCATAAATAGGGACCCTTTAGAAATAAATAGGAAAATCGGTTTTAAAATTTCTTTTAAAAACACTTAGAAAATGAAATTTCTGCCTAAAGCGCACCACTTATCACACATTTTATCCTTCAAAAATAATCCTAAATCATAAAATCTGCGAACTAAGAAATGCGCTCTTTAAAAATCCTTTCCAAAGAAATAAAAATATTTATTTTCCTTGTTTCGCATCGCACTTGATTTAGTTAAAACTTAAAGAAACAAAGTAATATAAGTTGCGACAGTTGCGGACCTGACAAAGCGAATAAACTCAAAAATATAAATCCTTTTTCGATATCACATCCACTTTAAGATTTCGCAAATCGCATCGCGCACGAATTATATTATAGACTTAAACATATCTTTTAAATCTTGTGAGCTGCGAATTGCGCAGATTGCATTTCGCAACATTTATGACACAATCACAAAATATTATAAGGAATCATTGCGATTTGCGCATTTAATGATACCAGCGTGTGAAAAACAACTTATGTCATATCAAATTGAATTTTAGATTTTAAATACTTTAAACGATTGATAAGTATTGTGTACGAAGTCATGTGAAGCCATGTCAAGCATTAAATTTTGAAATCATAAGGAATTATGAAGAGATGATTGATAAGATTGACAGTTTTTCGCGTGAGTTTGAAATAAATCCCTGATATATCTTTGTAATGCTCATTATATGATATATTTCACTTTTCTCTCAGGAAATCAATTGTCGAGTTAAGAAATTTAGAGATGAGTAAAAAGGGTAAAGAGATGTCTCAAGCATCATCTTCAGAGGATACATATATGCCTTCGTTATTTTCAGACATTGTCTGTAACAAGGATTGTGGCATTTCTTCATGGGAAGCTATGTACAAACTTTTTAAGGATGAAGGACCAAAGGTGATAACAAAAACATCTACGACAGGTACTGATTCCACCTCTGATGCAACCCTTTTCAACTTTGCATGCTTGTTTATTCACAGAATAGCTGTGAGATCGAAGATTATGCCTTACACGAATATGATTAAGTGGGCAGTTGAGAAATTAAATATTGAAGATAGAGTTTTCAAGAATTCCAAAGGAGAGATTATGGGCTCTTTCAAAGCCAAATATTTGACCACCATGTATCATCTACCAGCTCCGCAACAGAAGTATGATAATAGATATGTGCAAATTTTCAGAGCTAAACATCCAGATCTTATCAAAGTCATCCATGAATGGAAAGACAATGAAGGAAAATTGATGCAGGAAAAATATGGTATGTACCCCATTACAAAAATCCCTTATCCTTATTGCTATGGTGCTGGTATGTTGTGTAGGCTATTTTCCAAACCTGATAGTACTAGGTTCGCTAGAGATTGGGTTCCCTTAATTGACGCAATCTTCAAATCATCCATTTTGAATTGGGCAGAGCTTTTATCCAGTTATTTAGCCAAACATATTTCTGAATATAGGAATAAAAGGAGTGATTCATCCCAGGAAAATTAACCCTTTTACATGTCTGCTTATGTTATGGATTCCATCTGTTTCACTTCTACATTTCCAATCATGGGTTGGAAATGGACCATTAAAACCCTACCCCAATTCATATATACCATGAAGAACTCTGGGACTCTAAATTCCACCTACATTTCTACAAAGTATGTTATGGAGTCATGTTGCCTATGTATCAAATGATTTTCAATGAAAAGAGCCCTAGGGTTTCCAAATAAGTCAGTAAATATATTATTCCTACAACTAGATGGTTTGCTGAAGAGAAATTCACATATGTTCGAGTATTCATAATTTTTTCTCTTCCACATGTTTTGCCATACTATGTTCCAGATAGATTTTTTGGGAGAGAGATAGCTTATCAGCTCATCAACGGTGTCACAAAACAATTAAAAGTTGATAAAAAGGCTATTTAACCTTCTTTCCCTCTACAATGCGGCACCTTCGCTTTGGCTAATATTGGCCATACATACAAAGAGGTTCCTAATATTCAAATGTTAAATCTAGCATTCATGTCAGGAAGATTATATGACCCCGACGATGTAATTAAAAATTACATGGAAAAACTAAAAACAAAACCTTTCATAAAAGAAGAAGACAAATTTGATGACTTCTTCCAAGGAATCGAAGATTTTTCTGATATTGTTAAAAGGATTTCTAGTCAATCAAGTCAAGAAGAGGCTGAAGCCTTTCAGGTAAATAGAAATGAGAGATTGAAAAATGTCCCTTTGGATTTTTTATTTATTGAATAAGAAAAACATACTCCAAGTGGCAGTCTCGACGAAGAAATGAAAGATGGCTCTCAAAATGAATCTGGTCAGTCTCAACAGCACTCTGATAAGTCAGATCAATCTAAGGATGAATCTGAATCTACAAAAGCAAATTTGGAAATCGACCAAATTCTTCAAGAAATAGAGTTGCAAGAGAAAACAAAGAACAATGGCACTAAATCAAATTTAGAGGCAGTTCAAAAGGATCAGAGCATAGTAGATCAGTCTAAATCATCTCAAGGTAAAGACTTGGTGAATGAATGGGAACAATTTTCCCAAGCAATAAATACTCCTAAAGAAAAGGTCAATATTGACCAAGCAACAAGTTTTCAAACATTAGAGCCTTCTCAGAAAATAGTTGAAACTGTCAACCCTCTACAGAGAATCCCAACAACATAGAGCAAAGAAATCATTTTAGCTTACTCTACAAATCAAATCATCCTACAGATTGAAGACATTCCATCATTGGATATTTTCTATAGTCTCAGCCATAGAGTTGTGGTTAAAAGGAATAAGAGAAAAAGAACTGATGAGACAACTCCTAAAACGACAGATGAATCAGTCGATGTCCTTTGGAAGGATTCATTAGAGGATCCCATTGATCATCTGACTAAAATGTCATAATATGCAAGAGCTTATGCCACAGCCACTGCAGATAAGGCAACTGAAGTTAGAACCTTGTTGAAACAGAAAGAATCCAAAATACAAGAATTAGAGCATATGTTAGATGTAGATAAATTTAAGACTACTGAACAAATCAAAGAAAGTTCAGCACAGTTTCATAAAGATATTGAAAATCTTAGGTTAGAACATCACGCAGAGCTTAAAGAGAAACATACACAGCTGGAAAAAGCCATGGCAATGTTACAAAATCAATCACAATCATAAAAGTTCATTAAATAAGCACTTGAGATAAATTCTTTGATAAAGAAACAACAAAAAAATATTTTTTCATAAAGCTGTTACAATTGATTCCTATTGTGATTCCAATAAAATAATGATTCAGAAAATTGCAATCCAAAAACTAGAATATCTGAAACTTCAAAAGAAAATTGAAGAACACATTCAGTGGAAAAACTCAGATATGGGAAAGCAAGGTAATCTACCATAAATAGACAAGCTTCAAAAAGAATTATTATTTACAGAATGGGAAGCACGGATCATCCAAACAAAAAGAGCAGCGACCAAGACATCCAACAAATCAAATGAGGTTATACAACTCTTATGTGACCAATTGTTTAAAACATGACTTCTTGAAGAAAGCACGTCTCATGTGTTTTCAATAACAAAAGAAGTAGAATTAAAATGGACACAGAGAGTAGAACAACAGGAAGAAATAATCAAGAAATTCAATAAGTTTGATCAGGAAAATTATTGGAATTTTCTGATCAAACCTTATCATCAGCAGCAAACTCTTCTATTTCTCACAGAATTAGCCCAAAAGTCTCAGTCGACAATCTCAAATGCTATCTTCAAGGACCAAATTCGATCACGAATATCTCAACCAGCTCAGCTCAAGACAATGCTAGATATCTGCCAACTTCGTGATCACACAGAAATGCATGATCCATAAAGTGAGGATTATCAGTTCTAAATTCCTAGATTATTGTTCAAGTTAAGTTTTAGAGAAAGGTTGTTTGAAACCTCCTCTACATTTTTGTAAATCATTTAATTAGTTTTTACTTAGTTTTAGTATTTAAACCCTTCTCATGCATTTAGAGAAGGGTCCAATATTTTGTTAAGAGCATTTGCAAAGAATGCTTATATCTAAGTAAGTTTGTGGATGCATTGATAAAGTAATGGAACACAACTTTTTTCGGTTATAAATATCATTTTGTTGAATCACTGTTGATGCACTTCTGTATTCTTTGAACGACTTTTTGATTTAAGAATTGGATACGGGCTATTATCACTGATCCGATAAACAGAGTAATACACATCTGGTACTATTATCATGTACGTTATTTCTGTTTCTGAATGTTAGTGATGAACTCAGCTTTCATGAATCATAGATGGAATTAATTATTTATGTCTGAAATATCCATTGCACTATTGTACGGTATAAAGATACAAATTATTTATTTCATATATGGTCATCAGATAAATGCGATATATCTTTCATTTTCTTTTGATTAACTATTTTTTCAAGAGAATCATCCTACACAGTAAATTCTATTAAATCTGTGATGATTTCATCATCACAGATTGACTAGATATCTCTTTAGATCGCATTAAATTATTATCCTCGGGTTAGATTAAATTTAATTCAAAGTTTTGCATTTAGAAATAAATTTATCCTAGTTTGTAGTAATTCATCATTGCGAAAAGTTTTGAAAATAAATCCCACAAATTATCTTAAAAAACCCAAATCTGGGAAAATGGTCCCATCACACCCAGTTTGAGCCACTACCCCAAATGGAAAAGGAACTGCTTTAAGGTACGGACCGGGTGGTTATCCCCCTTTGTTGTTGCCACAGATTTTTGAGGCCTCAACATTTTTGGTGCTAGAAGGAGGGCCTGACTATGAATGGCAGATAAGTATAAAATTCAAAGCCCTCATAAGATTCGATCTCCTCAAAAGCATTGTACGATTTCCCGATCACAATCTAGATCACCAACTCAAAAATCAGAAGTAGTAGAAACCTTTCCATCATCTCCTGAATTATCACGTTATCCACCTACTTTAGAATTCATTCCTGAATCCCCCGAAGTTTAGTCTTTAATTCAACAATTAGAAGGAATATCTATTTCTTCTGAAAAGCCTGTTAACTGAGAAACTTCTGAGGAAAGTGTTACTTCTTTATTTAGAGAAATTGCTATTTTAACTCAATCTAAAAGTGAGAAGCTTGGAATTCCCCCTTTTGAATTTCCTTTAGAATCTCATCGCAAAAAAGTTTCTATAAACAGATCTAAATCAGAAACAAGTGAAGTCATATCAAATTTTCCTTCAGTCATTCCACCACATTCTTCTAATCAATCCACATCTTCTCTGTCTTCCATTTCTTTTACACAAACAATCAATGTTGTCACAAGTAGTATTGTTCCAGTTGTAATTTCTTCATTGATTACCCCTACTTCTAGATCTACTTCTACATCTTCACAAACTTCAAATCCAGTTATGGCTAATCGACCTTGGACGAATCCTAGTGCTGTATTAATCGCAAATCCTAATCCTCTTCCAGATTATCCAGAAAAATGGTTACCTAAATATAATCCAGATGATGTTCTTCTTGTTGAAGAACACATCAATAATTTTATGTTAGCCATGAATATGAAATGAATTTCTCATGAAGATGTTGTAGTTAGATTGTTTCCATACACTTTACAAGGATCTGCAGGATCTTGGTACTTTTCTCTTCCAGCAGGATCGATTGCTGATTGGGCAACCTTTGAACAAGTTTTCCTTGCAAAATTTGGAGATGATAGGATTGTTGCATCCTTAATCAATGCCCTTTCCATTCTTAAAACGAATTCAGGTGAAAAGGTCAAAGATTTCAACTCCAGATTTAACAGTTTATTAAATAAAATCCCAAATACTTCTAAACCTACTGTTGAAGTACAAATAGAATGGTATATTTCTTCTTTGCCTTCTAATATAGCTATTTTTGTAGATAGAGCTAATAAAGCTACTCTTTTAGAAAACTTGAAAGAAGCTCTCGCAGTAGAGAAAATAATCTTAGCATTAGAAAAACGATCAGAGACAGAAGAAAGAAAAACAAAGAAAGTGACATTTAGTCAAGATTCTAAAAAAAAAATTCAAAAGATCCATTTGATATTTAAGGTCTTGAAAAAGTACTAAAGACTATGTCAAATGATATGATTGATATAAAGAAACAAGTTCTTGAAACTTTAGCCTCTAAAAAATCATTTTTTCCATTTAAGAAAAGTTCTCCTTCAACATCTCAACCTCCAAATGAGATTTCAAATGTTGAATCTGATCAAGATATTGAAGATCTCTCACCTTCTGAAAATGAATTAAAGTCTGAAGAAGAAGTCGAATTAAATGGTTTATGGGATTTTATTCTTCCCACAGAAGAAGAAAATGAAGCTATGCCTGTATCTACAAGAAGTAAATATTCTTCAAATCCAATTGTGACAAATCCCAAACAAAATTATGTTCCTACGAAAGAAAAAATCAAAAAATCTAAAACTGTACAGATAGATCCAATTTTATCAGATCCTTCTACAACTTCTAAAACTTTAATAGTTTCAGATACAGTTGAATATAACATAGTTGAAGACATGAAAAATATTAAAGCAAATATTTCATTACATGAAATGATGAAACTCAAACAACAACAGAAAATCTTGCTTAGAGAACTCAAAGAAATTCCTGTAGAACCTACACAACCGCCAGTTATAGCACAAGCTTCAAAAGATATGGGAAAACCTCCATCATCTACCAATAAAGTAAATTCCAATGATCTTGTTTTAATTGGTGATAGATATATCTCCCAAACTCCTCCTTTTCTTTTGACTTATGAAATTTTTAACAAAAATGTTCATAATTGTCTTATTGATTCAAGGGCTTCTTCAAACATTATGCCAAGAATAGTATGTAAAAAATTGAATATCATTCCTCAAAAAAAAATTGTACATATAGTTCAATTGGATAGAA
The DNA here is from genome assembly GCA_034641835.2 of Pinus albicaulis. Lineage (NCBI taxonomy): Eukaryota > Viridiplantae > Streptophyta > Pinopsida > Pinales > Pinaceae > Pinus > Pinus albicaulis. The sequence goes on along the minus strand of CM076575.1, from coordinate 2,068,598,531 downwards.
CAAAAGTTGAAGTTATTGGAGAAATGTTGTCAGTATCTATCAGGTTGTCATCTAATCCAAAGGTATTACAAGTGATTGATATTTTGGTCGCAGACATCCCTGAATTTTATGGTATTATTTTAAGCAGGGATTGGTTTGAAAAATTACATGGATATTTTTCTACTGATTGGTAGTATATGTGGTTACCATATAATGGTAAACCAAATCAAATGAGAATTGAACGTGAGAAATTTATGAAACATACAGTTACTAAATTAGAAGGACCAAATGAACCTGTGGCTTTTACTAATAATATCGTAGGAAATTATTCAGCTGAATCATTCCTTGGATCATTCAATGCTTAGGTCTCACCTTTTCCAACAAATACTGTTATTTCTCAAATTGAAATTTTTTCTCAAACAGATTCTTCTAAATGTATTAATTTTAGCAATCAGATTCCAAAAAAATCTTTATTTTGGACTCTATTTTTTTATGGTTCGAAATCAGAAGATGGTGCAGGGGCAGGTTGCGTTTTAATCAATCCACAAGGAGAGAAAACGATGCTAGCATGCAAACTCGAGTTTCAATGCACAAATAATACTGCTGAATATGAAGCATTGATATCTGTATAAAGCTATATGATTGAATGTTAAATATTTGTAAGTATATGGAGTTTATGAAATAATAGTTAAAAAAGTTAGAAATATGATTCATTGTATTTCTGGACACTTGAAACATTATCAAAATTTAGCTCAGAATCTTACTTCTCATTTTATTGCATTCAATATCTCTACAATTCCTAGATTACAAAATGCGAGCGCTGATTTACTTGCTAATGTAGCATCTAGACTTATACCACCTGAAGAGTTTAGTCCAGATAGATTTTCAATTGAATTAATTTTTAGACCATCCATTCTTGACAATATAACAAATTGGAGAGTATTTAACAATGATGCAGATATAGTAGACTTTCTTACATCAGACAGAGCTTATGAAGGTCAAACCTTAGATGAACATGAACATGATTTATAGATTGAGGATAAAACAAACGAAAAAAATCCAATTCCCAAATCTGTAGTCAAAATGGAGGACCTTTATGATTTGAAATATAGATTTAGAAAAGTGACCAATTCGAAAACTCAAAGTTCTACCTTAAAGTTTGAATTGATTAATCTTGGTACTCCAAAAAAGCCTCAAAACATCAACTTAGGTCTGTCCTAAAATATGAAGAAAGGATATCATTTATTAAATTGCTGAAAAAATATAAAGAGGTCTTTGCATGGGATTATTCAGATCTTAAAACATATGATACTTCCATAATTCAGCATACCATTCCTATGATCTCAAATGATAAACCTGTCCAACAAAAACTCAGAAAAATTCATCCAAAATTAGAAAGTCAAATTAAATCTGAACTGAATAAAATGCTCAAAGCTAAAGTCATCTTTCCTGTTAGACATTCAAAATGGGTGTCAAACATGGTTCCAGTTAGAAAAAAGAATGGAGACATTAGAATTTGTATATACTTTAGAAACTTGAATAAAGCCTGTCAGAAAGATAAATTTCCCTTACCCACCATGGAATAGATATTGCAATCAGTTGCAAGGTCTGAATTGATGTCTTTTCTAGACGGATTTTCGGGGTATAATCAGATTATGGTACATCCTGACGATAGATTAAAAACAACGTTTAGAACAAAATGGGGAACATACGCATATCAAAAAATGCCTTTTGGACTGATTAATGTTGGTGCCACATTTTAGTGTGCTATGGATATAGATTTTAGAGGACTAATCAATAGCTCAGTTGTTATATACTTGGACGACATCATTGTTTATTCTAAGCATAGGAAGAATCATATTAGTCACTTAAAAAATATTTTCGAAAGATACAGAAAATATGGCATTTCCCTTAATCCTAAAAAGTGTTATTTTGCTTTACCAAAAGGAAAATCATTGGGATCCATTGTTTCTAAAAAGGGAATTCATATAGAACCTGATAGAATTCAAGAGATTGAAAATATTCCTCTACCACATAACAAAAAAAATGCAATCATTTTTAGGGCAAATTAATTTTTTGAAAATATTTGTTCCAGATTTCTCCCAAATTGTCCTACCCCTACAGTGAATGATTAAGAAAAATTCAATCTTTAGATGGGGAAAAGAAGAAAGAAATTATTTTTAGTTAATTAAAAAAGCTATTGTTGAAGCTCCCTTTTTAACAACTCCTGATTTTCTCAAATCTTTTCTGTTGTACTCATTTTCCTCTGATACATCATATGCAATTGTTTTAACATAGTTGAATGGTCAAAACATTGAAGCACCAATTGCATTTTTTAGCTCTAATCTTCAAGGTGCTGAGTTAAATTATTCAGCTGTAGAAAAACAAGCCTATGCTGTATTTAAATCTTTGAAACATTTCAGACCTTTTCTCTTAAAAACACATACCAAGATAATAGTACCTTGCTCAGCAGTAAGGCAATTATTAATACAACGAGAAGTAGGAGAAAAAAGAGAAAATTGGGTTATTGCACTCCAAGAATATGATGTAGAAATACATCCAGCTAAAATTGTTAAAGGACAAGGTCTTTGCAAAATGTTAACTGGAGCTTCTCATTTTTCAAAAGAGGAAGATCAATCAAATGAAATACAACTATTTGAGGTAAGCCTAAACGATTCTCAATCACAATATGTTGATCTGAAATTCTTTCTAAAAAATGGACATGCTCTATCATATCTCAATTATACAAAAAAGCGTGCTTTGATACTTAAAGCAAATCAATATCAACTCATAAACGATGTATTATTTAGGAAGAATTATGATTTTGTATTATTAAGATGTTTAGAAAAAACTGAAGCCGAAAAAGTATTGCAGGAACTACATGATGGATTAGTTGGAGGTCATTTCAGAGGAAATACAACAGCTCATAAAATATTGCATGATGATTATTATTGGCCGACTCTGTTTAAATATGCACATGAATATACAAGGAAATGTAAAACATGTCAAACTACAACAGGAAGAGAAAGGAAAGCAACATTCCCATTACAACCAGTAAATATCCAACGACCATTTGAACAATGAAGGTTAGATATTATAGGTGAAATAACTCTTAACTCTTCAAAACAACACAGGTATATTCTAACTGCAACTGATTATTTCACAAAATGGGTAGAATCTATCCCATTAAAGGTGGTCAATACACATAAATTAAAGATTTTATTGATCAATTCATAATTACCAGGTTTGGTTTTCCATCAACTTTGATATTTGATAATGCATCTTACTTTTCTGGAAATTCCATGATTGAATATGCTTTGAAAAGAGGTTTTAAGTTAAGATACTCAGCTAATTATTACCCACAAGGAAATGGATTAGCTGAATCTACAAATAAAAACCTTATCAGAATCATCAAAATAATTGTAGAGAAAAATCATAAGAATTGGCACAAAGCCTTATTTTTTGCTCTCTGGGCAAATAGAATCACCCAAAAATATTCAATAGGTACTTCACCATTTGTATTAGTTTATGGTAAAGAAGCAATTCTACCCTCAAACGTAACAATACCATCATTTTCTTTAGTACAATTCATTGATGAAAATCCTTCTTCCTCTCTTCAATTTAGAAAAGATCAAATCCTTAAGTTAGAAGAAGAAAGAGAAAATGCTAAACAAACTCATATCCATCATCAACAAATAATAAAGACCTCATTTGATTTAACATATTTTAGTTCAAAAGATTTTCAAATTGGTGATTTGGTATTAAAATGGGACAAAGCTCATAAAGAAAATAGTAAACACACAAAGTTTCAAAAACTCTGGCTAGGACCATTTCAAATAATTGAAAAAATTGGCTCATCAACATCTTTGTTACAGGATTTATCAGGTAAGAAAGATTCTTTACCTATTAATGGGAAAATTTAAAAAAAATATTTCTCATAGAAGGTAACCTTTCTATCTTTGTACATTAATTTTATTTTTCTTTCATATAGAAATAAAATTTTTTTTAGTACTGACAGTTTACCTTTCAAAATAAGTCTTAGATAATTCCTTTTTGCACTTTATTTTTCCACTTGTTAAAAAATAGAACTGTTAAAGAAAGAAAATCGAAAGATTTAGGGAAAAAATAGATTAATTATATCTTTATAGAAAAATGAAATTCCAATAAAACACTTATTTTGTTTGAAGAACTCTCATTCTTATTTAGTATGAAGATTCTTTTTTCAATCATGAAAAGAAAATTATATTATAGTAAGAAATATTTTTTAGAAAAAGCAATCTAACAACTCGACATTATCATCTAGCATCTTAAAAAGAAATATGATTCATCCCATCCGGTAAATCTTATAATTTTCAAAAGTAGATAAAAGAAAATAAAAATAATAATTTTGGAGAAAACTTAAAAGATAATAAGTCTCATCATGAGCTTGTTTACCGTGTTCATAATGAAATAGTTGAACTGACATTACTAATATTGTCTACCAAAACAGTGTAATGACTTGAGATTATATCATAAAGACAAGGGGTCTCATCAAGAGCCAGCTTGATCAGTTTAATTACTATTTGTGAATGGAATTTTCACTATTTGGTTACCTAGCCAAGACAATGGCTTTTAAGTAGATAAAAGATATAAAAGAATATATATATATATATATATATATATATATAATTTACTGATGAAAATGATGAGAAATATTGGATGGAAAAATGGATCATAGCTGGTTAAAAGGTAACCCTGTCAAAAGCTTAAAAATGCCTATTGGAACAGAGGCTCTATCTATATTAAAAGAGTAAAAATATAAAAAGATTTATCTGTAAAGATTATTTGCTATTTATTTTTAATTAAGTAAAGACTGACATTGACTTTTATACTTATATCTTTATAGAGGAATTCTCCTGAATAAGTGAATAAATGAAATTTTCGTTATTTGAAAAAGATATTATTTATTTGAAATTTCATTTCTTTAACTATTTTATTTTTATATAAAAGGATTTAAGATCTTCAAAAAAAAAATTATCAGAGACATCTGGTTCGTCCAAGTGAATCGTCAATTGTTGTGCTATACAACAACCCCTATTTATTTCTCATAAATAGGGACCCTTTAGAAATAAATAGGAAAATCCATTTTAAAATTTCTTTTAAAAACACTTATAAAATAAATTTTCTGCCTAAAGCGCACCACTTATCACATATTTTATCCTTCAAAAAGAATCCTAAATCATAAAATCTGCAAATTGTGAAATGTGCTCTTTAAAAATCCTTTCCAAAGAAATAAAATATTTACTTTCATTTTTTTGTATCGCACTTGATTTAGTTAAAACTTAAAGAAAAAATGTAATATAAGTTGCGACAGCCGCGGACTCGACGAAGAGAATAAACTCAAAAATATAAATCATTTTTCGATACCGCATCCACTTTAAGCTTTCGCAAATCACATTGTGCGCGAATTATAATATAGACTTAAACGTATCTTTTAAATCTTACGATTTGCGAGTTGCGCAGATCGCATTTCGCAACATTTATGATACAATCACGAAATATTATAAGGAATCATTGCGATTTGCGCATTTAATGATATCAGTGTGTGAAAAACAACTTATGTCATATCAAATTGAATTTTAGATCTTAACGGCTTAAAACGATTGATTAGTATTGTGTGCGAAGTCATTTGAAGCCATGTCAAGCATTAAATTTTGAAATCATAAGGAATTATGAAGAGATGATTGATAAGATTGACAATTTTTGGCGTGAGTTTGAAATAAATCCCTGATATATCTTTATAATGCTCGTTATATGATATATTTCACTTTGCTCTCAGGAAATCAATTATCAAGTTAGGAAAGTCAGAGATGAGGAAAAAGGGTAAAGAGATGTCTCAAGCATTATCTTCAGAGGATACAGATATGCCTTCATTATTTTCAGACACTGTCTGTAACAAGGATTGTGGCATTTCTTCATGGGAAGCTATGTACAAACATTTTGAGGATGAAGGACCAAAGGTGATAACAAAAAAATCTGCGACATGTATTGATTCCACCTCTGATGCAACCCTTTTCGACGTTGCATGCTCGTTTATTCACAGAATAGTTGTGAAACCAAAGATTATGCCTTACACGTATGTGATTAAGTGGGCGGTTGAGAACTTAAATATTGAAGATAGAGTTTTCAAGAATTCCAAAGGAGAGATTATGGGCTCTTTCAAAGCCAAAGATTTGACAGCCATGTATCATCTACTAGTTGTGTAACAAAAGTATGATAATAGATATGTGCAAATGTTCAGAGCTAAACATCCATATCTTATCAAATTCATCCATGAATGGAAAGACAATGAAGGGAAATTGAAGCAGGACAAATCTGGTACGTACCCCATTACACAAACCCCTTGTCCTTATTGCTATGCTGCTGGTATGTTGTGTAGGCTATTTTCCAAACTTGATAGTACTAGGTTCGCTAGAGATTGGGTTCCCTTAATTGACGCAATCGTCAATTCATCTATTTTGAATTGGGCAGACCTTTTATCCAATTATTTAGCCAAACATATTGCCAAATATAGGAATAAAAGGAGTGCTTCATCCCAGGAAAATTCATCCTTTTACATGTCTGATTATGTTATGGATTCCATCTGTTTCACTTCTACTTTTCCAATCATGGGTTGGAAATGGACCATTAAAAACCCTACCCTAATTCACATATACCATGAAGAACTTTGGGACTCTAAACTCCACCTACATTTCTACAAAGTCTATTATGGAGTCATGTTGCCTATGTATCAAATGATTTTCAATGAAAAGAGCCCTAGGGTTTCCAAAGAAGTCAGTCAAGATATTCTTCCTACAACTAGATGGTTTGTTGAAGAGAAATTCACATATGTTCGAGTATTTGGAAGTTTTTCTCTTCCACATGTTTTGCCATACTATGTTCCAGATATATTGTTTGGGAGAGAGATAGCTTATCAGCTCATTAATGGTGTCACAAAATAGTTAAAAGATGATAAAAAGGCTATTTGGCCTTCTTTCCCTCTACAATGCGGCACCTTCACTTTGGCTAATATCAGCCATACATACAAAGAGGTTCCTAATATTTAGATGTCAAATCTAGCATTCATGCCAGGAAGATTATATGACCCCGATGATGTAATTAAAAATTACATGGAAAAACTCAAAACAAAGCCTTTCATAAAAGAAGAAGACAAATTTGATGACTTCTTCCAAGGAGTTGAAGATTTTTCTAATATTGTTAAAAGGATTTCTAGTCAATAAAGTCAAGAAGAGGCTAAAGCCTTTCAGGTAAATAGAAATGAGAGATTGAAAAATGTCCCTTTGAATTTGTTAGTTATTGAAGAAGAAAAACATAATCCAAGTGGTAGTCTCGACGAAGAAATGAAAGATGGATCTCAAAATGAATCTCGTCAATCTCAACAACACTCTGATAAGTCAAATCAATTTGAGGATGAATCTGAATCTACAAAAGCAAATTTGGAAATTGACCAAATTCTCCAAGAAATAGAGTTGCAAGAGAAAACAAAGAACAATGGCACTAAATCAAATTTAGAGGCAGTTGAAAAGGATCAGAGCACGGTAGATCAGTCTAAATAATCTCAAGGTAAAGACCTGGTGAATGAATGGGAACAATTCTCCCAAGAAATAAAGACTCCTAAAGAAAAGGTCAATACTGACCAAGCAACAAGTTTTCAAATGCCAGAGCCTTCTCAGAAAATAGTTGAAATTGTCAACCCTCTACAAAGAATCCCAGCAACATAGAGCAAATAAATCATTCTAGCTTACTCTACAGATCAAATAATCCTACAGATTGAAGACATTCCATCATTGGATATTTTCTATAGTCCCAGCCACAGAGCTGTGGTTAAAAGGAATAAGAGAAAAAGAACTGATGAGACAACTCCTAAAACGACAGATGAATCAGTTGATATCCTTTGGAAGGATTCATTGAGGATCCCACTGATCATCTGACTAAATTGTCACAATATGCAGGAGCTTATGCCACAACCACTGTAGATAAGGAAACTGAAGTTAGAACCTTGTTGAAATAGAAAGAATTCAGAATATAGGAATTAGAACATATGTTATATGTAGAGAAAGTCAAGACTACTAAACAAATCAGAGAAAGTTCGGCACAGTTCCATAAAGATATTGAAAATCTTAAGTTAGAACATCACGCAGAGCTTAAAGAGAAACAGACACAGCTGGAAAAATCCATGGCAGAGTTACAGAATCAATCACAATCAGAAAATTTCATTAAATAAGCACTTGAGATAAATGATTTGATAAAGAAACAACAAAAATATTTTGTCATAAAGCTGTTACGATTGATTCCTATTATGATTCCAATAAAATAATGATTTAACAAATTGCAATCCAAAAACTAGAATGTGAGAAACTTCAAATGAAAATTGAAGAACACATTCAGTGGCAAAACGCAGATATGGGAAAGCAAGATAATCTACCACAAATAGACAAGCTTCACAAAGAATTATTATTTACAGAATGGGAAGCACAAATCATCCAAATAGAAAGAGCAACAACCGAGACATCCAAAAAATCAAGTGAGGTTATACAACTCTTATGTGACCAATTGTTTAAAACATGACTTCTTGAAGAAAGCACGTCTCATGTGTTTTCAATAGCAAAAGAAGTAGAATTAAAATGGACACATAGAGAAGAACAACAGGAAGAAATAATCAAGAAAGTCAATAAGTTTGATCAAGAAAATTTTTGGAATTTTCTGATCAAACCTTATCATCAGCAGCAAACTGTTCTATTTCTCACAGAATTAGCCCAAAAGTCTCAGTCGACAATCTCAAATGCTATCTTCAAGGACCAAATTCGATCACGAATATCTCAGCCAGCTCAGCTCAAGACAATGCTAGATATATGCCAACTTCGTGATCACACAGAAATTCATGATCCATAAAGTCAGGATTATCAGTTCTAAATTCCTAGATTATTGTTCAGGTTAAGTTTTAGAGAAAGTTTGTTTGAAACCTCCTCTACATTTTTGTAAATCATTTAATTTGTTTGTATTTAGTTTTAGTATTTAAACCCTTCTCATGCATTTAGAGAAGGGTCCAAGATTTTTTTAAGAAAACTTGCAAAGAATGCTTATTTCTAAGTAAGTTTGTGGATGCCTTGATAAAGTAATGGAACGCTGCCTTTTTCAGTTATAAATATCATTTTGTTGAATCATTGTTGGTGCACTTATGTATTCTTTGAACGAATCTTTGATTGAAGAATTGGATATGGCCTATTATCACTGATCTGATAAACAGAGTAATACAAATCTGGTACTAGTATCATGTATGTTATTTATGTTTCTGAATGTTAGTGATGAACTCAACTTTCATGAATCATAGATGGAATTAATTATTTATGTCTGAAATATCCATTGCACTATTGTGCGGTATAAAGATACAAATTAGTTATTTCATATATGGTCATCAGATAAATGCGATATATCTTTTATTTTCTTTTGATTAACTATTTTTTCAAGAGAATTATCTTACATAGTAATAATTCTATTAAATCTTTGATGATTTCATCATCACAGATTGACTAGATATCTCTTTAGATCACATTAAATTATTATCCTTGGGTTAGATTAAATTTAATTCAAAGCTTTTCATTTAGAAATAAATTTATCTTAGTTTGGAGTAATTCATCATTGCAAAATGTTTTGAAAATAAATCCCACAAATTATCTTAAAAAACCCAAATCTGGGAAATTGGTCCCATCACACCGAGTCGGAGCCACTACCCCAAACAGAAAAGGAACTGCTTTAAGGTCTGGACCGGGTGGTTATCCCCCTTTTTTGTTGCCATAGATTTCTGAGGCCTCAACATTTTTGGCACTAGAAGGAGGGCCTGACTATGAATGGTAGATAAGTCTAAAATTCAAAACCCTCATAAGAGACGATCTCCTCAAAAGCATTGTACAATTTCCTGATCACAATCTAGATCACCAAATTAGAAATCGGAAGTAGTAGAAACCTTTCCATCATCTCCCAAAGTATCACGTTATCCACCTACTTTATAATTCATTCTCGAATCTCCCAAAGTTTAGTCTTTAATTCAACAATTAGAAGGAATATCTATTTCTACTGAAAATCTTGTTAACCGAGAAACTTCTGAGGAAAGTGTTACTTCTTTATTTAGAGAAACTGGTATTTTAACTCGATTTAAAAATGAGAATCTTGGAATTCCCCCTTTTTAGTTTCCATTAGAATCTCATCGCAAAAAGTTTCTATATCCATATCTAAGTTAGAAACAAGTGAAGTCACATCAAATTTTCCTTCAGTCATTCCTCCACATTCTTCTAATCAATCCACATCTTCTTTATCTTCCATTTCTTCTACATAAACAATCAGTTTTGTCACAAGTAGTACTGTTCCATTTGTAAGTTCATTCATTACCCCTATTTCTGGATCTACTTCTACATCTTCACAAACTCCAAATCCAGTTATGGCTAACTAACCTTGGACAAATCCTAGTGTTGTATTAATAGGAAATCCTAATCCTCTTCCAGATTATCCAGAAAAATGGTTACCTAAATATAATCCAGATGATGGTCTTGTTGCTTAAGAACACATCAATAATTTTATGTTAGCCATGAATTTGAAAGGAATTTCTCATGAATATGTTGTAGTTAGATTGTTTCCATACACTTTACAGGGATCTGTGGGATCCTGATACTTTTCTCTTCTAGCAGGATCGATTGCTGATTGGGCAACCTTTGGGAAAGTTTTCCTTGTAAAATTTGGAGATGATAAGACTGTTGCATCCCTAATCAATGCCCTTTCCAATCTTAAAACGAATTCAGGTGAAAAGGTCAAATATTTCAACTCCAGATTTAACAGGTTATTAAATACAATCCCAAATACTTCTAAACCTATTGTTGAGGTACAAATAGAATGGTATATTTATTCTTTGCCTTCTAATATAGCTAATTTTGTAGATAGAGCTAATAAAGCTACTCTTTTAGAAAACTTGAAAGAAGATCTCGCAGTAGAGAAAATAATCTTAGCATTAGAAAAACCATCAGAGACAGAAGAAAGGAAAACAAAGAAAGTGACATTTAGTCAAGATTCTAAAAAAAAATTCAAAAGATCCATTTGATCTTGAATGTCTTCAAAAAGTACTAAAGACTATGTCAAATGATATGATTGATATAAAGAAACAAGTTGCTGAAACTTTAGCTGCTAAAAAATCATTTCGTCCATTTAAGAAAAGTCCTCCTTCAACATCTCAACCTCCAAATGAGATTTCAAATGTTGAATCTGATCAAGATACTGAAGATCTCTCACCTTCTGAAAATGAATTAAAGTCTAAAGAAGAAGTTGAATTAAATGGTTGATGGGATTTTATTCTTCCCACAGAAGAAGAAAATGAAGCTATGCCTGTATCTACAAGAATTAAATCTTCTTCAGATCCAATTGTGACAAATCCCAAGTGAAATTCTATTCCTACGAAAGAAAAAATCAAAAAATCTAAAACTGTACAGACAGATCCCATTTTATCAGATCCTTCTACAACTTCTAAAACTTTAATAGTTTTAGATATAGTTGTGTTGGCCACCTATAAAATTTGTTCTATCAAAAGGTGGCCAAAACATTATTTAGTCTTCAAGGAACAGTTTCATTGCAGAAAGTGTATCTCTTGAAGCCTCTGGAAGACATCATATCCTTGTTTCAATCTTCATTGATGTTCCAATTTCAAGCTCAGAAAATTCTGCTGAATTCCATGAGAAAGACTGTAGCAAAATCCCCTTTTTTCCCCTTCCTGCACTCAAAAACTAACCTTCATTTTTACTCTCTTGTTCCCCATCAAGATCCCTCATTCTCATAATTTTTTCCATCTCCCCTTCATCAAAATCCCTTTCATAAGGTTTTAAGATCCTTTTTGGCCTTATTGAAACCCCCAAAACCCTTTGAAAACCATTGAAGATCCATGAAAAAAATCACATTTTCATACTAAGGGTTTAAGCCCCCTTGGGCTAAGTCCCTAACTCTATAACCCCCGGTCTTATCCTTCTCCATGCACCCACAAGCCCCGCAATCGGGCGCCAAGCCATTTTGAATGAATATTTCCACCCAAAGTTTAAAACCTTTGGTTATATATTAAATTTGTCATATTTACTATGAAAAAACTTTTCTGCCAGTGCAAAATTCCAAATTAATCTTCGCCATCGATCTGATCCGCTGATCGACGGTGCAGAACCTATCGTGGTCGGTGGTCCCCATCGTGCCAAACATTGTGCAAAAACCAGCAGTATCCATCGCACCGCCTTCTGAGGGCTCGCGATATTTTTAATTTCGGAGCGATTCCATACAACGGTTGACGCGTGGCACCATGACTATTTGAAAACCGCCCCCCCATCGCGCGTTAACGTTCGTCCACAGATCGGGCGTGATATTGTTGTGCACTGTCCAATCTGGGGCGGGCCATCCGACGGTAGTCGCTCCCCGAAGATGCGCGAGAGTTAACCTAGGAAAACAGTGCCCCTGGCCCACCGTACGTCGACCTCTGATGCGTCCTCAATCGTCGATCTCCTCCTGAGATCGACGGTCCAGCTTTGATTGCATGCCCTGTCGTTGCCCGGTCCCAGCGCCACATCAACATCCACGCGACAGATTTCTATTGGGCGGGTCTCCGTGTTTTCCTCGTCTAGTCAGCATTTCCGGACCCGGGAACTTTAATTAACATGATTTAATTGGATTTTTGATGTTCGGGTGTATTTTCTAAAGTTTATTGGTGCCCGATCTCCACCGTTGATCGTGTGGGCCGATCTCATTCGACGGCCCACGATCATCATGAACCCCACACACTATTTTTCGCTGAAACAAAGGTCTTTTAACCGATTTTCTCCAAAAACCGACTCCTCCACGTTATTTTTTGCCTCCATTTCCCACCGTCGATCTCTGCGCGATCAACGGTTCTGATTTAAACTTTTCTTTCGTCGTCTCTTTGACTTTTCCCGATCAATCTCGACCATTGGATGATGCCATCCAATGGCTATGCTCCCTCCACGTGCCTTCTAAAGCAGTCAGCCTATATATGCAGGATTTTTTAATAGTTTTTCGGATTTTTGCGGGGTTTAAATGGTTTTTTCCGCTGTGCTGAAGAAAAATTCACAGGTCGAGGGTGACAATCCTCCCACCTGCGATTCACCACAAAATCACTTGCAAGGTTTTAAATTCGCATTTTATCAATGAATTCATGAGACATTGATGCCATTCGACCCTTGTACATCCTTGCACACCAGAAAACACAGTTAATCAAGCGCTGATCAAAGAGTATCAATGTCGAAGACATAATGAACCAAAACAAGAGTTTGAAGACCCAAAACACAGATCTCAAGTAAATTAAAGGTGTTTTAGGGAAAGACGAAGACATTTGTTGAGCTGAGAAACCCTCCACCGCCATAAGCAGAGGCCAATTGAACCCTCTCCAACTCCTTAAGACACCTGCAGCCGCACATAAATCAAAGGAAGCTTAGTCATTACCTGAACAAGAGGTGTTTACCTGAAGACAGCTGAACAATTAATACAAATCAAAGAATCTTATCTCTAATTGTCGGCAGAACCATTTTAGAAGATTAAGAACAGTTCAAAAGCACATCTTTCGATCATTATGCCTTGAAAGGCAGGAACAGATGTTATGGAGCAGAGCTAGAAATGATTACATAATTAATGATATTTGATCCTTGGGAAATCCTCCCACTTCCTCATTTCTCTATAAATACTTCTGTAGAAGGTGTACAAAGGTTGGTCTCTGGACATATGAATGCATGTAATGGTTTTCTGAATATACTGATGCACTGAGTGCAATTTGAAGATAAATAAGCTGATATGAGAAGTTTGAATTTGTAGAGACCCTCCGAGCTTGCTGATTGTAACTGGTTTGAATATCAAATACAAGCTGCTGATTTATGGGATCCTGATTTGTGTCAATGGTGATGTGTTCCTCACTGTCAATTGTTATTTTATTTAAGGTTTCACTCTGTTCATTTTCTCTAATAAGGAAAAGCAAACATAGAGCTAGGACTTACTCTCAATAGTACCCTACTCTTACTGAAAGCTTTATTTTCTATGTTTTTCTCTTGTAAATATTGAATATATTAAAGCAGGTTGGTTTCAAAGCACTTGCCTAATCTAGATTTCTCATTATGATGATCATCAGTGTTTTCCTTTAGAATATGCTGAAAGCAGGTTGGTTTCAAAGTACTCACCTGATCTTAAGCTATTCTAACAATTTTTTAATGTTTTTTGACTGAAAGTACTTCAAAGCAGGCTAGTTTAAAGGCACTCATCTGATCTCAGAATGCTTTTATATTTTTTTTCTCTAAACTCAAAGTACTTCAATGCAAGCTAGTTTAAAGGTACTTACCTGATCACATAATTCTTTTATGTTTTGTCTCTCTAAGCACATGTTGAAAGCAAGATAGTTTAAAAGCACTTACTTGATCTTAGACTGTGCATTGCTCTTCATTTTTTTTTTCTCCACTTCCTATCTGTTTCACTCCATAAATCACCTTAAGAGATCCTTTGACATAAGTGACTTGCCCCATGGATCCTTCTTGAACCTTGTTGTCCAATTAAAATCCTCCTATGACTCCATAGCCCAATGGGTTAAAACTTTCTTTGCCTTTTTCTATCATCCAAATCATTCCTTCACTTGCAGACATTTTCACCCTTCATTTTGAACTTCCTTCACCTTCATCATGTCTTTTCCCAACCAAAACAAACAAAACAAAACTCATGCTCTTCATAACTAGCCTCATACCACATTTTAGGCTTTAAATATCACATCTCTAAACTCATTTATAGAGAGATCCCTCTCTGGATTTAGGAGGGCTAGATCCTTGAATCCCAAAGCGGTTTGATGTTACCCCTGTAATTGGACTTTTTCCAACCTTGCTAATTACAGATACCCTAACATAATGGCAACTCCACTGGGGAATTTTTGAGTTCATAGTTGCTTGGCTAGCTTTTATGGACTCTTTATTTTTCCATACAACCACAGAAACTCAGAAAATAACCTAAAAATATTTTAGGTTGGTATTCAATAAACATGGTAGTGGACCATTAAACCTTTTACCTCCAAAAGAGCTAAAAACTTCCACTTGGTGACTCCACAATCCTCAACAGACCTTAAGACTCCACTGGGAAGAACCCTTAATATTATAATATCATTCAAACTCAGTTAGAGGATTGTAGGATTAAAATTTGTGTAAACAGATTAGTTGACCTTTTAAAGATTGTCATATCTGGTTAAACTATTTTTTTTTAAGTTGGGTATGAAAAACACAGCATACTGGCTCCTAGAAAGATTCACACTAGAGCCTATCCTGACCCTGGTCCACCTAAGATAATTGATAACCCAGAAATTATCCTTAGGAGGTCTCCTAGGATTAAACTCTCAACTATTTTCAGGTCACCCTTGAGAGCTAATTCAGTCCCTGAAAATATTTCAGCTCTACCACAATCACAAGTTGACTTAGTAAATCCCTTTAGAACTAGGTCTCTTGGTGATTTAGATCACTTAGATTCTGAGTCTTCACTTTCATCTCCTGAAACAATTGAGCATCCTGGCAGCAGAGAAACAACACCTCCTGATTCACATTTCCTTCACAACTCAGGTGTCTCCCATCCAAGATCAGCTCAGCAATATATTCCTGGTCCATCCATTTCTGTTCATCCTAAATCCACTGTTCAAACCACCCCACTTTAGCCCACTTTCCTTCCTGTGAATCCACCCCCACCACATATCATGGCAGCATGGTATGCTCCCTTAGTTCTTCTTGTACCATTAGTCAATCTTCCACAGAACTATCAGTCTAAAATTCCATTTTATGATGCTAGAAATGCTACAACTGCATCACAACATGTGGATAAGATGAATGACTACTTTGACAGAAATGAAATTGATAATGATTCTGTCAAGCTTAGATTATTTGCTCAGAGCTTAAGGGGAGAAGCAATAAAATGGTTTAAAGGTTTAACGCCCCATAGTATTAATGATCTCCAAGCCTTCCATCAAACATTCTTAAACAAATGGTAAGTAAAGAAAAACCCTCTCCAAATCCTTTCTGACTACAAGAACCTCCATAGAGACGTTGGGGAAAGTGTGCAAGCTTATTGCACTAGATTCAATAGTGTGTATAATGCACTTTCCCCAGAACTAAAACCTCCACAGGGCTCAGCTTTAAACAAGTTTCCTGAAGGTTTTGACCTCGAGATCGCCTATCAACTGAGAGAGATAGATTTTTCAACTCTTGAAGATATGCAAAGGGGTGCTCTTTCTGTGGAAGTCAACTTGATGGAGAAGAGAGAAAGAATGAAAATTGAAAAGAGAGTGTCCTTTAGAGAGGAAAATGCACCTACTACTTCCAACTCACATATGGAAAAAATGATGGAGGAGATGATGAAGAAAATGAGCATCCTTGAGAGAGCACAAGCAAGTCAAAACCAAACTGCTCCTCAAAACAAAAACCAGAACCAAAATTAGAATTTTAGAAGGAACCAACCTCCAAACAGACCTAGGGAAGATGATCAACTGATCACTCCTCCTTTTCATCAAAACTATATAAGTGAGGTTGAGGAAACAGATGAGATAACAGAGGAAGATGGTATCAACATGCTGGGAGTAGATAATGATGACTTTGAGATTCATTATGATAGAGAACAAGGTCTTTATACCCCTTATGATGACAACAGAGATGATGATGAAAGTTATTTTCAAGACATGGAAAATGTCATCATAGAATCCCAAAAAGAATATGACCTTAGAAGCAAAACTAGTCAACAAACTCTCAACACCAAAACCTCTGACAAATCTTCACAAAAAAGCACTACAACCAAGCCTAAAATTGTCAAACAAAAGGATAAATAGTGACTGTAAATTTTGATAAAAATAGAGAGAAGGGCACTCAAAACAATGAAAGACAGAGTGCGGACATTAGTAGTACTACCACTTCAGTTAGTACTCCTGTTAAGACCATTTTGTCAAATACTAATAGAACAAATCAGCAAGCTGATGTTGCTGATAGACTCGCAGCTAGTAAGGCTGAAACAAATCCTTCGAAGAGCCAAATTCCCTTCAGCCTTAAGTAGGAAATTTCAAAGATCAGAATCTCTGTTCCCCTAACTGAGTTAGCTGCCCAGAGTGTATATAGGACCCAAATTTTGAAGGCTTTAAATATTGAGGACAATAATGATACAGTCAATCTTAATGATGACCAGCCAGAGCTCATTTTTGGTTCTAAGATTGAAGGTATATATCAAGAGGGACCTGTTCCCCCCTTTTATGTGAGTTTAAATGTTCATGATAAGATCCTGCATAATGCTATGCATGACTCTAGAGCCTGTCACAACCTTATGCCAAAGGTGATAATGGAAAGGCTAGGACTAGAAATAACCAGACCTTACAAGGATTTATATTCTTTTGATTCCAATAGAGTGAAGTGTCTGGGTCTAATCAAATACCTTTGTGTGAGTTTGACCCAAATCCCAGCCAAGTGCATGGTGATGGATGTTGTGGTGGCTGATGTGCCTCCTAAGTATGGCATGTTGATGTCAAGATCATGGGGTGCCAAGGTACAAGGTACCATATAGATGGATGGAACATATGCCACTATTCATGTCTTTAGCCAGCTTAGAAGACTATATAGAGAGTCACACATGAAATTCATGGTCATTAGCTCAGAAAAGCCTGAAAATTCTCCCATTTACTCTGTCCATACTGACCTAGATTCGTTTATCTTTTACAATAATGAATCCACAAAGAAGTTAGAGCCAGAACACAGTGACTCAGATGACCAGTTAGAGGCCCCTAATCTAGAAATTATGGCAGTTCTAGATATGGAAGAAAATGAGAGAGAAAATTTTGAATAGTGTGTTGAAACAACGAACCAGAGTGAACAAAGCCAAGATGGAAAACAACAGACTACCCCTTACACTCAACTCCATGAAAATCCTAAAGAAAAAGACCTAGAACAACATGTTTCAGATCCCAGAATAGAACATAATGATGAACAATGCAATAGGGATGAAAACGATGTTAACCCTACAAACAATCCCTTATGGGTCATGAACTTTGACGGGTCTTGCACTAAAAAGAGTGCAGGAGCTGGGGTATGGTTGGTCGACACTACGAACAATTATTCTGAATGCCATGCTTTCAACCTACATTTCAAATGCACCAATAACATCGCAGAGTATGAGGCTCTCATCCTAGGATTGTGTCTATTGAAAGAACTAGGAGCCAAGAAGATAATTGTTCAGGGAGACTCAGAATTAGTCATAAAACAACTAAACTGAGAGTATTTCATTAAGCATCCTAGGCTAAGGGTATACCGAAATAATTTCATATATTTCCTAAACACGTTTACAAGATATGAGCTCGTGTTTGTCCCAAGAATTCAAAACATAATTGCAAACGGGCTGGCCTGCGCTGCTAGTTCATGTCAAAAATCCCTGGTGATAAACAGATCATCATTCAGACAAAATATAGACCAGTTGTGCCAGATAATGAAAAATATTGGCAGGTCTTTGAGGGCGACAAGCAGATAGAGGATTTCCTGCTTGGCAGGAAAGAGTTTGAATTAGTTGATTCAGATTCTAAATCTGATGAAAATTGCCTCAACAAAGATTCCCTTGAAGGAGATAAACTATCTGATCCCGTAAAAATCAACATGTTAACTAAAAAACTTGAAGCTCACACTGAATAATACAAGGACACATAAAATGAAGACATTGAGGTATTGTCGTCAAAGGAAAAGAACATACCTTGGGGGCTAGCACCTTTAGAAGACCTGTTTTATTTTAACGACGTAGCAAAGAAACCCACTGTGGAATACACAAAATCTGATGTCGAGGAATGCAACATATGCACCAAAGATTAGCCTAAAATGATTAAATTAGCTAGCTCCTTGCCAGCTGACATGAAAAAGAAATACATCGAATTATTTAAAGAGTTTGTTGATGTGTTTTCCTGGAGCTATGAAGACTTAAAAGCCTATGATACACAAATCATCCAGCTCAAGATCCCATTGAAAGAAAACCAAAAACCCTTTAGGAAAAAACTGTGTCGAATTAATCCAATACAACTGCCTCTAGTAGAAAAGGAAATCAAGAAAATGTATGAGGCAGGAATCATAGTGCATGTGAGGTTTTCAGATTGGGTTTCTAACCTTGTAGCTGTTAGGAAAAATACAGGAGAAATCAGATTGTGCATTGATTTCAGAAACCTTAACAGAGCCTCCCTAAAAGACAATTACCCTCTACCCAAAATGGAACACATCCTACAAAGGGTAGTTGGTTCAAAGAGGGTTTCTCTGTTAGATGGTTTTTCAGGGTATAACCAAGTTTTAGTACTCCCAAAAGACCAACTCAAGACAGCCTTCACCACTCCCTGGGGCACTTTTATGTATGTGAAAATTCCTTTTGGATTAATGAATGCTGGGGCCATGGACATTGCATTTTCAGAGGAGATAGGGCACTTCATTGTAATTTACCTTGATGACATAACAGTTTATTCCAAATCTGATGAAAAGCACCTGAAACATTTAAGAAAGTCCTTGAAAAGTGCAGAAGGTTTGGGTTATCTTTAAATCCCAAAAAGACAGTGTTTGGCCTTCAGGAAGGTAAACTCATTGGCCATATCATATCAGAAGAAGGGATTAAAATAGATCCAAAGAGAGTTGAGGGAATACTACAGATTAGCAAACCAAGGAACATAAAGGAATTGCAGTCCTTTATTGGAAAGATTAACTTTTTGAGGAGGTTCATTCCCAACTTGGCAGAGCTCCTTAGAAACATGACTAATATGCTCAAGAAATAAGTAGGAGTGAAGTGGATAGTAGAAGCCAAAAAATCCTTCGAATTGGTAAAACATGCACTCACCCAGGCACCAGTCCTGATCAGCCCTGACTTTTCAAAGGATTTCCTTATTTTCTCCTTTGCCTCAGAGCATACTGTGGCTGCAATCCTGTTGCAGAAAAACCCAGAGGGGCAGGAACAACCTATTGATTTCTTCAGCAAGGCTTTAAGGGATGCACCCTTGAAATATAACATAATGGAAAAACAGGCCTATGCTTTGGTAAAAGCCTTAAAGGACTTCAGGGTGTATATTCTACATTCTCACATCATTGCCTATGTGCCTAATATAGTGGTAAAGGACATCTTGTCACAAGACCCAGATGGAAAGAGGGGCAAATGGATTGCTGCTATATTAGAGTATGATTTGGAAATCAAACCCACCAAACTTATTAAAGGTCAGGGCTTGGCTCAATTAATGGCTGAATCTAATCTACAAGCCCTTGACATTAACATGGTAGATGGCTTGGATGAACAAGAAGAATTACCTGCTCCCACTGTGGAAGAGCAGTTCCAAAACTCACCTTGGTATGCTGACATCTTGTATGTACTTACAAATCTTAATGCTCCTAATGATTTATCAAAAACAAAGGCAAGGTTTTTAAATTTGAAAGCTAGGAACTATTGCATTTTAAATGAATGTTTATATTGGAAAGATGCTAATGGTTTATTGCTTAAATGTTTGCCTAAAGTTGATGCAGAAAGGATCAAGCAGGAATTCCATGAAGGAGAGTGTGGAGGTAATCTCTATTGGAAAAACACAACCAATAAAATCCTTAAAGCTGGCTATTATTGGCCCACCCTCTTTCAAGATGTCCATAAAATGATAGTTGCCTATCACAAATGCCAAATTTTTGAAGGCAAAAGAAAACTCCTCCCTTTACCATTACAACCTATCACTGTTGAAGCTCATTTTCAACAATGGGGCCTAGATTTCATAGGAGAAATCCATCCTGCTTCATCTGCCAAAAACAAATGGATTCTCACAGCCACTGACTACTTCACCAAATGGATAGAGGCCATACCTTCTAAGAATGCCACAGATTCTGTCATTATAAAATTTCTTGAAGATCATATCCTGTCTAGATTTGGCTACCCTAGGAAGGTTATTACTAATAATGCTGTTGCTTTTGGTTCCAAAAAGATGATTGATTTTTTTCATAGGTATCATATTACACTTGGTCATTCTACTGCTTATTACCCTCAAGGTAATGGGCTAGCAAAATCATCAAATAAAAGTTTGGTGACCATCATCAAGAAGCTGCTTGAGGAAAATAAAAAATCATGGCATAACAAGTTGGTGCATGCTTTGTGGGTAGACAAGTTGACCACAAAGAAGTCCATTGGAATGTCCCCTTACTAGCTTGTTTATGGAGCAGATGCAGTGTTTCCTACCAGCCTAGGTCTACCAGTGATAAAATTAGTCCAAGAAATACAGTCAGAAGAGGACAGCATGATAAGGAGGATTAATCAGAAAATACATCTCCAGCAGATAAGGGAAGAGGTTTACAATAGAGCTCAAAAGGTGTAAGAGAATATAAAGAAGTTGTTTGACAAAAGAAAAAAAGCTTGTGACTTCAACATTGGAGACAAGGTACTCAAGTGGGACTCCAGAAGAGAGGATAAGGGTAAACATGGCAAATTTGACTGTTTGTGGCAAGGTTCTTACATTATTCAGTCCACCATTGGTCCAATTTTTTTTTTCTGCAAGAGTTAGATGGCACAGATTTGTTTGGGGGTCCTGTTAATGGCAGGGTTCTTAAGCAATACTATTGTTGAGTTCAATTTTGAAGCTTTAATTTCCATTGTAAATACCATTGCTTTGTTCAGTATCACAAAAGGAAAAAATACAAAAACAATAAAAAATAAAAGAAAAGAGGGCAGATTGTAAAAAAAAAAAAAAAAAAGGTATAGCCCCATACCAAAAGATAAACAAATCTGAAAGTGTGCAAGCTCAAATTCCACTCCTGAAAAACACACTCCTAGTTAGTCAAACAGCCTAATCTTGACTAATTAGTTTTAAATTTACTACTGATAGGATAGTGAATTTGATTTGCCAAAATTTTTAAACTTGGCTTATCAGTAGATAGATTAGGTTAGAAATTAAAGGTTCAAACCTGCTCAAAACCTTAACCTAAGTTTCCAAGCAAGAATTGCCTCCAAAATATGTTTTATTCTGAGTCAAAACAGAGGTAAATCTAGTTCTAATCATCTCAAAATCTGGACCAGAGAAAAAGAAAGAACAGCTCAATCAAAAGGAAAACAGAGCTGTAAAAAGATGAAGGAAGTGCATGAACTTTCAGATCTTAAGCCTTCCATTTTTTATTTTAATTTTTCTGCAAAATAAATGTCTATGTGCAGCTTGTTTTTATGCCATGGATCATAGCAAGTCAAACAGCTTAATCTTGACTTGACTGTTTTTAAATTTTTGTTGTAGAATTTAGAGAATAAAATCTGTTGGACAGTTTAATCCCAACAGATAGTAGATTAGGTAGAGAATTATATGGACTCAACTGTTTAATCTGAGTCCATGGAGAAATAAGGAGTAGAAATAGATTAGATTTCCTATTTTCAAAGAAAAAAAATGTTGTAAAAGAGTTTTCCAATCCAAGTGCACTCTAAATGAAGAAAAAATGTTAGATCAGTAGGATTGGGTAGGTAGAAATCTTGTTGATGAAGATCCATTGTTTTCCATAGCTGCTAATATGTTTTCAGGAAAAAGAAGAGCATCCAAGCAAAGAAGGCAGCCCAATGGATAAGGCACTGATCAGCCCCCCAGAGAATTCAAGTCTGAAGTTCTTGATGCCTTCAGGAAGGCACCATCCCCAAGTGGAGCCACTGTTGGCCACTTATAAAATTTGTTCTATCAAAAGGTGGCCAAAACATTATTTATTCTTCAAGGAACATTTTCATTGCAGAAAGTGTATCTCTTGAAGCCTCTGGAAGACATCATATCCTTATTTCAATCTTCATTGTTGTTCCCATTTCAAGCTCAGAAAATTCTGCTGAATTCCATGAGAAAGGCTGCAGAAAAATCCCCTTTTTTCCCCTTCCTGCACTCAGAAACTAACCTTCATTTTTACTCTCTTGTTCCCCATCAAGATCCCTCATTCTCATAATTTTTTCCATCTCCCCTTCATCAAAATCCCTTTCATAAGGTTTTAAGATCCTTTTTGGCCTTATCGAAACCCCCAAAACCCTTTGAAAACCATTGAAGATCCATGAAAAAAATCACATTTTCATTCTAAGAGTTTAAGCCCCATTGGGCTAAGTCCCCAATTCTATAACCCCCAGTCATATGCTTCTCATGCACCCACAGGCCCCGCAATCGGGCGCCAAGCAATTTTGAATGAATATTTCCGCCCAAAGTTTAAAACCTTTGGTTATATATTAAATTTGTCAGATTTAATATGAAAAAACTTTTCCACCAGTGCAAAATTCCAAATTAATCTTCGTCATCGATCTGATCCATTGATCGACGGTGCGGAACCTATCGTGGTCAATGGTCCCCGCCGCGCCAAACACTGTGCAGAAACCGACGGTATCCATAGCACCGCCTTCTGAGAGCTGGCAGTATTTTTCATTTCAGAGCGATTCCATACAACGATTGACGCGTGGCACCATCACTATTTGAAAACCGCCCCCCCCCATCGCGTGTTAACGTTCGTCCACAGATCCGGCGCGCTATTGTTGTGCACTGTCCGATCTAGGGCGGGCCAACCGACGGTAGTCGCTCCTCGAAGATGCGCGGGAGTTAACCTAGGCAACCATGCCCCTAGCCCACCGTACGTCGCCCTCCGATGCATCCTCAACCGTCGATCTCCTCCTGAGATCGACAGTCCAGATTTGATTGCATGCCCCATCGTTGCCCGGTCCCAGCACCACATCAATATCCACGCGGCAGATTTATATTGGGTGGGTCTCTGTGTTTTCCTCGTCCAGTCAGCATTTCCAGACCCGGGAACTTTACTTAACATGATTTAATTGGATTTTTGATGTCCGGGTGTATTTTCTAAAGTTTATTGGCACCCGATCTCCACCGTTGATCGTGTGGACCGATCTCATCCGACGACCCACGATCATCCCAAACCCCACACACTATTTTTCACCAAAACAAAGGTCTTTTAACTGATTTTCTCCAAAAACCAACTCCTCCACATTATTTTTCGCCTTCGTTTCCCACCGTCGACCTCTGCGATCGACGGTTCTGATTTAAACTTTTCTTCTGTCGTCTCTTTGACTTTTCCCGATCAATCTCGACCGTTGGATGATGCCATCCAACAGCTATGCTCCCTCCACATGCCTTCTGAAGCAGTCAGCCTATATATGCAGGATTTTTTAATAGTTTTTCGTATTTTTGCAGGGTTTAAATGGTTTTTTCCACCGTGCTGAAGAAAAATTCACGGGTCGAGGGTGACGATCCTCCTGCCTGCGATTCACCACAAAATCACTTGCAGGGTTTTAAATTTGCATTTTATCAATGAATTCATGAGGCATTGATGCCATTCGACCCCTGTACATCCCTGCACACCAGAAAACACAGTTAATCAAGCGCCGATCAAAGAGTATCAATGGCGAAGACAGAATGAACCAGAACAGGAGTTTGAAGACCCAAAACACAGATCTCAAGTAAATTAAAGGTGTTTTAGGGAAAGACGAAGACATCTGTCAAGCTAAGAAACCCTCCACCGCCATACGCAGAGGCCAATTGAACCCTCTCCAACTCCTTGAGACACCTACAGCCGCACAGAAATCAAAGGAAGCTTAGTCATTACCTGAACAAGAGGTGTTTACCTGAAGACAGCTAAACAATTAATACAAATCAAAGAATCTTATCTCTAATTATTGGCAGAACCATTTTAGAAGATTAAGAACAGTTCAGAAGCACATCTTTCGATCATTATGCCTCGAAAGGCAGGCACAGATGTTATGGAGCAGAGCTAGAAATGATTACATAATTAATGATATTTGATCCTTGGGAAATCCACCCACTTCCTCATTTCTCTATAAATACTTCTGTAGAAGGTGTACAAAGGTTGGTCTCTGGACATCTGAATTCATGTAATGGTTTTCTGAAGCTACTGATGCACTGAGTGAAATTTGAAGATAAATAAGCTGATATGAGAAGTTTGAAGTTGTAGAGACCCTCCGAGCTTGCTGATTGTAACTGGTTTGAACATCAAATACAAGCTGCTGATTTATGGGATCCTGATTTGTGTCAATGGTGATGTGTTCCTCACTGTCAATTGTTATTTTCTTTAAGGTTTCACTCTGTTCATTTTCTCTAATAAGGAACATCAAACATAGAGCTAGGACTTACTCTCAGTAGTACCCTACTCTTACTGAAAGCTTTATTTTCTATGTTTTTCTCTTGTTAATATTTAGTATATTAAAGCAGGTTGGTTTCAAAGCACTTGCCTGATCTAGATTTCTCATTATGATGATCATCAGTGTTTTCCTTTAGAATATGCTGAAAGTAGGTTGGTTTCAAAGTATTCACCCGATCTTAAGTTGTTCTAACTGTTTTTGAATGTTTTTTGACTGAAAGTACTTCAAAGCAGGCTAGTTTAAAAGCACTCACCTGATCTCATAATGCTTTTATATTTTGTTTCTCTAAACTCAAAGTACTTCAATGCAGGCTAGTTTAAAGGTACTTACCTGATCACAGAATTCTTTTATGTTTTGTCTCTCTAAGCACATGTTGAAAGCAAGATAGTTTAAAAGAACTTACTTGATCTTAGACTGTGCACTGTTCTTCATTTTGTTTTGTTCTCAACTTCCTATCTGTTTCACTCCATAAATCACCTTAAGATATCATTTGACATAAGTGACTTGCCCCATGGATCCTTCTTGAACCTTTTTGTCCAGTTAAAATCCTCCTATGACTACATAGCCCAATGCGTTAAAACTAACTTTGCCTTTTTCTATCAGCCAAATCATTCCTTCACTTGTAGACATTTTCACCCTTCATTTTGAACTGCCTTCACCTTCATCATGTCTTTTCCCAACCAAAACAAAAAAAACAAAACTCATTCTCTTCATAACTAGCCTAATACCACATTTTAGGCTTTAAAGATCACATCTTTAAACTCATTTATAGAGAGATCCCTCTTTGGATTCAGGAGGGCTAGATCCTTGAAGCCCAAAGAGGTTTGATGTTACCCCTGTAGTTGGACTTTTTCCAACCTTTCTAATTACAGAGACCCTAACAAGTTGAATATAACATAGTTGAAGACATGAAAAATATTAAAGCAAATATTTCATTACATGAAATGACCAAACTCAAACAACAACAGAAAATCTTGCTTAGAGAACTCAAAGCAATTCCTATAGAACCTATACAACCACCAGTTATAGCACAAGATTCAAAAGATATGGGAAAAACTTCATCATCTACCAATAAAGTAAATTCCAATGATATTGTTTTAATTGGTGATAGATCTATCGCCCAAACTCCTCCTTTTCTTTTGACTTATGAAATTTTTAACAAAAATGTTCATAATTGTCTTATTGATTCAGGGGCTTCTTTAAACATTATGCCAAGAACAGTATGTGCAAAATTAAATATCATTCCTCAAAAAGCATCTGTACATATAGTTCAATTGGATAGAACAAAAGTTGAAGTTATTGGAGAAATGTTGTCAATATCTATCAGGTTGTCATCTAATCCAAAGGTATTACAAGTGATTGATATTTTGGTCGCAGACATCCCTAAATTTTATGGTCTTATTTTAAGCAGGGATTGGTCTGAAAAATTACATGGATATTTTTCCACTGATTGGTCACATATGTGGTTACCATACAATGGTAAACCAAATCAAATCAGAATTGAACGTGAGAAATTTATGAAACATGCAGTTACTGAATTAGAAGGTCCAAATGAACCTGTAGCTTTTACTAATAATATCTTAGGAAATTATTCAGCTGAATCATTCCTTGGATCATTCAATGCTCAGGTCTCACCTTTTCCAACAAATATTTTTATTTATCAAATAGAAAAATTTTCTCAAACAGATTCTTCTAAATGTATTAATTTTAGCAATCAGATTCCAAAACAATATTTATTTTGGACACTATTTTTTGATGGTTCTAAATCAGAAGATGGTGCAGGTGCAGGTTGCATTTTAATCAATCCAAAAGGAGAGAAAACGATGCTAGCTTGCAAACTCGAGTTTCAATGCACAAATAATACTGCTGAATATGAAGCATTGATACAAGGTTTGTATAAAGTTATAGGATTGAATGTTAAATATTTGCAAGTATATGGAGATTTTGAAATAATAGTTAAACAAGTTAGAAATATGATTCATTATATTTCTGGACACTTGAAACATTATCAAACTTTAGCTCAGAATATTACTTCTCATTTTATTGCATTCAATATCTCTACAATTCCTATATTACAAAATGTGAGCGTCGACTTACTTGCTAACGTAGCATCTAGACTTATTCCACCTAAGGAGTTTAGTTCAGATAGATTTTCAATTGAATTAATTTTTAGACCATCCATTCTTGAAAATATAACAAATTGGAGAGTATTTAACGATGATGCAGATATAGTAGACTTTCTTACATCAAACAGAGCTTATGAAGGTCAAATATTAGATGAACATGAACATGATTTACAGATTGAGGATAAAACAAACAAAAATCCAATTCCCAAATCTATAGTCAAAATGGAGGACCTTTATGATTTGAAAGATAGATTTAAAAAAGTGACCAATTCAAAAACTCAAAGTTCTACTTTAAATTTTGAATTGATTAATCTTGGTACTCCAGAAAAGCCTCAAAACATCAACTTAGGTCTTGGCCTAAAATATGAAGAAATGATATCATTTATTAAATTGTTAAAAAAATATAAAGAGGTCTTTGCATGGGATTATTCAGATATTAAAACATATGATACTTCCATAATTCAGCGTACCATTCCTATGATCTCAAATGATAAACCAGTCCAACA
Source organism: Pinus albicaulis (assembly GCA_034641835.2). Lineage (NCBI taxonomy): Eukaryota > Viridiplantae > Streptophyta > Pinopsida > Pinales > Pinaceae > Pinus > Pinus albicaulis. The sequence goes on along the minus strand of CM076575.1, from coordinate 2,068,570,705 downwards.
AAAACTCAGAAAAATTCATCCAAAATTAGAAATTCAAATTAAATCTGAACTGAATAAAATGCTCAAAGCTAAATTCATCTTTCCTGTTAGACATTCAAAATGGGTGTCAAACATGGTTCAAGTTAGAAAAAAGAATGGAGACATTGGAATTTGTATAGGCTTTAGAAACTTGAATAAAGCCTATCAAAAAGATAATTTTCCCTTACCCATCATGGAACAGATATTGCAATCAGTTGCAGGGCCTGAATTGATGTCTTTTCTAGACGGATTTTCGGGGTATAATCAGATCATGGTACATCCTAACGATAGATTAAAAACAACATTTAGAACAAAATGGAGAACATACGCATATCAAAAAATGTCTTTTGGACTGATTAATGCTGGTGCCACATTTCACGTGCTATGGATATAGCTTTTAGAGGACTAATCAATAGCTCAGTTGTTATATACTTGGATGACATCATTGTTTATTCTAAGCATAGGAAGAATCATATTCGTCATGGTCATGCTCCATCATATCTCAATTATACAGCAAAGCGTGCTTTGAGACAAAGCAAATCAATATCAACTCATAAAAGATGTATTATTTAGGAAGAATTATGATTCTGTATTATTAAGATGTTTAGAAAAAGCTGAAGCCGAAAAAGTATTGCAAGAACTACATGATGGATTAGTTGGAGGTCATTTCGGAGGAAATACCACAGCTCATAAAATATTGCATGCTGATTATTGTCGGCCGACTCTATTTAAAGATGCAGATGAATATACAAGGAAATATAAAACATGTCAAACTACAGCAGGAAGAGAAAGGAAAGCAGCATTCCCATTACAGCTAGTAAATATCCAACAACCATTTGAACAATGGAGGTTAGATATTATAGGTGAAATAATTCCTAACTCTTCAAAACATCACAGGTATATTCTAACTGCAACTGATTATTTCACAAAAGTGGTAGAAGCTATCCCATTAAAGGTGGTCAACACATAGAATATTATAGATTTTATTGATCAATTCATAATTACCAGGTTTGGCCTTCCATCAGCTTTGATATTTGATAATGCATCTTACTTTTCTGGAAATGTCATGATTGAATTTGCTTTGAAAAGAGGTTTTAAGTTAAAATACTCAGCTAATTATTACCCACAAGGAAATAGATTAGCTGAATCTACAAATAAAAACCTTATCAGAATCATCAAAAGAATTGTAGAGAAAAATCATAAGAATTGGCACAAAGCCTTATTGTTTGCTCTCTGGGCAGATAGAATCACCCAAAAAGCTTCAATAGGTACTTCACCATTCGTATTAGTTTATGGTAAAGAAGCAATTCTACCCTCAAATGTAACAACACCATCATTTGCTTTAGTACAATTCATTGATGAAAATCCTTCTTCCTCTCTTCAATTTAGACAAGATCAAATTCTTAAGTTAGAAGAAGAAAGATAAAAAACTAAACAAACTCATATCCATCATCAAAAAATAAAAAATACCTCATTTGATTTAACATCTGTTAGTTCAAGAGATTTTCAAATTGGTGATTTGGTATTAAAATGGGACAAAGCTCATGAAGAAAAGGGTAAACACACAAAGTTTCAAAAATTCTGGCTAGGACCATTTAAAATAATTGAAAAAATTGGCTCATCAACATCTTTGTTACAGGATTTATCAGGTAAGAAAGATTCTTTACCTATTAATGGGAAAATTTTAAAAAAATATTTCTCATAGAAGGTAACCTTTCTATCTTTGTACATTAAATTTGTTTTTCTTTCATATAGAAATAAAAATTTGCTTAGTACTGACAGTTGACCTTTCAAAATAATTCTTAGATAATTCCTTTTGCGCTTTCTTTTTCCACTTGTTAAAAAATATTCTGTTAAAGAAAGAAAATTGAAAGATTTAGGGAAAAACAGATTAATTTTATCTTTCTAGAAAAATGAAATTCCAATAAAACACTTACTTTGTTTGAAGAACTCTCATTCTTATTTAGTATGAAGATTCTTTTGTTAATCATGAAAAGAAAATTATATTATAGTAAGAAATATCTTTCAGAAAAAGCAATCTAACAACTCGACATTATCATCTAGCATCTTAAAAAGAAATATGATTCATCCCATCTGGTAAATCTTATAATTTTCAAAAGTAGATAAAAGAAAATAAAAATAAAAAGTTTGGAGAAAACTTAAAAGATAATAAGTCTCATCACGAGCTTGTTTACCATGTTCATAAAGAAATAGTTGAACTGACATTACTAATAAATGACTTGAGATTTTATCATAAAGACAAGGGATCTCATAAAGAGCCAGCCTGATCAGTTTAATTACTATTTGTGAATGGCATTGTCACTATTTGGTTACCTAGCCAAGACGATGGCTTTTAAGTAGATAAAAGATATAAAAGAATATATATATATATATATATATAATTTACTTATGAAAATGATTAGAAATACTGGATGGAAAAATGGATCATAGTTGGTTAAAAGGTAACCCTGCCAAAAGCTTAAAAATGCCTATTTGAATAGAGGCTCTATCTATGATAAAAGAGTAAAATTATAAAAAGCTTTATCTGTAAAGATTATTTGCTATTTATTTTTAACTAAGTAAAGACTCACATTGATTTTTATACTTATATCTTTATAGAGGAATTCTCTTGAATAAGTGACTCAATGAAATTTTTTTTATTTGAAAAAGATATTATTTATTTGAAATTTCATTTCTTTAACTATTTTATTTTTATATAAAAGGATTTAAGATCTTCAAAAAAAAAATTATCAGAGACATCTGGTTCGTCCAAGTGAATCATCAATTGTTGTGCTATACAACAACTCCCATTTATTTTTCATACATAGGGACCCTTCAGAAATAAATAAGAAAATCCGTTTTAAAATTTCTTTTAAAAACACTTATAAAATAAATTTTCTGCCTAAAGCGCACCGCTTATCACATATTTTATCCTTAAAAAAGAATCCTAAATCATAAAATCTGCGAATTGTGAAATGCGCTCTTTAAAAAGCCTTTCCAAAGAAATAAAAATATTTACTTACATTTTTTTCGCATCGCATTTGATTTAGTTAAAACTTAAAGAAACAAAGTAATATAATTTGCAACAGCAGCGGACCCGACGAAGCGAATAAACTCAAAAATATAAATCCTTTTTCGATATCTCATCCACTTTAAGCTTTCACAAATCGCTTCGCGCACGAATTATAATATAGACTTAAACATATCTTTTAAATCTTACGATTTGCAATTTGCGCAGATCGCATTTCGTAACATTTATGACACAATCACAAAATATTATAAGGAATCATTGTGATTTGCGCATTTATTGATCTCAGCGTGTGAAAAACAACTTATGTCATATCAAATTGAATTTTATATCTTAACGGATTTAAAAGATTGATAAGTATTGTGTGTGAAGTCATGTGAAGCCCTGTCAAACATTAAATTTTGAAATCATAAGGAATTATGAAGAGATGATTGATAAGATTGACAATTTTTCGCGTGAGTTTGAAATAAATCCCTAATATATCTTTGTAATGCTCGTTATATGATATATTTCACTTTTCTCTCAGGAAATCAATTATCGAGTTAAGAAATTCAGATATGAGTAAAAAGGGTAAAGATATGTCTCAAGCATCATCTTCAGAGGATACAAATATGACTTTGTTATTTTCAGACACTGTTTGTAACAAGGATTGTGGCATTTCTTCATGGGAAGCTATGTACAAACTTTTTGAGCATGAAGGACCAAAGGTGATAACAAAAACATATGTGAAAGGTACTGATTCCACCTCTAATGCAACCATTTTCGACGTTGCATGCTTGTTTATTCACAGAATAGCTACAAGACCGAAGATTATGCCTTACACAGATATGATTAAGTGGGCAGTTGAGAACTTAAATATTGAAGATAGAGTTTTCAAGAATTCCAAAGGAGAGATTATGGCTCTTTCAAAGCTGAAGATTTGACAGCCATGTATCATCTACCAGCTCCGCAACAGAATTATGATAATAGATATGTGCAAATGTTCAGAGCTAAACATCCAGATCTTATCAAATTCATCCATGAATGGAAAGACAATGAAGGTAAATTAAAGCAGGACAAATCTGGTACGTACCCCATTACACAAATCCTTTATCCTTATTGCTATGTTGCTGGTATGTTGTTTAGGCTATTTTCCAAACCTGATAGTACTAGGTTTGCTAGAGATTGGGTTCCCTTAATTGACGCAATCTTCAATTCATCCATTTTGAATTGGGCAGACCTTTTATCCAATTATTTAGCCAAACATATTGCCAAATATAGGAATAAAAAGAGTGCTTCATCCCAAGAAAATTCACCCTTTTACATGTTTGCTTATGTTATGGATTCCATCTGTTTCACTTCTACATTTCCAATCATGGGTTGGAAATGGACCATTAAAAACCCTACCCCAATTCACATATACCATGAAGAACTATGGGACTCTAAATTCCACCTACATTTCTACAAAGTATGTTATGGAGTCATGTTTCCTATGTATCAACTGATTTTCAATGAAAAGATCCCTAGGGTTTCCAATGAAGTCAGTAAAGATATTCTTCCTACAGCTAGATGGTTTGCTGAAGAGAAATTCACATATGTTTGAGTATTTGGAAGTTATACTCTTCCACATGTTTTGCCATACTATGTTATAGATATATTGTTTGGGAGAGAGATAGCTTATAATCTCATCAATGGTGTCACAAAACAGTTAAAAGATGATAAAAATTCTATTTGGCCTTCTTTCCCTCTACAATGTGGCACCTTCGCTTTGGCTAATATCAGCCATACATATAAAGAGGTTCATAATATTCAGATTTTAAATCTAGCATTCATGCTAGGAAGATTATATGACCCCGACGATGTAATTAAAAATTACATGGAAAAACTCAAAACAAAGCCTTTCATAAAAGAAGAAGACATATTTGATGACTTCTTCCAAGGAGTCGAAGATTTTTCTGATATTGTTAAAAGGATTTCTAGTCAATCAAGTCAAGAAGAGGCTGAAGCCTTTCAGGGATATAGAAATGAGAGATTGAAAAATGTCCCTTTGAATTTGTTAGTTATTGAAGAAGAAAACCATACTCCAAGTGGCATTCTCGACGAAGAAATGAAAGATGGTTTTGAAAATGAATCTAGTTAGTCTCAATAGCACTCTGATAATTCAGATCAATATGAGGATGAATCTGAAACTACAAAAGAAAATTTGAAAATCGACCAAATTCTTCAAGAAATAGAGTTGCAAGAGAAAACAAAGAACAATGGCACTAAATCAAATTTAGAGGCAGTTCAAAAGGATCAGAGCATGGTAGATCAATCTAAGTCATCTCAAGGTAAAGACCTGGTGAATGTATGGGAACAATTTTCCCAAGCAATAAAAACTCCTAAAGAAAAGGTCAATACTGACCAAGCAGCAAGTTTTCAAATGCCAGAGCCTTCTCAGAAAATAGTTGAAATTTTCAACCCTCTACAGAGAATCCCAGCAACACAGAGTAAAGAAATCATTCTGGCTTACTCTACAGATCAAATCATCCTACATATTGAAGACATTCCATCATTGGATATTTTCTACAATCCCAGCCACAAAGTTGTGTTTAAAAGGAATAAGAGAAAAATAACTGATGAGACAACTCCTAAAACAACACATGAATCAGTTGATGTCCTTTGGAAGGATTCATTAGAGGATCCCACTGATCATCTAACTAAATTGTCACAATATGCAGGAGCTTATGCCACAGCCACTATAGATAAGGAAACTGAAGTTAGAACCTTGTTGAAACAGAAAGAATCCAGAATACAGGAATTAGAACAGATGTTAGATGCAGAAAAAGTCAAGACTACTGAAAAAATCAGAGAAAGTTCAGCACAGTTCCACAAAGATATTGAAAATATTAATTTAGAACATCACGCATAGCTTAAAGAGAAATAGACACAGCTGGAAAAAGCCATGGCAGAGTTACAAAATCAATCAAAATCAAAAAAGTTCATTAAAGAAGCACTTGAGATAAATGCTTTGATAAAGAAACAACAAAAAATATTTTTTCATAAAGCTGTTACGATTGATTCCTATTGTGATTCCAATAAAATAATGATTCAGCAAATTGCAATCCAAAAACTAGAATGTGAGAAACTTCAAAAGAAAATTGAAGAACACATTTAGTGACAAAACTCAGATATGGGAAAGCAAGCTAATCTACCACAAATAGACAAGCTTCACAAAGAATTATTATTTACAGAATGGGAAGCACAGATCATTGGAACAGAAAGAGCAGCAACCAAGACATCCAGCAAATCAAGTGAGTTTATACAACTCTTATGTGACCAATAGTTTAAAACATGACTTATTGAAGAAATCACGTCTCATGTTTTTTCAATAAAAAAAGAAGTAGAATTAAAATGGACACAGAGAGCATAAAAACAGGAAGAAATAATCAAGAAAGTCAATAAGTTTGATTAGGAAAATTATTGGAATTTTCTTATCAAACCTTATCATCAGCAGCAAACTCTTCTATTTCTCACAGAATTAGCCAAAAAGTCTGAGTCGAAAATCTCAAATGCTATCTTCAAGGACCAAATTTGATCACGAATATCTCAACCAGCTCAGCTCAAGATAATGCTAGATATCTGCCAACTTCGTAATCACACAGAAATGCATGATCCATAAAGTCAGGATTATCAGTTCTAAATTCCTAGATTATTGTTAAAGTTAAGTTGTAGAGAAAGGTTGTTTGAAACCTCCTCTACATTTTTTAAAATAATTTAATTAGTTTGTAGATAGTTTTAGTATTTAAACCCTTCTCATGCATTTAGAGAAGGGTCCAAGATTTTGTTAAGAAAATTTGCAAAGAATGCTTATTTCTAAGTTTGTGGATGCCTTGATAAATAAATGGAACACGGCCTTTTTAGTTATAAATATCATTTTGTTGAATCACTGTTGGTGCACTTCTGTATTCTTTGAACGACTCTTTGATTGAAGAATTGGATACGGCCTATTATCACTGATCCGATAAACAGAGTAATACACATCTGGTACTATTATCATGTATGTTATTTATGTTTCTGAATTTTAGTGATGAACTCAGCTTTCATGAATCATAGATCGAATTAATTATTTATGTCTAAAATATCCATTGCACTATTGTACGGTATAAAGATACAAATTAGTTATTTCATATATGGTCATCAGATAAATGCGATATATCTTTCATTTTATTTTGATTAACTATTTTTTTCAAGAGAATCATCTTAGACGGTAATAATTCTATTAAATCTATGATGATTTCATCATCACTGATTGACTAGATATATCTTTAGATCGCATTAAATTATTATCCCTAGGTTAGATTAAATTTAATTCAATTTTTTTCATTTAGAAATAAATTTATCTTAGTTTGTAGTAATTCATCATTGCAAAATGTTTTGAAAAGAAATCCCATAAATTATCTTAAAAAACCCAAATCTGGGTAACTGGTCCCATCACACCCAGTCGGAGCCACTACCCCAAACGGAAAAGGAACTACTTTAAGGTCTGGATTAGGTGGTTATCCCCCTTTTTTGTTGCCACGGATTTCTGAGGCCTCAACAAGTCTGTAGTTTCATTTTTTTGAAACTTTGGTAACACAAATCCATATCAGTCCCTGGTCTTTAACCTGGGGTGTTGTAGAATGTGCCTTAATGAAAAGGGTTTGTTTGATGAGGCGTGTAGGGCTAGAGGAAAATTTCATTGGAGCGTTTCAAAATCAAGCACGGGAAAGGATGATGGTGTTAAATGTGGGTATGAGTTGGTCATGGCTACTGGAAGCAAGAGAGGCTTCAATCAAGCATTTGGGAACAAGGGTGAGAAACAAGTGAGCAAGTGGATCCTTAAGCTCCAAATGTGTGGACCCTCTCACTCGTTTGGAATGGAAGCACAACAGTACAATACTAAGCCTCACCAAAATTCTTCTTTTCCATATGAACAATCAGGAGGGGCAGATTCTTCTTCTACTAGTCCAAAGTAAGTTTGAAAAAAATATCCTCAGAGGATTTTAATGACATCTTTCAGCAGTTTATCTTTCTTGTAATTTTGATAGGGAAAATAATGTTGTTAGTAATCTTGTTTTGATTTATCCGTGTGGAATAATGAATCTCAATTCCACTTTGAAATAATCCCAAAAATCAATGATGACAGCTGGTTGAGTTTGTTTTTTGAAAAACGCTCTCTGCAAACATTATGCTATAAATAAAAACAGTCAAGCTTGGCTAACACATTCATCCATACGACTTGGGTTTTGGTAAATTTTCATAATTAATAATTCTATTTTCTATCATACCCAGCTCAAATTTAATAAGGGAGAAGGATTTTAACATAAAAAATATCGGAGGGTTCAATCTGAGGTGCAAGAGCTGAAAGAAGAGGAAACAACAGGTTAGTAACTGTTTCAAGTTAGATAAAGACATTTATAAATCATAGAACTGAAAAATTGTAAACCAATTGTAAGCTAGAAGAGGGAAACACTGAATTTTATTGCAAATATTGAATTTTATTGCACATATTTCTACACCATAATTGTATTTCTGAAAGCATAGTTTTTTGTCTGCGATATTATTTTATGTACCATAATTGTATTCCTGAACTGCACAAGCTTTTCTTCCTCCATCACAACATCGCACCGGTTGTTTGGTCCTACAATCACTCAACCGCTAATTTTAAGCTTGTCTTTGACTGCAGAGACTTGCAAATCTTCATAATCTTCATGCAGAAAGCTATTTGAATAATTGCGTTCAATGTTTTCACAGGGTGTGTGTTTGCTATCCATATCGATTTCACTGCCAAGCCTCCAATTTCCCCCCTATTCAGAAAATCATGTTGATAATTTTGTCCCTGCAAGCGGTAAAATGATGGCCATGCTTTATGTGTCTCTGTATTTGACTGCTCTCAGTGCAGAAGTGTGAAGGCCATTGTATCAAGGTTCGAGTCAGACCAGTTCAATGATGTCGAGGATCCTAAAGAATCTGGGAAGCATGGAGCTTTGCGTCTTTTTCTTTTTGGTATGTTCCAAATAAGTATATATAGAGGAGACCTATTGGAAGCCCTGTTACTCGGATAGCACAAGTGTTTATTGCAACTTGGAGAAATAGGAAGCGAGGTTTTCCCTCGGAAGCACCATTGTCGACACCGCAACAACTGGCATCACATGACACTGCAATAACATGCACCATATGGCACCTAAATAACATGCAAAATTTACTTTAGCTGAGCATTATAGCATTATTGTCCCAACCCTTCAAATATTTACCAGCATTTAATGTTCAAATTTTAATGTTAACATTAGTTTGTATGAACTTTAAATTTTCATTGTATTCCATTGTTTGCTCATACTTAACCTAAGTCCAGCCTCATACTTGCCTCGATATGAGGCCAAATAAGATGAAAATTATACTGATTGGTCAATAGACAAAAATCTCTATCACTGATTGGTCGAAAGAATGTGGTGGGGACATGATACAAAACAAAGCATAGCTTATAAGTTTTAAGCTATATTGATCTTCATGCAAAGTTAAAAGACCATATCGATTTTGATTGCTATAGTCCCTGCCATACCGCAGGTGGCACTAGAGAATTTGGCGGAAATTTCGACGACCAAATCGTCGCTATTCTGACACATTGTCGTCGCAGGAGCGACAGTTAGAGGGCGGGCAAACCGTGGTTTACCATACTGTCGCAGTTCCGACACAACTAAAAAGTGTCGTAGTATCGACACTTTTTCGTCGCTTCCAAACAAGCGTCACTCTTCCGACGTCTCCTAATCTGTCTCACTTCCGACGAAATGTGGTCCGACGTTTTGAACGTCGCTCTTTCGACGTCTGTAAACTGTCACAATTACGACGAAATGTGGTCCGACGTTTTGAACGTCGCTCTTCCGACGTCTGTAAACTGTCACAATTACGACAAAATGTGGTTCGGCGTTTTGAACGTCGCTCTTCCGACGTCTGTAAACTGTCACAATTACGACGAAATGTGGTCCGACGTTTTGAACGTCGCGCTTCCGACGTCTGTAAACTGTCACAATTCCGACGCTTACAAGACGTCGGAATTGCGACGGAAGGTTCAATTTTAAAAAAAAAAATGAAACTTTAAAAGAGGAAAAATGTTGTTTTGAATATATTATATGAAGTAAAACAATACATGAAGTCATTACATTTTCACATCTGAAGATTTGAACCCAAATATCCATCCAGAAAAGTGGAATTCCCACCCCAGACAATGATAGAAAAATACCCCATGTCACATACAGGGACATGATATAAAACCCAGTAACGTTCCACATGGAGATTATCGACAATCTGAGAAAGCATCCAAATATGCCCAAGGCATCTATAAGAAAGTGAAATAGCAGTATGTAGAATAGTAAAGCAACAGATAGAGTACCGACGTCCATTGTTCCAAATACAAATTAAAGTACCCAAAATACTTGAACAGAGAAAAACTCTAATCATGTGAGGAGTGTGATATGTCCAAAATATAAAAATACCATCAGACCATATCAATAAACCAACAACATAGACCAGCATCGCTAGTTTTGAAGGCAGAGTGATAAACATTAATCATTTTTTTTTTTCACAAGAGAAAAAACGTTGTTTTGAATATATTATATGAAGTAAAACAGTCCATGAAATCATTACATTTTCACATCTGAAGATTGGAACCCAAATATCCATCCCGAAAAGTGGAAGTCCCACCCCAGACAATGATAGAAAAATACCCCATGTCACATACAGGGACATGATATAAAACCCAGTAACGGTCCACATGGAGATTATCGACAATCTGAGAAAGCATCCAAATATGCCCAAGACATCTATAAGAAAGTGAAATAGCAGTATGTAGAATAGTAAAGCAACAGATAGAGTACGTACCGACGTCCATTGTTCCAAATACAAATTAAAGTACCCAAAATCCATGAACAGAGAAAAACGCTAATCATGTGAGGAGTGTGATATGTCCAAAATATAAAAAGACCATCAGACCATATCAATAAACCAACAACATAGACCAGCATCGCTAGTTTTGAAGGCAGAGTGATAAACATTAATCATTTTTTTTTCACAAGAGAAAAAACGTTGTTTTTAATATATTATATGAAGTAAAATAGTCCATGAAGTCATTACAACAATATAGAGACAGATTGTCTCGTAGATAAGAAAAATGATAACTGATGTTGTGCTGTTTCCTTCTTTTAAGAATGTGTTGGAGGCAGGCCCTATATCTTGGCTTGCTGTTGTCCTCTTTAGTAATTCTATGTTGATTATTTCATTTCATTGATACTCTTTAACTGCTCTGATACTCTTTGACCTTTGTTCATCCTTTTATCCTTTTTATCATGATATACTGTGGTAAATAGGAAAAAATTAATGTAAGGATAATTTTTTACAAAAGTTCCATCATTTCTTCCCACCATTGAACTTCTGGCACTCTGGTCCTTTGCAACTTTCTTAGTGTTTCATCGGCCTCAGTATATCTCAAGAAATTAGGCTGATTTGGGAACAAATGATTTACTTCATGCTCGAGATAAAATAAATTCTCCAATCTGTCATGAAGGTTTTTCCCTGTAGGCAATGCTGTTGTTGATGAACTGGTTGAAGAACTAGCTTGATTATCAGCATATTTGTCCAATTTTTCAACATAACTATCAAGGTCCATTAGCTTATCTTATGCAACTATAGGACTGGGAAATCCTCTATTTAACAAAATATTCAATCTTTCTCTGAAGGCAATGATTTCTTCTTGCATATCTGAGCACCTTCGTTCTAAATTCTGTACCAGAGTTCTTTTAGTAAAAACTTTCTTTATTTCCATAATTGTTCCGGTCCTGTCCTGAATACCAATTTCTGCAAGTTGATTCTTAGTCTGAGTATTCAAAAAATGTATAAGTCTATTGGCCTCTTCTGGCATATTTCCCAACTCTTGTCTTGATCTCTCAATCTCATCCAGAGCCAATTTAACTAAGTTATTTTGTTCATCCATTATCTGAATTGAGGACCAAACATCCTTTATTGATTGAATGATATTATCCCAAAGAATTTCATTTATTTCTTTTAAAGTTTTCTCCAATGTGAGATCCTTTTCCAATGCTTTGACTGTTTTTTCTAATTTGTTCACTTCTCTTGTTTTATCAGCAACACTCATTTTTGAAAGATCATATTTATGTTCTAGAGTGGCCAATTGTTCCTTTGTTTTGTGAAGCTCTATGGCCTGAATGTTCATATCTTCCATTGACTTTGTTAATTCATCAGTGTTCAAATTTGCGGTGTTGCTCTGTGACAATTCTGCTGGCTGACCTGTTGTTGTTGTACCTGTCACTACTCCTGCTGTAGATACTAGAATATTTGCCTGCTTATCTTTTAATGCATTCTCAAGCTCTTTTTCAGTTGCAGTAAGTTGCTCATTCAATTTTAAGAGAAAATCCATTAGTTCTTCCTCAGAATTTTGTTTGATGATTTATGCAGTCTGTGGATGTCTTGAGGCCGGTAACTTTAATTGTTTTCTCAGAGCTGCAATATCATCATCTTTTCTCTTGATCAAAGCTTCAATACCTTTCACATCTTTATGATTATGACCCAAACCAATGATTATTTCCTCTAAAGTTTTGATTCTATTATCCTTAGCCTGGGAGGAGGCTTTTTCAAGCTGCAACTGTGTATTAGTATTATCCAAAGAATCTTGCAAATTATGGGTCATCATTGATTTATCCGTCAGAGTAGAATAAATCATCTCACCTGTTTGCTTGTGTAGCTCAATTTGATCTAAAGGATGGATATCCTTTACTAAGACTTCAAAATTAGTCCTAACGTAATCTGCAGCTGTCTGAGGCTACCGCACCTTGGGCTTCAAATGGCTCATTAACATCTTACCCTATTGGATGTCATAAGCTAACATCAATCTTTCTTGATTTTTCGGAGCCATCTTCAAATATTGGTTGTACACTTTAAGTCTAAGTGGATCGTTCCTGGCCTTTATATTGGTGAATGTTCTTTTGATGTCCCAGGCAGTTTTTACTGGAGGTTTGAAAGAAGATATTTATGCACTTTGTTGCCCCTGTATTCCTTGTTTTTGAAAATTAGTGGATGTCCCACTACCTGTATCTGTTTGCTGACTGTCTTCTCTTCCCTGGCTGTCAGGGATTTCCTGAAATGATTCATCTTCTGGAAGGGGAGTTAATTTCTGCCTTTTAACATCTTGTTGTTCAGAAGAGCCACCAATAGGAGTATTTGTTTCAGCCTCTCTCTTTTTTCCCTTTTCTATATTCAAAGGAGTTTGTAAAATAGAAATTTCTGGCTCACTGATCTGAGTAGGAAGAATTTGTCCTTGACCTTGTTCTTTAGAAGTCTTTGGTTGCGCTGTCATTATGAATTTTTCAATTATTTGTATATCAGGCTCCTTTTCTTTTCCTTTAGATTCTACTGCTACTGTACTAATCTCCTGCAAATTTTGTTGTAAAGTCATGGCTGAAGAAGATCCCTGCACCTGTCCAAAAGATTCTAGGTCAAGTATCTTTTCAAGATCTTTCATTACATTTTCAACATTGACCTGCTCACTATCATTTTCAACCAATGTCCCTTCTGTCCATTCATCCATATTAGCATATTGTTCTATTTATGGGATTCTTTGATGGATGTATGGTGACTGTTTATTTTTCATTCTTCTATCACAGATAAATTTGTTTGGATCATAAGGCACCCAGTAGAAACTCTTTTGTAGTCTGAGATGGTCTTCTAAAATCCTTTTGGCTTCCTGTCTAGCTTCCCTAGAGTTACAAATGAAGGGACATAATTGGCTCTTGATCCTGAGTTGAGCCTTTTTCTTTGCATTGCAAAAATGAATTATATCTGAATTATTCATCTGCCTGAAATATTCTAATGCAAAGAGTCTCATTGGGACATACTTGGGCAGTTTAAATGGGCATAATTCACATCCATATATCCTGATCTCTGTGTAGTTTTGATATAGGTACCAGTCACCTATCTTGTAATGCTTTGAGAGCTGAAGGATTTTCTTGATTTCATTGTTAATTCTAGGAGGAGAGACTCCTGTCAACAAGGTAGTTGCAGGATGAACAAAAAGGTCGACAAACTCATTATAGGAATAAGGAGAATCGGAGGATTTGTGAGTAATGGCAGACCAAAAGATGACTAACCTAGGATTCCCTTTGGCATCAAGTTTCTTAACATCAAAAGGGAAATTTTCTGACTGAAAGTAAATCATGAGATGATATATGACAGAAGAATACTTAAATACTCTCTCATTCTCAAATCTCATGAACTGATCATGGATTTTGTCAGCAATATAAGATGCAAAATCGTACTTGACAGCATGAGGTTGTCCAAGGGTAAAAATGGATAACAATACTAGGGTTAAGTGATCAACACACTCACTAGTATTGAAGCCCATTATGGAAGATATCATGTCTAAAATAACTCTACCCTCATCAGTAAAGAAAGGATAACCATAAGGGGGAGGGTATTTAGGTTGATGCTCTGGTAACATGAAGGTTTGGCATAGGCGGTTTAACTCTTCATGGGATAACTTAGTAGATTTCTCAAGTAACTCAACCATGGACAGGGGAGTGAGAGCTTGACCAAGTTGGAATTGTAGCATTTCATTTATGGATTGAGAAGTTATTGGGAAAAGGACATTTTGACTTGGGGATAAAACTGCTCGTTGGTTGGGATCATACTTTGCGGAGCAATAATGGATTAACTTAGGAAAAATATGGACTGAGGGGAGAAAGTACATAGGAAGATTTGATTCCCAAAGTCCAAAGATGTCAGAACCATTCAAATAATTGTCTCTGCAGCGGAAAAATATTCGAAGAGGATTCTCACAGAGACGCAAGTCCTTAATTTGAAAATCCATGTCGGCTAAAGGCAAATAATCCAAGTCCTTGTGAGGGGCATTGATGGGCACGACATTCAGAGCTACAGGAACTTCCATTTCTGGTTCTTGTGGATTCAGAAATGGAATTTCGGGGTTTTTGTGGAAAAGGCACAATTACCGATTTTGGAATATAATTGCGATTAGGAGCAAAGAATAGTGAACTTCTTTTCGGAGACCTTGAGTACGAGAATTAAAAATAAAACGAGTTTTTTACGATTTTGGCGGTGGAATAAATACTGTTTACGATGGAACTCGTGTTTAAACATGCGGTTGACTTGACGGAAGAACCACAAATACTCGCTTCGGTTCTCTTCGGTGATGTGATCGGTGACGTTAACGGTTGGTTTGAATTTTTGCATGGAAGGCGGCTAGCGCAGAAACAATGAAAGGCCAACACGGAACGCAATTTGTTTATTTGCAAAGTCAAAAGGGTGGCGGGGAACAATGAAAATGACCCGAAAAAGATTAGGGCGAATTTGATAAGAAATTCGCGTCACAACTCTCCCTCCGTACGCCAGCCAACTTCGGACCCGAAAAATATTAGGGCGGAATTCATTTGGTTTTCGCATCACAAAATTGGCCGACATCAGCAGGCTATTTTGGAACGCGAATTTGGTTTGAATTATGGTTTATCGCCGTTTGAAGTCCGACGGGCTCGACTCAAGAGAACCGGGGTCGTGAACACTGTTCAAATATAAAAATCCCGCTTAATAAAGAGACAAGATTGTTGTGCTTTCGGAACCTGACCCAAGGATTGGACATGAGTTAACAAACAAAAGGATAGCGGAACCAGACTTGCACCCGTGGTCAAGCCCTGTACCAAAACCACGAGCGAAATCACAAAAGCGGGTTGCCCATATCGCACCGCTTTTGCGGAGTAGGCGGTATTTCCTATTCGCGAGCGATTCCATAGGGAAAGCGACACGTGGCGAAGTGACCCCCGGAAAACCACCGTTTAACCCGCGCCATCGCACGTTAAAGCCCGACGTTGGAAGCCGAGCGAAATTGCCAACAGTCGTTGATTTGGAGAAGGGCCATCAGACGGTGGTCGCACGTTGAACTTGCCCGGAGGTTAACTAAGGTGTGCGGAGGATAGCTAGGTACGATACGAGTGTTTGATTGGTTATTTATATATATAGGTGGGGCCGGAGTATAATGAAATTGTTTAATTAAATGATTGGTGAATAATTAGCATAAGTCTGGAGCGTGATTGTTGTAAGGCTGGGTGGTGAAATATAGAGCCGAAAGTTCATTACAAGTTATTTATTTAAAAAGAAACGTGGAGTATAAATACAAAGTGTAGAAAGTTAAACATTGGTTATAAGGCTTGGAGATAATATAAAGTCGGGAATATAAATTAAAGTCCAACCATTGTGGATGGTATTTATTTATCAAATTCTACGAATTTGATAAATAAACCCAAAGAAAGAAGAAGTCAATGAAGACCCAGGCTGGAGGAAAATAATAGGGTAAACCAGGGGAAAATGCTGACAAAGCGATTGTAGACACACCAGCTCTCCTTAGGGGTCCAATTTCAGTTTTTTTGCGTCACATGATGATCTCTCTTCTCTGGCATTTACTTGTATTGAAGATCACTATTCTAGGAATAAGGAGTTATTTTCTCCAAAAATAACCCTAGCCAGACATTGACAATGCATCAAGGATATCTTTCTATGCTTCATAAGTACATATGTTCTACTTCTAAATCATGTCTTGGAAGTGGTTGTTTTTCTGGAAATTATTCACCAGTTGGTTTCATACCAAAGTCTTTTTCACATTTTCAGCATCCAATACATGAAAAGATAATGGTTTAAAACAACATAAATATTTGAAATTTTGCAAGAATTGTCTGGCACACTTTGAATATGAATTTTGAAGTCAAGTGCATGATGCTGTATAGGATCAAGTATCATTTTGAATACCAAATGTTTCACAAGAAACTTCTCAACATGCTACCCTGCAGTAAGGATTAAATGACAATATTGCATCAACTATTTCCATAATAAAAGTGCACCTCGGCCATAAGATTAAACAACTACAAATGTTGTAGATCTAACAAGACCACACAATCAAATGTATTCCACAAGGCCAATACTGTATGAAAAATGAAAAGGATTTTGCAACCAAAAATACCTTGGGCAACTAATTCAATTAGATACACCAAACCATCAGCAAAAAGGAAAACCAGCCTACTTGGCCCCAATATTTTCAACTGGGTCCTCTAATTCAACCAATAAAAAGGCCAAAACCATAGCATTGAGATACATTTCATTACATTGTCAATAACAATAAAATTTGACTCAGCCATAACCCTTTCCTTTTAGACCACTGGGTAACAAATATGTTTCCTTTCACCTTTGAGTTTTCAAATTATGCCTACCAAATCTAAGACATTTAAGAGGGGGAACTAATACAACGTTAAAAAGAAAACCAGAGCACACATCTAAAATAACAACTCTCCATGAAAAATTAAAATAACACATTAAAATCGAATATAAGTGGACAAGGAAAGATCCACCGCAGTGAAGTTTCACGTGCAGGTGACCTTCCTTTAAACATAATTTTTTCTCTGACCTGCAATTTTTTTGTCACTGAGCCATCCCTGTTGAAGTACAACTCCTTTTCCATCGCGTCAGAGAAAAAATGGGTGATCTCAGAGTCCCTCTTCTGCTTGTTGAAGTACAACTACCTTCTCTCTGTCGCGTAATCTCAGAGTCCCTCTTCTGCTTGAGCGATTAAAGGAAATGGGTGAAAAAACTGAAAGAGAAGACAATTGTCTGCCATAATTATCAAACAATGCACCCAACTTCTTCCCCTTTCCATTGTTACCCAATGAGGTAGATGTGGCAATTGTTGTCATACTGCCCAAAGCAGAGGCCATCTTCTCTTATGCTGAATATAGAATTACAAGATCTTCATATTAGTATGAACCTTAAAAAACATGACTCCCATTGCTAAAAACCACTTTTAAGTTGTAACAGGCAAACTAAACAACTATAGCAACTTTTGGCAACTTCTGGAGCATTAAGAGAGAAACAACCAAAGAGAAATACAACCACAATCCTCATTTTAATGAGACCGGACTATATATTTGCATTAAGATAATAGAAAGAAATCACGACTATATTAAGGCCACCACAAAACAATATTTAACCAGTGTCTCTCGCAGCCTTCAGGTTGCCATGCTAGAGGTTGCATATTTTTAATTTAAATTCTAGACCTCTCGTGCCCATCTATGAATGCATCCAATGGGATATCTACATCAAATGCTCCTTTATATCCCCAAAAACAAATTCCCTACTACAAGAGCACCAGTGTTGATGGATCACCCCACACCATCCCACCCACTAGAAACGGTGAAAAAGGAAACCCGAGAAAACTTCTGAAATATCTCAAGATGACTATATGGGTGGTTCTTATGAATCAACCAACCATTGAGAACATGCTCATCAATCCAAACCATGAGTATTATGTGACAATATTCAAGCAGGCACTGAATCGGATTTCTGAAGCTATGTTAGAGAAACCCTAAACTCTCACTGAAAATAGGTGAAATGTGGCACCACTCAGAGATTGACATGTGCCAATTGGTACAAGTGGTAGAAAATTGGCATGCTCAAACAACGAGGTGATGCGAGAATGACATGAGGGAGAAAATATCAGAAAAGCCCCAAATCTGGAGAACTAAAGCTCATCACCAACCTGAGATTGACAACTTTACATGATGTAACCTATGAAATCGTAAATGGAGAAATCATAGCAACAATAAAGTAACCTATGTAACAATAAATTCGAATTCATCCTGGGAGTGGTAATGGGAGAAATCATAGTGAACAACAGGAAACATGCAGAGTTGCTTACAATCAAATAGATGAAAAAACACATACAAAAAACCTAGATAATAATCATGAACAAGCTTAATATTGAATTGTGAATTGTAAAGGAACTTACAAAATGTGACATTACGAACCTGGTCAAGCGCACAAGCAAAAATATCTTGGACATGACCCTGGTTGACAAGTTTTATTGCTCATGATGCAAGAGGATTTGTACCTGCACTGCCAAGTCAATCAAAATCCATCATTATCTATACAATAAATACAAGTAATTGATGTAGTATTTTTTACTCTAAGATGCATTCTTATGATAATGTTAGAACATATGTTCAAAATGTCAAAACATACCTGAATAAGCTCCTCTTCGTTTCAAGAACAATTTATTGGAGTCGCATGAACTTGGAACAAGCCTCCCACGATCTGAAAGAGTAGCAACTAAGTCAACGGTGACTTTTTTGTTGCTACGCTGGATCAAGGGAGGTTTGCTCCAAGATTAAATCGCTCCAATAAATTATTCTCTACTAAACAGGGCCAACCACGTGAAGGTGGAAGCTCTTATGGCCCCTCCCCCCCCCCCTCACATCACTCTCAATTCCCCAATACCCAATCTATATTTCATTTTTTACTTTCATGAGCATAAAAAAAAATATTCAGTAACTAATAAAAAAACAATTCAACAAAAAGTACGCAAGGAAACATTGCAATTAATGCTTGACATAAAAATAGTATGATAAATGATTTTTTTATATAACGCAAAAAACGTTCCAAGTATGGTCATTGGTAACGTTTGTCTTATAATAATACAATATTTTACATTATCGAATTTTCTTTTTCTTCTTCCTATTTTTAAAACTCCTAATTACATCATCAATATCATCATGCTCTGCTCCTGTTTCGTGCCTTTCGACCCGCACTGCTGACCTAGTTGCATAGTCACGATGTCTGGTCTCATCCAGTGACGGGGCATCGCCTACAAAAACAGATAATATTAAATTTTAATTGTCAGTTTTTAAATATCATTGAACTAGTTCGGTAATATTAATAAAAAAAAAATTGCAATGAGATTATTTACCTGGTGCACCAGTTGTCGCCGCTGACCTAGTTGCATTGTCACGATGTCTGGTCTCATCCAGTGACGGGGCATCGCCTACAAAAAAAGATAATATTAAATTTTAATTGTCAGTTTTTAAATATCATTGAATTAGTTCGGTAATATTAATAAAAAAAATTGCAATGAGATTATTTACCTGGTGCACCAATTGTCGCCGCTGACCTAGTTGCGTAGTCACGATGTCTGGTCTCATCCAGTGGCGGGGCATCGCCTACAAAAACAGATAATATTAAATTTTAATTGTCAGGTTTTAAATATCATTGAACTAGTTCGGTAATATTAATAAAAAAAATTGCAATGAGATTATTTACCTGGTGCACCAGTTGTCGCCGCTGACCTAGTTGCGTAGTCATGATGTCTGGTCTCATCCAGTGACGGGGCATCGCCTACAAAAATAGATAATATTAAGTTTTAATTGTCAGTTTTTAAATATCATTGAAATAGTTCGGTAATATTAATAAAAAAAATTGCAATGAGATTATTTACCTAGTGCACCAGTTGTCGGCGCTGACCTAGTTGGGTAGTCACGATGTCTGGTCTCATCCAGTGACGGGGCATCGCCTACAAAAATAGATAATATTAAATTTTAATTGTCAGTTTTTAAATATCATTGGACTAGTTCGGTAATATTAATAAAAAAAATTGCAATGAGATTATTTACCTGGTGCACCAGTTGTCGTCGTTGGGACTGTTGCCCTGTCTTCCTCTCTGGTGGTAAGATCCTCAAGGGAAACATTCTCTATCATTTAAACAAAAAACGTTATAAGGACAACCATCAAGGTATAATTAGAAAAAATTATAAGTGGAAATTAATTACCGTCACGTCCCTCACTGATAGTAGCATTGTCGGCCTGGTCCCTACTACAATGATCAGGTTGCACGTGAGGATCATCTACATTTGGCTCTAAAATTGGGTTATTTGCGTCGTCGGTAGTGTTTCTCCCCTGATTTAAACAAAGTTGTTAGACATTAAATTTGTGGATGAAAACAAACATATTGAAAGGTTAATGTTTTACCTTATCAGGCATTCTGGATCTTGGGACCTGCCCCAAGCTTATGCGACGTTCAACTACGGCTTGATAGCCGAAATGGAAAGTGATATTTTTATCTTCCTCTGTAGTTTATGTTCCGAAGTCATCACCCTACATTACATATGATTGTGTATTTTTAATCATATTTGATAGGATTACAAAAACGTTGGAAGGCGATACAATTAATTATAAGATGTTTAGCTACTTAATTACAGTTCTTGCAGCTAATTTCAAGTAGCCGCCCTGGCCTAGCTTGTGATGGCCCTTTTTTTCAATCCTAGCTTTGGTTGCCTTTGAGGTGTCATGCAACCTAGCATCAAAATATTGAAGTCAGATATGACGTAGCACACTTTTATTTTAGACATAGAGAAAATTAAAGCTATTGAATTAAAGTTGTAATTTACCTTGCGGGTCCAGTTGGTATTTTTCCTTCTTTCTTTGCCCTTTTCTCTTTTCCGTCATGGATGAGTGCTCTCCACTCACTCTCTGGAACTGTGAGAGGACGCTCATATCTAGGGTTAAATTACAATTGCGTCCTATAGGTGTCCCTGGTATATTTCAAATATTTGCCGGCAACCCAAGCCACCGCTGTTCTGTCAAATATTCCGACCCCAAAAAGGGTTTCTAGATAATCTAGAAGTTATTTTTTCAGGTTGGAACTCTGGGAATTCCACCCTGTGCGTATGGTTGGGCCAAAAATTACCAACGCATGGCTCTCCAGATACCTGTAGAACTCATTGTTTCCTACACAGAAAAAAAAAAAAAAAAAAAGGAAGAAGAAGAAGAAGAAGAAGATATTATCATTAATTTAAAAATAAAAATCGTGATAAATATGTTTTAGATAAAGTACATGAAATAGTTAAAATATTAAAATTTACCTGGGAGTTGTACATGCTTTATAGGGACACCTTCATCGTTCACCAACAACGTGCCATTAATGGTCCCTGTGGAGCTGACACGTGTAGCTCCAGGAAACGCAATAATGTAGTTGACCATATCAGCCTCATCATTGCCAACACGTTCAGCAGTTGGCTGGGTGTCAGCTTGGGCAGGGTGTGTTTCTTGGCTAGCACCTAAAGGAGTAGAAGGTGTACAAGAGGGTTGTTGGGCAATCTCTTGCCCTTGTGTCCCACTACCACCAACACCGGGTTCAGCAAATGCCAGAAGACGCTACATACAAAAGAACTTTTTGTTAGTTTAGTCAATGTAAAAATTAAAAATCAAAATATCACAATTCATCTCATGCAGAACAAAAAAAAATATCCTTTTGACTTTTTATTATTACCTGATATCTATTTAGCTGCCTCATAAGATGTTGTATCCTCTCTTCTGTTTCAGGTGTTTGAGGCGCATCTATCAAAGCATTAAATTCCGACCTTGCATCTCGTGCCTTTTTTTGCAACAACAACACTGGAGATAGGGATGAAGAAAGCTCTTCCTCAAAGAGGGAATCATCGGGCGTACCATGGCTAGGTGTCTGCATATTTGAACAAAATTAATATTATTTCAATTATGTAAATAACTAAAATACCTGAAGATAGAGCAATGTTGGCACTTTACATGTTCTTCCGCTGGCCTCTTTCCGTGATCATCCCGTCTCGGGGTTGTTCCTGCACTTCTCTGATCAGTCTGCCACATTGCAATAAAATTATAAATGTAAAAACTTGAAAACAATATCTAGCTTGAAAACACAAAATGAAAACTGAAATAATTTCTAATAAGACACCAGAAGACAGAGTTAGAGTTTCAAATATGCCTTGCATTGAATTCAGTCCTGGAAACATGTCATTGCACATTAAGGCACCCAAACAAGAGACGAGTTGACAATGAAGACCTTATTGAATATGTTGTTGGAGCAACTTCTAGTAAACTTGTTGTGAAGACCTTGAGGACATTTTTGGAGCAACATTGTTGAAGCTGATGGTATAGCATTGTTGGAGACGATCTTGAAGGGCCTTGAAGTGAAGCTTTTGGAGCAACTATTGAAAAATCCATAGAGAATTTAAGTAAGGCACTTTCTATCTTCCATCACCTTTTTCCTTTCAATATCCTTTAAACGATTTTGTTGATATTTAATGTTTGAAATCACGTTATAATTCCTTGATTATGTGTGTTTGGGGACTAGAATAATTTCACACTAAACCATGCAAAATTAAAAGTAACTTAACAGATCCATAAAGTAATAATAATCATAATTCCTAATTTCCTATTATACGATATGATGCAAATTATTCAAACATGAAGCAATGAAGACATGCAATGTCTGAATTTCAAGATTGATGAACCAATACAAGAAGTTAGAAACTACAACTTTGATTCAATACTATGTGTCCTAACTCCAGGAAGGAATCTAGTTTGTAGTACAGAACATGCATCGTGTATTATCAATTCTTAATTGACAACAACTAAAGATCATCTACCTCATCAATTCCTTCCCATTTTGTGTTTTTATGTTATATTCCTTATAAAAGTGTCAAATTTCTCTCAAAGTAAGCAACCATTGAATAAAATAAAAAATAGTTGAGATATGATTGAGAAATGGTCATTTATTTCTTGAAAGGATCTTCACAATTTCTTTGGTTGTTTTTCATCTCAAGAAACAAGAAATGGCCTAAGAAACTATCGTGATGTAATATAAGAAACAACACAGTGCAATGGCCATTTTCAAAGCCAAATGATGTCCATTGAGGACATGGCCTTTATTTGGTTTCTGTTTCATAGGAGTTTCGGGTAGAAATGGAACTTTGTTGTACCATTTCCAGTAGTAAAAAGGGAAAACCTTCTTTTTCCATGGGAAATAATTTACCTTTCCTTTTTCAAGATAATCTAAATCACCAAAAATATGAACTATACTGCACACATTCTTGGATAATGTGAAAGTGGAAAAGGAATACCCTACACAAGTGATGCACACATGTACATTTGAACACTAATAGATTTTTGTAGTTGAAATGCAATGCTTGTTTTCATTTAAATGTAGGGTTTTTAAAGCGGGGAGAAATAATGGCTGCCAATTTAATAAGCGTTTCTTTGGGAAAAATTTAAATCTTGTATTGGGTGATGAAGATAATAGAGGGTATTGAATCTTGATTCTTGACATTGTGTTTAACTTGAATAACTCAAATGATTATCAATATCAGTCGATGAGTTCTATTTTCAAGTATGTCACTCAAAACTCTTATGTCAAAGCATTGTATGATGGCTAGCATTTGCTTGTTTCCCTTTCTTCAGTTCAATGTAAAAAGTATATTAATATATTAGAGCATGAATGATAACTACAATTGTTTGCTCTGCAGTATATCCAGCCCCAAGATTATGAAAATTTTTCTCAAGTGGAGCTATTTGGTTAGGCTGTAGGGTCAACCCTCTATAGGAGGAAGGGCCTGCAGTAAGAACTTACCATTTTGCAAGAGCTGAGGGCCAATGTTGTTCTGCAAGAGCTGAGGGTGAATGCTGTTCTACAAGAGCTCAGGGCGAATGTTGTTCTGCAAGAGCTCAGGGCGAATGCTGAGGGCGAATGATGTTCTGCAAGAGCGGAGGTCGAATGCGTGCGTGATATCAGACGTTAATGTAGCACGCATGTACATTTGAACACTAATATATTTTTTTAGTTGAAATGCAATGCTTGTTTTCATTTAAATGTAGGGTTTTTAAAGCAAGGAGAAATAATGGCTGCCAAATTAATAAGCGTTTCTTTGGGAAAAATTTAAATCTTGTATTGGGTGATGAAGATAATATAGGGTATTGAATCTTGATTCTTGACATCTAGAGAGAACCCTACAGCCTAACACAATCCAATGGAATTGACCAAAAAAACCCAAATGGAGTCAACCCTACTATAGGAGGAAGGGCCTGCAGTAAGAACTTACCATTTTTCAAGAGCTGAGGGTGAATGTTGTTCTGCAAGAGCTGAGGGCGAACGCTGAGGGCGAATGCTGAGGGAAAATTCTGTTCTGCAAGAGCTGAGGGCGAACGTTGAGGGCGAATGCTGAGGGAAAATTCTGTTCTGCAAGAGCTGAGGGCGAACGCTGAGGGCGAATGCTGAGGGAAAATTCTGTTCTGCAAGAGCTAAAGGCAAATGCTGAGGGCAAATTCTGTTCTGCAAGAGCTGAGGGCGAATGATGTTCTGCAAGAGAGGAGGGCGGATGCGCGCGTGATATCAGACGTTAATATAGCTATTGCGACGGATACGAAACAATAAAATCATTTTTATGTAGCGTGCATATAAGTTTCGTTTTTGTATTTAGTGCGCATATAAGTGTCGTTATACCGACGGCAAAAAAGGCGTCGCTATTGCAACGAAGGCCTCCAAACGTCGCAATTACGACACTTAGACATTGTGTCGCACTTGTAGTCGTCGCAATATCGACGCGTTGGGCCATAGTGTCGCCAGTGCGACGTCTTCCTCCAAACGTCGCAATGGCGACACTTTTCTAAGTGTCGGTATTGCGACACCTTTCTATAAACGTCGGTATAGAGACGGTTTCGAGCGGGATGGAAAAAAATTGGGGAAATTTCCGACATTTGGTCCAAAGCGTCGGAACCAAGTGTCGGAATTTCCGCCAAATGTAGTAGTGTGTAAGGGACTAAAAAGACGTGAGTTTGAACTGAATATTAGAATTTTATATTTCAGGTATTTATTTCCAACTATATATAATTCTAAAAAGGCAAAATTTCAAGTGAATATTAGATTTTACATTTCAGGTATTTTTGTGCAACTATATATAATTGTAAAAGTAAAAGGTAGAAAGGTTGAATATTAATTAAATTTATATTTATTTATTATGATTTTTTAAAATAATATTAAATCATATCAAGTATTAATTTTAAATCTATATATTTTTAAATATGTGATTTTTTGTATAAAAGTTTTAATGATAATTAGCTTTGGAGATTGGTTTATTTGATAATATTGTTTTGGTTGAAATTGTCTTTTTGTTTTGATTAAATGATTTTTTATGGGTTAAGACTTTATGTTTTTTAGATTAAGAAAAAAGAATTTAATAATTTCATATTTAGAGGTATTTGGTAAGAATGAAATTCTACTTTTTTATAGACAACCATCCAATTATTTTAAGTGTTGCGGAATAATATTGATAATTTAAGTGTATTAATGAGTGCAGGTTCGAATCTCGTCAAAATAGCGAGCTTATGCTACTTGTTAGTGTCAGTATTTGCATCATGCCATCAGTGATCAAAAATCCTCTTTTCATGTCATATTAGGGTCTCATTCAGAAATTTTTTCATTTCACTAGGTCAACATTACAAAATTTACTCACTCATGGTAGCCCTAAATAAATAAATAAAATCACTTTTTCCTAAATTTCCATTACTTGCTGGCTCATTTTCATAATTTTCTGAATGACCATCATTCATGTGTTTTTATCACTTGTTCAGTCATGTCATTCAGTCAAGGTTTTCATTAGGTCTTTAGGGTTTTCCAAGGTCTCATTAGGTTTCTAGGGTTTTTCAAGGTCCAATAATAAGCCATCTCCATCTGCATAAGAGCAACAAGTAATAAAATGATCAAATAAACTCTCTTTATTATGTAAAGATGACCTGCAAGATGTAGTTTTTATTTCAAATGTAATTTTATTTTTTCCATTATGTAATTTCAAGTCACTCAATTTGTAATAAGTTCATGATTCCAAAGCTACTAACTCAAAGTTCCACATGCCAACAAATCATCAAAATTCAAATGAAAAGAGTTCTCAATCATCAAATGATCAATGTGTACATAATGAATTCAAAAAGAGAAAAGGGTAAAGTTTCATAGTGTAAAGTGAAAGAAGAAAAGAGAAAGTGGGTCCCAAGGCCCAAACATCAAATTCATCAATGTATAAAGACCACCATAAGACGAAGAAGAAGTTCATTTTCCATTTCAAACATCGAGCTCCAACTCCCTTGGCTCAAAAAATCGATTTGCAGGTTAAAATTTTGAATTTTTAGTGGCACTACGCTTTTGGAGGATGGTGCTCCACTCTCTGAATAGGCGTTATGCTTTTGGAAGTCGGCGTCGTGCCTTTTGCTAAAGGGCGTTGCGCTTCTGGGTGAGGTGTTGCGCTTTTGCCTAGTGTGCCCAGCAAGATCCAAAACTCGCCCAACTTGCTTATAACCTCCACCAAATAATTTTATCACCTCTTATCAAGTAATTAAGACATATTTTGCCTCTTCCTTGCATTCCTAAAGAGCATTTTCATGGTGTTTTTGTTTACTTGAAAAAATTGGTTGTTTTTCTAGCTTGAAACCATAGTCTCACTCCCTCATTCCCAATTTTATGCCCATAAACCCTGCATTACCTTCCTACATCACTATAAACCCTATCCCTACCACTAAATTACTATATTTTTTCCCTAAATCCCTTTTCCCCTAAACCCTAAGTCCTAGGCATCTCAATTTCCTAGGCAACCCTATCAACCCTGTAAAAAATTCTAATTCCCAATCCCTTAAACATTTTGATCCCCTATTACCTCCTGTTAGGATCCTATAATAATAGGATTCATAATTTTGAATTGACTATGATTAGTCTTGTAATATGCACATACTTTTCTTTCTGCAAAAATTTTTCCCATATTAAAAAATGTAAGGAGGGTAAAAGTCCTAAAAGAAAAATCAAAGGACTAAAAGAAAAAGATCAAAAAAGAAAATAAAATGAACCCCAATAAAAAAAGAGATAAAATAGATCATGAAAGTGATGCAAATTCAAATGCCACTACTTTTTACTTTACTTTGCAAAATAAGGTTGTGTGCTGCTTGTCAAAATGTCACAATCCATGAAGGTCAAACTTCTTAATCTTGATCTTTCATGTTTTAAATTTCATGTTGATAGATAGAGAATAAAGATCTAGCCAAAATGTTTAATCTTGGAAGATCAGTAGTTAGGTAGAGAATAATAAATGAGCTCAACAGTTTAATCTGAGCCATTGGAAGTAATAAGGTTAGAGTTAGATAGTTTGTTGTTAAAATAAAAATGACAAGGGTTTGCAAGCTCAAATGCACCCAAATAAATGAAGAAAGAATGTTAGGGTAGATGATGGGTAGGTAAAAGCATCTTTCACAAGACATGGATAGCAGAAATTGATCCTTTCATACTTACTAATTTCCCTCTAAATTCATTTTCCCTTGTAAAAATATTCCTTCCACTTCATTTTTAACCCTCTCCCCCTTACTTCACTCATTTTTCCCTACAAAAAATCCCTTTTCCTTAGTTAAAAAACATATTATCTTTGGAAAAGTAAAACCCTTAATTAGCTTCCATTTTCATTCAAAAATACACCAAAAACCCCTAAAATGCACTTATCCTAAGTATTTGTTTAAGATATATTGGGCCTCACTATGAAAATTTCACCCCGATGTTATTACAAACTTAGTGTATTTAAACCCGCATCATATTTTCATTTTACCCCCCTCATTCATTTTAAAACTATTGATTAACTTTATTAAGTAACTCCCATAATGCATTATCCCATATTATATAAATCCCCTTTATATATATTTCCCCAACCTTTATTTTATTTTATAACCTATAGTTAATTTCTCTGCATGTGATATATTTCGGGCCCACTTGTTATAAACCTCGCTTATTATAAAGTCCCTACCCCTTCATATATATTAACACATGCTTATAAATCTCACATTGACTTAACTATTCTCAAGCCCCACGTCTATCAAATCCATGATGAAAGCCTGCTATTCGCCCATCCGTCGGATCTTAATTGATCAGATCCGATGGCCATTAAGCCATGTCTCATCCCTAAAAGCCTGATCTTTAACCACTCCAAAGCCTTGTGAAATGGGTAGTTTTAAGAGCCTTTCTCCCTGCAATGTGTCAATTTTTGATTGCATCGCATCCTCAGAAATTGTACGTCCCAACCACTTCCACCGATGCAAAATCACTCAACGATATTTCCTTCCCGTTGCGAAAACTGCTCTCATTCGAAATTAACC
Organism: Pinus albicaulis; assembly: GCA_034641835.2. NCBI lineage: Eukaryota > Viridiplantae > Streptophyta > Pinopsida > Pinales > Pinaceae > Pinus > Pinus albicaulis. The sequence goes on along the minus strand of CM076575.1, from coordinate 2,068,541,841 downwards.
CCACGCATTTAATATTTAATCACTTTTGGTTAAAAAAAGTATATAGCCACCCTTTGCAAGACTTTTCACCTTTTCTGTTACTGATTACACAAAGAGAGCATTGGCGACTTGTTCTAGAGAAAAAAAATCATTGTTGACCTTATTTCAAACCCTTTTTTACCAGAATTCAAGACCATTTGCTGCTACAACCAGTGTAGAACCTATTTGAAGCAGTATAAGACCCCTGAATCTTCAGAAAGCTTCCACTACTCTTGAAAACCCTTCTACATGCTAGAGCTTCATTATCTTGGTATTCCTGAAAATCCAAGTCCCTTTTTTAAGCTAAAAGAAAGTAATTCAATCATTTGAATTAGTTTAGGAGCCTTTGCATACCACAGAAAGCCAGTATTACCTCCAATCCTTTTTTTGCATACCCTAGGAATCTTTTCACAAAATTCCCAAAGCCTATGAATATTTTTAAAGCACAAAGACTAAATATTTGATCAATTGAGCCATTGTAGACCAGAGGAAAAGCCACTGTTTCATTCCAAACCATGTTGCAGACTATAAATATATTTCAGAGGTGCTCCTAAAGGGCTGAGCTTGATTTTCTAAGTCAAAAGAATAATCAATTGATTAAAATTAATAAATATGGTTTCTCAAAGCATTATATCAGTAAATTCTCTGCAACCTCCAGTTGTAGATGTAGAGCATACCCCCTGGCAGAAAAAGATTTTTAAATTAGTGACCCTGTCACTGAGTTTAACCTTCTTGAGCTCCACTGCTAGAGCCATGACAAATCCATGACCAAGTTGATGAGGTTTTCATTTGGGAGTCCAATTTTCCCAAGTACATTGTCCCGCAGACATTTTAGTGCCCTGAGGTCATCAGAATTTTCCAAACTTGCTATTTCCCTTATCAAAGAGCCATTATAACCCCTAGAAAAGAAATCTTATTCACCATTATAGATGAATCAATAAATAAAATGTTGTATATTCAACCTAGGCCAGGTGAAACCCCTCTGTCTATTGAGACCCTTACTTAGTTGTATCTGAATCTGGACTTCCCCAAGAGGTTCCAGATATTTCAGACCTTCATCCCCTCATCAACAGCAACTCCCAAAACAAATCCTCCTTATCCAACAACTATTTCTCTGACAGAACCAGGCACATCATCTCTATGTTGTCTTGTATTCTAGGTCATTTCACTGATGAGCATGTTGATGCTTCAGTATTGGGTTTCCTGTCTATTCTCACCCCTGGTCAGCCTCCTACTACCATATTCAATTTTTTTCAGTACCTTGCTGACACAATGCATGAACAACTTGTTAAAATGCCTGAAGAAGGTGTTTTCAAGTATACATCTGTTTTGTTCCACATGTTTTTATACTTCCAAGTTGAAAGATTTGCTATTAGCCTTCAGAAACTGGATGTTGAAGGTAATCCATAGTCAGTAATATTTTGGACTCCATTAATCAAGAAAGTCTCCACATAGTCCACATACATAGACTTTATTGACTCGTTCATTTATCCTATTGTCAACATGTCGAAAAAAAAAATCAACCAAGAGTTAGCGATGATATAAAAAAGGTCCTGGAGTTATCAGAACACAGTAGGATAGGAGATTGGTACCTTTATGAGAACTACACAGAGATTATGGTATATAGATCTAATCTTTTTCCATATAAGCTTCCCAAATACCTCCCAATGAGGTTATTTCCACTTGAATATATCATGCAGATCCTTAACTCTGATGGAATAAATTTCTTGTCAGCCTAAAATAAGACACATTTTAAGATAAAGAATCAGATTGGTCCTTTTATTTGCAACAGTAGAGATGCAGGTCAACAAGTAGAAAAATATTTGCAGGAGTTTAAATTCAGTCAGTGTTTTCAATGGTATTATGATCCTTTAGGAGTTATAAGAAAATTAAGAGTCAAATGTAAATTAACTCATTATGTACATGAGTCCAAGCTAGACATAGAGAAATACGCCAATCAGTCTGAATGGTTGGGGGACACTTTGAAAGAGGCAGATAAGCAAGGTGATACCTCAGCAACTACTTCAGCTACAAGGTCATCTACATCAACAGTACAGCCAACTGATGAAGCAAGTAAATTAGTGAAAGCAATGAAAGAAATTTCCCTCCAAACCAATGAAATCAACATACTTAAAGAACATCTAAAAAGTCTGGAGGATGAGAAAAAACTTGCTCAGATCATGCATAAAAATGAAGTAAAAAAGACAAAAAATTGACAGAGAAATTGGAGAAGTTAGAAAAAGATTTAACACTGAAAGAACCAATGGCACAAGCCAAGCAGCAGCTATGGGCCAATATCATTGAATCTGTCAATGATATTTGGCCATCAATCCAGGTTATTTATGAACAAAAAGATTTCATCAAATTAGTAGGTGAAGCCATCTAGAAAATCATAGAAGAACTTGGTAAGAAGCCAGAAGAGGCTAATGAAATCATAAAGTTTCTTAATTCCAAGAATAAGCAAGAATTAGAGGAAATTGGAATTAGTGACAGGACAAAAACAATCCTAGAAGTTAGGAAAGTGATTTCTAAGAAAAAATTAATGGTTCAACTTGAAGAAAAATGCCAAAACATGGAAATGGCCATAACCAAGTTCATGATGAAGTTTGATACTTTAAGGCAGAAATTCCTTCCAAATCCTCTAGTTTTTCATGACAGATTGATGAAACAAGAGGATTATGATAATAAAATGAGAGAAGTGGCCAAGGATCAAGCTAACCTTCCTTATTCACAAGGAATTCCAACAAGGAAAGTACTCTACAAAATTTTTGAGAATATCTTTTACCTACAACATGAGGTAAAACATTTATTTATCAACAAGCCTACATTTTCAAAATATACAGAGGTAGTTGAAGTATTCAGAAGAATCGTCAAGATCAAATTACCAGAAGTTGATCCGGATTTAAAAGGTGAACGAAACAGTAATAAACATATAACCATATAAATACGTAGATGCAAAGAAAATAACACTTCATTTCATTAATATCAAAGAAATCGAAATTTGCTTACAGACAATGGAACAAAACTAGCTAGGGCGTCGGTAGTTATCTTCGAGAAGAGATGTAGGCTACAGCTCGAAATGAGTTACACCGAGGCTTGAGGGCCTATTTATTATTAAGGAACAATGGAGAACCCTAAACATCCAAAAACCTAACCCTAGGAGATGAAGCGCCAAAACTATGGCCCTCGATTGGGTAAATTGGTGTTTCAACTTCCCAGGGATGTAACTTTGGCATACTATCTCCATTTGACGCACATGATACATCATTAAAAAGATCTATTCGAGGACTACAAATTTCACCATGAATATCATTCTATAATGGAATGATATTTTCTAGAGGCGCGATGCCCAAAAAACGTTGTTTAGGGCCTCAAAACGGCTCCGGAAGTTCAGGACCCAAAAAACTGCTAAAAATAGTAAGTTGTGCAGAAACTGAAAAACTGAAAGAGACAATGGTGGGGCCCCAAGTGGAATAGGCGGGTGGCCACCAATATCCACCTGGATCATTCCTCCCCCTTAGGAAGCAATGGTCCCCATTGCGTTGAGTTCCTCCATGAGATGAGGAACAGCCGAATCCTATCTCGTAAACTCACTTTCTTGGTGCAGGAGTTGGCCAAACTTTGACAACCTCGATACAAATCAGTTGGATCTTCTGTTGGCGAGTGTTCTTGATTTGCATGTCCATGATACAATCTGTGGTGGCTTGTTCCATGCAGTCTGGGTTTAACTCTGTTGGTGTGAGTTGTTCTACAATGTCTGAGGTGTCCAGTAGAGGTGGGAAGTAAGGACAAAGGCGATCCACATTGAGGACTGGGTGCAAACCCAATGAGGCGCTCCTTCTGCAAATGTAGCCATACTTTTTCACCCACCTAGAAGTTGTGTGGCACCCGGTGTTGATCATGGCGCTGCTTGTATTTTGCATTGGCTCTGTCCAATATATCATGAACCTGTTGGCGGATGTGTTGAATGCGCTCGATGAAGCTACTTGCTTTGTCAACTTCAGACTGTACATGAGCTAAATCGGCCTGAGCAGCTGCAAATGGCATGGCTACGTCAATGGGACATAGTGGCTGGAATCCCAAGCCCACCTGAAAGGGGCTATGGCCAATTGAACTGTGGAGAGCCCTATTATAACTATGTTGTACATAGGGGAGGCTCTCGTCCCATGTGCGTGGATGCTTTGAATTGTACATGCGCAGAATGTGTAAAATCATTCTATTGACGACCTCTGTCTGGCCATCTGTTTGAGGATGGAAAGCTATGGACTTGGTGAGCTTTGTGTCCAACATTGACCAGAGGCTGGACCAAAATGTGTTGAGGAACCTGCTATCACGATCTGATATGATAGACTGTGGGATCCCAAAGTGCACCCACACTCGTTCAAAGAAGAGTTTAGCAGTGGCTTCTACTGTGATATTCTTCTTACAGGCCGCCATAATGGCCATCTTCGAGAATCTGTCAACGACCACGAAAACAAAGTCATTTCCATTCTTAGTAGAAGGCAGGCCCGACATGTAATCCATGGAGATGGATTCCCAAGGTCGACTAGGGGTAGGTAGTGGAGTATATAGGCCTTGCTTCTTGATGGTCGGTTTGGCAATGGCACAAGCAGTGCAGGATCTAATGTGCTTCTTGACGTCCTTTCAAAGGTTCAGCCAATAGAAATACTTTTGTAGTACTTCTACTGTTTTCTCGACCCCAAAATTCCCAACGACTCGACTGTAGCGTGCTTCCCATATCATCTTGGCACGCTCGCTTGAAGGAACACAAAGGTGTCCCAGGTGACATAAAAGTGCATCTTGGAGGTGAAATTTTGGAACTTGTGTACCCCCCAAGAGTGCCTTGTAAGTGTGGCCGAATTTTGGGTCACTCTCATAGAGAAGAGGCCAATCATAAGTCTCGTGCCCATAAGAGTTGAGCATGGTGGTGAGCGCCACGATCGATGGTCGGCTGAGGTAGTCTGCAACATTATTGGTGCTACCCTTCTTGTACTTGATGTTCAAATGAAATTGTTGCAGATATGTGGACCACTTCTGATGGCGATCATTCTGCAACTTCCCTTGTGTCTGTATGAACTGCAGGGGCCGGTGGTCCGTGTGGATGATTGTTTCCTTCCCCAAAATGTAATGCTTCCATTGTCGACAGGCTTGCACAATGGAATACATTTCTTTGTCATAGGTGGGATACTTGCGAACTGTCTCAGACAATGTCTCACTGTGATATGCCACTGGATGTCCCTGTTGAGTAAGAACTGCCCCAATAGCATAGTCAGAGGCATCTTTCTCGATCTCAAATGGCTGCTGCAAGTCTGGTAAGGTGAGCACTGGGGCAGAACAGAGGCGATTTTTCAATTCTTTGAACGCCTTCTGTTGAGGTTCCGACCAAAATAATTTTTCTCTCGCTCCTCCTTTGGTGACTTGACTCAAGGGCCAAGTGACATGAGAGAATCCCAACACGAATCTACGGTAGAAATTAGCAAGACCCAGAAAGCTGCGAAGCTCTGTTATAGTAGTCGGGGCTGGCCAATCCCGAATGACTTGGATCTTGGCCGGATCCACATGCACCCCCCTTTCATCAATAATGTATCCCATATATTGAACCTGGGTCATGCCAAACGTGCACTTCTCCAAATTGGCACACAACTTGTGTTGCCGCAGTGTTTGGAGGACTTGTCGGATGTGGTGAAGGTGCTCTTCCCAAGTCTGGCTGAAGATCAGAATGTCATCCAAGTACACCACTAAAAATGAGTTGGTGAATGGCCGCAAGATGTTGTCCATCATCCTCATGAAGGTTGCGGGAGAATTTTTCAACCTGAAAGGCATGACTAGCCATTCGAAAAGGCCTTCCTTGGCTTTGAAGGCAGTCTTCCACACATCGGAGGGTTCAATCGGTACCTGGTGATACCCCGACTTCAAGTCAATCTTGCTGAAATATTTTTCACCTTTGAGTTGGTCCAAAAGGTCATCAATCCGTGGGATCGGGTACCTATTCCGGACAGTGATCTTGTTCAGCGCCCGATAGTCAATACAGAGTCTCCACGTCCCATCCTTCTTCTGTACCAACATGATCGGGCTCCCACAGGGCGATGAACTTGGTCGGATGTGACCTTTCTGCAGCATCTCCTGAATCTGCCTCTTAATTTCATCATTTTCCAGAACAGAGCGCCGATATATCGGTCCATTGGGTAGCGGTGCACCTGGGGTCAGATCAATCGGGTGCTTGACCTGACAGTGCAGAGGAACCCCTGTGGGTGAGGTGAAGATGTCCCCGTACTCCTCCACAACCTTATCCATTTGTTGTTGTTGTGCAGAGGAGCCCTGTCTGGAGGTCGTGGGCACAGTCTTCTTCTTGCCCTGGGGGTGGATCATCAGGAAAATGAATTTCCTGGTTTGGGAAATGAGCTTACTGCATTGTTTTGCACTAACCAAAGAGATAGCCACAGGAGGTGGTACCTCTGGTATCCTGTACAACTTATTTCCCAAAGTAACAATGACAGCACGAGGTCGAGACTCATACACAGCATGGCGCTTCCACAAGTATGGTTTTCCTAATAATACATCAGAAACATCAATAGGAGCAACGTCACATAATACCTCATCCGTGAAGGGCTTGATGCTATAGGGAAGGCGGCACTGCCGGCTGACGCGGAGATCTCGTCCTTGGTGAAGCCACCCGATGGTGTATGGATGTGGGTGAGCTGTGGTCGGCAAGCCCAACCGCTTCACGGCGTCTGCTGAAATGAGGTTCTTTTGGCTCCCATTGTCGACAATGAACTGTACAGGGGAGCCCTTTACCCACATCCGGGAGTGGAAGAGACGTTCCTCCTCCTCTGGATCTTCCGGTTCCTCCTTCTGGACCTTTGTAGTGGCAACAGTGGCGTTGGGCTCCGCATCAATAATCTGTTTCCCTTTTTCATTCCCCTTTTCAGGTTCTGATTCGGAGTCGGAGCATGCATCTGACTCAGAAGCCCTCATCTCGGCCACTAGCGATTGCTTGGCCCGACACTCACTTGTGTTGTGAGTGGAGCTCTTATGGAACTCACACCACTTTCCCGTGTCCTTCTTTGGCTTTGCGGTGTTGCTCTTTTCTTGTGGCTTTGACGGGTTTTCTTTAGCCGCCATGCCCTGGATTTTTCCTTTGTTCTGTGGTTTGGAGGCACCTTTCCCTTGCTTTTGATTCGCAGATCCAAAGTCTCTCTTCTTCTGTTTGAATTTCTGCTCAATCTTGGCAGCATACCGGTATGCCGTACCAAGCGAGGAGATGTCGAGGAACTCCATTTCCTCCTGAATGTATCTGTGCAGACAGCTACGATACTTTAGCACCAAATGTTTCTCTGAATCTTTGATACCCAACTTTGTGCGCAGGGTATGGAACAGATTCGTCAGCTCGTGCACATCTTGATCCCTTTGTTGTCGCAGCGTGGTCCATTGTATGTACTTGTCCTCATAGCTCCCCACGGGATAGTACTGTTCCTTGACGGCGTCTCTGAAAGAATTCCAAGTTGGTACAGCCGAGAACAGAGAGGGTTCTGTCTGGTCCTTGTTCTCACAGTAGGTTTCCCACCAGTCCTTAACATGGGGGGTAGCTTTGAGGAGTGCAAAATAATCTTCTCCCGGTCTGAAAAGTCATGAACAGAGAAATATCCTTCTAATAGATTCAACCATCTATCTACGGCATCTGCGTCTATTTGACCCTCAAATATGGGAATGTCAAAATTTACTTGTACCTTAAAAGGAGTCGCACCTCCAGAGTGGCTGCTGGATGCAGATGTGCCGCCGGTGGGCAGTCGTTGAAGGATATGAACAAAGTTGTCCATCATCGCGTTCCTTTGTTTTTCGAGGGCCTCCTCGAGCAATATTTTGATAGGATCTCCTGCTCCCTCATCTTTCTTTTCGTCCCCCATGGGCGTCCATCGAGGTTTGTGAGGTTGATCTTGCAAAGGTTCCACCAGATCAAGCCCTAGCTCCTTATACCCCGACCTCGTTGGGGACAGGCAAAGAAGGATCGAGAAAAAACAGACCGCTCTAATACCACTGATCTGGATTTATGCAGGAACGCAACAGAATAAACATATAACCATAAATACAGAGATGCAGCAAAAATAACACTTCATTTCATTAATATCAAAGAACTGAAATTTGCTTACAGACAATGGAAATAAAACTAGCTAGGCGCTGGTAGCTATCTCTGAGAAGAGATGTGGTGGCTACAGGCCTCTGAACTCAGTTACAATGAGGCTCGAGGACCTATTTATTACTAAGAAACAATGGAGAATCCTAAACATCAAAAAACCTAACCCTAGGAGATGAAGCGCCAAAATTATGGGCCCCGTTTGGGTAAATTGGTGTTTCAACTTCCCAGGGACATAACTTTGGCATACTATCTCCGTTTGACGCACATGATACATCATTAGAAAGCTCTATCCGAGGACTACAACTTTCACCATGAATATCATTCTAGAATAGAATGATATTCGCTGCACCCTGGCGAGATGCCCAAAAAACGTCGTTTAGGGCCTCAAAACGGCTCCGGAAGTTCAGGACCCAAAAAACTGCTAAAAATAGTAAATTATGCCGAAACTGAAAAATTGAAAGAGACAATGGTGGGGGCCCAAGTGGAATAGGTGGGTGGCCACCAATATCCACCTGGATCAGAAGTAGAATTTTGGGAAAATTTAACTGATTTACTGTGAAATCAATAAAGGTTAAAATAGATCAATCAGGGTAAAACAGGGGAGTCAAATGAAAAACATATCAGCCAGGATAAAAGAAAAAAACAACAGTAATAGTGAAAGTTAAAACAATGACAAAGCATGCAGTTAAAGAGTATCAGACAGTTTAAAGTGTATCAGATGAAAGTCAAAAGGCTAAAGTCAAATCAGAGTGAAAGATACCAACGTGAAAGACACTCAACATCAAAATTCCTTGATAAACAACAAGGAGACAAATCAACAAAAGATCAAAGACAGGAAATAGCAAATTCAATAAAAGCATGGACAACTTGCATTAGTTAGATAGTTGTCTTTATCTTCTTGCATGAAGATATTTTTCCTTGAATAATTCATAGGTTTGTTTTAGGATATTTTGTAAGATTTTTTGTATAAATACTTCACATTTCAAAGTATTGAGTGTATGATGAATTGATAAACATTTCTATAGTTGTACTAAGCTGAAACCTGAGGGTTATTTGTACCATTTTCAAGTCAGCAGACTGGATTGAGCAATAAAGCATCATATTACAGGATTCATGTGTTGAGCCACTTTAGTGAAGTATTTTCACTTGTTCTTTGTTACTTTCATATGTTTTTCACATACTTAATATTTTATGAAATCTAAATGATATAACAGGAATATTATTACAGAATATGTTTAATTACACTTTGTCTTGAACTGTTTGTCATTTATATGTTTTTATATTATATCCAGATTAGGGAATTCTTCATTGCTCCCTAGTTTCGATTGACCTCTGTATTTTCCCTCATTATCCAGATCTGAGAATCCTTAATTGCTCTCTCATATCGATTACATTTCACCATCCAGCCTGAAGATTTGAATTGACCTAGCTATCTTTCCCTATGAACATTTCCTTTAGGCCTTGATTCTGTCCTGCTACATGATACATTGGCTCCATTAGCCCAATGGAAAACAGTCCTGCAACTATCCATTTGAACCAGTGATTCCATCACCAAGCCAAACCCAAACTCAAATCCCAATAAATCTTACATAACTATCCTAATATCAAATAAAATAAAATAAATTGAATCATATAGAGAGAGCCCTCTCTGAGTATTAGGAAGGCTAGATCCTAAAGGTTAAAATCTGGTCTATGGTTACCTCTAATATTTCTTTACATGAAAAAAGCATAACAACCCTAGGAAATTATTGGAGTGATAACACCTCCCTAAGTTTAAAAACCCCTTCCCCCATCTCCCTAATTTTTCCTAGACCTATCCTCACCCCCTAGACCTATCCCCACTCCCATTTCCTCATCCCAGGGTTTCTAGAGAAAAAAAACCATGGAAGAAGACATAGATTACATAGAGGAAGAGGAAGATAGACTAGAAGAGGAGGATAGACAAGAGATAAGGCCACATAAGGGAGGAAAAATCCTAAGGCTTGAGCCCACCAACACCAGAGAACTGATGGATTCACCAATGGCAGTCTCTTGCTTTCAATATGTTGGTTGCCTTGATTTCTGCAATATTATTGAAAGAGTTAAACATCATCCTATTTTGAGAAAACTCTTCATTTCAAACCTCAACGATAATCAAGTGACCCTTGCAGGTGTAACCTTCATTGTATCTACATCTATAATTTCTACTACCACAAGGATTCCAAACACGGGTGAAAGGTGGTTTAAATCTGAAGACTTGGATTATCAGTATTATGAACCATTCATCAAGCGAAGGTACAGAAGTGAGAGAAAGATAGTTTTTCCTTTAATCTACCTTCTTGATAGGTATACCCCCATGATGAAAATCATCATGAAGTACTTCTCTTGTGAATAAAGGTTCTCTAGACTCTATACATATCATATTAGACTTCTTATGCACTTCATAAGAGTCAAATTGATTAATATCCCATACTATATGTTCAGGATCATGGAAAAAATGGCATACATTGTAAAAAGAAGATATTATGACCAACAGATGAAGAGCCTCTTTCACCACTCTCTCATCAAGATCATTGTCCTCCATCACTTTAACCAGTTTCATATTTCATGAGACACCTTCATTGCCAATGATATCTTCACAATTCCACAAGCTCAGCATGCTGAAGATATGCCTTCTTCATCTCATCCCACAGATCAACATGCTGAAGATAGGCCTCCTCCATCTCAGACCATAGCACCTACTCCTTCACCAGCTCAGCCTACTTCACCCATTTAACCACCATCATCACCATTTCAAGGTCAGATTGGGTCACCTAGCAGAGTTATGGACAACAAGCCTAAAGGGATAAAATGGGCACATTGGCTAGAACATAACAGAGATGGTACAAGCAAGTATTTTCTCCATAGAAAGTGGAAGGGACCTTGCCTTCTTCATCGGCAAAGCATGTATAGAATAGAAAACAAAAGATGACAGAAATAGATGAGCATGAGGAAGCCATGCAAAAGGATGAGGACCCTCATGATGAGGAAGAAGATTTGACTTTGTTTCCAATTTATCATGAGGTTTCCATTTTGATTTTCAAAGAGAAGGATGCCCAAATTAGCGAGCTTCAGACTAACTTAGAGAGATCTAAGTTTGTCATTTCTTTTCTTGAACAGGAGAATAAACAACTGAAGGATAAGAAAATTATCATGGAGCTAGAGCTGCTTAAAACAAAGAAAGATAAATCTATGATGCCACCTAGTGACCCTGACCTGCATGACAGCCAAAGCAATAGAAAAAGACTAAAAATAAGAGGTCTTAAGAGGGATTTACAACAACAGAGAATTGAAGATGAAAAGTTGGCTTTTGAAGAAAGGATTGCTAAGAAGGTTGAGAATGACAGAGAAACATAGCTTGAAAGGGTGAACATACATCTTGAGAACCTTCTCCAAAAGGAAAACAAGGAAAACAACATGCTCAGGAACTTGTCAAACAGGTACATCACAAGGAACAAGGTTTCTAGCATCAAACTTAGGCAATTGCAAGAAAAACACAAGAAAACCCTAGCCAAGAAAAAAGAGGGATAATATTGACATTATTCCAGAGGCATCCCTCATTGCTTAGTATACTGTATCATGCCTCCATAACACAATTTCCAAGAAATTTTCGGTAAATTTTGAAAAATTTGAGTTTTTGCACATTTTGGCAGTTTTGCATAATAACACTGTCAAAAGTGCAGCGCCCTAGGCATTGTGATTTTTCTAGGGACCTCCAGTGGTAAAACTGAAGGCACCATTGGATTCATAAGGCCAAATAAAGTCACCCTACCTACTTTGCAAAGTTTTTTTGGGCCAACTGGTCAGTCAAAAAACACCTAAAAAAACATGTTTTTGCCTTGTTTTTGAGGTTGGCACTGCTCTTTTGACTAGTATTGGGAGAATGAAGTTTTGGAGGGTTAAATCAACACTATTTTGTAAACTAAGCATAGATATTGAAACTAAACAGGACATGATTTCCAATGAGCTATCCTGAGCTCAATTTGGGCACCCGAAACCCCTTCAAAGGTGGAGATGAAGTTGGCGCTACACTTTTTACACTGGTATTGTGCTTTTTACCAATTTCTGAGCTTCCTTAAATTTGTAAATTTTCTCAATTTTTATCAGTTTCACTTTGGAAAATGAAGCTTTTACCAATGTAATTCAAGGATGTAAATGTAATAATAATTTTTTTACACTTACCTAGGGGTAAATACATTAGGTGAAAACTCTTCATGAGATGTAATGAATCAATTTCCAAAAAGTGAGGGATGAGTCAGGTTGACCTCCCTACACTCTAGGTATGCAGTTCAGTTTTTGGTGGAACGACTCCTCAGCTTAGGGATTCGACCCCTGAGGTTGGGAGAGGTTGTTTTATGCCTATATATTTCACTTCTTGACTCATTTAAAAGGTTGTATGCTGTTGCATTGATCAGAGACTCTAGTGTAATTAGTATTTGGCAAGAAATTAATGAAAGAGTTGCAGCTATTTCTTTGTGATACATGTGGTATGGAAATTTAGCATAGTTTCTTCTTCTATTACATATGTATGAATGTTTTGTCTTCATGATCCATTTCATCTGTATTATATGCTAATTTTCAAGTTTATAAGCATAATACATCTCTCATGCTATGTTTTGGTAAAATATTCATAATTTTTTCATTTTCTTCAGTTTATAAAGAATACATGCATTATCTTGCTCTTTCTAGCTCCTCATCAGTCTCATCCATCTCACCTTGAAACCCTAAAATTTTAGCCTTCCTACCTACCTTTCCCCATTGAATGGACTGCAATCCTAATCTTATTTGCCTTGACCTAGCCTCTTTGACCTAATTCACTCATCTAGCAAACCAATTCAAACAAACAAAACCCTGTACTCATACCTAGCCTAAAACCATAATTCATTCAGCCCTCTTGGTTGTGAATTTGTGGAGAGAGCCCTCTCCGGCTTGGTAGGACTAGCTACCAAGCTAAAATATTGGCCTTGTGTTACCTCTATTTGGACTCTTTCTCAACCTTAGAGATTCGGTGGAGTGATAACATACTGGCGTTTTTGTTGGGCAGACAAAAGATTTATTTTCTATGGGTGTACAACAAGAATAATTGGAATTTGGCCCTTTGGATGATAGGATTAGGTTTCAGAAAGGTTGACCTGATAATTGCAGTGCCAAGATTGTAGAGTTAGCTTCAAGAAGATACACCAGAGAAAATCCTAATCCTAGTCTAGCTAATCCAATCAAAGATCCAGAGAATCTTGTCAGAAAGCATAGATATCAAGCTACATAGATTCAATCAAGTTCAATCATATTGGTAAGATCTTCTTCACTGCTTACTAAAGTACTATTTCTTGAAGATATACCATTTGATCTAAAATTTGAAGTATCATTGTTTCTATCTAAGTCTAAAACTTCTTTAGCCGACATAGTATTTTATCCTTTAAGGCTCTCTGAGGTCAAGTCATTATCTGAGTTAGATCTTATTTCTCTGAAAATTGAAGAAAAGTTTCTTTTTGAGGATATTAAACCTGAATCAGACCTTGACATCAAAGTCTGGATCCAATTCTACTATACCTGTCTCGACTCTGTTAGTGTCAGTCTTTGCAGCCTTCCTCCAGTGATCAAACGTGCTCTTACAAAGTGATTTTAAGGTGTCAAGGTCAATTTTTTTCATTTCAGTGAGCCTTCAAGCAAAATTTGGTCACTAGGCATTAGGTCTAGGGTTTTCTTTTACTCTTGTCAAAGTTGTCCAAATGTCGGTCCCTGTCACCATTCAGCTGAGGTTACCATCATTCAGAGGGTTTTCACCATCATGTCAGGTTCCAAAGAGTCATTTTACAGCTTTTTCATGCTTCAGTTGTGCCTAGGTAAGGTCCATTTCCCTCTCCTAGGGTTTTGGAGGTAATTTCTCTTGGATGGTCAAATCATTATCAACAATTGTGTCCTGATGTTCATACACCTTCCCCTATCCTTAATTTACCTTATTAAACACTTCCCATCACTGAGATCCCCCAAATTCCTCATTTTTGCACAAACCCTAGTTTCTTGCTACAACTTGGCAATTTTCTAGGCTAGGCCTGTGTTTTGCCCTTTTGGACCCCTTCCCCTCACTCAATTTCTGAGATTCCACTTTCCCCTACTTCCTAACATCCCTCCCTACTTCCCAAAATTTCCCCAATAATTTAGAAGCCCCTTATCCTCTTCATTTCGCTTCATTTCGACAAATCCCTTGTTCCACACATCGGGATAGGTTTCACTCAAATGATTTTTCTAAGCAATAAAAGATGAATTTGGAAACACTGAGAGAGGTTTTTGTCCAAAACATTCCAAAGAAGAAAAATATCCTTCACATTTTACACAGGTGTCATGGTTTTAGAAAAATGTCAAAACTACCATTGCCTCAGGAGAATTGAATGCACCTCTGAAGTGACCTTGGGAAAATCAAGATTTCTCCTAGCTTGGTTGGCCAAATGACTTTCTTGATGAGTCAAATGATAACTAGACACAAATATATTTCCAATGAGCTATCATGAGCTCAATTTGGAGTTGAGTAAGACCTTCTAAAGTTGACTGGAATAGCACTCTTCCTTGAGGCAGCCTCATTTTGCTCATTTTGACCAGTCTTGGGAGATTTGATCTTTGACAAGGAAAATGAACTCCAAATTGAAAAATTCCACTTGGGTTGGAAATTAGACTCCAATATATTTCCAACGAGCTATCACACTCCCAATTTGGACATCGGGAAGTTCTCCAAAAGCCTCCTGAAAAATGGCGCGGCACATAGAAAAGTGGGCGCGGCGCATTGGGTTTGTGCGCGGCGCATTGGGTTGGTGCGCGGCGCACAGGCCTGAAATCATAATTTTTTGTCATTTGCTTCCAAATTATTGTATTTACTTGGTTTTTTTAATCAATTAAGTTCATAAACTCATGTTTGGTGTTGTTTGAGAGAAGGAATAGGAGGATTTGTAATGTCAAAGTGTAAACCCTATTAGCTTGTTTAAACTACTCCTTAAGGTTTGAATTGGTGTTTCAAAAAAAATTTTGGTGCCAAATCTCTATTTCCTACCTATGGTCTCTTCCCCATCATTATCATCATTGTCAATCCTCTATTCTCATATACTTCAAAACACTCATGTCATTTCATTTCACCTCCTTTCTCCGTCTAAAGTCATTTCATTTCACCTCCATTCCCCTTTTCCATCTCACTTGTTGAAAATCCCCAAACCCTAAGCTTCCAAAAAGGGCAGTGGTTGTCCCTTGTCCCTAAGTTTATTAAATCTTCAAAGGAAAAATTACTAATTGATTGAAATCCCATGCTTCCCATTGTCCTATTTCTCCCACAGTTCACTACACCCGCTGCCTATATTTAACACAGTCCCTTTCTACTTGGCAATATTGTGGCACTTGGAGACCAAGACCTCAAATATTAATTTCTCATTTTCAACAAGATAAACATATCATTGGCATATACTTTCAACACCATGACGGACACCATCACATCAATACAACCGAGACAGTGATTTCACCACTGAAACTGCATGCACCAAGAGGGCACTGAAACGTCGTGAAAGGCCTGATCCACTCCAAATATTTGCCAAAGCTTCCTTGGATGAGCATGAGACATGATGGGAGACCTTCACTCCAAATTTCAGCAAATTTGGAGAAGATTTTGTCATTTTTGAAAATTTTGGTTGCAAAACAGGTTTTTCCGCCCGACGCGCACTTATGATTGGGACATCTTCTGGAGGAAAAATTTGCATTTTTGGATTTTTCATGATATATTATGTATGTTCAGGAATGGCCGAAGAATTTCATCACATTTTGAGCTGCCTAAAGGGCCAAAAACACCATGAAAATCACCTTTCTGCCACCTTTTGCACCAGCAGGAAGTAGTCTTGGGAGAATGACGTTTTGGAGGGGCAAATGACATCCAAATTGAAAAATTCCACTTGGGTTGGATAGAAGACATCCAGGGCTTTCCAAATAGCTATCATGAGCTCAATTTGGACTTCAGAAAGTGCTCCAAAAGTAGGTCCAAAGTAGCGCGGCGCATAAAGGAATTCAGCGTATTTTTCACCTTCCAGCTCAGAAATTCGGCCAATATTGACTAGTTTCACCTCTTGATGTAATTTTTGATCTAGCTTGATGTAATTTGGTAACCATGATGTAATTTTGGCATGTATTTACTTTTTCTAGATGATTCATTCACCTAAAAGTGAAAATCAAGTGAATGGATCAGTTTCCTAGCATATAGAGGCAAGTTGTTTGGCTGCCTAGATTTTAGCTCCATGTTTAGAATTGGTTCAAACTGCTCCTAGAAGCATGAGCTCGACCCCTAGGGGCATGGGAAGGGGTTAGACTTGTCTATATGATTTATTTTCTCAATCATTTTCAGGGGTTGGACAGGTTGGATACTTGGGAAAATTTTGGCACTCTATTGTACATACATTTTCAGTTTTTGGCAAAGGAAAGACCAGAGTTTTGTAGCACTTGTTGGGATCCTTGTGGCTTCTGAGTTTTGATGATGTTATTCTCATGTTATTGTAAGTTTCATTAATTTTATATGTATTCCATCCTTCTCTATGCTTCTGAATTAAACAAATGAGTATTCGAGGTAGAATTCATTGATTTGCTGGTGCTCTGCCTTAGACTTTTGTTTAGTTTTATATGTTTTCGTCAGTTTGAAGAGGATCCTTGTACTCTCTTTCCCTCTTCATCTCCTCAGCAGTATTTTCTATCCATTCATTCGATATTATACATTAAATCCATTTCCTACCCTGCCCCAACTTGAATTCTGCAAGATTTGGCCTCATCCCCAAGCCCAAAAATTGTTTTTCCCTTTTTCCAACAAAAACCCCTAAAAATCAAAATCAAACCTTCCTATTTGTTTATCTAGCCTAAGATCAGTTGTTTTTTTAGTCATCTCAAGCCCCTTTGAATATTTTCATTGAGATTGACCCGGAGAGAGCCCTCTCTTGTCCTCGTAGGGCTAGCTACGAGGCTGAGCGTGGTTTGGTGTTGTCCTTCTTCTGCCTTATTTCAGTCTAAGGTGGATTTTGGAACTAACAGACTCAACCCCAGTAAATTTTTTCTTTTTCATCTACACCATCAACCTCATCATTTATACCTACTACTTAAATACCTACAACTGATGTTCCACTACCCATTCAACCAACTCATCACGTTGTCAATCTAGCACTTCACTCAGTAGGAATCATGGCCATATTTTCCCCACTTATCTTACCTACTCAACTGAATGATTTGCCTTAGGGTTATGGCCAGATACTCCCCATGTTTGATGAAAATTCTCCTATAATTGAAAAAAACACATTGTCAAAGTCAATGACTTTGTAGAAGTAGATGCTGAGAATGCCGAAATGAGAATTATGGCCCAAAGCTTCTCTGGAGATGTCAAAATTTGGTTTAGATCCTTGACTGCTAATTTCATTGCCACTCTAGACCAACTGGTTGATGCATTTATAGACAGATGGGAAGTGAAGAGAAACCATTTACAATTTCTTTTTGAGTATGAGAACATAAAGATAAATCCCAATGAATCAGTCCAATATTTCAATACTCGCTTCAATAGACCATATAATTCAATTCTCGTTGAGATCAAGCCTCCTCCCGGATTAGCTCTCATAAGTTATCCAGATGCATTTGATCCTGACATGGAATACCAACTAATGGAAAGAAGTCCAGCCACATTGAAATATATGAAAAAGAATGCAGCCAGCGTTGAAGCAAATCTGCTGATGAAAAGAGCTAGAAGTAGAGGTGAGAGAAAAGTCACTATTAAAGATGAACCATCCACCTCATCTTTCGATGCTAAAATGGACAATTTGATAAGTACAATTAAAAGAATGGTTGACAAGATGTCCATAACTGAAAGACAACCTAAGGTCAGAAATCCTAACTTTAGAGGCCAACAATAGCCTTAGTTAAGGATCAAGCAGAGAGAATAGCGGGCTCTTAAGCAACCAGCACGGAAACAGCAAATTGGGACACCCTTGTAGCAAAATTATGCTCAAGGAATAGAAGAAGAAGATGAAGACACGATTGTTGACGAAAATCTCTGTTTCAAGGTTGATGGTCTGCCCATGTTTTTGATGGAAGATGAAGAGTATTTTGAAAAGAAAGACGAGCCTAAGGATGAAGATTTTATCCTTGCCAATGATCATGAGTTGGAGACCAAATCAGATTATTATCAACGAGGTTACTTTAATGCACTCAATTCACAGCAGAGGCAGTACTCATTGTGGAGTAGAGGTGTTGGTTAATACTATTCAGAAAAGTTAATCTCAGCAGAAAGATACTCAAACAAAACTGAATCCTCAAGGTAATCAAAGAAAAGGAAAAGAGCCTGCAGCCACAAATCAGAGCAAGGTAAATCAACCATCTACAAGTTCAACAAGTAAGCATGGAAAATTTTAGGGGCTAATATTCGTAGGTGGGCTAATTTTCCATGCTTTTTCCAAAAAAAAGATTCGCCAATTCCCATTTTTTTTAAAACTTGATTCGCCCAAATTTTATAGCATAAAATTATTCTACCCTAAAAATTTCCAAAAATTTATACATACTAATATAAAATTATTACAAAACTAAATACTTTTACAAAAACAACATCAAAAATTTTACAATTCACATATTGGGGACTACTAAGATTCGCAAAGTTTTTAAACTTTAAGATAAACATTCATCCTTAAAATTTTCCCTACAAGTAAGGAAAAGGGCAGTCAGAAGAAATAACTCCATCAAAGGACCATGCTGGCAAACGAGACATCATCATTAAAGAGGTAGAAAATTCCACTCCTTTCAGCCTAGAAATTGAAATTTCAAAATTGAAATTTTTTATACCTTTAACCGAGCTTGTTAAGAATAACCTATAAGTCCCATGTAGCTAATATGCTTAAAGAATATCCTTTTTCTGACATGGTAAATTTCGAAGATGATCAACCCGAACTTATTTTTGGTCCTGTTATTGATGGTTAGTTAGAAGATAGCGAGGTTCCCCCATTCTATTTTATTCTATCAATCCACCAATGAATTTTACACAATTCCATGTTAGACTCTGGAGCCTCTCATAATCTAATGCCAAAAGCCATTATGGAGAAGTTGGGCCTAGATATCACTCATCCTTACCATGCCTTATACTACTTCGATTCAGGTAGAGTCTGATGTATTGGCCTCATTAAGGATTTGGTAGTCTCTCTAGAGAATATTCCAGAAAATAATGTTATAATGGATGTGGTGGTAGCTGACATACCACCACGGTTTGTTATGTTGTTGTCAAGATATTGGGGAGAAAATTTGAGGGGCACTTTGCAATTAGACTTTTCTTATGCAACCATCCTAGTTTTTAGAAAATTGAGAAAGTTGTACCATGAAACAAAGATGAAATATATGATCACAAGAAAAGAAAAGCCCAACAATCATCTGACAAATGTTGTACACACAGATTTAGAGTCATTTATTTTGTTTAATGATAGTGACTTAAATGATGTAGATAGCCAGTGCATAGAAGTAGAAGATGTTCCAGAGATTCATAATTGCATCAGAAAATTTATAGAAAAGGAAAAATAGAATATGTCGAGTTCATCATAACAACCATCAAATGAGGCAGAGAAAAACTCATAACAGCCATTAGATAAAGCAGAATAAAGTCTGGAACAACATGAAGAAAAAGTTCAGAAATTTGAGCCAAAACAGAAATCAGAGTTCCAGCACTTGGAGGATGAAAATGGTCTATGGTCCATGGACTTTGATGGTGCCTTGGAGAAAGACGAGGCAGGCATTGGAATTTGGGTTTGCATCCCTTTTCATCACCCTTGTAAGGTTCCTCCAAATGTTAGATTATGCTCATACAAATTAGCTTTTGATTGCACTAACAATGAGGCAGAGTATGAAGCACTGATTACTGGCCTAAAGATTTTGAAGAAACTGGGTGCAAAAAGAATTTTAGTACGTGGTGATTCAGAACTTGTGATCAAGAAATTTAAAGGTGAATATCAAGCTAACCATCCATGGATGAGAGCATACAGGAATGTTGTACTAGATATTTGGAAAAAATTTCCGGAGTATACACTTTCAGTTGTGTGAAGGAGTCAGAATCTCATCGCAGATTCATTGGCTACAGCTGCAAGGAATTTCAAAATTCCCATCTTTTCAAATAGGAAATTTGAGATTCATGTGAAACACTGACCCATTGTTCCCAATAACTTGCGGTATTGGTTAGTATTCTGGGATGATAAGCAGGTAAATAACTTTCTCCATGGTGAGGGTGAATTCGAGAATTGTTCCATAGATGAAATTTGCGAAAAATATGACCAGGACATCGAAGCAACTCAGGTGGATGTACTACAACTGAGATACAACAATATTCCAAAAGGTCTCATACCTTTGGAAGAATTGTTTGACCAGGATGGCATAGCAAGAAAGCCTACATTGGTCCCTACGGAAAAAGGTGTAGAGGACGTGAAAATTGGGATAGCGGACAAGCCAAATATCGTTAAGCTTTCCAAGTCTTTATCTCTTGAGGTAAAGGCTAAATATGTTGATTTATTATTTGAATTTTCTGATGTTTTCACATGGGAATATGCAGATTTAAAGGTGTATGAAAAGAACATCATTCAACACTCCATTCCGATTAAGCCCAATCAAAATCCCTTTCAAAAAGAGCTGAGAAGGATCAACCCGAGATTGCAGCCATAAATTGAAAAATAAGTAAATAGACTTTTTAAGTCTGGCATTATTGTTCCTATCATATTTTCTGATTGGATTTTGAATTTGGTCTCGATAAGAAAGAAGAGTGGAGAAAACTGGCTTTGCATAGATTTCAGAAACTTGAACGAAGTATCTCTGAAGGAAAATTATCCACTTCCCAAAATGGATCATATCCTTCAAGGAGTTGTTGGGTCTTCCCGGATGTCACTGTTGGATGGCTATTTAGGATACAATAAAATTCTAGTGCACGAGGATGATCAGGACAAGACAACATTTACTACACCTTGGGGCACGTTCAAGTATGCAAAGATTCCATTCGGTCTTAAAAATGCAGGGGCCACGTTTCAGAGGGGCCATGGACATAGAAATTTCCAATGAAAAAGATGTTTTCTTGGTTTTTTATTTAGATGGCTTGACAGTGTTTTCACATTCCAATGATGAACATGTGCATCCTTTAAGAATTGTTTTCGAGAGATGCAGGAAGTTCGGAATCTCTCTCAACCCAAAGAAAAGTCTTTTTTCCATGGAGGAGGAAAAACTTATCGGTCACGTCATCTCTAAGGATGGAATCCAGATTGACTATTCTCGTGTTCAAGAAATTTAGCAGATTGATTTCCCTCACAGCAAAAATGAAATACAAGCATTCAATGGTAAGATGAATTTCTTACGCAGATCTATTCCTAATTTGAATGAGCATCTTAGAGAGTTGACAAATATTTTGAAGAAATATAATGACGTGAAGTGGTATGAATATGCCCAGAATACTTTCAACTCAATAAATTTTTCCTTGACCACCGCCCATGTTTTAATAAGTCCTGATTATTCTATTGATTTCATAATATTCCAATTTTCTTCTGATCATACCATGGCAACAGTCTTGATGCAGAAAATGGATAAAAATGAGCTACCAATTGCATTTTTCAGTTGCAATATCAGAGATGCAGCCCTTCGGTACAATATCATATAGAAATGGGATTTTTCTTTGGTAAAAGCATTGAAATATTTCAGTCTATATTTTACTTTCACATACCCTCGCTTAGTGGCTAATGCAGTTTTAAAATAATTTCTCATGCAGACAGACCCCAAAGGTAGGAGAGGGAGATGGATAGTAAAATTACTAGAATACGACCTTGAGATCAAGCCCACCAATCTGATAAAAGTTCAGGGCTTAGCCCAGCTCATGGCCGATTCAAACCTCCATGCTCTAGACATCATCCTAATTTCAGCCTTGTCCGATAATGAAGAAGAAGTAAATCTCATTCAGGTATCTGACATATTTTTTTCATCTCCAAGATATTCTATTATTATCTATGATTTGCAACATCTAAAACCTCCTCTAGGAATGACTAAGAGTCAAGGCAGGTCTTTGAAGCTCAAATATTCCAAGTATTTCATATTGGACAATGCACTTTACTGGAAGGATCTTGGAGATGTTTTGCTGAACTATTTGGTCGAAGAATAATTTAAAGAAGTGATGAATGAATTCCACAAATGAGATTGGGGGGCACCTATATTGTAAGACCATGGCCAATAAAGTATTGAGAGCGGGATATTATTGGCTGACACTTTTTGTAGATGTGTACAAAATAATGAGTTGCCATGAATGTCAAGTTTTTCAGGGTAAAATAAAGCTTCTCCCATTACCTCTTCAACCCATTTCAGTACATGCACCATTTCAGCAGTGGGGCCTAGATTTCATAGGAGAGATTCACCCAGCATCATCCACACAACACAAGGGGATATGGACAACCACAGATTAATTTCAAATTGGATCAAAGCGATCCCAACCAGGCAAGAAATAGATTCTGTCATCATTCAGTTTTTAGAAACTAATATCTTGTCTAATTTTTGTTGTCCTAAGAAGATTATCACAGATAACACGAAAAAATTCAATTTTAAGAAGATTACTTAGTTTTTTGACATATATAACATCAAGTTGGGACACTCTATAGCCTACTACCCACAAGGTAATGGATTGGTAGATTCCTCTAATAAATCCTTGATCAGTATCATTAATAAAATATTAGAGGCAAATAAAAATAATTGGCCTAAGAATCTGATCAATGCATTATGGCCAGACCAGGTGAGTAGTAAGAAATCTATTGGAATGTCTCCTTTTCAAGTTGTGTATGGTGTCGATATTTTGTTTCCTTCATCATTAGCAGTCACAGTTATGAAATTTTTGCAAGAAGAAGGGACTGAGGAAAATTTCATACAACACCGAATTTATCAAATGATCCACCTTCAACAGACAAGAGATGAGGTATTTCAAAATACCTCAAAACTCTATGACAAAGGTAACGAAAATCTATGACTGGAAAACAAAGGAAGACAACTTCAAGGTTGGAGATGTATTACTCCGTTGGGATGCCATAAATGAGGATAAGGGTAAGCATGGAAAATTTGAGAACATATGGAAAGGGCCATATTATATTTCAGCTACCCATGCATAGAATGCTTATTTTCTTGAAGAGATGAATGGACAAGAGTGCTTAGGAGGACCAGTCAATAGTAGGCTCCTTAAGCATTATCTTTTCTTCAGTACATTTCTCAAAAAAATTCCCATTTCATTGTAAATATCAGTTTACCTTTTCTACAAGTGTGAAGTAGGTAATCACTAGAGTTCGGAGCCCAAAGTGAAGGCCATGGAGTTTCATTGATTTTCTGCTATTTTCAAAGTTCAGTTTTCAGTCAAGTAATTCAGTATTGAGTCAATTTTCAGTCAATTTTGAGTATGTCTTGCGTCAATCTATTTCATCTGAGTTATCAGTTTTCGGTCATGTTTATTAGTTTGAGTTTTTAACCGTATTTTCCCAATGGATAAGGCTAGCTGCTCTACGTTGTTCTTAACACCTCTTTCAGAGCTATCATCCCCAATAAGGCCAATGTTAGTGTCATTATTATCATCCTTCCATCAGTGATCAAAAATCCTATTTTCATGTCATATTGGGGTCTCATTTATAAATTTTGTCATTTCACTAGGTCATCATTCCAAAATTTACTCACTGATGGTAGCCCTAAATAAAAAAAATTCACTTTTTCCTAAATTTCATTACTTGCTGGCTCATTTTCATAATTTTTTGAATGACCATCATTCATGAGTTTTTATCACTTGTTCAGTCATGTCACCATGAATTTCATTCAGTCAAGTCTGTCATTAGGTATTTAGGGTTTTTCAAGGTCTCATTAGGTTTCTAGGGTTTTTCAAGGTCCAATAATAAGCCATCTCCATATGCATAAGAGCAAAAACTAAGAAAATGATCAAATAACCTCTCTTTACTATGTAAATATGACCTGCAATATGTAATTTTATTTTTTCCATTATGTAATTTAATGTCACTCAATTTGTAATAAGTTCATGATTCCCAAGCTGCTAACTCAGAGTTCCACATGCCAACAAAGCATCAAAAGTAAAATGAAAAGATTTCTCAATCATCAAATGATTAATGTGTAAATAATGAAGTCAAAAAGAGAAAAGGGTAAAGTTTCAAAGTGTAAAGTGAAAGAAGAAAAGAGAAAGTGGATCCCAAGGCCCAAACATCAAATTCATCAATGTATAAAGACCACCATAAGACAAAGAACAAGCTCATTTTCCATTTCAAACATTGAGCTCGCACTCCCTCAGCTCAAAAAATCGATTTGCAGGGTCAAAGTTTGAATTTTTTGTGGTGTTTTGCTTCTGGAGGGTGGCACTGCGCTTTTTGAACAGGCGTTGCGCTTTTGGAAGTCGACGTTGTGATTTTTGCTGAAGGGCGTTGCGCTTATGGGTGAGGCATCGCGCTTTTGCCCAGTGTGCCCAGTAAGCTCCAAATCTAACCCAACTTGCTTCTAACCTCCACCAAATAATTTTATCACCTCTTATCAAGTAAGTAAGACAGATTTTTCCTCTTCCTTGCATTCCTAAAGAGCATTTTCATGGTGTTTTTTTTTACTTGAAAAAATTGGCAGTTTGTCTAGCTTGAAACCCTAGTCTCACTCCCTCATTCCCAATTTGATGCCCATAAACCCGACATTCCCTTCCTAAATCACCGTAAACCCTATCCCTACCCCTACATTAATATATTTTTGTCCCTAAATCCCTTTTCCCCTAAACCCTAACTCCTAGGCATCTCAATTTCCCAAGCAGCCTTATCAACCCTGTAAAAAATTCTAATTCCCAAAACCTTAAACATTTTGATTCCCTATTACCTCCCTAAGTTCAAAAACCCCTCCCCCCATCTCCCTAATTTTTCCTAGACCTATCCTCGCCCCTAGACCTATCCCCACTCCCATTTCCTCATCCCTAGGGTTTCTAAAGCAAAAACACCATGGAAGAAGAGAGAGATTACATGGAGGAAGAGGAAGATAGACTGGAAGAGGAGGATAGACAAGAGAAAAGGCCACATAAGGGAGGAAAAATTCTAAGGCTTGAGCCCACCAACACCAGAGAAATGATGGCTTCACCAATGGCAGTCTCTTGCTTTCAATATGTTGGTTGCCTTGATTTCTGCAATATGATTGAAAGAGTTCAACGCCATCCTATTTTGAGCATAATCTTCATTTCAAACCTCAAATAAAATCAGATTACCCTTGAGAGTGTAACCTTCACTTTATCTATATCTATTATTGTTGCTGCCACAGGGATTCCAAACATGGGTGAAAGGTGGTTTAAATTCAAAGTCTTGGATGATCAGTATTGTGAACCATTCATCAAGCCAAGGTACAGAAGTGAGAGAAAGAGATTTTTTCCTTTCAGCTACCTTCTTGATAGGTATACCCCCATGATGAAAATCTTCATGAAGTAGTTCTCTTGTGAACTAAGGTTCTTCAGACTCTATACATATCATATTAGACTGCTTATGCACTTCACAAGAGTCAATTTTTTTAATATCTTATACTATCTGTTCAGGAGCATGGAAAAAATGGCATACATTGTACAAAGGATAGATTATGACTAGCAGATGAATAGCCTCTTTCACCATTCTCTCATAAAGATAATTTTCCTCCATCACCTTAACCAGTTGCGTATTTCATGGGACACCTTCATTGCCAATGATATCTTCATAGTTCCACAAGCTCAGCATGTTGAAGATATGCCTTCTTCATCTCATCCTAATGATCAACATGCTGAAGATAGGCCTCCTCCATCTCAGCCCACAACACCTACTCCTTCATCAACTCGGCCTACTTCACCCATTTCACCACAATCATCATCATTTCAGGGTCATATTGGGTCACCTAGAAGAGCTATGGTCAGCAAGCCTAAAAGGGTTGAAATAGGCACATTGGCTAGAACATATCATAGAGGGTACAAACAAGTGTTTGCTCCATGAAAAGTAGAAGGGACCTTTCCTTCTTCATCAGCAAATCAGGTGTTGAGATTCAACAAGAAAATTTCAGCACCCACGCCTAGTTGCATTAAGCACCCAAACTAGGGTGGGGCCCACAGTGCCATTTTTGGGTGCATGTCTATTTTGGTTATCCCTTAATTAAGATGGAAATTAAACTGTATTCTATTCTCAATGTTGGCTTGAATCAGTTAATTAAAAGTGATAAATTCGGTTGGCTAGTGGATTTCGAGTTAGAGGTAGTTGGTGAGGCATGTAGAGTAATTCTAGTTGTAGCAGAGTTCGGAGTGTAGCGGTGCATGAGTTAATGCAAGTTGTAAATAGTTTAACTCAGTTAAGTGATTTAAAATCAGTTTTGCTAGTTGTAACTGAAGATACACTAGTGAGAGATCTAGTGAATTAAATATTAATTAATTCACAATCAGTGATCTCACATGCAACTGAGGATTTACTATTATTGGCTACTTGCATGTTAGATCGAGTGGAGACCCAGTTGAGTTCTAGGTGAAAGGGAAGTTGACTATCAGTTGTAGGATTATTGGGTTGCACACATGCAACAAAAAACCCATTGGAGTGCCCATGATACTTGTGCAGTCAAGGCTGGCAATAATTCCTATCTTTTATGGATCTATACCATCATGGATTGCACAAGCAAGGCAGGATGTCTGGAGGCTAAGAATTGGCTATGTGTTGGCCAATTTTGCATATGACAGTGTGAGACAATTATATTAGTACAGGAGGGCTCTTGTGAGAAGAGTTTTGTATGTAATTTTTTTATGATCCATGCTTAATATATAATAGAATATAGTGGGATTTTTATTTGTAAGCTTTCCCAGGGAAATTATCTGTGTTCTGTGTGATTGATCTTTCTTCATGTTCATGTGATTAGCGATTATGTTTTTAATTCCGCAAAAGTTTTGTAGAAGTGATTCCGTATTTAACTTTAGTACATTGTTAGATTGGGTGAATCCAAGATATACATGCATGTTGTATAATTTCTACATGGTATCAGAAAACATGAAATTGCAGAATTGAATCAGGAGCTGAGTTTGTGACTCGATAGAATTCGAATTTGTAGAAAGACTTTCTTGGTGCTACAGCTAATTCAAGATCGAAATGGCTTTCAATGGCTTAATGTTAGAGTATGCACTCGAGGGTAGCTAGAACTATATTTCTTGGAAGGATAGGATGGAGGCAGTACTCAAAGAAAATGGCTTGAAGGAATTCATTGACAGTGATGTTCCTAAACCCGATGTGGCAGATGCTGCAAATATAGAAGCATGACAAAAGAAAGTGGAAAAGGCGAGGAGGATCCTGTTGGAAGGAGTAAGAGACCACATTTTCTCAAGTCTCAATGGGAAATCCACACCATATGCAATGTGGAAGGCTTTGACGGATCTATTCCAAAGTAGCAGCGTACATAGGAAATTGGCGCTTAAAGATAAATTGAGGAAGATCAAGATGGAAAAGGGCGACACCATTCCAAAATACCTAACAAAGTTTTCCCAATGCTGGGATGAAATGGGGAGCATTGGAATAACAGTTAGTAATAATGATTTGGTGATATTGTCTCTCCTAGGACTTCCCAGGAGTTGGCACAGTTATCAAGACTCTATCAATGGAAGGGAAAATTTTCCAGATTGGGAACGACTGTGGTTGGATTTGGTGCAGGAGGATTTCAGACAAAACACCAGAGATGGATCTTCATCTAAGAATGAGGATGAAGAGGACTGTGCTTTGGTTTCCAAGGCGAGGGAGGGGAAGGGGAAGAAATCCATTCTAAATCTGAGTCCAAGAATGGCAAGAAGCAGGACATGTCCAAGGTGAAGTGTTTTCACTGTCACGAGCATGGGAATTTTTCTACTAACTATCTACAAAAGAAGAAGAACAAGAAGGTTGGAGGATCTGCAACTGGTGAGGCCCTTGCCTCACAATTTGAGCTTGATTTCTCATTGATCACATGCATGGTGTTCAGTGCATTGGGATATGTGTGGTATATTGATAGTGGCGCTTCCTTTCACATGACGGGAGACAAGGAAATTTTCAGTGACTTGGAGGAGAAATATCTCCAGATGTATATTGAAATGGGTGATGACGGATGGTACAGTGCTACTGGGATTGGTACCATTAACTTTCAGAGGGAGTCAGATAAACCTTTTCAATTAAAATATATAATTCATGTACCAGGTCTGAAGAAAAATTTGGTCTCAGTCGCAATGTTGGAGGATAAAGGCTATGATGTTTTTTTTAGTGATGGAAAAGCTTTCTTGCGACATAAAACAACAAGAAAATCCAAGAGAATAGCGATTATTTTCAAGAATATCTACAAGCTAGAGGTAGATGGTTGCACAATAATGATGGGTAAGGCAGATCAAGTGGTGAGTTGGGATGAGGGTGAATTATGGCATAGGCGATTAGGCCATCTTCACCATGGAGCCTTGAAATTCATGCAACAGACCTCTACTGGTCTTCCCAGGAGTACACGTGCGTAGTTAGACACATGCAAGGGATGTACTATGGGAAAATATGTAAAGGCCACCTTTCATGAGAAGGAAAAACGAGCTTTGGGGATTCTTTAGAGAGTTCACACAGACTTTTCTCAGAAATGTTGGATATTATTCATGCAGAAGAAATATAAAACATTCTCTAAGTTCTATGAGTTTAAGGCACTGGTGGAGAAAGAGTCGGGGAAGCAAGTGAAGGCTCTTAGGAGCGATAATGGTGGAGAATATATCTCTAACGAATTCAAGAAATTTTGTAGCAAAGAAGGAATTCGAATAGAACTCATAACACACAACATAATGGGGTCGCGGAGAGGAAGAGAATAACTATTGTGGGTGCAGCACAAGCAATGTTGCATTATAAAGGCCTATCGATGCATCTATGGGCAGAAGCATGCAATACAACGGTACATGTGCAAAACCGTTCTCCTCATAGAGCACTTGGCATGAGTACACTTGAAGAGGCTTTCACTGGTAAGAAACCTAATGTTTCACACTTTAAAATTTTTGGCTCATCCGTTTATGTGCATGTTACCGAGGATGCCAGGAAGAAGCTGGAACCAACAGCTGAGCTGGGGATTTTTGTGGGGTACACTGAAACATCCCATAATTATCATGTGTATTTTCCATACAAAATAATGATTGTTGTGCGATGGGATATCAAATTTGATGAGGAGAAATCCATGTGGTTGTCCCTTGAGAGGGAGCTAGACTTGCATGCAAGGGAGGACTGCGGGTTCCCAAGGATTAGTCTCAAGATGTGGATCAGCCACATGAGGAGGTTCATGGAGTTTAGGAAAACACTCATGCAGAGCCATCCATCATAAATGGAATAAGGCGCACCACAGAAGCTAATAGATTGACACTTGATGTTGCAGAGAATGAAGGAGCCCCTACTTCACAGTGCAGATAGAGACAGTCTCCTGACCGACTTACTAGATACATGGCTCTTATGAGAAAATTTATTGTGACTGAACCATCTTCCTTTCAGGAATTAATGCAGCAGCCAACGTGGGTTGATGCAATGGTGGAGGAGTATGACTCCATTGTCAAGAACAGTGCATGGGAGATAGTCCCAAGACCGGTTAACAAATCAGTGGTTAGATCGAGATGGATCTACAACATAAAGCAAGTTGTTAATGGGAGTGTGGAGAAATACAAGGCTAGATTTGTGGTGCGGGGATTCTCACAGATCAAGGGGATAGATTATGATGATACATTTGCACCTGTTGCAAGGTACTCTTCCATAATATCCATCATTGCACTCTAAGCACAGATCGGCTGGTGCATTCATTTGATGGATGTGAAAATTGTGTTTCTCAATGGGATCATTGAGGAAGTGGTGTACATAGAGAAACTTGAAGGTTTCGAAATATTCAACAGTGAGTCGCAAGTGTGCAAACTCAAAAGAGAATTGTATGGGTTGAAGCAAGTACCCCATGCTTGGTACACTCGAATAGACAGTTATTTCACCAGACTGGGCTTCACCAAAAGTGAAGCATATGCAAACCTGTACCAGATTGTGGTTGAGGGTAAGCTATTGATTATTGTTCTATATATTGATGATCTAATTTTGACTGGTGATGAGCAGCTGATAAACTCATCCAAGGAGGATATTTCAAGGGAGCTCGAAATGAAGGACATGGGACTCCTTCATTATTTCCTTGGATTAGAAATATGAAAGAGGGATGGTGAAATTTTTGTGTTTCAAGGAAATTATGCAAAGGAGATAATGGGTAAGTTTAACATGGACAGCTGCAAACCCATGGATACTCCTTTTCCAGTAAATTGGAAGGAAAGAGGATGCTACTTCTGGAGAGCTAGTGGCTGCTACTGTCTACAGGTAGTTAGTGGGTTCGCTGATGTATTTGGTGAACATGAAACCAGACATTTACTACGTATTTAGCCATATGAGACAAGCTATGGTTAAGCCTACCAAGATCTTTTGGAAGGTAGGGAAGCATGTCCTGAAATACATGAGGGGCACATCAGAGTATGGTCTATGGTACAAACTAACAGAAGGAGTGAAGCTGCATGGCTTCACGGATGCAGATTGGGCTAGCAGTCCATCAGATAGAAAGAGCACATCGGGGGATATTTAACATTGGATCAATAGTATTTTCCTCGTACAGTAGGAAGCAACAATCCGTGGCACTCATTTCAATGAAAACATAATACATGGCAGCTAATCAAGCTGCATGTGAGGCTATCTGTATGAGAAAGATCTTGGTTGGTTTGATTGGTTCTCAAATGGATCCAATAGGGCTTCATTGTGATAGTCATAGTTGCATTAAACTCTCGATTAATCATGTGTTTCATGATAGTTCCAAGAATATATATATATTTGGCACCATCACCTCAGAGATTATGTGTAGAGAAGAATCATGTTGCTTCAGTACATTCCCACGGAAGATCAGGATGCAGATATTCTGACGAAGACGATCACAAGGAGAAAATTTGAATACCATAGAGATAGGATCGGGGTGAAGGATAATCCCTTTCTTGTTGAGAGGGAGTGTTGAGATTCAACAAGAAAATTTCAGAACCCACGCCTAGTTGCATTAAGCACCCAGACTAGGGTGGGGCCCACAGTGCTATTTTTGGGTGCATGTCTTATTTGGTTATCCCTAAATTAAGATGGACATTAAACTGTAATCTATTCTCAATGTTGACTTGAATTAGTTATGTTATCACCCAAAATTTCTCATATTTTTAAACTTGAAATGTGTCAAATTATTCCTTTAAAATCGATTAGCTTGCAAAGGCATCATGAAATGATAAATTTTATGATGAAATTAGGTTTTAAGTTTTGTCTTAGGATGTTAGTAATAATTCTAAGCCACATCAAAGGGATAGGTTTTGAGTAGATACCTTGAAGTGACCTTAAATCCTAAATTTGGCCATCTGTCAAAATTTATCTGAGTTCGCAGCAAATTTAGTACAAAATTAACAGAATTTGCTACGGAAACACCTAGTAGTTCCGTAGAAAAACTGACACTTGTCAAACTAAACATGCTTCGAAAATTGTGTCAGTCTATAATGGTCATCATTCAAAAGTTACACATGTTCTGACATCAACCACCATTTTTCTAATGCCATCTCATTCCGCTTTTCAAATTATCCCTCATTTCTCTCACTCTGTTTTCCAATTTTTCAATCTGCTACCAAAGCACCTTGCTGTCATTTACATCTCCTATAGAAATCCCTTTTCATGCCAGCCTCCTCTACCATAACAGCTTATTGTCCAATTTTTTTTTTACAACTATCACATTTTAAGAGGGCAGTTTGGGTTATAAAAGCAAATTGCCATGAAGAGGAAAGCATAAAAAGGAGGCTATGTGTTTGGATAGGAGCCTATGGAGTTTTAACTAATTATGCACTACCTTAGCTTCACACAAGCTTTCATCCAGTCAGGTTACATGTTTTTCTACCAGGAGCTACAAAGGGATTTTTGTGTTTCTTGGACTGTTTGAGTTGTTTGTTTCAAGAGGAAGTTTCAGGAAAATGAAGAAGAGTTTCAAAATTCTGAGGGATTTTTTTTCTAAGAACAATACAAGGAACACAAACCTCTTTCAAATTTCTCCTAGGTGCTACCAATTTGGAGATTCGAAGTTTCCTTTGGGACCTATTTTCAGAATTCTAAATTTTTCCTGTTTTATACATGATTTTATAATGCATATTCCGGACAACTAAAGATGGTTTTCAAGAAACTGAGAGAGGTTTTTCTTATAAACATTATTATCTACAAAAAAATTCTCCATTTATTTAATATCTATCAGGGATCGAGAGATAGGAGCTCATGAGTGCAGCCTTCTTTTTCAGGGAAAACAGAGTCATTTTTATTGGTTAATGAAATGGCTGAAGGTGAAAAGTTTGTTTCTTGAGGAGGGTAAGAGGTATTTTTAACCAAATTTTCCTTATCAAGCTTCATACTATCATCTCACATAGCAATGGACCTTTTATAGGCCTAAAATCCAAATTATGTGAAGTTTGTGGGCAATTAGGAAATTCCACGGCGAGTGCCAGGCTTGAAGCCCAATTTTTACTGCGGAATTTCTGAAGAATTATTTTTGGTTTTAAGGCATTTAAAATGATAGGGATGAAGAGTTTTGAAGGTTGTGTTTAATTTTTTTTTACTACTTAACATCCTCAAATGAATAAAATAAAGCAGAAGAGTATCATCTTTTTGTTTGTGCTACTAAACTAGCTACGAAAGTAGCTCAAAACAAAGTTTTAACAGCAAGGTCAGTTTTGATGGTAAATTTTGGGAAGATGGAGAAAGGTAAACAAATACTTAAATTTGTTCCCTATCAGAATGACAAATAATATCAAGGAGTTGACAAAGAGTATCAGATCAGTGATTTTCCAAGTGAAGATATTCAGTTAAGGGTATAGTTTGAAGACACCAGTCCATATGTTGCCAAGTCATTAAACTGACATCTCCTTAATAATAGGCAGTATAACTTCACGAAGGTAGTTATGATATTAATGTTTTTTTGATGGCTAGCATGGCTCAAAGGTATGGTTCCTTTCGAGTAATATTTACATCACTTTAATTTTAATGTAATAATTAGGTGTTTGAGTCATAGTAGGACTCTAATTCCTGATTCGAAAAGGTGTCAGTCCTAGTTTTAAAGATCTACTTAGTGGTTATATTTTCTATCAGTAATAAAGTTTAAATGGTCTAGCCACTTGGAAGACTTGATTTAAAGGCATGATTCCTATAAGTAGTAAAGACCTCGATGTATTCAAGGTTGGAAAATGTTATCAAAAAACTACTTTTGTAAGCTGTGGATTAACTGATATATACAAAAGTAGTTTAACTTTTTTAGACCTGAGATTCTCTGTATATTTCAATGAGTTTATATCTTATTTTTGAAATGTTTCCCTTTCATAGTTGCAATTCTTATTACTCATAATTCATGGTTAGTCATGCTCTGATATCCTTTAAGTGTTGAACTATGGTCAAATGAGTTTCTAGGTCCTATCTTTGGAAGGTTTTCTTCAATATTTTTAATGCTTATTACTCATAATTCATGGTTATTCATGCTCTGACTTCCCTTAAGTGTTAAGATTTGATGAATTCCTTTTAATACTTTCCTTTTCAATACCTTTATATATCATTACTCAGAATTCATATATCATATGCTTTGACTTCCTTTGAACCTCAAGTTATTGGGATTTTACTGAATGTGTCACTTTTTCATTGAAGTATATACAAGCCTCAGTTTCTATAAGAAGAGTTACTTCTATCTTTATCCCTATCACTGAATCCATAGCCCAATGGTAGCAAGCCTCCATATTTTCAAACTATAAACATACAGAACCAAGACACATAGAGTTAGCCATCTATCTATATCATTATTCCATATCATTAATCCTTGAGAGAGCCCTCTCAGGCTAAGGAGGCTAAGCCTCAGTCAAAAGATTGGTTTGAAATAGTTGCACAAGGTTTACTTGATGAGCAACTCATCAGACCTAATTTTGTGATAACAAGTTAACTAAAAGTGATAAATTTAGTTAGCTGGTGGATTTCGAGTTAGAGGTAGCTGGTGAGGCATGCAGAGTAATTATAGTTGTAATAGAGTTCGAAGTGCAGTGGTGAATGAGTTAATGCAAGTTGTAAATAGTTTAACTCAGTTAAGTGAGTTAAAATCAGTTGTGCTAGTTGTAATTGAAGATACACTAGTGAGAGATCTAGTGAATTAAATATTAATTAATTCACAATCAGTGATCTCACATACCACTAAGGATTTACTATTATTAGATGCATGCATGTTGGATCCAGTGGAGACCCAGTTGAGTTCTAGGTGAAAGGGAATTTGACTATCAGTTGTAAGATTATTGGGTTGCATACATGCAACCAAACACCCATCGTAGTGCCCATGATACTTGCGCAGTCAAGGCAGGCAAGATCTATACCATCTGGGATTGCGCAAGCAAGGCAGGCTGTCTGGAGGATGAGAATTGGCTATGTGTTGGTAATTTTTGCATATGACAATGTGAGACAATTAGGTGATTATAGGAGAGATCTTGTGAGAATATTTTTGTATTTAATTGTTTCATGATCCATTCTTAATATACAATAGAAGATAGTGGTGTTTTTAGCTATAAAATTTTCCCGGGAAATTATTTGTGTTGTGTGTGATTGATCTTTCTTCATGTTCATGTGATTAGCGTTTGTGTTTAAATTCCATAAACAATTTGTAGAAGTGATTCAATATTTAACTTTATTACATTGTTAGATTTGGTGAATACAAGATATACATGCATGTTGTATAATTTCTACAATAGATACAAAAGGGAAAACAAAAGATGATAGAAACAAATGAGCATGAGGAAGCCATGCAAGACAATGAGGACTATCATGATGAGGAAGCAGATTTTGACCTTGTTGACTTGGATGAGCAGGATGATCATGAGGTTTCTAGTTTGATTTTCAAAGAGAAGGATGCCCAAATTAGGGAGCTTCAGACTAACTTAGAGAGATCTAAGTTTGTCATTTCTTTTCTTGAGTAGGAGAATAAGCAGCTGAAGGATAAGAAAATTCTCATGGAGCTACAGCTTCTTAAAACAAATAAAGGTAAATCTATGATGACACCTAGTGACCCTAACCTGCATGACACCCAAATAAGTAGAAAATGACCAAAAACAAGAGGTCTTAAGAGGGCTTTACAACAATAGAGAATCGAAGATGAAAAAATGACTTTTGAAGAAAGGATTGCTAAGGAGGTTGAGTATGACAGAGAAACATGGCTTGAAAGGGTCAAAATACATCATGAGAAGCTTCTCCAAAAGGAAAACAAGGACAAAAAGATGCTCAGGAACTTTTCAAATAGGTACATCACAAGGAACAAGGTTTCTAGCATCAAACTTAGGCAATTGCAGGAAAAACACAAGCAAACCCTAGCCAAGTAAAAGGAGGGATATAAGCTTGAAATTATTGTAGAGGAATCCCTCATTGCTTATTATAGTGCATCAGGCCTTTATGGCACAATTTCCAAGAAATTTTGGGAAAATTTTGAAAATTTTGAGTTTATGCACATTTTGGCAGTTTTGCACAGTAACACTGTCAAAAGTGCAGTTCCCTAAGCACTACGCCTTTTCTAGGGACCTCCAATGGAAAAAATGAAGGCACCATTGGATTCAGAAGGCCAAATATAGTCACCCTAGCTACTTTGAAAAAAAATTTGGGGCCAAATAGTCATTCAAAAAGTAAAAAAACACCTCAAAAAACATGTTTCTGCCCTCTTTTTGAGGCTGACGCTACGCTTTTGACCAATCTTGGGAGAATGAATTTTTGGAGTATGAAATCAACACCATTTTGGAAAATAATCACACGGGATGGGATTTACAATGAGCTATCTTGAGCTCAATTTGGACACCAGGAACCCCTTCAAAAGTGGAGCTACAGTTGGAAATGTGATTTTTACACTGGCGCTACGCTTTTTACCAATTTTTTGAGTTTCCTGAAATTTGTAAATTTTCTCAGTTTTTCACAGTTTCATTTTGGAAAATGAAGTTTTTACCAATGTAATTCAAGGATTTAAATATAATAATCATGTTTTTATAATTACCTAGGGTTAAATGCATTAGGTGAAAACTCTTTATGAGATGTAATGAATCAGTTTCCAAAAAGTGAGGGATGGGTCAGTTTGACCTCCCTACACTCTAGGTATGCAGTTAATTTTTTGGTGGAAAAACTCCTCAACTTCGGGATTGGACCCCTGAGGTTGGGAGAGGTTGTTTGATTTCTATATCTTTCACTTCTTGACTCATTTCACAGGTTTGGTTTTTTGGCATGTTTTTCTAACTAATTTGCCTAGAATCTAGTAGAGATTCGTTGGAATCACAAGTTTGAGTTGTAAACTCTTCATAATGCTAGTGACCCAAGGGTTATTTAAAAGCGTTGAGTTTATATATGCAGTGAGAAACATATTTTAGACAATAAAGAACCAAATTTAGCTGGGAAAAAAATCACGATTGTTTTTATAAAAGGTTTGTATATATTGTGTGAATAAATTTATTTTTCTCATAATATTTTAAGTAGAGCATTTAAACACTCTCCTAGGTAAATTATACCCTAGCATTTCTTCTATGTTACACATCAATGCGATTTTATATCAGATTTATTTTGTGTTTTCTAAATGTGTATTTTCATGTCACCCATCAATTAGAGTGATTTCAGTTCATATTTGAACTTACACCTCTCTATATGGAGATCAAATTATTATTTTCATTATCAATTTTCTCATCCATTTTTTAAATTTTCACTAAGTGATCATTTCCATGGGGAATTAGTCTTTTTCATTTACCCACTTTTACTTAGTCTTTTTTTTATTCATGTGACTTGTTTAATCAACTTGTTTTCCATATACTTGCACTTAGTCATTTTTATTATTCATGTGGGTTGACTTCACATGACTCCACCTCGCTCCATTACTTCTCCCTTATGGCTTCCTCCCACATTAATCATTTTCTTATTTCTTTTTACTTCTCAGTTTAAATTTTACCTCTCTCGGATTACCTCTCCACATTATTGTCCAGATTATTATTTTTATGCATTCTTATATCGTAAATTTTTCCCCCATTTTTCTTTTGCACACCCTGCCAAATTGGATTATTTTCTCGCATCCTCATATCCTAATATTTTCTCCCATTTTTCTTTGGTACGCCTCCTAGTGACACGTAGTAATATATTAAGGTAACACTTCAAAGGTGTTGGTTATTATATCCTAAAATTTTCCCCCATTTTTCTTTTGCACACTCTCCCAAATTACATTCTTTTCTTGCATCCTCATATCCTAAGATTTTATCCCATTTTTATTTGGTAGGCCTCCTAGTGACACATGGTAATATATTAAGGTAACACTTCGAATGTACTGGTTGGACACAACATGGTAATATATTAAGGTAACACTTTGAAGGTACTGGTTGGATACAGATAATTGCGCTGTGGTTGGGCATGATGATTGGGTGTTGAGGTAGTGACCAAAAGTATACACTACACACAATCTACACATGGATCCATGGCTCTTTCTACTTCATACACAAATGATATGGGAAATATATTTCCTTATAAATTGTTATAAATGTCCTCCCACAATGCATGTGGATAAATAGGGTGGATTTGTAAATCAAAGCAAAGATTTATGTGGAGTAGGTCAACAATTGTTGATTCACTAACTTTTGGAAGTCATAACTTGAGTTCTCGATATCCAAATTAGGAAACCAAGAGCTCATCGGAAAACTAGACACATGAATAACAACTTTGAGATGATTTCTATGGCTGAAATTGTTGGAAAATGTAACTAGTTTCAATCTTGATTCTTTCCTAGTGATCCAGATTGGATCATTATTGTGAAAATTTCTGATTACAAAATTACAAAAACCCTACTGTAGTATCTTGATTTAATTCTCCTAATTGTGATTTAATTATACAAGTTATTTTCAGAAATATTCAAAAAATAACAAAGTAAACAAAACTAGCAGCCTACACATTTAGAGATCATTTACTGAAGCATAGCACACATACGACAAAGAACACACATGATTATTCGGACAAATGTCCCCAGAAAAACCCAATCCGGGAAAACCAATGCAGCAGCTCTTTGAGGGTTTTATTTATTAAGTAGAATATATGAATACATCTAGGGCGCCAGTAGTGGTTTTCCCCACAAATAAATTCATGGCAGGTGTACCTTATTACTCAAAGACAAAAAATATGGTTGATTCAAACCCTTCAGGAATTACTAAATACAAGCCCTTTCTGGCCAATTGGAACCCTTAGCGTAGCTCCTCCAGCCTCTGTGTTAGCCCCTCTAGCCCAATGTAGCCACTGCGCAGCACATACTTCTTCTTGAGTCACTCTAAAAGCCTTTGCGTGGCCTCTGCATTAGCTTGGCTGGGTTGTGTCCCTCCTAGTGGCCTCTGTGTTGCCTGGTACGGTACTGCCTCTTTGATGTATGTATTCTGAGCCTCAGATCATAACATCCCTTTTCAATAGCCCCTCACTAACACTGCAAGCCCACTTAAAAATTATCAGCAAACCGCACCCCAGAATTTCGACTTAGCTCAAGTGCTCCTGCTCTGTGTGTGTTCTCCAACTGACCCTAAGCCTTCCTTTAATATTTTTCTTGTGAGAAATCAATGACGGTGATCTAATCACTAATCAACGGCTAAGATTAGAGAAATCTTGATCCATGTCACTTAGAACATTCTCACCACATGTGTAAATTAATTCACTTTAATTTTTCAATTTCCCTAAGTTAGACTTAGGGTCCCCATTAAAAAATTTAATTATTTGAATAAATTTTACACCAAGTGAAATTTCTCCAAATGATTTCTAGGTCTTGGAGACATCATGTGTTCTAGCCCCTCCACAAAGTTTCAGAGCTAGAGTACATCTGATGCTACCAAAAATATCAACACTCCCTCTTAGCGAGGAATGTGCTCTAGCAACACTCCTTATCCAAATTTATGCAGGAACGTAACAGAATACACATATAGCCATAAATAAAAAGATGCAGTGGAAATAAAACTTCATTTCATTAATATCAAAGAGCTGAAATTTGTTTACAGACAGAATGTAAATAAACTAGATAGGCGTTGGTATAGTAGCTTATCTATGAGAAGAGATGTGGCGGTTACAGGCCTCTGAAATTTTTGTTACAATGAGGCTCGAAGGCATATATATTATTGAGAAATAGTTTAAAACCCTAAACATCCAAAAGCCTAACACTAAGAGATGAAACACCAGACTAGTGGCCCCGTCGGGGTAAATTGGTACATCGATTTCCCGAGGTCGTAACTTTGGCATACTATCTCCATTTGACGCACATGATACATCGTTAGAAATATCTATTTGAGGAATACGACAGAAAATATTGAATATCAATTTTGGAATAGAATCATGATAATTGGAGGTTTGATGCCCAAAAAACGTCGTTTAGGGCCTCAAAACGGCTCCAGAAGTTTAGGACCCGAAAAACTGCCAAAAATAGTAAATTGTGCTACAATTAAGGAAACTGAAAAAATGAAAGAAACAATGGTGGGGTCCAAGTGGAATAGGTAGGTGACCACCAATATCCACCTGGATCAACTTCACCATTGAAGCATCACCCTGATCTCTAACATCGGTCTCCGCGCTGCTAATGCTTGGCCTGTTGCCCTCCATCCACCGTGTTGTTGCTTTCTCCATTGTTGCACATGTCACTGCCACATATGTACTCAATATCCCTCTAAAATTTTTGCATCATTATGCCTATAACACTGCTACTGCTAACCACTGCATTTCAACTCAGTTGCCAAGAAGTAAGAAACTGAAGGACAAACACCCAATCAACTAGCAGACAATTCAATCTGGTTGCATCTCATCACTAAAGCATCCTCTGTTGCTACTATGTGTTTTGTCTCTGAAGCACTACATTGTCTACTTCTCTACACTACATAAGAACTGCCTCTGTGCTATTGAAATCCCATCAGCCTCTGTGATGTTGCTTCCACGTTGCTACTACCACTGCACTACACTACACTGCTCCTCCCCAACATACTAGCATTTCCATTGTGCCTCCACGATCTTCCGCACCACTGACTTCAATCATCCTACTACTGTCTTAAGGCTCCCATAGCTCGTATGTGATCCAAGAGTTTGGGCACCTTAATGATCCTACCTTTTCACCATATGTAGCTTCTCTACAGATCTATATCGCCCCACCTCTTATCTCAAGGCACATGAGCACTTATTGCCACATCATATCTGCTGCCACTATCCCCTCTAGTTGTTGTTGCCTTGGAATATGAAGCTTCCTTATCCTTCCTCTTAGGAAAAGTACTGGTGAAGTGTCCAAGTTCGCCCCATCTAAAGCACCGAACCTTGGATAGGTCCTTCTTCTTCTTCCCTTGTTGTCATCGTCCCTTAGATGCTAAGGCTACATCTTCCTCCTCCTCCCTCTTTATCTTGACGCCTCTGTTGTTTAATTCCCTCTTGGTCACCCTCTGGATCTCCTCTTGTCGAAGTATTTCCCACATGTCTCCCCAATTTGGGAGTTTTTCTCTGCCCAAGATACTTTGGACAAAGGTCTCCCACTCATTCGGGACTGCATTTAGGGTTGTCCTCACCATGAGCCCATCATCCAGAGTTGACCCCATGGAAATCCGCTGGTCTCAGATAGTCTGCAATCTGAAGAGAAAGGGATCGATCTCCTCTCCCTTTTGCATCTGGAACATCCACATCTGATTCTGTAGAAGCATCTTTCATTGGACAAAGCTACCTTGATACAACATTGTCAGAGTTGTCCACACTTCGTTTTTTGTCTTCTTCTTGGAAATGTGCGGGACCATGTGATCCTTTACTCCATCCATGATCAAGAACTTGGCATGCACCTGATTTTCATTGAACATATTCAGAGCATCCACATCGGTCGACACAACTAGGAAATTTTCTGTGTGGTCTATGATATCGTACTCCTCAAGTAATGTCAGGATTTTGGCTTTATAGATTGAAAAGTTAGACACATCGTCTGACCTATCCTGATCTCTCGGTCTGTACAGGGCCATCTCTACTCAAACAGTCGAAACAAGTCCTCTTCTCCCTTCTACTATTGCTACACTCAAAAGAAGATCAGATCTAGGTTTCTTGGAGATAGGAACCCTCTAGAGAAAATGCTCCCTCTCACAACTTATTTCCCTCCTGGAAATCCTCTGCCAATTATGTCGAATCAATCCTCTACGATCACCCTCATAATCGAATCTCAAATTTCTTGGAAAAAATATGTTGAGGGATTGTTTCCCTTACTTTTTCACCTTTTCTAGGCATTGTTCTACAATAACATAAGATGCCTCACTAGCAACTTTGAAGATCATAAGTTGCACTTCAAGCCTTGTCAACTAGCATAACATCTCTCCAACTTGGACTATGTCACCCTTTAGGGCCTGTGTCAGCCACTGCATCATCCCAGCATGAGGCTGACATGCTCTACATCACCCACTAGGGCCTGTGTCAGCTCTGCATGAGCAGACTAGCTCTACATCCCTTTTTTTGGTCTATGTCCCTCCTGGTGTTGCACTGCCTTCTCCTGTATCTATGTTGCTTCAGCTTCCCTTCCTGCAGAAAAAATATCCAACCCCTTGTTGATGGCTTCAAATTGATCTGCAATGCTCTAAGACCATGTGAAATTTTTTGAATACAAAATTACATAAACCCTACTGCAGTATCTTGATTTACTTATCCTACTTGTGATTTAATTATACAATTTATTTTCATAAATATTCAAAAATTAGTGAAGTAAACACAACTAGCAGTCTACACATTTACAAGTCATTTACTGAAACATAGTGCACATATGACAAAGGGCACACATGAATTTTTGGAAAAATGTCCCCGGAAAAACCCAATACAGGAAAAATGATGCAACAATTCTTTGAGGGTTTTATTTATTAAACATAATATTTGAATACATCTAGGGACCAGTAGTGGTTTTCACCATAGAGAAATTCGCAGCAGTAGTACCTTATCACTCAGAGACATAAAATATGGCTTATTCAAACTCTTCAAGAATTACTGAATATGA
Organism: Pinus albicaulis; assembly: GCA_034641835.2. Classification (NCBI taxonomy): domain Eukaryota; kingdom Viridiplantae; phylum Streptophyta; class Pinopsida; order Pinales; family Pinaceae; genus Pinus; species Pinus albicaulis. The sequence goes on along the minus strand of CM076575.1, from coordinate 2,068,499,573 downwards.
GCCCTTCTTGGCCCACTAGAACGATCATCATAGCTCCTCCAGCCTCTGCGTCAACCCCTCTATGTTGGTAAAAAATATTGATAGGGGGGGTGAATCAGTATTTAGAGCTGACTAACAATTTTTAGTTTTCCTTTCTTTTAAAACCATATGTTACATTACTGCATCCAACTTGTATGTCCAAAGATCTTATTATGTCTTTACTTAGATCATTGCATCATTCATTCATCAGATAAGTAGTAAGCATGAACAGAAATAACAGAACAAACCATCAAACATAAGCAACACATATGAACACCAGGATTTAAGGTGGAAACCCAATTCGGGAGAAAACCACCACTGCTGTAATCTCAGTCTTCAATATTTATTATAAAGAAAACTTCTTACAATTTTATGTCGGTGCATACACATACTAGCATGCAAGCATCCACCTGCAGAAAGCTACAACCTTCTCTCATTTACCAGCCTTTCCTGGAAGGGAGCTACAAGCCCCTGCTCTTGTTTACCAGCTACCACTGGAAGGGAGCTACAACCCCCTCACTGAAGGCTTCGACCCTCAGATCTACTGCGGACCACGCTTCATCCACTTCCACACAACATACCTTGCAGGCCACCAGATTTGTTTATTTTCTTCAGAGGTTCAGAAATCTGTTACCCATTCCATACAGATATACTTTAGAGTGAAGTATTCATTCACAACCCTTATATGTTCTTCATGATTTCGTCAGTTGATTGAACCAGGAATTAATCATCATCTGATCTAAAGATCTTGATCACTCATCATATTTATAGGTGCGCCATAGATTCATATATATCAGAGTTTATTCATATAGATATCTCTAAAAGAGATTCGTTTATTATCGACCCTTTCGCACGCCCACCTCGTTCTCTATTTCTATTCTCCTTATATAGTTTTTCCTTTAGTAAAACCATGAGTCAAAACCATGAACCGCTAATGGTATTCCTGGACGGGGTCAAAATAGATAATCCAGCGTATTGAAAATCGAGCCAATCCAAATTGAAACCCCAACCTTCATTCTTCCATGCACAAATCATCCCAAAGGTAGTCTTTTATCTCCGCCATATAATATTATTTCAATTCGGGGGCTTCCTTCACACTTCATAACAAAATGTTTGAATTTTATAACTATAACCCCAATGGTTAAAAAAATCCGCAAATCTTAACCATGACCAACGCATTCATATGCATGGGCCCCAGTGTTAATGGTCATATCCATCCGACGGTTGTTATCGCATCGTGCCACCTCATTTGATCGGACGGCTATCGCTCGGCGAAGGTGCACAAACAATAACGCGCGATGGCCTGCCGTAATTTGGTTAATATTTGTTCATATTCCTCATACGACCACCGTCTGATGGCTTCCCTCCAGATCAATGGTGCACAAAAATATCGTTGGGCATCCTGGATCGAACAATAACGCGCGATGGTGCGTAGTGACAAGCGGTTTTCTGAAGTCGTACAGGGATGTGTGTCGCCCGTTCTATGGAATCGGAGCCAACCTCTTGAATACCGCTCAACCCGCAAAAGCGGTGCGATATGGGCAATTCGCTTCCGCAAATCCACTTGCGGTTTTTAAACAGTGATCAACCGTCTAATCAAATTCCCACTCCGTACTCCAGGTTCCGTCTACGAATATATATGAACTCTGCCCTTCATGTGCAATAAATTAACAAATATCGCTTGGTTCCATATGAATTATATATAAACTTTAGACCTTTGAGAAATATGTAATGCGCTATATATGCTTTTATCTTCCAACTTTAGAGTATCCTCCAGCGGGGTAGGCAATTCTCGGAATTTATTTATATATATATATGATACCCGGCTGGGTAATGATTCCCGAAATAAGGTTTTATATATACATACATTGTCGTTGTTTGTTTAACTGATCTTTAAGAATAACGTCAATTCCTTTGTAAATGATTCGGCACTACATTTCTTAAGTTCAACTCTTTTGTACCCAACCTTCGGAATATTATAATATACACTTGCCCTGTAGGACCCATATCCTTATATCATCACGTCGCATCGCATATTCGTTACTTTGCCTCTCTGTTTCTTCGCTGATTGCGATATGCGATCTCATCGCATCGCACATACAAATATCACATCGCATCGCAGATCAATCGCATACTCTGCCTCTCTGTTTCTTTCGCCGATTGCGATGTGCAATCTCATCGCATCGCATCGCAGATCAATCGCATACTCTGCCTCTCTGTTTATTTCTCCGATTGTGATGTGCAATCTCATCGCATCGCACATACAAATATCCCATCGCATTTTCATTACACTGCTTTGTCTGCTGACCTTTGTTCTCTTCCTTGCTTTTCTCTTTTCATAGTTATTGTTTCAGATGCTCCTTCTTTTCCAATTCCTTTGCCATCAATGACAAAATTTCCAACAATCTCCCCCTTTGGCATTGATGGCAATATTCTTCCTTTGTTTTTCTTTAAGAAGCCCCTCTATTGATGGAAATATTCTTCCTTTGTTTGTCTTTGAGAAGCCCCTCTTTTCCTCCCCCTTTGACATCAATGGAAAAGGGTTTATCAATACCATTCTCCCCCTGAGATCATGCTGCATCTTCAAACATAATATTCAATGAAATATCAGAAATGACTTATACACTCAAGATCAAAGATTCTCAAGTATGAGATCATATTACAACAAGTAATGCATCCTTGCCACATGACCAATGCTCCCCCTTAGCCTGTGCATCCTGACCACCTTCAACAGGAACATATTTTTCAGTATTTAAGTAGATCTGATCTTCTGCATGGCAGAGACTACTCCGAGCTTCTGTTTGAGATATTCTAATGCTTCCCTGGGTAAAGGTTTGGTAAATATATCAGCAACTTGTTCTTTGGCACATACTCCAACTTCACCTTTTGTTCAAGCACTTGTTCACGTAAGAAGTGATATTTTATGGGAATGTGCTTGGCCTTGGAATGCATAACAGTATTCTTTGAGATACTGATGGCACTTGTGTTATCACACATAATGGATATAGGAGGTGAACATTTGATTTGAAAGTCTTGTAAGATTTGCATCATCCAAAGAAGTTGAGTGCAACATGATGCGGCAGCCACATATTCTACTTCTGCTGTAGATAAGGCAATCGAGCTTTGCTTCTTGCTGAACCAAGATACTAACCGGGGCCCCATGTAAAATGCACCACCACTAGTGCTTTTCCGATCATCAACGTTTCCAGCCCAATCTGCATCAGTGTAAGCCTAAAGAGTGAGATCAGCATTCTTTGGATACCATAGCCCAAAGTCTTGAGTTCCTTGTAGATATTTGAATATTCTTTTGATAGCCTGAAGGTGAGACTCTTTTGGATTAGCTTGGAATAGTCCAACAATCCCAACTGCATGCATAATGTCTGGTCTAGTCCCAGTGAGATAAAGTAGACTTCCTATCATAGATCTGTATTCTGGTTAATTCACTGTGGGAGAATCATCATGAGAACTAAGATTACATCCGGTTACCATTGGTGTACTTACAGGTTTGCACTCTTCCATACCATACTTCTTCAGAATTTGCTTAAGATATTTTGTTTGTGATAATAATATGCCATCTGTTGCTTGTTGCACTTGCAAGCCAAGAAATAATGTTAGTTCCCCAAGTAAAGACATTTCAAATTCTTGATGCATATCAGAAGCAAATTTCTGACTCGTAGACTCTTCATTACTTCCAAAAATGATATCATCAACATATACAACCACAATCAATAGTTTGTCATTTTCAGTTTTTGTGTATAAGTTGCTATCAGCAGACCCCTTTGAAAATCCTTGTTGGTGAAGATAATTGTCAAGACGATAATACCATGCCCTTGGAGCTTGTTTGAGACCATATAGAGCCTTTTTAAGTCTACAAACAAGATTTTCATCATTTCCCAAAATGAATCCTTCCGGTTGTTCTATATAAACTTCTTCTTGTAGATCACCATTGAGAAAAGCAGATTTAACATCCATTTGATAAACTTTGATTTGTTGGAAGCTTGAAAAAGCAAGAAACATTCTTATGGCTTCAAGTCTGGCTACAGGAGCAAAAGTTTCTTCAAAGTCTATACCTTCTTGTTGAGCATACCTCTTGCAAACAAGTCTAGCTTTATTTCTTATAACATCCCCATTCTCATTTAACTTGTTTTTGAATATCCATTTAGTTCCAATGACATTTTTGTCATGAGGTCTTGGTACTAATTCCCAAGTGTGATTCTTTTCAATTTGATCAAGCTCTTCATTCATGGCTTGAATCAAACATTCATCTTTGCTAGCTTGACTGACATTGTGTGGTTCAATAGTGGACAGAAATGCCAGATTGCTAGAAGATCCCACAAGAGTCCTTCTTGTTTGTACACCTGATCCCTTTTCTCCCAAAATTTGAGATTCTGGATGATTCTTTTGAACATATCTGGATGGAGCTTTTTCAGATAATTCATCTTCGGGTTCTTCATTGGGTTCACTGTCTATATCATTTCTATTTGATGTAGAAGGATATATGTCATCATCGTCTTCATCTGTTGTTTGTTTTTCTTCTTTTGGAGTTGCAGGAGACTCATCAATAACAACATCAATACATTCAACAATCTTCCGAAGTCTTTTATTGTAACATTTATATGCTCTACTCCTAGAGGAGTAACCAAGAAGTATTCCTTCATCTGCTCTGGGTTCAAACTTGCCAAGTTTTTCATCATTATTTTTGATAAAGCATTTGCTTCAAAAAATTCTAAAATGCTTTACAGTGGGAGGATTACCATACCAGAGTTCATATGGAGTTTTATCACTATTTACATGAACATGTGCCTTGTTGAGAATGTTTACTGCTGTATGTGTTGCTTCTCCCCAAAATGTGTCAGGTGTTCCGGAATCATCAAGCATAGCTCTAGCCATTTGTTGAACTGTTCTATTCATTCTTTCTGCAACACCATTTTGTTGTGGAGTGCCAACTACAGAAAACTGTCTTTTTATGCCATGTTGTTCACAAAATTCAAGGAATTCATCTGATGTATATTCTCCTCCTCGATCAGATCTGAGACACTTGATTTTTAGATCTAATTCATTCTCAACTAGAGCTTTGAAGATCTGAAATTTCTCAAATGCTTCATCTTTGTGTTTAAGCAACCCAATCCAACACATTCTAGAGAAATCATCAATGAATAAGATATAGTATTCTTCACCACGTGGTGACTTTTTCCTCATAGGTCCACATATGTCAGTATGAATGAGTTCAAGATGCTTACTTGATGATCCTTCCTTAGCATTAAATTGTACTCTGGTTTGCTTACCAAATTGGCAAGATTTGCATATGATATTTTCAGGTAGAGTAATATTGGGAAGATCACGAACAGCTTTAAGTCTGCTTGATTTGTTGATTTGGGAGAAGCTCAGATGCCCCAACCTTCTATGCCATAGCCAATTTTCTGAAGATTTACTCAAGTAACATTGTTCTTTGCAGTTCTTCAATACATACAGGTTTCTTGGAGTTCTTTTTCCTTTTATAATTGCTTTACCTATATCAAGATCACGTACCACACATTCTTTTGAACTAAAGACAACTTCAGTTCCTTGATCACACATTTTACTTACACGTAACAAGTTATGCTTTAATCCATCCACATACATGACTTCATTAGCTTTCACCTTTTCTTTTAGAAAAACAGACCCTTTTCCCTTAATGACCGCAGGAGTATCATTTCCAAATGTAACATTCTTTTCTTTTTCTAGAGCACTATATGCAATAAGTTTGGCTTTGTCACCTGTCATGTGTCTTGAGCATCCACTATCAATGTACCATTGGTTTTCTTCATCTTCTGCAAATAACGCTATGCCACAATTTTCAACCTGTAATTCCTTCCTTTTCCACATTTTGGAGCTTGAAGGAACATGTTCTTTTGGCTAAACTTTGCTCTTGCATTCAGATTCTTCATGGCCAAAATTATTGCAATAAGCACATTCAACTTCATTTTGAAGAGGAGAAAAGTTGTTATAGGTATTCTTCTTTGTTACAATATCAATCCTTTTCTTTCTTGCTTCTCTTGTCATGATAGTTTTATATGCTACACATTGAACAACTTTATGACCAAAATTGTGACATGAGCAACATTGTCCATTGAAGAAGAAATTTCTACGATCATAAAATCTCCTTCTTGAATTTACCTGTTGATTGGTGTTTCTTTGAAAGATATTCCTGTTAGTGTTCTTTGAATTGAGATGATCATGCTTTACCTGCAAAGATTCTTTATTCCCTTGCTGAGTGGCAGCATGGTGTATACCAGCAGTAGCTGCTTTTAGATAATTTGGTGCTGAAGCCTGAGAAGATTCTTCGATATATCCAAGACCTGTCTTTATAAGGGGAGAACTTTGTACCTTGATAATCTCATCTAAGGTTTCAGATCCTTTAGCAAATCTAAGATTCAGAGTCTTTGCTTTCTCAAGTTCTTTTCTTAGACTTACTACTTCACATTCTAATTTCTCATTGTGTTTCTCTTTTTCTTCAAGCTAATTTTTCAGAGTTTCTATGATTATTTTACTCTCTTCTAAGCAAATTTTGAGTTGATTGTTTTCATCAAGAAAATCATTATCTTCTAGAGCATCCGCAAAAGTATCCTTTTCTTCTCTAGATTCCTTTTCAAATGCCATGAGAAGTCTAAGATCTTGTTCACATTCTTCCTCACTATCAGATAACCCATCACTGTCTTCATGAGTATAGTAAATTTTTCTAGTGCTATAACGATTCTTATTCCTTCTTACTACTTCCTTCCCCTTTTTATGTGTTTCTTTATGAGGACACTTAGCAGCATAATGACCAACTCTTCCACAATCAAAACATTTGAAAGGAAGCTTACCTCTGAACCATCCTGTGCCAAGTTGAAGTTTCTTTACAAAGTTTATCTCATCTTCTTCTGAGATATATCCCGATCCTTCTGGTTTTTGTACTTCCTTCCCTTTTGTAGAAGTTCTAAATACTGCTTCTTTGACTTCAGATGGTCCTCCTCTTCTCATTTCATATGCAGTTAGTATGCCATGAAGTTGCACCACAGTAAGATTTTGAAGATCCTGCTTTTCTTCAAGAGTAGAAACTTTTGACTTGAATTTTGCGGTTAGTGATCTTAAAATTTTCTCAACCAGAGTAGATTCGGTTATTGTTTCTCCCAGATTTCTCATATGATTTACAATATCATCAAGACGTAAAAAGAAACTTGCTATGCTCTCCTCATTATCCATTTTTAGATTCTCATATTGAATTCTGAGAGTTTGGAGTTTAGCACTTTTTACCTTTGCATCACCTTCATAACTTAGAATGATTTTTTCCAATATTGCCTTTGTTGTATTCAACTGCATGACTTTGAAAAATTCTGATTTAGTTAGACTTCCCAATAGAGCATTGAATGCATTTGCATTGGTTTCATAATTCTTTATTTCTGTCGAATTTGTTGGTACTGCAACTGGATATTGATATCCTCCTTCAACAACTTCCCATACATCTGCTCCCAGAGACTGAAGATAGGATCTCATCCTTGTTTTCCAGAAGATTAAATTGTTTCCATTACAGATCGGAGGCCTGATAGATGATGTTCCATCTTGATTTCTCATCTTACTTGATCTTCCTTCTAGTGGCTAAGCTTTTTCAGAAGGACCTGCTCTGATACCAATTGTAGGAAAAAATACTAAGAGGGGGGGTGAATCAGTATTTTGAGCTGACTGACAATTTTTTAGTTTTCCTTTCTCTTAAAACCATATGTTACATTACTGCATCCAACTTGTATGTCTAGAGATCTTATTATGTCTTTACTTAGATCATTGCATCATTCATAAGCAGTAAGCATGAACAGAAATAACAGAACAAACCATCAAACATAAGCAACACATATGAACACCAGGATTTAAGGTGGAAACCCAATTCGGGAGAAAACCACCACTGCTGTAATCTCAGTCTTCAATATTTATTATAAAGAAAACTTCTTACAATTTTATGCCGGTGCAGACTCATACCAGCATGCAGGCATCCACCTACAGAAAGCTACAACCTTCTCTCGTTTACCAGCCTTTCCTGGAAGGGAGCTACAACCCCCTGCTCTCGTTTACCAACTACCACTGGAAGGGAGCTACAACCCCCTCACTGAAGGCTTCGACCCTTAGATCTACTGCGAACCACGCTTCATCCACTTCCACACAACATACCTTGCAGGCCACCACATTTATTTATTTTCTTCAGAGGTTCAGCGATCTATTACCCATTCCATACAGATATACTTCAGAGTGAAGTATTCATTCACAACCCTTATACGTTCTTCATGATTTCGTCAGTTGATTGAACCAGGAATTAATCATCATCTGATCTAAAGATCTTGATCACTCATCAGATTTACAGGTGTGCCATAGATTCAGATATATCAGATTTTATTCATATAGATATCTCTAAAAGAGATTCGTTTATTATCGACCCTTTCGCACGCCCACCTCGTTCTCTATTTCTCTTCTCCTTATATATTTTTGCCTTTAGTAAAACCATGAGTCAAAACCACGAACCGCTAATGGTATTCCTGGACGGGGTCAAAATAGATAATCCAGCATATTAAAAATCGAGCCAATCCAAATTGAAACCCCAACCTTCATTCTTCCATGCACAAATCATCCCAAAGGTAGTCTTTTATCTCCGCCATATAATATTGTTTCAATTCGGGGGCTTCCTTCACACTTCATAACAAAATGTTTGAATTTTATAACTATAACCCCAATGGTTAAAAAAATCCGCAAATCTTAACCATGACCAACGCATTCATATGCATGGGCCCCAGTGTTAATGGTCATATCCATCCGACGATTGTTATCGCATCGCGCCACCTCATTTGATCAGACAGATATCGCTCGGCGAAGGTGCGCGAACAATAACACACGATGGCCTGCCGTATTTTGGTTAATCTTCGTGCATCTTCCTCATACGACCACCGTTTGATGGCTTCCCTCCAGATCAACAACACACAAAAATATCGCTGGGCATCCTGGATCGAACAATAACGCGCGATGGCGCGCAGTGACAAGCAGTTTTTTGAATTCGTACAGGGACGTGTGTCGCCCGTTCTATGGAATCGGAGCCAACCTCTTGAATACCGCTCAACCCGCAAAAGCGGTACGATATGGGCAATTCGCTTCCACAAATCCACTCGCGGTTTTTAAATAGTGATCAACCGTCCAATCAAATTCCCGCTCCGTACTCCAGGTTCCGTCTACAAATATATATGAACTATACCCTTCATGTGCAATAAATTAACAAATATCTCTTGGTTCCATATGAATTATATATAAACTTTAGACCTTTGAGAAATATGTAATGCGCTATATATGCTTTTATGTTCCAGCTTTAGAGTATCCTCCAGCGGGGTAGGCGATTCTCGGAATTTATTTATATATATATATATATGATGCCCGGCTAGGTAATGATTCCTGGAATAAGGTTTTATATATACATACATTGTCGATGTTTGTTTAACTGATCTTTAAGAATAGCGTCAATTCCTTTGTAAATGATTCGGCACTACATTTCTTAAGTTCAACTCTTTTGTACCCAACCTTCGGAATATTATAATATACACTTGCCCTGTAGGACCCATATCCTTATATCATCGCATCATATCGCATACTCGTTACTCTGCCTCTCTGTTTCTTCGCTGATTGCGACATGCGATCTCATCGCATCTCACATACAAATATCACATCGCATCGCAGCTCAATTGCATACTCTGCCTCTGTGTTTCTTTCGCCGATTGCGATATGCGATCTCATCGCATCGCAGATCAATGGCATACTATGCCTCTCTGTTTCTTTCGCCGATTCTGATGTGCGATCTCATCGCATCGCACATACAAATATTGCATCGCATCTTCATTACACTGCTTTGTCTGTTGACCTTTTTTCTTTGCCTTGATTTTCTCTTTTCGTAGTTACTGTTTCAGATGCTCCTTCTTTGCCAATTCCTTTGCCATCAATGACAACATTTCCAACACTCTATCCCAACGCAGCCTCTGCGCAACAAAGGTTGCCCCTGCGTCACTCTTAAGGCCTCTACGATGTCGTTGCATCACCTAGAAGGGTTTGTGTCACCCTCTACGTGGTCTCTGCGATGTTTTTGCATCACCTAGAAGGTTTTGTGTCACCCTCTACGTGGTCTCTACGTCATCTTAGTCTAGTTGTGTCCCTCCTACTAACCTCTATGTTGCCTGGTATGGTACGACTTCTCTTATGTATGTATTCTCGACCTCAGATCAGAACATCCCTTATCGATCTGCCCCTCACTAGCATTGCAAGCTCACTCGAAAATTCTCAGCAAACCAAACCCCAGAATTTCGACTTAGCTCAAGTCCTACTACTCTGTGTGTGTTCTCCAATTGACCCCAAGCCTTCCGTTAATACTTTTCTCATTGAGAAATCAATGGTGGTGATCTAATGACTAATTAACGACTAAGATTAGAGAAATCTTGATCCCCATTACTTAGAAAATTCTCACCACATGTGTAAATTAATTCACTTTAATTTTTCAATTTTCCTAAGTTAGACTTAGGGTCCCCATTAAAAATTTTAATTAGTTGAATAATTATTACACTAGTTGGAATTTCTCCAAACAATTTCTAGGTCTTGGAGATCTCATGTGTTTTAGCCCCTCGAGAAATTTTCAGAGCTAGAGCACATTTGATGCTACCCAAGTTTCAGAGGTAGAGTACACATGGAGGATTTTTGCACTGTATCATCCCATGGGGCAGAGGCCTACTTATATGTACCTTCAATCATATTTCCAAATAGAGAAAGAGAGTGAAGTGGCCTCACCTTCCAGGTGGTTTTTATCCCAAAAGGGTTTCTTAGAGCACATTTTTTGCCTTATGTGTGTGTGTGTGTGTGTGTGAGATTATTTTGTCGTTATATATTTTTTTTCATAAGTTCCATTCGCATGCTTTCACTTACAATTAAATCTACAAATATTGAAGTTTAATAAAACTATAATAATGTAGAATTTTAAATTTTTAAAATAATATTATCAGATCTATTGTGATGAACTGTCTAGCGGAATATCCATGATATTTTACAAGTTATTTGGTATCACAGCAGGTTCCTTTAGGTATTTTTGGATATTTGCAGGAGATTTATGTTGGTGGGGTCGAAGATCATAAAACCCTAATCATGGCCTAAAAATATGTAAATGACCCTCGTGATCCTCCAAAGATGAGGTTTTCATGGTCGGAACAAAACACAGACATAAATCTCAATGTAAACTTCACCATGGTGGCCTTGAGTAATAAGCTTGGGATATTTGGAGAAGATGGGGGTTCAAATGCAGAGGAAAAATTAGAAGGGGGATCGGGAGATTGGGAATAAATGGAGAACCAGTCTAAGAAATCATTTGGAAAATATAAACCTAGTTCGAGTGTCATGAATCATTCCCTGTTTAAAATGGAAGAAAATTTTGATAGAAATTCGTACGACGACAATATTTACGCTCTGAAGTTGAAGCATAGTTGCAGCAACTGCAACTTTATTTCAGTGTCCATCAGATTTAGGAAGAGAAAAAATCTCGTTTATGCAGCTGAAATTAGAGGTTCATGCACTGACTTGGTGGGAGAGCCACACAGAAACGTCGAGGTTGGAGGGAGAACCTCCAATGAAAAAGTGGGAGAATTTAAAAACCCTCATTAAGTCACATTTTTATCCCATTGGGTATGTGGAGGACCAGTGGATCTGGTGGCATCACTTCAAGCAAAACCTAGGCCAAAGTGTTGTCATGTAGGAGTGCACTATGGAATTCACAAAGATGGCTATAATGTTGGGTATATCTCCAAAGAACCCAGATTTACTCCTTAAGTATTTGGGGGGTCTGCACTACCATCTGCGTGAGAAAGTGATGTTATTCAAGCCCAAATCCGTGGACGAGGATTGTGTACATGCACAATACCTGAAGAACATAGGCATGAAGAGAGCATAATAAAGTGGATCGAAGCAGAAGGAGCAACATGATTCATATAAGGAGGGAAAAAAGAAGAAAAAGGGGGAAAATATGAAAATACGATAGCCACAACACACTAGTGAAAAGATCCTATCAACCACTGCAACATTGATTTCCATACAAATGAGAACTGATGGAAGTTGCATCCAGAGCTAAACTATAAGAAAAAGAAGAAATATAATAGGAAGAATAATCTCATGGCCACGAATTCGTGAAAACAAGTTGAAAGAAACTCAGACATGGATGAGAAGATCATTCATACATTAGTGCAGAAGGAGGTGAATCTAAGTAGCCTTCAGCAACAGGAAGAGAAATAAATGACCAAACGCTTCCATATAAAGATACAGGTCAAGAAGACAAATATTGATGCTTTATTTGACTCAGAATCACAGGTGAATCTCATTGCAGTAGATCTATTCAAGAATTTGGGGTTGAAAGTTTGTGATCATCCAAATACATATACATTGGGATGGGTAAATAAGGATGTAGAGTTGAAGGTAACAAAACAATGAAAAATTAGATCTTCTATCAATGCTTATTTAATTGATGAAGTAGATCTAGATGTGGTTCCCCTTGACATATGTGGAGTCATGTTTGGGATTCCATACGCATACATTCATGATGAAATATTCATGATTAGATCCAACTAGTATCATCTTGTCAAGGATGGAAAAAATTTCATCATCAATTTGCACAAAGGCAAGTCGAAATTTTCACTAGTATGTTCCAACCAATCCAAAAAATTGATCAGTTCCAAAAATAAGTATGTGTTATTATTTTTAAGAGAAATTCAGTCTATGAGGATTCAATAAGAGGTAAGGAACCCATAAAGAGGTGTCCTAATAAAAACAAATAATAATTGGAGGAGTTCTTACAAGCATACAATGACGTGTTCCAAGAGCCTAAAGGGTTACCACCTAAGAGAGAAGTAGAGCATGAGATCCAACTATTTCCAGACTCCCCTTTAACTGTTGGTCATTGAAATTTTCTTGTTTTACCTTATCCTTACCCTAAATTATCTTACCTTAACCTCTGTTCTACAACATGAATGAAGCCTTTCACATATGTTTCTAGTTCATTTTAATCAATTGTTGGATATTGGTTATGAAAGCTTATCATTGATTAAAAAGGTTAAATAGGTTTATGTTTCTTTCACGTAATTCATTATTCACATTAAATTATGGATTGAAAAGTAATGGTCATTAATCGAATTCAAAGTGGTTGGTACATGATCCTGGCATTCTTGTACTAATTCTGGTTCCTGCACCACATGTGGACAAGTGACCCATTTTGATGAAGATTAGCTGTGAAGTGCACCATAGTTGTCAAAGGATAAATGGTGTGCACCTATCATTGAATATTTGTTTCATTTCTTGTATAGGGTTTGGGGCATTACGAGGATTCCAAAGATGGAGGTCGGCAACCAACTGTTTCATTTTTTTTAGCTATTTGATATAGTTGAGAGCCGGTGAAACATGTATAAATTAGGGTTTTGTAATAGGATAGGTTGGAGATACTGTGGAATATTTTGGCACAAATGTATTTTTTTAAAGGTTTGTATCACCAAAAACCTCAAGGGCTGGATCCATCATTTTTTAATGTACACTTGCAGAGACATTAATAATAAGGATTTAATGCTAGTTTATATATATCACTCCTGTTATTTCTTGTAATGGTAAATTTGCTCATATAAGTCCAGCGTTTTCTTAAAATGGAAACAACTTTTCTTGAAAGAAAAAAATTGAAATGAAAGGAAGTTGAATTATGGGGTATTGTAGGGAAGCCGGGAAAGATAATCAGCTCTAATTCCTGTTGGAAATATGATGCAGAGTGTTGTCCTTGATGGCAACCCACTGAATGAAGATGAAGACATGCGACTATTGACATGTGTTGTCCTTGTTGGCAATCCACCTGATGAAGTTATGCTTGACTTGATGGACTTGGTAAATGATGTAAATCTGATGTGATATATTGTTGAGTGTTGTCCTTGAAAGGCAACCCACTTGATGAAGATAATGAAAACTTACTTGATGAAGTTGTGCTTAAGAGAATGTGTTCCTGATGAAGAAAATAAGATGTTTCTACAGTGTGTACAGAAGGCTATGAAGAAAAGATTTCAGAAATGTACTCAAAGTATGATGAAAAAGAGTATGTCTCTTGGTATACGCGGATTGGCCTAGGGGAAGTCGCGTATGCACGCGGAAAAGAACGTGCCAAGTCGCGTATGGGCTAAAGCGCTCAAAAGGTACAAAACCAAGGGTAACCACCATGGTATTGACCCATTGTATTGGGTAATGATCCGCCTAATTGACCCCGTCCAGGTAGTTTTGGGCTCGTGGTATTGTTTTGGCCCATGGTATTGAAAAAGGGGGCTCATGGTATTGAAAAAGGATAAACATATATAAGGAGAAGAAATTCATTGTGCAAAACATGAGTGTGGGTGCAAGATGTCTGAGCTTGAATGAATACTTCTCTCTGAAGTATATCTGAATGGAAAGGGTTACACTTGAATGATAAATCTGAATGTATGATGCACCAATGATGAAGAAGGGGATCTAGATCTGAATTGCTCTTGTATTTGCTAGATCTGATTATGGAAGGCTTAGATCTGTGATGAAGCGAGCATCTAGGCGAACATCTGTCTGAAGCAAAAGGGTAGATCTGAACTGAATATCTGATCTGATGAAGTATGCTGCTCTGTAATGATTGAAGATCTATACGCTACTTCGCCGCGGAGGAAGCGCGTATATACGCAGCTTCAGCGAAGAGAAAGCGCGTATGCGCAATAAAATATACACTGATGTATACGCTGGTTTGTGTGGACGGAAGCGCGTATATACGCGACATCAGTAAAGGGAAAGCGCGTATGCAAACTAGGGTTTGCTGAAGCAAGGGGTATGAAATATCTGATCTGTTCTGCTGTGTTTCTGCTATCTGATCTGTGTTGATATGTATCTGTTGATGATGTATGTTTGTGCTTAAAAGTATGAAAAGGGTTCAGTCCGGAAATATGATGAATTGTGGCCTGCAAGTTGTGTTCTATTGAAGTTGTTGGATCCAGTGTGAAAATTGATGAAACGTGGTCCAAGGTGGTGCTGAGGGTTGTAGCCTTCAGTCAGGGAGTTGTAGCTCCCTTCCAGGTGAGGCTGGTAAACGAGATCGGGGGGTCGTAGCTCCCTTCCAGGAGAGGCTGGTAAACGAGTCAGGGGGTCGTAGCTCCCTTCCAGGAGAGGCTGGTAAACGAGCGCAGGTGGGTGCCTGCGTGCTGGTCAAGTCTGCGCCAGCACATATGTTGAAAGATGTTTTCTCTATAATAAAATATTGAAGGCTGAGCAACTGCAGCGGTGGTTTTCTCCCGATTTGGGTTTCCACCTAAAAATCCTGGTGTTCATGTGTGATGCTTTGTGTGATGGTTTATTCTGTTCTTACTGCACATGTTTACTGCTCATTGAATATCTGATGAATAAATGATGGAAGGGTTTAAGTGAAGATTTAATGACATAAATAGATATCTGTGTATACGCGAGTTTCGTAAAGGGTATCCGCGTATATACGCAAGTCTGGTTCAGGAAAGTAGCGTATGCGTTTTAGAAGCAAGAAAAAGTGAAAGTTTTGAATATGCAGTAAATACTGTTTCACCCCCCCCCCCCCCCCCTCTCAGTATTTTCCCAACAATTCCATGACAAAACTTCTGAAGAAAGAAAAACGAGGCGTAATTGCACAATTATGCTCACTAGAGGTTCAAACATCAAAATCATCTATTTCTCTAGATCTCCAAAAAGTATTGGAAAATCATTCCAAGGTGTTTGAGGCTCCCAAAGGACTCCCACATGTTCTTTGATTACAGGAAGTGCTCCTCCAAAAATCAGGCCTTACAGATATCCTTATGCTCAAAAGAGTGAGATTTAACGTATGGTTGCAGAAATGCTAGAGGCTGGTATAATTCAACCTAGTCAAAATTATTTCTTTGCTCCAATATTTTGGTGCACAAAAAGGATGGATCATGGCATATGTTTTTGGATTATATAGAGCTCAACAAGCTCACTATTAAAGATAAATTTCCCATCCTCGTCATTGATGAATTATTGGATGAATTACATGGAGCAATTTACTTCACCAAGTTGGATCTTCGTTCTGGATATCATCAAATTAGAATAAAGACTAAATAGCATTCAAAACTCATGAGGGTCATTATGAATTTGTCTTCATGCCTTTTGGCCTTACTAATGCACCTTCCACATTTCAAGGTTTGATGAATTCCATTTTAAAACCCTTCCTTAGAAAAATTTTGTTAGTATTTTTTAATGATATACCGATCCAGATTTATGAAGGAACACAATAATATACATAAATAAACATAAACACAGAGATGAAATGGAAATAAAACTTCATTTCATTAAAATCAAATAACTGAAATATGATAACAGATGTAATGGAAATAAACTAGCTAGGGCGTTGGTAGCTTATCTCTGAGAAGAGATGTGGCAGCTACAGGCCTCTAAACTATGTTGCAATGAGGCTCAAAGGCCTATTTATTGTTGAGAAACAATATAAAACCCTAAATATCCAAAAACCTAACCCTAGGATATGAAGCGCCAAAACTATGGGCCTCATTTGGGTAAATTGGTACATCAACTTTCCGGGGATGTAACTTTGGCATATCATCTCTTTTTGACGCGCTCAATACCTTGTTAGAAATATATATATGAGGACTAGAAATTTTTATGTGAGAAAAATTGAAGGAGCATCCATGTTGCTCCTGTTTTTCCCAAAAAAATGTCGTTTAGGGCCTCAAAACGACTCTGGAAGTTCAGGACTCGAAAAACTACTAAAAATAGTAAGTTGTGTTGAAACTAAAAAACTGAAAGAAATGATGGTGGGGGTCCAAATGGAATAGGTGGGTAGCCACCAATAGCCACCTAGATCATTCCTCCCCCCTTAAGAAGAAATTGTCCCCATTGCGTTGAGTTCCTCCATGATATGAGGCAAATCGTGTTGAACTTGGTATTGGATTTGTTGACGATGTCATGGAATTGCTGGCGGATGTGTTGGATGCATTCAATAAATTTGGTTGCTTTATCAACCTCAGACAATACATGTGTATATTATGTCTATGTGGTCTCATGAGGTATGTCAACATCAGGCGACGACGTGCCTAGGGTCAAATCAATGGAGTGCTTGACCTAACAGTGTAGAGGAACCTATGTGGGTGAGGAGAAAATGTCCTTGTATTCCTCCGCGACTTTGTCCATATGTTATTGTTGTGCAAGGGAGCCCTGTTTTAAGGTTGTGGCCACAATCTTGTTCTTTCCCTATGGGCGAATTTTAATGAAAATAAATTTCTTGGTTTGAGAAACAATCTTGTTGCGTTGTTTTGCAGTATTCAAAGAGATGGTAGGAGGCGGTACTACCTCCGGTATCCTGTACAATTTATTTCCCAAAGTAATAACAACATAACGAGGCCTATACTCATACACAACATGTCGCTTTCACAAGTATGGTTGGCCCAATAATACATCAGACACATCAAGAGGAGCAACATCACACAGTACCTCATCTGTGAATGGCTTGTTGTTGTACGAAAGGCGACACTGCTGGTGGATGCAGAGATATTTTCCTTGGTGAAGACACCTAATGGTATACAGTTGTGGGTGTTCTATGGTCGATAGGTCGAGCCACTTCATGACCTCTACTGAAATGAGGTTCTTTTGGCTTCCGTTATAGACAAGGAATTGCAGTGGAGAAACCTTCACCCACATCTGTGAATGGAAGAGGCGCTCCCCCTCCTCTGGATCCTCGAGATCCTCCCTCTGGAGCTTGGTGGTGGCAACAATCACACTGGGATCAGCATCAACGATCTTATTCCATTTGTCATCGCCCTTTTCTGGTTTTGACTCACGATTAGAACATGCATCTGATTCGAGTGCCTTCGGTTCTGTCACCAGCGACTGTTTGGCTCGACACTCGTTTGTGTTGTGAGTGAGGTTGTTATCAAATTCACACCACTTCCCCATGTCCTTCTTTGAATTTTTGGTTTTGTTCAGAGCCGCCCTGCTTTGGCTTTGCCCCTTATTCTACGGCTCATGGGCACCTTTCCCTAGCTTCGGATTCGCGGATCCAAAGTCTCGCTTCTTCTACTTAAATTTCTGCTCAATCTTGGCAGCATAGCGATATGTCATGCCAAGCGAGGTAATGTCGAGGAAATCCATTTCCTCCTTAATTTATTTGTGCAAACATCTGTGGTACTTGAGCACCAAACGTATCTCTGAATATTTAAGACCCAACTTTGTCCATAAGGTATGGAAAAAAATTGTTATTTCATGCACATATTGATCCCTTAGTTGCCGCAATGTGGTCCATTGGATGTACTTGTCCTCATATCTCCCCACAGGGTAATATTGTTCCTTGATTTCATCTTGGAAAAAATTTCAAGTGGTTGCGGCCGAGAACATAGAGGGTTCCCTCTCGTCCTTCTACTCACAGTAGGTTTCCCACCAGTCTTTGACATGGGGGGCAGCTTTAAGGAGTGCAAAAGTAATATTTTCTAGGTTGGAGAAATCATGGACCAAGAAATACCGTTCCAAAAAATTCAACCATCTATCTATGGCGTTTGCATCTATCTAGCCTTCAAATATAGGAATGTTGAAGTTGACATGTGCCTTGAAAGGAGAGGCAACACCAGAGTGGTTGTTGGATGTAGATCCGCAGTTGATGGGCAGTCGTTGAAGGATCTGGGAAAATTTATCCATCATCGTGTTCCTTTGTTTCTCAAGGGCCTCCTTGAGAAATAATTTGATAGGATATCCTGCTCCCTCGTCTTTATTTTATTCCTCCATGGGAGGTCGTCGAGGTTTGCGAGGTTGATATTGCAAGGGTTCAACCAGATCGAGCCCTAACTCTTTATACCCTAACCTCGTAGGGGACATTCAAAGAAAAACAGAAAAAGAGAAGACCGCTTTGATACCAATAATCCGGATTTATGCAGAAACGCAATAATATACAGAAATAAACATAAACATAAAGATGCAATAGAAATAAAATTTCATTTCATTAAAATCAAATAACTAAAATATGATTACAAACATAATGGAAATAAACTAGCTAGGGCATCGGTAGCTTATGTCTGAGAAGAGATGTGGCAGCTACAGGCCTCTGAACTATGCTAAAATGAGCCTAGAAGGCCTATTTATTGTTGAGAAACAATGGAAAACCCTAAACATCTAAAAAC
Organism: Pinus albicaulis; assembly: GCA_034641835.2. Lineage (NCBI taxonomy): Eukaryota > Viridiplantae > Streptophyta > Pinopsida > Pinales > Pinaceae > Pinus > Pinus albicaulis. The sequence continues at coordinate 2,068,480,335 of CM076575.1, read as the reverse complement.
CTAACCCTAGGAGAGGAAGTGCCAAAATTATGGGCCCCGTTTGGGTAAATTAGTACTTCAACTTTCCGGGGACGTAACTTTGGCATGTAATCTTTGTTTGACGCGCTCAATACCTCGTTATAAATATCTATCCAAGGACTAGAAATTTTTATGTGATAAAATTCGAAGGAACATCCATGCTACCCCTGTTTTTCCAAAAAAATGTTGTTTATGGCCTCAAAACGGCTTCAGAAGTTCGGGACCCAAAAAATTGCAAAAAATAGTAAGTTGTGCTAAAACTAAAAGACTGAAAGAAATGTTGATGGGCGTCCAAATGGAATAGGTGGGTGGCCACCAATATCCACCTGGATCATATACTAATATACAACAAGTCTTGGAAGGATCATGTTCAACATGTAGACAGGGTGCTCAAACTATTGGAGGAGAAACAATTATATGCAAAAACCTCCAAATGTTTCTTTTGAGTACAGGAGGTGGAATATTTGGGTCATATTGTATCTCATAAGGGTGCTAAGGTATACCCTAAAAATTTAAATGCATGAAGGAATGGAAAATCCCCACAACCATAAAGCATCTTCAAGGATTTCTGGGTTAACAGGGTATTATCACAAGTTTGTTAAGAATTATTGGAGAATATCAGCACCTCTAACATCATTGTTGAAGAAAGATGCATCTTCTTGGACTCTAGAAGCAACTAAGGCCTTTGAACATATTAAATATGCAAAGTGCCAAGCATCGCTCTTAGCTATGCCAGAGTTCAAAAAAAAATTTATTGTGGAATGTGATTCCTCGGGAAATGGAATTGGTACGGTTTTAATGCAAGAAGGAAGACCCATTTCTTTTGAAAGTCATCCAATCAAAGGAAATTATTTACAGAAACCTCTTTATGAGAAGGAAATGTTGGCAATACTATATGCTCTAAAGACATGACGACCTTACCTAATAGGAAGACACTTCAAGGTAAAGATCATGATAGTATTAAGTACTTTTTGAAACAAAGAGTATCCTCAGAAGAGCAGCAAAAATGGGTCACAAATATGTTGGGTTATGACTTTGAAATCATCTAAAAAAAGGGAAGAAAAATTTTGTTCTAGATGCACTCTCAAGAAAGGATGAGGATATGGAAACATTGCTTTGTTCCATTTCTATTATCCAACCTGAGTGGATAACCAAAGTAAGGGATGAATGGAAGAATGATGAAGAGGTGTGGATACTCATTCAAAATTTGCAGCAAGATCCTAGTACATCTAAAACATTTATCTAGAAAAATGATTCATTATGGGACAAAGATCACTTATATATTTGTAAGAATTCCCAACTCAAACAAAATATTATTTTGGAATTGCACACCTCTCCCTTAGGAGGGCACTCGGGATTTTAAAAAACTTACCAAAGGGTCAATAAGGAATTTTTTTGGGATGGTATTAAATATGATATTCAAAATTTTGTGGCATAATGTTTAGTTTTCCAACAAAATAAAGTTGAGACAATTAAGACCCCAGGTTTGTACAACCTTTATCCACTCCAAGTCAATATTGGGAGGAGGTTTCAGTGGATTTTATCGCAGGTTTACCCAAGTCCGAAGGAAAGACTTTCATCATGGTGGTAGTTGACAGACTTACCAAGTATGCACACTTTTGTGGATTATCTCATCCATTTAAAGTCAATACAGTTGCTACTACATTTATGGAAACAATTCATAAGCTACATGGAAACCCAAAGATCATTGTAAGCGACAAAGATCCCATTTTTACAGGAAATTATTGGATAGAATTATTTTCTTGTTTGGATACTCAATTAGCTCATAGCTCATCATATCATCCTCGATCTAATGGAAAATATGAGATAGTGAACAAATGTTTGAAAGGATATATTTGTTGCTTTGTATCTGATAAACAAACACAATGGGTCAAGTGGTTACCTCTGGCTGAATGGTGGTATAACACTTCCTTCCATACTACAGCAAAAAATTATCCCATTTATGGCACTTAATGGATATCATCCATCACAATGTCTTGAAGAGAAAATTCTAAGATTCAAGCAATGGAATATCACATCGAGCATTAACAACAAGTTCTCCAACTCTTAAAGGATAACCTCACTTTGGCGCAAAATCAAATGAAACAATAGTCAAATCAACATTGTAGCGAAAAAAGTTTTGATGTAGGCGACTGGGTATTTTTACGGCTACAACCATACAAACAAATGTCCCTCAAGCAAGCTAAGAAGGATAATAAATTATCACCAAAGTATTATGGTCCTTACAAGGTGTTACAAAATATTGGTACTATGGCATACAAATTAGAGCTTCTTGCATCTTCCTGAGTGCACCTAGTTTTCCATGTTTCATGATTAAAGAAGGTTATAGGTGACAAGCTCCCAGTTCAAACAATATTTCCATAACTTGATGAAGAAGGAAAAATTATATTGGAACCTGAAGCAGTCACAGAAACAAGAACTCAACAGCTACAAAATATATCAATTTCAGAGTACCTCATCAAGTGGAAGAACTTACCCATTGAAGATTTGACATGGGAGGATGAGAATTTTATACATAAGCATCCATAACTACTCAAGTGTTGAGGAAAACACTTGTTTGAAGGAAATGGGCATGTTAGGTCCCTATAATACTAGTGTATCCCCTTATTTTTATTGTTAGTATAGCCCCCTTATTTTTATTGTTGTGCCCATGTAGTCCCCATATTGTTATTATTGTGCCCCATAGAAGCCCACTATTATTATTGTTGTGCCCTTGCATTGTTATTGCTATGTCGGCTAGGATTTTATTGTGACCCATTGGACTCCTATATATATAAAGGAGGTTTTGTCATTTGTATCATCCAATAAATGTCCATTTATGTAATGTAAAGTAGGTTTCCCCCTTGAACAGGTTGATTTCTATGTCGTTGAACTATATTTTCTTCTATTTTGTGAGCTGGTTTCATAGCAAGAACATAATCCACCCAAGAAAATCACAATTAAATTCCCTCAAGCTCAAGATGTGTAGATACAAATTGTCTTAACTAACAAAGAGGAGATGATAGTTGAGTTTTAGAAGAGAAGGGTTAGTTCTGGAACTGGAGGAGGTACTTTTGGATGATACCCAATTGAATCCATAGATAAATGCTAGAATTGACAATGTAATTGATGAGGCAGCTAACCTAAGAGATATACTCGTCGTCTGAGATAAGCCTGAAGACCTTGCACAGATAAAACTAAGCTATCAATATGATAGCTAGAGGATAGTCTGATATCATGAATTTAATGAGCCTGGAGAAAATCCCACATTCGGTTCTACTCCTTACACCATTAACTTTCATAATGACTAAGGCCATTAAAGTAATCAATATTTGGAAGGTGAGGTGAGAGTTGAGATTCAATTGTCAATAATTCCCTATACTTAGGGAATGTGAAGAGATAGGGAGTAAATGTATTTCATGGGACATTTCATCACAGGGGACTACAATAGCCTATAGTTTACTCCCCAATTTTGTATCCATTCACTTAATGTTCAAAATGAGAGGGATGGGGTATAGGATAAACTTTATAACTTTGGGAATTGAAATAGTTTGGAGAGGGATCATGGGATGCATTTCCAACCATGGAATCCATTTACTTTAGTTTTACCAGCTTAGGGAGAACAATATAGGTTGACTTGTATGTTGGCTTTCATGTTTTGGAACCTAAGGAGGTGAAACAAGGATTTAAGAGCGAATATTTCAAGGGCTCTAGATATTCTTTGTAGCAGGAGTTTGAGATGGCTATCTTTGGATCAAGTGCCTTTGTAAAAGTGTTGAATAGTTAGGAGAGAGTCCCCAAAAATTGTCAAATTTTGAATATTCAAATCTTTAGCCAAGATTAGACTAAAGAAGAGGCCGTACATCTCAAATTGATTATTAGTCATGTGTACCGAAACCCGGGAATATATAATGGTTAATTTTCCATCAGGGTTATGAATAACCCCTCCCCTTCTTGCAACCCGTCAAACAATCGTTCTTACTTGAAATATGAACATATTATATTATAAAACTGATTCAAAAGCAAGAAAAAAATGGAGTTGCATATTCGTTATCAAAGGTTGGGCACTAGGGAGATCTACTACAAATCTTATTCCAATGACTCATATCAAGGGTCTAAAAAAATTCTATTCTCACAAGTTACTCTATTGGTTGTGGAATTTTGTTGTTTTTCACTATTAAAACAGATAAAATTTCAATCGTTGTTGTGGACATATTAGTTAATATCCAACTCGAAAAGTCTTTGTTAACAGATGCAATACAAGGAGATATGAGAAAGTCAATACAGTGGAGAATGATGTTTTTGTTGAGATATTTTGCCATATGTAAACAATCTTATTATTTAATATAAAAAAACACATTGTCTTTTTCTTATTGGAAAAATAAATAAAAAGAAAAAGAAAAAAGAGAAAAAAATAAGATTTACTTTAATGCATATATATATATATAGTAAAAATAGAAAATTAATATTATTTTTTCTAAAAATATAATGTTTATGCTCATATATTTTTTCATATGTAAATAGTATTATTATTTAATAGAAGAAGTATGTTGGTTTTTTCTTATTGGAAAAAAAGAAAGAAGAAGAAGAAAAAGAAAAAAAATGAAGAGAAAGGGAAAACGGTAACCTTGCTATGCATAATCAATCAATCCCTCAATCTTTCTATGCATACCACCCACATGCAGGAGACCAGTGAAAGCAAAAGACACATTCGCTTCGATAGAAGAAATGTCAACCTCTTCTTAGGAGATTTAGGCTCCATGACTCTTAACAGCAACATTGATCAAATGTATTACCATTTCACTAATATACTTTCCAATACCATTAGTAAGTTCTCTAACAAGACTTCATTTAAGCAAAATAATAGAACTTCCAATCCATGGTATGAAAAATATTGTAAGATTGCCAGGAAAGCGATCAGAGACACTCCTAATGAAATCATTAAGCTCCAGAATATCAATATATACAAAGATCTCATTAAGAGGAAGAAGAGGTCATATATTATTAAAAGACGAGATCACCTTCTCCACATTTCTAAAGTCCTGCCCAGAAAATTTTGGCAGAATGTGCTTGTTCGTAAAACTAAAGATAATCATTTTATCCCCTTATAAAATTGGGACAAGTATCTTAAGAAGTTGTGTGACTCTACGGACATTATGGGAACCTCCTTAAACACTCCTATTAAGGAGGAAGTATTTTGTATGGAAGATGTTGAGTCTAGAATTAATAAGCTCGCTAATGGGAAAGCCAAAGATATTGAAGGATACCAAGATGATGTCTTTAAAATGGGAAGATCTATCCTCATTTCTCATCTCCACAAGCTTCTTAATTTGGCTATAAAACATGGCTTCCCTCAGCTTTGGATGCAAATCCTTATTGTGCTTATCTTTAAAAATGGGGACACGAGGGTTCCTTCCAACTACAAGACCACTATGATTAACCACACCATGGCCAAGATTTATGGTCTTATTTTGGAAAATAAGCTTAGCCATTGGCTTCAAATCCAGGGCAAAAGAGCTAAAGGAAAAGTTGGGTTTATTAGACATCACTCGACTATCGACCATCTTGTCACTCTCAAAATCATTGCGTAGGAATGTCATAACGATAAATCTGATCTCTTTTGTTGTTTTGTGGATTTTAGAAAAGCTTTTCACATTGTTCCTCGTGATAGTATTTGGGAAAGACTTGCAGAGATCATGGTTCCTCTTGAGGTGAGGTTTTTTGTGATCCATCTCTGCGAGACTGTCACTACCAAGCTTAAGAACAATGAAGAGTTGTCTAAAGACAATAAACACAATATCAAAGTTAAGCAAGGGTGTCCACTATCCCCTACCCTTTTTGGCATATACATAGATAAGCTAGAAGAATGTCTGGAAACTGCGGGATGCAAGGGCACCAAGCTTGCTAGTGTAATCATTACTCTTCTCCTTTATGTTGATGATATTGTTCTTCTTGCAAAAAGCCATGATGACCTAGACAATAAAGTTAAGACTCTTCATGTCTACTGCTCCAAGATGGGTATGACAGTTAATACCGACAAGACTAAATTCATGATCATTAAATCCAAAAAGATCACCCGTGGTAGTTTTGTTTATAATAACCAGTGCTTAGAGCAGCTTCTTATAAATATTTGGCTATTGACTTTCCTCATCAACTCAACTGGAATTATAGCATCGAGAAAAGGAATATTGGAGGCTAGACATTTTATTACGAGCTTGAAAACAATTGTAAGTCAGTCAATCTTTGCATTTGGAGTAAAAATAGGTTCCTTTTTGAAACTCTCGTCACCCATGTTGTCTTAGACAGATGTGAAGTTTGGGGTTGCAGTATCTCCGTAGAGTCATGGAGGAAGATTGAGATGATTCAAAAGCAATTCATAACTTACAACCTAAATATCAAGGGAAATACTCCCTATCTTATCCTCTTGATTGAAGCTGGTATATCCCCCATTGAAAGTATGACTATGTTTAGATATTTGATGTATAAGAAGAAACTTTATAGCCTGGAATCCATAAGGCTCCCTAAAATTGCTTTTAACTCTAGTCAAAACCCCCACCTTCGCCTCAAGTGCGGGTGGCATAAGGATGCCCAGTATTGTCTCAACCATTGGGGAATTAAGGAGGAGATCAATATGGGAAGCAATGATAGTATCAAAAATACTAATACCTCCAATTTTAAGGACAAGTTGTGGGAGGATAAGGAGTTGGAGGGTAAAAGGAAGCTAAGATACTATAAGGAGGTGAAAAACCCCACCCTTGATAACCAGAATTATCTCTTTGTGTTGACCAACACTAAGAAAAAAATGAACATCGTTAGGATAAGAACTAACTCTCATGAGCTTCGAAGTGAGACTGGGCAGTGGTTGTTAGTATGAATCCTTTGTCGAAGTGTACGAAAAAGGACCACTTTAGCTACGCATAACTAATAGCCCTAACAACAAAAGTGGCTGCCAATATCTTCAGATCTGTGATTAGTTAGACAAGAAAATAGCTGCAAAACACCAGATCTATGTATGGAAAGACATTAAGCAGTAAAATAAAGGGTTTTCTCCATGCATCCAACAGACAAGACAAGAACACAATTTTTTGAAAGAATTTTTATATTACAGGGCACCTGGGAGGAAAACAAGAAGGTGTATCCAGCTCTCCTCAATGGGATGGGTTCTTTGTAGTCCTCGGCACTTCAGATCTAAGCTTTCTCTCTCTAGTAGGTGTAGAAAACCCAATGCAAAAATGAAGCTCAATGGGAGCAAATGATGAAAAATGAGACCAAGTGTATAGATCCAGAGTGATCTAATAGGCAACAAAAGGTGAAGAATGGTAGGGAAAACCCTCCTATTTATAACAAAATATTGGGTCATTCTAGATCTTGGTGCATGGGTTAACCAGATCTAGATCCACTTTTTATGGAATATTTTATTATATTTGTTGGAGGAAAAGGTATTTGACTTGGGTCAAATCCCTTAATTTGTCAAAAATAAATAAATAAATGATTTATTTATCTTTGATTTATTTATCTTTTTAAGGAAGCAGTTAGAATATAATCAAATAAATAATTATTTATTTAATTATTTAAGGAAGTGGTTGAAAGATAACTAAATAAATAATGATTTATTTAATTATTTGTGGGTGATTTGGTCATATTTAACAAGGAATATTATCTAAATAAGGTTTAAATAATTATTCCTAGAAAATAATAAGATAAATAAAGGTTTATCTAATTAATTTCTTTGATTTGGGTTAAACATGACTGGGAATAATAATTAAATTATGGTTTAATTAATTATTCCATGAGGAAAATCAAACAAATATAGGTTTGTTTAATATTTCCTTTTGGGGTTTCCTGTTTTAACATAGTGAAAGCAATTTTACTTAGGGTAAAACTAGTCTTACATGGTGTACTTGGGTCCATCTAATGATAATAGGTTAGATGAACAAAAAATGGTGTAACAGATTTCCCCCCAGCGTGCGAGTGTCAGGAGCAAATCGTATGACCGAAGTACGTTGTAAGAACACAATCACTAGACAACAAAAGGGATGTCAGAGAGAGAAATGTAAGGTAGATAGTGTGCTGAAGGACTAGACCCTGAGGAGACGAGACTCGCAGGTGCAACAAGTCTTTGTTTATGAGAGGGTACCTGTGCTGTAGGCGGCGGGGGAGGCATACCGATGCCCGCTGAGACAAAGTACAAAAGAATAGTGTGTCCAGTAAACAAGGGACCGAACCATAAAGTACAGCTGGCATAATCATGAGCCAGATAAAAAATACAATGAGGAATCCCACATACATGCTATGCCTGGGATAACAGCCAGGACTTGTACAATAATATCTGAGTACATGAGATACGAATACAACCCAAATGCCCCCTGTAAATGGGGAAGGGCTCACAAAATCTGACTGATACATGCAAGTCAAAGAGGCGCTGCAAGTGGCGATGGCCAACATCATCAAATATCTGGAGCTGCATCGAAGGCTGCAAAAAAGAGGTCATCCGGGCATGTGGGGGGCTACCTGCAGGGCCACCCCCTCATGAGGGTTGAAACATCTCACACACACCCGGGAATCATCAAGAGCTGCTGCGGGATCACTGGACCATCAAGTATACGAATCTCGATCATGCTGAAAAGAGCTGGAGAAACAATCAAGCCAAAGGGAAAGAAGGCATCTCTTTGCCTGATCCAAGGCACCGAACAAGAGTGGAAGCTGGAGCCAAGGTACACTGCCCTCTAGACCTGGCTTCCGGAATGAAAGAGCTGATGTCGACAGAAGGAGGTCCACCATAGTTGAGGCAATGAGAGACCCTCAACTAAGGCACGAGAGAAAAGAGTAGAGCGACGGACAGACTGACACTAATGATGAGAGTGAAGTGGAAAGGACTGAGTAGCTAATGGACGAATTCCCTTGCTAGAGCATAGAGGGCATGAATGACATGGCAGCGACTGACACAACATCATCAGGGATGGGGGACAGTGGAACTGAAGGTCATAATGTGCGACATAAGAGAGAGACCAAACAATGACGGATGGAGGGCTATAGTGGGGTACAAAGGGACTCGGTATAGACTCCATGGAGGGAATGATGACTCAACTTGGATGTTCTAAACAAGGGCAACTCGATGGTGCTGCCACACAGTAAAGGCCCAATGGGGGACCATGAAAACATGAGTTCAAAGTGGGAACTCATGATGAAAATCGACACGAACATGGGCAAGTATGGGGGTGAAGTGATGCCCCAAATACAAGTGTTGTAAGTGAGAAAATTCGATTTAAAGCAGAAGTGGAGTGGCCCTTCTTGGACAAAATGGGTCCGGGTGAAGCGGCAAATCATAAACATGAAAAAACAAATGCTAGCTATCTAAAAGAAAATAAAACATGCATTTCAGAAGGGAAATGCTAAGGGTAATATTTCTTAAGATAGAGTGCATTGCGAGGATTAGGAAGGGGGTGGCCTTCGAAATCCTCTAAGAGGTATGCCCCCTTACCGAGATCCTTACTGATGATGTAAGGGCCTAGCCATAATGAGTCAAACTTCCCATGACCAAGGACATCATGGGCCTGGTCATATACTAGAACAAGGTCGCCTTCGTGAAAAGTGCGAGGTTGGACTTTTCGGTCATACTGAGCTTTGGTGCGCTTTTTGGCTGCTTCCATGGTTTGCAAGGCAACACGGCGGTCTTCAGAAGCGCGCTCGAGCATGATAATTCGTTGTTCTAGAGGTTGGGTGTCAGGGAGAAGTTCAACGGCCAGATGTAGGGAAGGAATTTCACACTCGATCGGTAAGACTGCCTCCTCTCCAAAAACCAGGTGGAAAGGAGTAAACCCGGTGGCGGTTTTAACAGAAGTTCGATAGGCCCACAAAGCAGGGAAGAGCATGAGATGCCAGTTGGTTTTGTGCTTATTCATCGTTCGTTGAAGCATAGTTTTGAGGATTTTTTTGACTGCTTCAACTTGGCCATTACCTTGGGGGTAATAGGAGGAGGAATATTGGTGCTCAAAACCTAACAGTGAGGATAGCTCACGCCATATCTCATCTTCAAAATGTTTGCCATGGTCAGAGACCGGTTGTTTGGGAACCCCGAATCGAGCTATAACATGGTTAAAGAAAAAGAGGGCCGCGGTAGCTGCCGTGTTGTTGAACGTTGGCATGGCCTCGGCCCATTTGGTGAAATAGTCAACCGCCACAATGATATACTTATGGTTACCAGCGGATGGCGGGCGACACTCCATAAAGTCGATGGCCCATTTACAGAAGGGGCCGGTTGAGACGACCGGATGGAGGGGAGCTGGTGGAGCTCGCGCCTTAGCGGCGAAATGTTGGCAACTGGGACAGTGTTTGACTGCCTCAATGCAATCACTAAAGAGGGAAGGCCAAAAATACCCAGCGCGCATGACTTTTTGGGCAGTAGCAAGACCGGAGAGGTGGCCACCGCAAGCACCACTATGGCAGGCATTAAGGACCTGTTCAGCTTCAGCGTGTGTGAGGCAACGACGAAGGACGGTATCAACCCCGCGACGATATAGATCGTGACCGATAAGGAGGTACCGGGGGGCTTGGTGTCGGATGCGTCAGCGAGCCTCACGATCAAGGTGAAGGGCGAACTTTTGGGTTCGCAAGTAAGTAAGGATGTCGCCATACCATGGGTCGGCGGTAGTAATGGCAAATAAGTGTTCATCAGAAAAATCATCATTAACTGGGGTATCTGGCGCTCCGGTAGGTAATTCAGAAATGAGCTCAGCGAGGGCTAAGCCTTTCTTACTCTTTGGTGTGACGAATTCGAGGTCGAATTCTTAAAGAATAACGACCCAACGGGCATATTTTCCAGTGAGGATACGACGACTCAACAGGAAAGCCAAGGGGTTGGAATTAGTCACAACCTTGGTGGAGCGCATAAGGATATAATGACGAAGTTTTTGGACTGAGAACACTACAGCCAGTGCTAACTTTTATTCAAGGGAGTAGGAAACAGGGGGTCCTAAAAGGTTCTTACTGACGTAGTAGATCACATGCTCAATACCGCTGTCATATTCCTGGATAAGGACTCCAGCGACCGAATAGGTGGAAGTGGAGATATACAGGATGAAGTCCCGATCAAAGTCGGGAGGGCGGATCAAGGGAGTGGATGTGAGAGCCTGCTTGAGGGCATCGAAAGACTCGTGAGCATGGGAATCCCAAATGAAAGGGATAGAAGATCGGAGGAGTCTAAGGAACCCATGTGCAGTGGTGGCGTAGTCAGGGACGAACCGTCGAAGAAAATTAGCTTTGCCTTGGAGACTTTGGAGCTGGCGGAGGGTACGTGGAATGGGAAGTTCAAGAATGGCTTGAACTTTCAATGGGTCAAGAGTGATACCATCTTTAGACACGATGAAGCCTAAGAGATGGCCGGCAGGGACGCAAAAGACGCATTTCAACGGGTTAAGGCGGATATTATACTTGCGACATCGGAGAAAAATGGTACGCAAATCGTGGAGGTGTTGCGCCCGATGTTTAGAACGCGCAGTGAGGTCGTCTAAATAAGCAAGGATAATGTGAGGTAATTCATGGAAAAAATAAGACATGGCCCGTTGAAAAGTGGCGCCGGCGTTTTTGAGGCCGAACGGCATGACCCGGTAAGCAAAAGTTCCCCACGGACTAATGAACGCGGTTTTGAGTTGATCAGCAGGACGGATAGCAATTTGGTTGTATCCGGAGAAACCATCCATAAAGGATAGAACCTCATGCCCCACACACTCGTCAATGATTTGGTCAATGAACGGTGTGGGGAAGTTGTCTTTGGGACAAGCTTGGTTCAAGTCGCGAAAGTCCGTGCAGACACGGATGGTGCCTTGTTTCTTGAGAACAGGAACTGGGTTGGACACCCAAGTGGTGTATTCAATGGGGTAAATAAAACCAGCTTGCTTGAGCTTATCGATTTCGGCTTTGATAGCGTCACGTCTAGAAGGATGGATGGGTCTCAACTTTTGACGAACTGGTTTGGCATCAGGCCATGTGTCGATATGGTGTTCGACAATAGCGGGATCGAGTCCGGGCATTTCAGAATAGGACCAGGCGAAAATATCACGGAATTATTTGAAAAGCTTGGTGTAAGCTTCGATTTCTTCTGAGGTGCAGTGGGCGCCTAAGGTGATATATTCTTCGATACCTGGTGTGACTGAAATGTCAATTTTGATTGTAGGAGAGATATTGGCCATGTTTCCTTCTTCGAAAGCATCAGGTGCAGGGATGGGGTTTTTGAACCAATCGACTGCATTGGGGATGAAGTCTTTGGTTTCCACAGCAAATTGGTCATGGGACTGTTGCGGGAGGAAGTATGCGCGATGGTGCATATCGTCCCAAGGAAAGTCCGGGTTAGTCATGGCTTCCATAATGTCTTCATCGGACTGGAAGATGGGAAGACTGGAGGAAGAAAGGTCACCCAAGGGAGTAGTGGTATGGGATGAGTCATCAAGAGGAGAAGGGCTCAGATGCGCGATATCAACAGATCCAAGGTCGGCGGAGGGGCCGGGAGGATCGACAGGTTGAAGGGCAGGTGAACTATCTCGCAAGGATGATGATAGGTACAAAATGGTAGTTGACGGCTCTGTTGGCTCGGTGGCGGGAGGAGGAATGTTGATGGGAGTAGGAAGGTCCTCTGGTCCTATCGAAGTGGCCTTGAATTGGAGGTACATGCCCAAGGAGGAACGATACTCGTCAAGGCGGGGACAGAGGTGGGTGTAGTGGCCGTGGAAATCGCACAAGGCACAAGGGTGATTTGTGCGCAAGTTTTTGAGTTTGGGGATAGAGTCTGGGATAGTGACGTAGACTTCTGGGATGTCAGAGTCGGGAAACGTCTCGTTGACCAGAATCTTGAGGTGCGGCAATTCAGGACACATGTGGGTGGCGTGACCGACTATATCACACAAAGCGCATTGGATGGCGGGCTTCGGTGGTCGCAGAGGGGTAGGGGTTGTCGGGGCGGCCTGGTCCTGATAGGTTTCCCCCTTACGAGCTTTGCCTTTCTTTCCGGGGGCTGGCACCACGGGAGTAGGGTCCTGTGGAGGTGTCGGGGGCCCGGAGGAGGTGAGGGGGACCGGTTGAACCGGTGTCAAAGCAAGGTAAGGTTTGGGGTGACCGGGAGGGGTAGTGGCTGGAGGGTCAATGTACCAGACAGGTATGCTGAGGGTCAGGTTAGGGAGAGAGAGGGTGGCCAAGACGGGGACAGAAAATACTCCAGGAGGGGGAGCCAGGAAAGGTATATGCCCAGCAGGGTAATGACCAGGAGGGACGGCTCCGAGGTGGTTAAGGCCAGAAGGAACCATTCCGGGAGGATAAAGGGGGTCAGGAATACCAGCTGTAGGGGGAGGGCCAGAAGGAGGAGGTCCGGCTGGCTGGGAGGAATGGCTAGGAGCGGGGTGCGGAGGGCCATGTGGAGGTTGCTGACTAGCCGAGGCAGGCCGCTTAAGGGCAGCCTGAGACGATTGCATCATGCAAATAGATGATAAGCTGGGATCGGTGACAGGAGGGGGGGGAAGGTTAGGGAAAGTTCCAAGCAAGGAGGAATCTTTGTAAACACCGGGGGAGACACTGGTCAAGGAATCAACGGTTTGCTTGTTGGCTACGAAAGAGATGGTCGTCTCAGAGGAGGTCTGAGATTTTAGCTCATGATATGTCAGCTGGTCAATGGTGACTATCTTTCCATTATGGGGGAAAGACATCTTGCGAAAGACCGCGGATGGGACAGCAGACATAGCATAGGTGTAGCTTCGCCCCAATAGAATGTTGTAATCTAGCGGGGCGTCGATGACTTCGACGTCAACGCAAACAGTCTTACCGGCGAGGGTGATAGGACAATTACGAAATAGGCCAATGGGCTGGGAGGCATGACCGTCCCACGCTCGAAGGGTGATCGTGGAAGGGGCCAGCTCGGGGGATCCGAGTTGCTTCCAAACCGAAGCGGACATCACGTAGGTGGATGCCCCCTCATAAATTATACACCGGGACACGTTGGCGTTCCGGATTTTGACGGGGATTTGGAAGGCGACGGAAGGAGGGAGGGGAGGATGGTCCAATTGAGTGGCGTCGAAAACAATCATTTGGTCATCAGCAGGATCTACAGTGCCCACGGTAGATAGTAGAGCCTTGTTTTTGGAAGGGCACGACTGGAGGAGCTCCAGTGTGGAAATGGCGGCAGGGGATTGCGCCAAATCATCTACTATGCTGTATGAATGGGAAGCTCGATTGGGAGCAGCGTTTCGACGTAGTGGGCCCTTAGGTATCTTGGTAGGGACCTCAACTTTTGGTTGAGGGATATGTAAGGGGCCACTAGGTGACGAAAGAGGCTCTGGAGAACCTGAAGAAGGAGGCTCGGGAGCAGACTGAGCAGGAGGCTTGGAGTACTGGCGAGACCGAGTTTGAAGGTGAAGATCGACGGACGGGTTAGGATCGGAGTGCATCATAAGGATCTGGTAATCAGAGGAACCAGAAAGGGAAGGGGGGTGGCTACCTGGCTGTCAGGTGGATGGGTAGCCATGAATCCTTGCCGAGGGAAAGGATCAGTAAACACAGCTGGCTGGGTAGTGGCCACATTAGGAGGAGCATGAGGGGAGGCGTGCTGTCCGCGCAATGTGGCTTGAGACTCCCACATCTGCCGCATCTGGGGTAATAGGGGACAATCGTGGGTGTAATGACCATAAACACCGCAACATGAACAAGGCTTACTTGTGCGAAGCGGCCTGTCCGGCTTGGGCTGAGTGCCCTGTTGCTGGTTGGCAGTGTTAGGGTCCACACCAGGATTGGGTCCACGGGTACCAGGGGCAGATGGGTTTGGGTTGCCTCTCCGCCTTCTTTGAGAAGAAGGGGGATTAGTTGCGCCCTGCTGTGCAAATACTTGCCCTGGAGGGGGTTGTAGGTGCTGGTGCTGGGGTTGAGGAGGCAAGGGAGGAGGAAGCGTATATGCTGGAGGAGTTGGCGCACCAGGCTGCGGATAAGGGTAATGTGTGGGTTGGGCAACATTGAGGTAAGCATGAGGTTGGGCAAAAGGAGGAGGCAGGCCGTATCCTGGATACATGCGACCGGGAGGGGGAAGAGTGCTGGAGGAGCTGGCCCCTCCCTTAGGGAGACCATAGCCCATAGGAGGTTGAGCGTATGGATGGGAAAGGGCTCCAACGATACCGTCGGCAGAATGAGATGCCCCCAGGGCGTTAGCGCCACCGGGCCTGGGGATGTCAGGAAGAACGGTATAAACATAACCATATTGAGCGTAGATCAGGTCATATTTCAAGGCTATTTGGAGGGCGGCTTCTTCAATTTGAGGAAAATGAGAGGCGACATCTTTGCCGATGGGAGCGGGAAGGGTGCGAAGGAACCAGTCCATGTAAACCCGATCTTCGAAGGGAGGGGCTCGACATAAGCTCCGTCTTCTTCGCCATTCCTGAACATGGGCGGAAAGGCGTGTTGAAGATGCTTGCTTAAAGGAAGTCAAGAGCTCCGTGCCAGTATCGTATCGGAGAGGGAGCTAGAAGTACGACAAAAAGGCTTGGGCAAGAGTCTCGAACGTGGTATGGGAGGAAGTGGCCTGTTCGACATACCATTTAGAAGCTTCGCCGGTAAGCGTGCGTTGGAACAAACGAAGACTGATGGAGTCATCGGTAATGGAATTGGAGGAACACCACATGTGGAAAGATCGGACGTGATTGGTTGGATCTTCGCCATTAAGGCCCTCGAACTTAGGGATGTCGGAGGGTAGCTTGGTTGGCATAGCGGGCCAGTTAGCATTGTGGTGAATAGGGTCATTGATCAACTGATGGAAATCGGGGAGGCTGAGGCCTGCAATGTATGGCAGCACAGGGGTGGCCGGGGTAGTTCCTGTGGCGGTTCCGCTAGTAGTAGGGCCGACATTGGGGCCGGGAGAGCCGCTAGCGTTAGGCCCTGGACCAGACATAGTGAAGGTGACAGGGGGAGAACCAGGAGGAGAAGGAGGACCCGATGAATCAGGAGACGAGTCGGAGTGCGGACTCGAAGGTGGACTGACTCGACGACGGCGGTGCGGAGCAGGTCGATCAACCGGAAACTGAGGATGAAGGCCAAGAAGTCTCCGGGAAAGGCGCCTTGGGGGCACAATGATGACAGGAAGAAGGAAACCGACAGGGGCAGAAAGGGACAGAATCAATTATGGTCAAGGGCAGAAAAGGTTCAGTGACAATTGATTTTAGAGTCTTTGCCGGGCGGTGTTAACCAGGCGCTTCTTTGCTTAGGGTCAGTGTGTGGCGTGCGTTAATTTTAATTTTTAAACCCTTTCCGTTTTGAGAGCAAGAAAAAAGTGTGCTGCGTAGCTGAAAATAAACTTACAGAGAACAGAATATAATGTTGAAATAACAGAAAAATAACAGCTACTTGTGCATCTATCTAACCCAAGAAGGTGGGTCTCTCAAAACTATGCTGAAAAGAAAGGGAAAAACTATGTAAAACACACGGCAAAGGGGGCCAATAGATCTAAGGTCAAAGGGGACAGGGATCTAGAGGACAAAGCTGCTGAAAAGAGGTGCAGATCACAGCCAAGAGACAGAGGCAAGGTGGCTGGAAAAAGGAAGGAAATCAGCAAAAAACCGGAGGGGCAAGGCGGAGGCCTTCAAAGGAGGTCCAAAAAAAACGACAAGAGGTGATTTGAAAGGAAAAGAGGCTGATTTCAATGGATCTGAAAGGGAGGTAACAGATCTGGAAAAGAGGGGGCTGAAGCTCTGAAACCGACGGCTGAAACAACTAAAACTCTTCCACAAAAAGTGGAGGGTACTAAATCCCTAAGGGGCTGGGTTCCCACTTAGATGAGTAAAAACAGATCAGATCTTGGTCAAGGCGGGCTGAGACAGAGGCTGGAAGACCCTGACAGAAGCTGCAGCAGAACCCAGAAAAATTGCAGAAAAATCACTGAAAAACTGGCAGGTCGCAGTTTCTGACCTTTTTTCAGTGCAGGTCGCAGAAAAGGGGCAGAAAAGTGCGACCTGGAGGTCCAGGTCGCAGTTTATGGGCCAAAAAGTGCGACCCCCCGTTCCGGTTGTCTCGACGGCAGATTTTCAGAAAAGTTGCCGTCTCAGTTGCGGCTGGTGTCGCTTACCTGCGCAATAGGGCCAGAAACACACGGAAGTTAGAAATTTTAATGTTTTAGGGTTTTATGTGAGAAAAACACCATAAAAATAGGAAAAATAAACAGCTGAAAAGAAACCCTAGGGTCTGAAGTAGCTGGATATGCAAGAATATGAAAAACGACAACGGTCGTAATTTAAAACCCGTGTGGAGTTGCCATTTGTTAGTATGAATCCTTTGTCGAAGTGTACGAAAAAGGACCACTTTAGCTACGCATAACTAATAGCCCTAACAACAAAAGTGGCTGCCAATATCTTCAGATCTGCGATTAGTTAGACAAGAAAATAGCTGCAAAACACCAGATCTATGTATGGAAAGACATTAAGAAGTAAAATAAAGGGTTTGCTCCATGCATCCAACAGACAAGACAAGAACACAATTTTTTGAAAGAATTTTTATATTACAGGGCACCTGGGAGGAAAACAAGAAGGTGTATCCAGCTCTCCTCAATGGGATGGGTTCTTTGTAGTCCTCAGTACTTCAG
The DNA here is from genome assembly GCA_034641835.2 of Pinus albicaulis. Lineage (NCBI taxonomy): Eukaryota > Viridiplantae > Streptophyta > Pinopsida > Pinales > Pinaceae > Pinus > Pinus albicaulis. The sequence continues at coordinate 2,068,462,718 of CM076575.1, read as the reverse complement.
ATCTAAGCTTTCTCTCTCTTGTAGGTGTAGAAAACCCAATGCAAAATGAAGCTCAATGGGAGAAAATGATGAAAAATGAGACCAAGTGTATAGATCCAGAGTGATCTAGTAGGCAACAAAAGGTGAAGAATGATGGGAAGAACCCTCCTATTTATAACAAAATATTGGGTCATTCTAGATCTTGGTGTATGATTAAAATAATGTTAACCAGATCTAGATCCACCTTTTATGGAATATTTTATTATATTTGTTGGAGGGAAAAGGTATTTGACTTGGGTCAAATCCCTTGATTTGTCAAAAATAAATAAATAAATGATTTATTTATCTTTTTAAGGAAGCGGTTAGAGGATAATCAAATAAATAATGATTTATTTAATTATTTAAGGAAGTGGTTGAAAGATAATTAAATAAATAATGATATATTTAATTATTTATGGGTGATTTGGTCATATTTAACAAGGAATATCATCTAAAAAAGGTTTAAATGATTATTCCTAGAAAATAATAAGATAAATAAAGGTTTATCTAATTAATTTCTTTGATTTTGGGTTAAACATGACTGGGAATAATAATTAAATTATAGTTTAATTAATTATTCCATGAGGAAAATCAAACAAATATGGGTTTGTTTAATATTTCCTTTTGGGGTTTCCTGTTTTAACATAGTGAAAGCAGTTTTACTTAGGGTAAAACTGGTCTTACATGGTGTACTTGGGTCCATCTAATGATAATAGGTTAGATGACCAAAAAATGGTGTAACAGTGGTCTATTCCCAAGACTCCATGGAACGATAGAATCTGTGAGATTTGTGATACTAAGTAGGTGGAAGATGAAAAACACTTCTTGTTAGACTCCCTAGGTCTTACTCGCATCTGCTCTCAATTCCCTAACATATGCCATGCTTCCAGTCTTCTCTATGTATTAAGCCAACCCATCTATAGCGATCTTGGAGTGCTTCTTTCCCTTCTCTTTGATCATAGAAACAAGATTTTGAAGAATCACTCTTAGATTATTTTCTTTTTCTTTTCTTGAGGTCTGATAGGCCGCATTGGTCTTAATGGACGTTAATCATCATCATCATCACACACACACATATATATATATTAAATTTTTTGAATATTTTTTATTATTAATTTATAATCAGATATAAATTTTTCTAATGATAAATTTGTATTTATGATATTATCAATATCTTCTTATTATTATTATTATCCAATTTTAAGGCCTGGGCCAAGTGTTGGCTCGAGGGGTCCTGACCCAAGTTCAGAGGTTAAGGTTTGCCAACAAACCCCTATACTACTAACCCTTTCGGCAATGACCTACTTGCGCAGGTCAAAGTCTCACCTGAAGTAGTATGGGTGGGTGCTGGAACCAGGTTTTCGCACCCTGAGAGAGGATAGGTAAGGCAAGCAGAGGTGTGTCCAGCTTTATAATGACCAGATCGCCTATCTCAGAGCTAGATCTATAGGTATCCTTCGCATCCACGTGCGCAAGGTCAACTATACTTATGGTACTCAACAAATTATATACTTCTAAGATAGTAGTTCAGCATTGCATAAAACATAACAGAACAGATCCAGATATAGTAGAAACACTTACACAGTACTTTCGCAGCTTAACACAGAATATGCATAACACAGCAACTATCACGGATTTGCATAAACAGTACACATAGATTCAGTTACTCAAAAAACCTTCCTCATTCATCAACCCGTCAGTTCCTTCTTACAATACCCAAACCCGACCTGTGCACACAGCAGTAGGGTCCGCACACAGCAAGACTTGGGATCTCCACGCACACAGCCAGCAAGAGTCCTTTCCCCAAAAACCCAAACGGATCTACTAAGCCACAATTTGCATCAAGATCTCATCATCTTCTTGTCTTACAATTCAAAATTTCCCTCTACTTATAACAATATAGCCTAATCTTTCCTATGGTCCACAAACTGTGGTTTTCGGACTCCAGGTCTACCCTTTAACCCATTACAATGTTTTTGAGGCTTTGTCCCACCCGAAAACCCCTGCGCTAGACTAAATATAATCAAAAATATACAAAATCGAACCAGTTTCATAGCTTGTAGGGGACTATGTTCCAACAGTCCCCCAACACAATTTTGTGACTCGTCCCGAGTCACTGTGGTGGTGCGGTCTCTATCTGCGCACGTAAGTTATTGATGGCTGCGATCAACGGAGGTAACACTTCTTGACTCTATGCAGCAGCACTCTGTGCGATGTCTACAAGCTTCTGGGAGGTCGGTCCTTCAGTAGCCGTGGTAACTTGCTCTAATATTTGGTTGAGTTGCTCGATTGCACCATGAGCATCTTGTGATAGCTGGAGGGCGGCATCACCCCATGGATTCAAGCACTTTGTGATGGCATGCTTCGTTCGTCGGAGATCCGTAATCGTGTCTCGGAGTGCGTTGCTAGTCTTCAAGAGTGCCAGACGCTGCGCAGGGACTAGGGAGGGAAAGGTAGCTTCAATCTGATCAAAAGCGGCTTCCTTCTATCGTAAGTCCTGCTTGACGTTATGAAGAATCGGGTTGAACTGGACTGTTGTCCAAAGCTGCATGGCCGCCTCGAGAAACTGAGTACCCAGAGTAATCTGTCCCATAATGATGTTTGTAGCTTCTGTTACCAGTGCAACACGTTGTGCTCGTACCTCCGGAGGTGTGGCAGGCTGTACTTGGGCTTGTAATGTGGTGTTTTGTCGGTCCATTTGGGTCTTGAGGGTCTGTATTTCGGTTCGGGACGCCTTTAGTGCTGCAACCAAGCCTTCTACGATAGCCCAGAGCGGAGTTGAAGCCGAGAGCTCACCTAGGACCTCTGTGCTGAGTTGGTGGACCACCGTTTTGAGCTGCGTCGTCTACGAGATAGCAAGGGAGACATCTTCAGTCTGTCATGTGATGATCGACGTAGCCACATCGTGCTGTTGCTGCGCAGTCCGGTCGCGATGATGGATCTCTTGAAGCACGGTAGTGTGTAAACCCTGTAACACCTCGGGGGGCATCTGTGCCAAGTCCAATTGTAATCCCATAGCTACTGGAAGGTGAGCGCCGACCAGGACAGTGTTAGGCAATGAATAAGCATGGCTTTCGTTTGTAGTTAGCCCGGTACTACTGGTAGGGCGCAGCGTATCTATCTTTGGTCGGAGGTCTCAAAACTCAACCCGCATGGCATCGATTGCAACCTTTTGTCGTGCTTCTATGGTCGTCCACTGATCCTTTGTAGCCAGAGTAAGTGCTTACATGATTTTCTCGAGATCACCATCAGTTAGCATGATCATTGTGTCATAGTTCGGGCGTTGGGTGTGCTGCTTTTTCCAAGGCCCCTTTGCAAGCTCACTGTGCTGCTTCATACCCCGGGGGGATGTAGTATCCTTGTTAGTCAGCCCTTTCGTTCACAGGACTAGCTGCGACTCGACCGTGTCAGCTCTCATAGTGATCTGCGACGGTTGCGTACCATATTTCATGGTTGCTTCCGATCCCGTCCGGCTGGAGCCTGCGATCATCCCAGGTTTGGAAGGGGCGTTAACTTTCGTCATATAGCTTTGACACCAATCTGTGCAAGGTTCGAAGTCAATTTTCCCTTCAAGGAGCCAGAGGGAAATTAGCTTATCAATTTCAGCACCCCTAGACCCCCTCAACGTAATGTCTGTAGGCTCTGGACTGGTAAGCGCCGAAGCGTCCGCGGGGTTAGGGGCTACCATTTTAACGTAAGGAGGGGATCCTGGATTTGGAGACTCACAGGCAGCGAAAGTGAGTTGATTGGGTATGAACATAACGCTAAAGGTCCAGAAAATCAAGCAGCAGAATAATACATGCAGATTACAAAGATGATATGGAACCTTGATCAGAGTTATCCTTTCTCTCTTACAGTGCCCATGGCTATCCAACGGTAGAGTGAATCTAACTTGGAGCTTACCATCAAGAAAACGGTAAAAACTCATAATAAATTGCCGCATTAATTTCCAGCCACCTCTTTTCCGTAACGGTAATATTCCATTTTTACCAGAGTTCAGTGTTCTGATTGTCATCGTTCGCACCCTATGGCCTTCCCACGGATCTGTCGACCTCAGATGAAGCATCCGTGCTGCTTGCGCATCCAGAATTATAGTCGAAGTAGGGTGTGTTGTAATGTGATTCAGGTACAACCTAAACAACTTGGCAACCATGCGCATCCTGTCCAATGTTGCGGTTGGGATAGTTCGGGGATCATCCTTTCCTTCCATTGGGTTGAGGCTGCAGTATTCAACCATGTGTGGTACATGTGTTCCCCATGATTCGGATGCGATGTACAAGCATGGTATACCCTGATTCAAGGCGTCAATGTTTTGCAGAGCTACGTCGAGCGCTCCTATGCCATCTACCACCCTAAATGTTTGCAGAAACTCATCCCACAAAGTCTCCCAATGGCGAGTGCGCTGATGTAGCTCTACATCTAAATACCATGCAGTTGGACGCAGTCCTAGAGCATGGATAAACAGGTGGACCCGTTCTTTTGGGGTTCTGTCGCACCATTGCGTTTCCCATGCGAGCAAATATCTGTGTGGGTCTTCTAACCCAAGGAACTTTTGGATCTGTCTCCTAGCTGGAGCTTCAAATCGCAGGATCATCTTATCCCGACATTCCTCCCAATCACGGAATACCTTCCCATGCGTATCCCACCAGCGCGCAGGTGTTCCGCGCAAGGCTAGCTTAAGAGCCCATAGCTTGCGTCCCTTGGGAACTTCTGCTTCGAATGCACGTAAAAATTCCTTAATGTTACCTGAATCCCCAAAGTAGGGCAGGTCTCTTACCTCAGAGGAAATGCAACAGAAGTTCCTTGTGACCCAAAGACATCGCAGCGCCGAAACCTCATGCAACCGGCCTTGCCAATTCTCTAGTTCCCCATCGGAGTCAAAAAAGCATTCATTGTACTTTTCCCAGCAGATTACTCCTTCCGTCGTGGGGTTAATCCAATATTCGTCCTGCGTAGTGAACTTGTAAATGCGATCCACTTCCTCCTCATCTCGCACTGGCTCTGTATACCGTGTGCCTTCCGTAGGATCCAATGGTACTATTACTTGTGTGTCGTTATTTTCAAACACCATCCTGTGATTTTTTAGATTAATAACACCCCCCATATCTATAGCCCAGTCCAGTCCTAGGAGTGCAGGGTAGGGGTCCGCATCTTCTACGATTTCTATTACCTCAAAGTCAACTTGGGCCTTTACTCCTACAATATCTACCATGATATTTGGCAACCTTCCCAGAGGGATGATCTTTTGTTGATTCGCCATGCGTAGCTGGATGGTGGACCATTCCAACTTAGGTTCTCCCATTCGTTGCCATGTTTGTTTAGGTAACATGTTCACATCTGATCCAAGGTCCAAAATAACCCGATCCATCTCATAGTCATCAATCTGCGCAGTCAGCCGCATTTCTCTTTCGGTGCGTTTTTTATACCTGTATAGTTTGTGTACATCCTTGGTCCCTGGGGTCCGATCGGGCCGCGCTACGCAGCTATTCATTAATGCCTGAAGGTTCTCTACATCCTTTGGGTTATGTAGCAACTTCATACATGCCTGCAGAAAGGGCTCGACCCCCTCATCTATCTTGGGGTGTGTCGGTGCCTGCGCAGTAGCTGCTTCTTCCTAAGCAAATTCCTGGTCAGCTACGGCCATTGTTTCTTGTCCCTTTTTCATGTTTGATCCTTCTTGACAGGTCAGAGGATCCCTGGCAGCCTCTTCCTTTGGTCCTCGGGTGACCATCCCACAACGTGTTATGACTTTCACACTTGGGTCTATGTTCCTTAACTCAGCTTTAACTCTCTGCACATTCTGCGTGAGGGTGGGCTACTTTTCCTGCATTTTTGCTATTAAAATTGGGCAATCTTCGATCGCATGGTCCAGCTATCTACAATATTTGCAAGATTTCCTTGTAGGATTTGGGCAGTCCCTTGCAAAATGTCCTACTTCCCCATAGTTATAACAGATTAGCTGGTCGCGTTCTCAACTTGCGCTTCCTCCTTGACCTCCCCTGCCCCTTGTTGGAGAGCCACCAAAGCTCGCGGGAGATATAGGTGACGCAAGGTCTGACTATACCCTATACAAGTTTCCTCGATCTATCATCAGGTCATAAGTTCGATAGTTCTTCTCATCGTGTCCTACCAACCAGAAGAAGTTGCACCACTGTTGCTTCAGTTTTGGGACATATGCTCCTAGACAGGGGCAACGGTTCGTATCGTGCAGTCCCGTGATGCGGCAGTCATTGCACCATAACGCAGACCTGCTTGAGCCTGGACGCACTAGGTTGGGTTCTCCATTTTCTCCTGGACGAACTGGACTAGGTCCTACTTGCATGTAATCTGTCAATAAAGGGCACTAATCCTTCGTATGGCCAGATACCCGACATCGTATGCACCATAGATCTATGCTGGCTCCTTTTCCTCGTTCCTTTCGCAGGTTCTGAATTTCCATGTGCATAGCTCCGAGCTGCTCCTGAATTTGTTGTACTCCTAACGAAGTATCTTCTCTGGGTGCAGCTTCTAGTTTCATAGCGACTTCCACAGCTTTTTCCTGCGACTCGAAGGTTTGGTGACTCATTAGCTTGTGCAGGTGGGGCAACAACATAGTGATGAACCATTCCATATGTTGCCTATCATCATACTCAAATCCTCCTTCACTGGTTGCTCTCTTCAGTCGCTGATCAACCTCCCATACAGATTCAGACGCTCCTTGCTTGAAGTCCTTCACCTCTGCTACTAACTGAGAGTAATATTTTGGCTTTCGGAACTGTTGCTTCAGAGCGTCCCTAATATCTTGAATAGATGCATTCCCATTCTGAGATATGTATCGCATATACCATTCCAACGCTCTTTCTTCGAATGCTAGGGACAGTTGTGCCCTCTTCACCGTATCGTTTGTCACATTTTTCACAATCCATACAGAATCTACAACAAACCAAAATCGTTCCATAGCCTCATCTCCTACCCCCTTGAAGGTAGGTAGTTTCAGGTGCACAGCCATATCACTGTCTGGCGGAGGTGGTGGTATGGGCGAACTCTTACCTTTGCGCGGCCTGGACGACGGTGTAGCCGGGGAGCTTTGCGCAGCCGTCTCTCGCAGAGGGTTATAGACAGATCTTCCCCCTTCAAGGTTGGTTCGATAGTATTTACCACTGCATGTCGTGCTCTTGTCTAGATCCGAGGTCATTCACTCGGTATGACTACATAGAATACTTTTCTCGCACAGTAATATCTTAATCAGCAAAGGTAATGTCTTCATAAACTTGCCCTGGAAACCTTTAAAGAATCTCCACTCTGCTTCAAAGTAGGAGACAACTGATCAATGGCAAATTCTGTCACAAACCCTCCTAGCACACTGTCCACCCAATGATCCACCGTGCGAGTGATGGTATTATCAGTCCTTTCCAGCTGTTGGATTAGCCCTAGAGTCCACTAAGTGACTTGTTTGTCCTTCCAACACTTCTGGAACTCTACAAGCCTAGCCAGCCACTCCTGAAGCTTGATTGCAAATGTCACAACAAAAAAAATTGTAGCTTTCTGTGAGAATGTACTTGTTTTTCCAATTTTTCGTCATTAACCTCGTGCTGCAATTCTCTTTTATCGCAAATTCCTGAATCTTCTTTTTGAACCACTCTTCAATTTCCTTCCTTTTAGGCTTCCAGTACTCTCTTGTCATTACCCGATCCCTCTCTCAAAATGCTCCCGGTCTCGGCAACGGAACCATTTGTTGGCTCGAGGGGTCCTGACCCAGGTTCAGAGGTTAGGGTTTGCCAACAAACCCCTATACTACTGGCCCTTTTGGCAGTGACCTACTTGCGCAGGTCAAAGTCTCACCCAAAGTAGTATGGGTGGGTGCTAGAACCAGGTTTCTGCACCCTGAGAGAGGATAGGTAAGGAAAACAGAGTTGCATCTGGCTTTATAATGACCAGATTGCCTATCTTAGAGCCAGATCTATAGGTCTCCTTCTCATCCTCATGCACAAGGTCAACTATACTTACGGTACTCAACAAATTATATACTTCTAAGACTATAGTGCAACATTGCATAAAACATAACATAACAGATCCAGATGCAGTAGAAACACTTACACAGTACTTTCGCAGCTTAACACAGAATATGCATAATACAGCAACTATCACAATTTCGCATAAACAGTACACATAGATTCAATTACTCAAACAACCTTTCTCATTCATCAACCCGTCAGTTCCTTCTTACAATACCCAAACCCGACCAGCGCACACATCAGCGGGGTCCGCACACAGCAGGACTTGGGATCTTCGCGCACACAGCCAGCAGGAGTCCTTTCCTCAAAAACCCAAACAGATCTACTAAGCCACAATTCGCATCAAGATCTCATCATCTTCTTGCCTTACAATTCAAAATGTCCCTCTATTTATAACAATCTAGCCTAATCTTTCATGTGGTCTGCAAACTATTTGCGGACTCCAGGTCTACCCTTTAACCCATTACAATGCCTTCAGAGCTTTGTCCCACCCCAAAACCCTTGTGCTAGACTAAATATAATCAAAAATATACAAAATCGGACCAGTTTCGCAACTTGTAGGGAACCCTGTTCCAACACCAAGCCAGACAACAAATTGTATGAGACCCTTGTTTGTGGGACAAGGGACTCACCGCATAAATTTGTATTTATGAGATTATCAACATCTTATTATTATAATAAATATTAATTTGTGAGATTATCCATATCTTATTACTATTATTATTATCCAATTTTAAGGTCATAGCCAAGCTAGATAGCAAATTGGTGTATGAGACCCCTTGTTTGTGGGACAAGGGACCCACCTCATACACCCCTTGTTTGTGGGACAAGGGACCCACCTCATAAAATAGCGATGTATGAGACCCCCTTGTTTGTAAGACAAGGGACCCTACTCATAATTTTGTATTCGTGAGATTATCGAAGGCATACATACTCTGCCCCCTATAGTTTTAAAGTTGTGACTTCTTAAGAGGAATACATGTTCTTGACCATTAGATGCACTTAGGTTGTATAACAAAAATTATTTATAAAATGTAAATTGATTGATTTGTGTGTGGTTTAGTTTTTCTTAATTTAAATTTTATTGGGAGGAGTTAACCAAGCCTCTAAATGAATGGTTTATTATAATGCAATATGGGGAGGAGTAAAAAGTGTAAGAAATTATTTTATGAAAAAATTAAGTTTAACCAAGGAATTAGAGGTGGAAGAAATAGTCTTTATGGAAAATTTAGATTTCCAAGGAGTTAGAGGTGGACGAAATTGTCTTATGGAAAATTTAGGTTTAACCAAGTCTCTATATAGATGATTTACTATAATGCAATGTGGGGAAAAGTTAGAAATAGAAGAAATTGTTTTATGAAAAAAAAATTAGAGGTGGAAGAAATAGTCTTTATGGAAAATTTAGATTTCCAAGGAGTTAGAGGTGGACGAAATTGTCTTATGGAAAATTTAGGTTTAACCCAGTCTCTATATAGATGATTTACTATAATGCAATGTGGGGAAAAGTTAGAAATAGAAAGTCTAAATTGATGATTTATTATCAATGCAATGTTGGTGTTGATCAAGTTCCAAGTGGGATGACGGTTTTATGAAAAACTGTTGGGGAGGTTCGTGGGATGATTGTTTTATCCCAAATCAAATTGGTGCTGCCCAGGTTCGAACTGGGGACCTTCAGTGTGTAAGACTGACGTGATAACCGACTACACCACAGCACCTTGGAATACTTATTACGTTACAACCTAGATCTATGAAGGCAAGGAAGCGCACGGTGGCTGTTTTATATTAAAATTTCGATAAAATAGATTATCAATGCTGCATGCATTTCTGGAACGGAAAGGTATTGCCATATTTATTAGTTCAGCAAAATATAAATTTAATACCGGATTGCAGGAAGGGCACAGTGTTATTATACTTAATTAATTTGACAAAATAGATTTTTAACACTGGAACAGTCTTGCTCTACTTTATTAATTTGACAAAACTATATTTTCTTAATTAAGGGCACGGTTGCAACGAAGCTAATTGAAAGCAATGCATTACCAAAACAAAACCATTGATTGGAACATACAGAGTTCCACTTAACGCTGCAGTCCCATCTATTCAACTATAACATCACAAAAAGCTAGACTGGATCACTTGAGTGCTACCTACTCTCATAACAAATAAGTTAAAACAATAAATTGATTAATTCATTTATTTATTGTGGGAATTCTGTGAACTATTTAATTGAGTTGAATTGGGCGGAACTCAGAAAAGCATATTTTATTTTATTTTTTTCATTGGCGCCCAATGCACTAGCCCCTCCTTGCCAAGTAGACATAGTGACACAGAAGGCGACATAGTCAGACTGGAATGTGTCTGTACGATGGCACCTGAGTTGGCACGACCAAGCCATGTAGGAATGAACAAACGTAGGACTTGGTTGGGGAACCAAGAGTTCTTCATTGTTGTATCTTTGGAGGTAGGTCGTGGGCCGAATTCTTTTACATGTCTCATAACTCGTGAATTTTTTTTTTATTGGCACATATATGTTATGATGGAATTATTGTTGAATGTGGATGTTATGGTTGAAGCGAATTGGGGCATTATACTTGTGTTGAAGATTGAATGTTAATTTCACCAACATAATAAATCTCACACATGAATAAGAATTATAAGTGTTAGAGGTGTAGTCCAGAAGTAGTAGTTGTAAGTTGGTCACGATTATTGAGATAAACTTTCAAGAGGACTCGACGCACCTTAACACATGTGTATGCTCTGGATGCATGATAGACAGTATCAGAGTAAAGCCTACTACCAATGGTTTTTAGAGTTGACATCAAGAAAAGTGTCTTAGAAAGAGAAGCAATATATGTATGTAGTTTATTACTTTCTTATGAGAATTGGTGTTATGTGGAAATAGGATGGCCAATTGGACAAGATATGTTTTTGGATTTGGAAATCTAGGGGAGGATTGTCCAAGAACTTGTCGACTCGGGGGCTATGCATAACTTCATGAAGATAGGTCTAGCAAAGGAACTTGGAGTTCTAGTATCTTTTAGTGCAATGGAAGTGAAAGCAGTAAATTCTAAGGCTAGAGAAGTTGAAGGATTGGCTATGGTGTCATTTTGGATAAAAGATTGATATGGAATTCTTGATTTTATGGTCATGGAAATGGATGACTTTGATGTGATATTGTGATAAGAATTTCTTTGAGGATACGTGGTTGTGATGACACCTTGGATAGACAAGATAGTTGTGGTTGGATATAAGAAAGTGTGGTCTTTGCATGCTTCCCTAAGGAGGAAGGATGTGAAGGTGCATTTACTTTCAGCACTGAGTATCAAGAGGGTAGCACAAAGATCTGTTGTAGAGATGTATGCAGCAATCATTTGGGAGATTAGGGATGATGAGGGATGGGGATTCCTATTCCACTCAAGATTTCCAATGTATAAGACGTGTATGTAGATCAGATGTTGAATGAGTTGACGAGGGTACTCCCACACAAGCAAGCAATTTTCCATTGTATCAAGCTTGAGCCAAGAAGATATCTACTAGCATGAGCTCCTTATAGATTTTCTGAACCAGAGTTGCAAGAGTGTAAGCGACAGCTAGTTGAGGCAGGCTTCATATGACCTTCAAGGTCCCCTTATGGTGCTTTGGTGCTCTTTCAGAAGAAGAAGGATACAAAGGAGCTGAGGATCTATCTCAATTATAGAGCTTTGAACAAGTAGATGATCAAGAAAAAATATCCACTACCACTTGCAGCATATTGTTTCAATAAATTGGATAGGCCAAGGTCTTCTTAAAGCTTGATTTGAGACAAGGATATTATCAGGTATGCATTGCAAAGGGACATGAGCATAAGACAACTATGGTGACTAGGTATGGGAGTTTTGAGTTCCTGGTGATGCCATTTGGGTTGTGTAATGCCCCTACTACATTTTGTACTTTCATGAGAAATGTACTTCAACCATTTTATGATTCGTTTGTAGAGGCATACTTAGACGGCATTATAGTATATAGAAATAGCATGGAGGAACAAAGAAAGCACTTGGAATTGGTATTTGAGGCATTGAGGAAGCATTATTTTTTCTTAAAGAATTTGAAGTGTATGTTTGCTCAGATTGAGATACCATTTCTAGGACATTGGATTGGATAGGGATTTACTATGTTATTGAGGTTTGGGAGGACCCCAAGAATGTCCATGATGTATAGGTCTTCTTAGGGATGGCTAACTACCATAGGATATTTTTGGAGGGATATTCCAATATTACAACAACACTAACTAATATGTTGAAGAGGGACATACCATGGAGACGGACAGGGAAGCACTACAAAAAAAAGACCTCTTAGCAGAGGTTTTTACAGAAGCCCCTATAAAAATAGCCTAAAAATCTGTTTGTAGTGGAGGTCACTAGTGGAGGTGGGCAGGCGGATGTTTTATCGGATGTTTTTTGGATGGTGCATCTAAAATATACAAATGCACTAGTGCTTTACCATCCACACAGGAACCGATGTTGCATATAACATGGTGAACCGTGGAAAATTTATTTTTATAAAATGAAAAAATGTGGTGCGCTAAATAACAAAACACACTCATGCTTGAATAATCCATAGCACCAGTGTCCTTCATATAGTCAAACGTCATGATGCATACCGATAAGGAGCACTGTTGTAGTTTTAAATTCCAGAAGAAGAAAAAAAATGGTGTTATTTTCCAACGACATTCCACTCTGGTAAACTTATCACAATGCCCCACGGCATCTTCTAAAGTGCACTGCTGGGTGGTTTTAATTTCTAAAAAAAGAGCGGGGCTATAGTAAAACCACGACACTAGTGCGGTACTTGTATAGAAATTTCTTGGGGCGTCTCATGTAAATCACCACGATATTTTTTAATTAAAAATATGTGGTGCTTTTAGATATATCCTACCCCGGTGCAGTTATAGAAACACACTGAAGAAGGTTTAAAAAAAAAAAAAAACTGACCATGGTTTTCATTTTTACCATCTGTAGTGTGGGATATATTTGAAGCATCGGTGCCACTCTTTCCACATGCAAGTGCCCTAACGTCGGTGCTTCTCTTACTCACCATATTTTTGTACTATGCTCATTGTTTGAGTATCCAATTTTTTCAAATGGTGGTAAAATATAATTTCTTTATTACATGTCCATAATTCCTCCCCAACGACCAAATGTCCACAGAATGTATATGTTTCTTTCTAATTTAATTTTTCAGCAGATTAGAATTGCAAATTAGGTTAAATTTGCCATTGTTTTTTAAAAACAAAAATCATTGCGCGGTGTGCTCGATATGTTCAGCGCTTATCGAGCATGATGCCCCTTGTAAAATTACAAAGTGCATTGTGTTTCGGTGCGTGAACATAATGCACAGTCATTGTTGCAATGTGTGTTTGTAAAAGAAAATGCACCGCGAAAGATGCGACATATTGAACTTCGGTGTGTCACTCCTGGTGTATATATATTGTTGGGTGTGTGTTATATTATTTCCACGACTAGTCGCACGTGCGGGGGGGTCACAAGGGGGAAGATAACTCCCATTGTTTGTTGCGTTGTGCGCAACAGGGGGGCACAGGGGGGGGCACAGACCCCCCTGTTGGGGGGTTTTTAGGGGGGTGGTAGCCCCCTTGTGTGCACAACGTCTGGGGCAGCACCGCAAGAAAAAAAAATTGACCCTACATTAGGTGCGAAGAACTACCTATGGTTTTGTGCATGGGTTTTGCACATGGTTTTGGGCATGATGGTTTTCTTTCCATGTTATTATTGTAGATCTGGTCGAGGGAAATATGGTTATGTTTTAATCAGGGTTAATGGATTGGAGTTTATGAATGCGTTTCCATGTATATATATGTATTGTAACATTGAAAGGAATATAATGAAAAATCAATCTGGTAGTCCTGGTTTTGGGATCCAGGGGAAAATATCTGTATATATATATTCTTTTTGTTTTATGCTCTTGTTATTGCTTATTTTTTGTTTTAAGAGTTTGTTTGCAGATAATTTTTGTACAGGGTTAAAACCTACATTTGGTATCAGAGTTGTTTCAGCTTCAAGGGGATACCTTTGTTGCTGAGGATTTTTTCCTGAGCCTGTGGTAGACCTTGTTCAATGGGAAATCTACGGGATCGATTCTTGCGGTGAAAGAAGATGGTGAGCAGTGGAAAGATAGAGATCGAGAAATTTAATGGTCATAGTTTTGAGTTGTGGAAGCTCAAGATGGAGGATCTGCTGGTGGATAAAGATTTGTGGATCGCGGTAAATCCGAGGAGTAAACCAACGAAAATATCGAATGAAGACTGGGAGAAATTGGATCAGAAAGAAAAGAGCATAATACGATTGTGTATTTCAGATTCAATGTTTTTTAATGTATCATGGGAAGCATAGAAGAGTGATCTTTTTTAAAGCATTGAGGGGAAAAATGGCGCTTAGGGTTTCTTCGTTTTCTCCATTAGCAGCCGCCTTCTCTTCTGAAGCTTCAGCGCCGACAGGGCTCGAAACACTGGTCGCTCTCTCCCTTGCGGCGACCGATTCCGCCCCATCGTTTCAGGCTCTGCAAGGCACCCATTCTGCAGCGCTGCCCCAGATCGATGGCCGGCATCTGCTTTGGCTTCTTGGAGACCTCAACCGAAACTTCATCGCCCTCCTCGACCGCAGCCCACACTCATTGCTCGAGACAAAAGACTTGGATGCGCCCCCAGCATTATCCTCGCTTGATTCACCCGTCAAAGGCTTTGCGACAAGGGTTTTTGGGCGGCATTTGATCTTTCGGCCCCTCCACAGCCCTGCCGTCCTTTCCTATGCAACGAATCTATGCCGGAGAGGTTGTTTCCTTCGGAAGATGCGGCTTCTTCTTCCACAGCTTCCAACTAGCCAAGCAATCAAAGATCCAATCGATTCTGGCACGGAGTTGGTCCGGCAATCATTTAAAAATTTCTCCGCCCCCTTTCAGATTCAAATCACACAGCTTTCTGGCAAGACCATCCTGCTTTGGGTCCGCCCTTCAGATCTCGTGTAGAACCTCAAGGTAAACCTGGAACGCCGAACCGGGGTTCCCTCAGCCCTTCAAAGACTTATTTTTCAAGGTAAACAGCTCGATGACCTCCTTCCTCTCCATTCTTACGGCATCAGATGCAATAGCTCTTTAGTATTTTCCCTTCGTCTCAGAGGTGGTGCTGCAGGTCAATCTTCTTCTGCTCCCCCCTTCTCCTACAAAGCTGCTGTTCAATCTGAGAAACCCAACCCCCCCGAGGCCCCCAAACCCCAGCCTTTTTTGGTGGACAAATTGGAGGAGGTTCCCTCTATCGAGATCTCCCACCCGGGCCTCGCCGATAATCTTCAAAAATTTGCAGAAAGGGCCATCATTTGCAGATTCAATGGGCTTTGGCCGCGCTCTAAAGACCTCTATGACTGGATCCATGAAAACTGGACTCACCATTGCAAGGTCAGCTTCTGCACAAAAGGATATTTTATAGTTTTGTTCGATAATCCCAAGCACTATGAACAGGCATTAGAAGAAGGCCCTTGGTTCATGGGAACTGCTGGGCTCTTCTTAACTCCCTGGTTCCCCGATTTTGATCCAGCTACAACAGTTATCACCAGAACACCAGTCTGGATCCGGCTTCCAAATTTACCAGCTCACCTGTGGCATATGGCAGTCTACAGAGGCATTGGCAATTCCTTGGGCCTCTTTTTAATGGGAGATCACTGGCGGGAACATCAAGGCCTTTACACATATGCCAGAATATGTGTAGAACTAGATCTGAGTAAGGGACTGCCAGAACAAATCCATCTCAAGATCAATGACTTTGTTTGGACTCAGAACCTGGATTACGAGAATACAGCCTTCTGATGCCGTCACTGTCACCTAACTGGGCACCTGCAGAATTCTTGCCCTTCTCTCCCTGCAAAAGCGAAAAAGGATAACATTGTAAGAGCCAAGCCCAAGCGCTGGCAACCTTGTACACCACCTCCAGCAATAAGTTCAGATTCCTCAAGCTCCGAAGATGAGGAGAGTGACGCCGAACCAGACCAGGCACCTCAGACGACCGATCCGCCCACTGCCACTCCCGTGCTTTCCTCTCTCTTGGCGACCACCCAGAAACGCGCCCATGAGACCTCCTCTTCCGATTCAGATAAGGAGGTCCCTAGGTTGGAGAACTCTAGTCTCCAAGTTGTTCCAGCTCATTCTCCCCAGGATGGCTGGATAAAAGTCAACAAGAAGAAAGGGAAAAAACTTCGTGCTGAGACCTCTGCCCATGTGGGTTAGAAGTCGGTTTTTTCTGCTGTCAAGTCATTTGCTGTAGTTTCGTGCATGATTCATTCCTTCTCCGGGACCGAGGTTGATGGTTTCATCATTTCCGGTCGGCTGGTTTCTTGCCTTTCTTGATTGTACCATATTTTGCTCAATAGAAATAGTTTAATTTTACTTACAAAAAAAAATGTATCATGGGAAGCTACGGTGAAGGCTTTGTGGGACAAGTTAGGGACTTTGTACCAATCAAAGTCTCTAGTGAACCAATTGTTCCTATGAAAAAAGTTATATAACTTGAGGATGAAGGATGGAGACTCGGTGACAGAGCATCTGAACGCCTTCAACACTGTGGTAAGTTAGTTGTTATTTCTTGATATTAAAATCGTAGATGAATATAAGTGCATCAGCTTGTTGTGTTTTCCACTAGATTCGCGGGATAGTTTGGTTGTTCTACCTTGAAGTTTGATGAAATAGTCTCGTCCTTGTTGTTGAAGGAGATGAGACAAAAAAATATGGAGGGCTAGAATGGAGATGTCTTGTCTGTACGAGGACGGTCCTAGAACAGAAACCAAAATAAGTCCTCGAGTGGCAGATCTAAATCTCCAAGAAAACCTGTAAAGGTGTGCTAGAAATGCGGAAAGGAAGGGAACTTCAAAAAGGACTATAGATATAAAGCTCGTTAGAAAGGAAAAGTATTTGATGATGCTCTTCCTGTACAGGCAAAAACCACCTCAGATGAAGGTGGGGATGTGTACTTGGATTCTTCTTCAAGTACACATTAATATCATGAGGCATCATTGATTGACTTAGGTGTATCCTTTCTCTTCACTCCCCATAGGGATTGGTTCTGCAAGTATGATAAATATGATGGTGATGATGTCTTCCTAGGGGATGACAAGAAGGTCAAAATCGTCGGACGTGGAAAATTCAAACTGAAATTGCAAGGTGGAAGGATTATAACACTTCCTGGTGTTCTTCATATTCCTGCATTGGCTAGAAATCTGATTTTGTAAGCAAGATGGATGATGCAGGCATAAAAATAGTGTTTGAGAAGGATACCTACAAGATGGTTTGGGGAGCATTAGTATTAATGCAGGGAGTTTGGATTGGAACTCTGTAAAAGCTTCTGGGTAGCACTATTATTGATGGGTGCAACAATTATGTGGTTCCTGAAAGTGGAGTTAAAAATATTGTGATCTCTGGAGAAAATACCATGTTGTGGCATCAAAGGCTTGGACATATTGGAGATAAGGGCCTTCAAACACTGCATGGTAATGGTATGGTAGAAGGTATTTCTAATTGCTCTCTAGATTTCGATTTATGTGAATGTTATATATATTTATATACATTTATCATTTTTTTATTTTACTTTGAGTTGCTCACTAGTTTTATTACTGCAACTTGGAAAACAAAATTCCTACTTGTCTCAGTTGTGATTGTTTCTATGTAAAGGAGTATGTTCCTATTATTCAAAAGTTGTTTAGATCTAGATGTTTCCTAGATTGGTGTGTGGTTGAGATATTCTCTCAACCAAGTTATTGTGTGTCCAAGCTAGTCTACCTATATTTAGACAACACTACATGTATTTATAAGTAACATTATTTGATTAATTTAATGCAGTGATCAGTTTTTTAAATTGGTATCAGAGCCTGTATGGGCCTGGGCATTGGCCCCTTAGGTCAAGGGAAATGAAATAGATAGTTTGATGAGTATTTTGTTTGCTTGTTTTTCTATCCTTTGCTGCTACTATGTGACTGCAGATCTGAGCGTGGGTGTTGAGCCTTGTTGATGAGAGCTTGTTGATCAATGTGGGCATTTGTGGACATGAGAGTTGTCAACTATGGCAGTTGATCTACATGGCATGTGTATGCATGTGGGTAGCTCAATTGTGGAGTTGAATGGAGAAAGAATTGGTGATTGCCTCGCCTTGAGGTTGAGGACGTGAGCGGCGGTGTTGAATTTTTGCTCGTCGAAGTGTAAGCCAACAAACATAAGTCATGAGGAATTGCAACCGGATGTTGTTGGTATCCGTGAAGGTGAGTTGGGTGAACTGGAGTGACCATGGAGCTTTGACCAGACAAATTAGAGGGGTGATTGTTGCGGCGTGAGATTGATTTTGTTATTATAGTTGTTGGGTGCACTAACAAATGTATACAATGTTTAACGTTGGGGAGAGTAAGTTATGAAACCCCTGACATTTGCTAGAGGACCTCCGGACTGTTGTGGCATGAAATTCATTGGTTGGATCAGAATCAAGGGAAGGTGGAAATCGACTTGAGAAGGTGCGCTCGAGCTTCAATGAGGAGAGTGTGTTTGCATGACGAACAAAAAGAGGAATACAAGGATGAGAATGAAGTTGTGCAAAGGATGTGTCAACGATTTTTGGAATTCGCAAGGATTTTTGGCCCTACGAATAGCTAATAGGCAGTGTTGATTTTGAAAATGGCACTGGTAGCTTTCGAGGGGAACCTGGTACTAGAGGTGAATCTGATGGAAGTGATGCCACTCTGAAAAAGGGAGAACGTGATTTTGAACAATGACTGGAATTGATACAACGAGAATCCATCTTGGGTAGATTTAACGGTTCTGCCATGTCGTTGATTCTCCTGTGAAAGCCACAACTGCTATTGTTGTTCATGCAGAAAGAAACTTGCAACCTTTGGTTACTAGAGATTATACCCAAGGTCAACCAATATGGAGACCAAACCAGCGGATCGTAATTCCTCTTGTTGAACTTCTGAGATATCATAATGCTCCATAATCCTTGATGGTATTGGCTAATGCATAAGATATCCTCATGAGAGCATGTAAGATCCAAAACCTTAATAGTTTAGTCAGATCTAGCACATTCTAGTGTTTTCAATAAAAATTCATTCAGTAAAAACCATGAATATAGACGGGATCTAGAAATGCAGCCTTTTATTTATATTATTCATTGAAAACAAAGATACATGCCCACACCAAAAATATCTGAGCCTTTGCAGTGGCATGCTCGGTTGCTCATTAAAACATAAAACCAATACTGAAGCACAATCGTGGAACCTGGATAGATCCACCAGAAAAATTCACCACGGGGTTTTCATCCCAGGATCAATGCTAGAACTGGCCAGGTCAAGTTCTCAACCCAAACACAGTATGATAGGGAATACCAAAATGATCCTAAATTCCTAGCTTCTACCCCTTTTTATAGGCTTGATGGACCTTATTTTATTATTTTCCTCAAAAACCAACATCAAATACCATGGGCCAATACCATGGGAAAATACCACGGTAATACCATGGACTGATTCCGTCCACTTTGACTGGATCAAGAAAAGGAATATTACAAATCCTCTCGCCCAAAGATTGCTTGTCCTCAAGCGATCCACTTCTATCCACAACAAAAGAATTTGTACATCGAAACCAGGATCCCATACAACCTGATGTATTGTTCCATCCCTCCATGTTGAATGGTCCTGAATGGATCCTTCGATACCTGGATCCCAAACAATCCTTTGACCAATCCTTCCCTCAATAGATTTACCTAGATCCCAAACAATCCTTTGGCCAATCCTGCCCCCAATGGATTCTCCTGGATCCCAATGCCACCTAAATCCTGGGACCTGTGGGTTATGGTAATATTTCAACCCTCCATCGTTGCCCTCACCAAATGGCCCAAGCTATAATTTTCTCTTCGCTATGGGTATCCTCCAAAGAATCAATCCATTAATAGAATACCAAGTCATAATCTCTCACCAATCCATACTTGGGAAAGAATGAATATCTGCAAATCTACTATGTTGATGTTGTTTGATGCTCGATTCATGCTGCTCTACTTGGTTACCCAACATGATGTATTTGGAGAACTCTGCCCTGCTCTTCTCAATGTATAAAGGTGGGTTGTTGGTGTTGCAAGCCTTATATATGTATTCCTATAGAGCGCTGCTATGGAACTCCCACTTTTAGTCCTCATGCGGCCTTGTGAGGGACTTGAGTTGTTCCTCAATACTAGACATCTTGGTCGATGATTTGACACATACCCCTATGAGTTCCTCAATTTTTCTTTTCTCCTGTAATACAGTGTCTCAGACTGTCCAGACTCTTTGCTTTAACAACATAAGATCTGCCTTGAAATGCATGATCCTTTCTCGAAAGTCTTTCACTGGCAATTCTAGTGCCCTCCTTAATGTCTCTGTATTTGACTGCACCGGATGCCCCACAACCACAGCGTCAACTTGAGCCTTTGACCAACTCTCTAGGAATGGTTCATTTTGAACATTATGTTTGTCATGTTGCTCCTCATGATCACACTCTTCATGTTGGTTCATTATGGCTGGACCCTCACTCAAATCTCCCTGGTCTCCTCCATCTGTGGAGACAATATGTTCATCCCTTTCAACTATCGAACATAGATGTGTTGGTAGACTTTTATCTATACTTGATTGTTCATATTATTTATGGATATTCTCTTGGGGATATACGAACTCAGTTGTATAGGAGTCTACCTTATCAATGCCATTGGGTAGAATTTTCTCATGCACTTCCAAATGCTTGTCATCCTGCAAGCCTCCCTGAATAATGTCATGATGTTTCTCACCATCTTGAAGATAAATAGACCTAGCTACAAAAGACTCCCCGTGACTTGAAGTAATCTCCTCTTATTCTGTCTTTGTTTCCCTCTTCTTATCACCTGGACAGGAATGGTTAAGGGCCAAGGTCCCTTGCAGATAAAGCATAGTCCTCTCCTCCTTAGTTCATTCTTGCTGCAGATTTTGTTCTTACTTTCTCCATCAATCCTTCTAAACTCCTTCCTAGTCAACACCTTTCTGAGCCATTTTATGTTTTTCCTGACCAATTTCTCGACTGGATCATAGGTATTTGGTGATACCTTTGGTTCCTTTATCCAAATGGTTAGCAATTTGGATCTTATTATCTTGAATATGTAAGCATATCCTTTTAAGCACATAGACACAATATTTTGCATGCATGCTTTGACATGGTCTGAGTGAGCTGATGTAATACTGGTATAAAAGTTTTGGAAAAACTGAAAGATCAACTCGTCACATTCCATATTCAGCATTAATGTGCCAAAGCTGAACTCTGCCACGAGTTTTAAAATTTTGCACCGATTTTCATAAGTAGGACACATGATGTTGTTCAACCCCTGAAGGGCTTCTACTATCAGCTGCAGTATATCTGTCATGAGATCATTATTGTAGGGTAGTAATGGTGATGTTAGATCTATGACCCTGCTGAGACAAGAAGCAATTGTGAGCCTGACCTCTTCATTAGGATGTTCCCAAAATCTGGGTTGTATTAATACAAGCATGGAGGGTTTGAGAGCCCAACTGAGTTTCTTCCATTCTATTTTTCCCACCTTGGACAAACATATATCTAATTCCTCCAACTTATGAAGTTCTATAACTAATTTTGTTTGTTGCAATTCAGAGCCGAGTGTGAAGAGCTTAGCTCCTCTTCTTTGCCATTCCTTCACCTCCCATGGTTGCTTCTGTTGTAGAATGACATGGACCCTTTTTTAGAATTGTCTCCTTTGACTATCATTTTGGTATATGGAGGCATGGCTCCTTAAAGGACCATATATCTTCACTATTTCATCAAGTATTTTCTGGTTGTTCTCCAAAATCTCTTCTAGACAATCCATTTTCTCACATATGAAAATATACTGAAATACACTAATTATTCAAAGAATATTTTTTTTTTCAATCATGCCTTCAAATATTCTCAACAAATTTAACTCACAAACTTATAAATGACTCTCCATTCACTCTTCTTCTTCTTCTTCTTCTTTTTTAGGCTCTATCTCAAATTATATTTATTTAGAGCATTATCACAACAACCTAGGATATCCCAAGAATTAAAACCTAATGGAAATGATAACAAATTGTTTCCCCCACCTCTTAAACTAAGACCCAAGATAAAAATGTTACCTTTAATTGTGGAGGTTGGTAAAGACGATGGAGTAGATATTGTGGGATTCCTACTAAAGGTATCTACTTCCAAAAAAATAAAAATGCGATGGAGAGAATCAAGTCATTCATAGAAAATAAATCGAGGGCTAATGTTTAACCCAACGCTGAAACTTCCCATGCCACTAATAACTACACCGCAAAGAAATTTGAGTCGTTCTCTCATATCGTTGACTTGGGGCCATGGATCTGATTGTCGGTGGCGTGTTGGCTGCTCAACGACGATTTTGTAGTGAATTTTCGGCGACGGGGAAAGGAATGGAAAATGTGGATTGTTGCCCTGGTATCTATCTTGGCCTGTATGTTGGGAAGTGAACTTCAAATCCTTGTAGCTGTCAGATCGATATTCCACCCACACAACTTGAATTACATGAAGAGTTATATGATATATTAGCACAAAATTTTGACCAACTGTTTCTCTACGTTAATGGGTCAGACACACCTATTGATCACACAGAATCAAAACTCTGGCTAGGTCGATATGTTACAGGCAAGGGAAAACCATCAATATTTCGGCCCCTACGATCTGCATGCCCAGTCTCACGTTGGAGACTCCTCCTCTGTGATGCACAGGGTGTGTGTCTGTTGTTGGCCAGCTATACCGACTACGCTGCACAAAGGGTCATTTTGGAACCCCGATCAATCTGCCTTCCTCACTGCACTGCAGATGTGGTCAATCAAAGGTGACAAACCTCAATAATGACAGGGCTCAAATGTCCTCCAACGCTCGATGGATTTCTAAAGCAATGTATAGTGATTGGCTAGTAATTTAGGATATTTGCGCAGTTTATGCTCCCTCGACTGTGAATATCCCGCACTCCCTTCTACCTCTGCTATTGGATCTATGACAGTGGGTGTACTCAACAATGTTACAACCTCACCATGCAGCACCCTTCCACTAATGAATGGCCTCATGAGCTCCTAATATAATATGTACTACTGCAACCTTGCTATCGTGGTTGAACCGCCGTATGTTTTATTGATGAAATTGATTCTCGATCCGTCCACTATTCGTTGAACAAGTCTCAAGTTGGATTGTCTGTCATTTAGATAGCCTTGGTCATCGTGTTCCAATTAATAATTTGGCTCTGATAACTACAGAAATAATAATCACAATGGCCTCTTAAACACCAAAATAAAATTTTAACAATGATAAATGAGTTAGGGTAGCTATAGAGAGCCACTGAAACTGCTGAAATTCTAGATAGGATGACTATGGAGGATCACTGAATACTAGTTCTTCTGAAATCGTTGATTTATAACAAAATTGATTTGTAATAAAACCCTCAGGCTGATAGGGAAAACCAACTCTGATACCACTATAAGATCCCAAACCTTAATAATTTAGTCAGATCTAGCACATTCTAGCGTTTTCAATAAAAATTCATTTAGTAAAAACCATGAATATAGACGGGATCTGGAAATGCAGCCATTTTATTTATATTATTAACTGAAAACAAAGATACATGCCCACACCAAAAATATTTGAGCCTTTGAAATGGCATGCTTGGCTGCTCATTAAAACAGAAAACCAATACTAAAGCACAATCTTGGAACCTAGATGGATCCACCAGACAAATTCACCACGGGGTTTTCATCCCGGGATCAATGCTAGAACTGGCCATGCCAAGTTCTCAACCCAAACACAATACGATAGATAATACCAGAATGATCCCAAATGCCTAGCTTCTATCCCTTTGTATAGACTTGATGGACCTTATTTTATTATTTTCCTCGAAAACCAATAGCAAATACCATGGGAAAATACCACAATAATACCATGGACCGATTTTGTCGACTTTGACTGGATCAAGAAAAGGAATATTACAACTCTTACTGTCAATTGGGAAGGAAAAAAGGGTAGGATTCAAGGGAAAAATGAAGGGGAAGAAAGACCAATGGGTGATCATGAAAATACCAAACTTGAAGATGCCTTACAAATATCGTTGACACTCAAAACACCATCATGGTACTCCTTAAAGTACAGATTGGGCAACCTAATGTGAAAATCAATAATGGGGAAGGAGGTTCCCATTCAGGTGGGGATGGTCCACCGTAGGAGTATATCAATGTTCGTAGCAACAGTCCATCACACGAACATGTCAATCCTCGGAGCAACCCTTTTAGCCGGCCAACAATGCCTCCATTTTGGATGACTTTTCTGGGGAGCAAGACTGACCTTCACCAATTGCAGAAACGGTTACCGCATCGATGAAAGAGTATGATACATTGCCTCCCAACATGAAAGTGACCCTGAGCCTTAATGACTTTTACTACATGAGGAGAAAACAACAAGGGAAGGCAACCACATATTTCTAGCTCAATCCCACACTGGAGAAGGATGCCATCAAATATGCCACACTTCATCTTGACGAAGAAGAACATGAATGGTGGAAACATGGTATGACCACTCTGGGACATGCCAGCATCATCTCTTATACATAATTCACATAGAGGTTAATAGAAATATTTGATAGAAAGGATCTTGTGATGTACTTTAGGGAGCTAACCCAGCTCCGACAGACAGGGAGCCTTGAACCTTATGTTGCAGAATTCCAAAGGCTTGCAATAATGATCAGCGACCTCTCCATGACCCAGTTGGTCATGTTGATTATAGAAGGGTTTTCAGAACCCCTATTAAGTTGGGTTAGGGCCCACCAGCTTGCCACCTTGCAAGATGCAATTAACCGTGCAAGGCATATGCAGGATGTAGTACCCAAGAATAGATTCCTACCCAAATTTTCTATTCCTCAGAAAGGGAAGGAAGTCAAGCAACAAAAATGGGAGCCATTTGGTAAGGGGAAGCTAGATGATGAGAACAGGAAAGTTCTCAGAAGGAGAAGGCTATGCTTCTCTTGTCAAGAACTTTGGGCACCAGGACATCGGTGTACTAAAGGGAAGGCCCATTATATTGAAGTATTTTCTGAAAGCGAAGATGAGGGAGATAATCCAAAGCTCAATCAAGGGAAATCACAAGGCATGGGGGCAATACAGGAATAAATCTAGGAAGGAGTCATTTATTCTCTTACAAGGGTCCCAAGATATCACACCCTCCGGGTTAGGGGCACCATACAAGGACAGAAGTTTACTATGATAATTGATGGTGGGGCCTCCCACAACTTCATTGATGCAGAATTTGTATCCAGAAGGGGACTAGCTACTGAAGAATTTGAAGGATTTATAGTTTTGATTCCTGGAAAGAAAGAACACAACAACATGCCATGCACTAAGATAGTTCCTAACATGAGCTTAGAAATGGGAAACTACACAGTTACAGATAAATTATTTGTCGTAAACTACCCAGACTCTCATGTAGTATTGGGGGTACAATGGTTATATTCTATTGGAACTCATACAGTAAACTACAAAGACTTGGAACTCGCATTCACAGGACCAGATGGTAAAAAGGTGAAGTTGAGAGGAATGCATGCATATCCTCCCAAGGTTGTGACATCCAATTGGATGGAGGCAGACCTTCGACATGGGGATATTGTATGGGCATTAGAGTGTCAAATCATGGAGAAGAAACCAGTAGAACAACACAAGGGGTACTCCCCTGATATTATGGCACTATTGCAAAAATACCAGAAGGTCTTTGGAGATATACCTCCAGGACGACCACCTAATAGGGGATTTGAGCACATCATCGAACTAGAGGAAGGGGTCCAAGTTGTCATCACTACCCCTTATCGGCACCCCAAAGCGTACAAGGATGAGATAGGAAAGGTAATACAAGAATTGTTGGCTTTAGGACACATTCAAACGAGTTCGAGCCCTTTTGCTTCGTCCGTATTCTTGGTCAAGAAAAAGGATGGGTCCCTGAGAATGTGTATTTATTATCGAGCACTGAATAAGAAGACCATCAAAAATCGAAATCTTATCCCCGGGATCAACGAATTGATGGATGATTTAAAGGGAGCCAAGTACTTCTCAAAAATTGACCTTTGCTCAGGGTATCACCAGATCAGGGTTCGTGATCAAGACATTCCAAAAACAGCTTTTAGATGCGACTATGGACATTATGAATTCCTAGTGATGCCTTTTGGGTTGACCAACACCCCTGCAACATTCCAGTCATGCATGAACCATGTATTCAACAAGCAACTGCATAAATTTGTTTTGGTCTTCTTCGATGACATCCTGATCTTCAGTGAAACATTGAAAGAGCATCTGCAGCACCTGGACGAGGTCTTGGGAATATTGGAGGCACAAATTTTTTTTTCCAAAATCTATAAATGTGAGTTTGGGATGACGGAAATGCTATATCTGGGTCACATCATCGGGGGCCGGATTTTTAAGGTCCACCAAGAGAATATTGAAGCTATTCTCAATTGGCCAACTCCCAAAAATGTAATAGAGTTAAGGAGCTTCTTGGGTATTTGTACTTATTATAGAATATTTGTAAAGGGGTATTCACAACTAGCAACCCCTCCTACTGACTTGACAAAAAGAGAAGCCTTTTTATGGACAGAAACAGCCTAGGAGACTTTTTAGCGGATGAAATTCATGAGTTTGTGTCCAGTTCTAGCCTTGCCAGACTTCTCTCAACCCTTTGTATTGGAGTGTGACGCTTCTGGGGAAGGAATTTACCTCATCAATACCATTAGGTAGAATTCCCTCATGCACTTCCAAATGCTTGTTATCCTGCAAGCCTCCCTAAATAATGTCACACTGTTGCTCACCATCTTGAAGACCAATAGACCCAGCTACAAAAGACTCCCCATGATCGAAAGGAATCTCCTATTGTTTTGTCTTTGTTGCCTCCTTATCACCTTGAAATGAAAGGTTAAGGGCCCAAGGTCCCTTGCAGATAAAGCATAGTCCTCTCCTCCTTAGTTCATTCTTGCTACAAATTTTGTTCTTGCTTTCTCCATCAATCCTTCTCAACTCCTTCCTATTTAACACCTTTCTGAGCAATTTTATGTTTTTCTTGACCAATTCCACGACTAGATCATAGGCAGTTGGTGATACCTTTGGTTCCCTCCTCCAAATAGTCAACAATTTGGATCTTAGTATCTTGCAGATGTCAGCATCTCCTTCTAAGAATAGAGACACAATATTTTGTATACCTTTTTTTCACACAATCTGTATGAGCTAATGTAATGTTGGTGTAAAAGCTTTGGAGCAACTGAAAGATCAACTCGTCGCATTCCATATTCAGCATTAATGTGCAAAAGCTAAACTCTACCATGAGTTTTAAAATTCTGCACCACTTCTAATAAGTAAGACACATGACGTTGTTCAACCCTTGAAGGGCTTCTACTATCAACTACATTACCTCCTCCATGATATCATTATTGTAAGGTAGTAGCGGGGATGTTAAAGCCATGATTCTACTGAGACAAGAAGCAACTATGAGCCTGACTTCTTCATTAGGATGTTCCCAAAGTTTGGGTTGTATTAATGCAAGCATGGATGGCTTGATAGCCCAGCTGAGTTTCTTCCATTCTGGTTGTCCCACCTTAGACAGACATGTGTCTAATTCCTCCAACTTATGAAGTTCTATGACTGATTTCGTTTGTTGCAACAAATGGCATGCTTGTTGATGGAGAAGCATGTACATCACCACAATTAGAGTTGTTAGAGGCAATGGAAGATGGGATATGGAACCTATTGAAGTATCAACTACCTGCAACTGTTCAATGTCTATCACATTCCAGAATCGAGATGATGAATCCTTACGAGATGGAGACTCAAGGTACCCTGACTCTGTGAATTATTTGTCTCGATCGAGAGAAATCAATTGGGATTCATTGGATGCAAAGCAGGATGAAGTTCGATGAAGATACAGTTGATCGCTTGATAGAGACTGGGGATAGTGTTGTGTTGGTTGAGTCACAAGGAGAGTTGAATTTAGTGGGGTGAGATCTTTTCAATCGTTATGATCTACCCTATCTTTCATAAGTGCGATTGAGATCAGCATGGTGGTTTATGCCACAATCTGCAAGTTTCTTTCATTTCCCTTCGTGTTCCTAGGAAGTCAAGCCTGCTGGGAAGAGGCGCACATGGATGCCTCTGATGTTGATCTTTTTTCCGAGCAGGAAGTCTGGGCGGCCACTGATGTTAGAGCTCAAAATCAGGAATTTAAAATTGTTAATGGAGATGCCTTCACCTAGATGCAGCTCTAGCCTTTTTTTTTTATATATATAAATAAGAGTTATTGAAGTGAGTAGGCATTGTTGAATTTGTTGTGTGCATTCAAGAGCTAGTTGCAAGAACCGTGTTGGGAGTAACCCAAGCAGTCTATTATGTTGGTTTGTTTTCGTTATATGCCAATGCTTGAACCTGTTTCTTTGTAATGAATGTACTATTTATGTTGAAGAAAGAGCTGAAGCAGACTTTGGTTGTGGAGGCGCTATTAAGTTGCTATGTTGAGAATTGTGTGGAGGTGTTGTTGAAACCTGTGTGTTGTTGGATTCTAGGTTGGATACAAAAGGCACAATTTACAAGGGATATGATATTTTAATGGGAGTGTTTTTTTTTTTTTTTGTTCTTTTGAAGTGTGGTCTCAATTAAGCATACATGACACTCTTACACTCACCTCTTTTATGGAAAATGGTAAAGAATAATTTCATATTTTATGAAGTGATTAGTTCATGCATTTATGGTTATCGTTTTGGATTATTGAAGATAATTTCATTGAGTTTATCCAGCTCTATGTGTGGTGATTTTGTTAGATTTTGTTAGAATTTGCTACTCTGGCAAATCACACTTATGTGAATATGGAAATCTAATACAATTGATGGAAAATGATACTAAATATGTCAAAGACAATGTTGTGGATGATATGAACAATTTCAAAAGAGGCAGTAGAGCAGCTTTAGAGATTAAAGGGCGATGGACAACAAAGTGAAAGTTTGGGTGAGTTAGTGTGAGTTTGTGGGATAGAATCACTAGCATGTTTTATTATGACTCACACATTTTAATTGTAAGAAAGTCTATGGTGTTTTATAGTGGTTTTTGTAAAGTATGTACCTAGTAACTCCAAGAGTTAGAGTGTGTAATGTAAGCCTGATGAGGCATGTGAACCCCCATAAAGTTCGTGGTAATCTTAAAACCACTTTGTAAATGCAGGTTTGTGGAAATCCAGAAACGACTATGTAAGTGTAGATTTTTGGTAAGCCATAAACCACTTGTGACAGTATATGTAAGTATAGCTTTATGGTAAGCTAGAAACCACTTTGCAGTGTCGGTTTGTGGTAAGTCAGAAACCACGTGTGAGAGTGAAGTGGAAAGGGATTCATGTGGGCATGGTTTAGGGTCAACCGAAAAAACCCTGGCCATGGTTTAGGGTTAGCCAACAAAACCCTGGGCATGGTTTAAGGTAAGCCGATAAAACCAGAAGCATGTTTATGGGTAATCTGATAAACCTTGTGATGACGATGATGGAGGGGGATCTGCATGTACACGTACAAGTATGCAGATACTGGTTGACTGAACCATGTACATGAAGGACATCCTATTTGACTGGCAACTGCAGCGGTTGGTACCCATGCATTCTGGTAGATGGTTGTTCCTTTATATGGACATCATCGTATTATTTTTATCGTGTTTGTAAACACCAAGACCATTGTTAGACTTTGTTGATTGAGATTGAGATAAGTAGTCATTAAAGGGAGAACTTTGAAAATATAATTCCTACTTGTCTCAGTTGTGATTCTTTTTATGTAAAGGAGTCGGTTCATATTCTTCAGGAGTTGTTTAGATCTAGATGTTTCCTAGATTTGCGTGTGGTTGAGATATTCTCTCAACCAAGTGATTGTGTACCTAATGTAGTCTACCTATCTTAAGACAACACCACATGTATTTATATGTAACATTATTTGATTAATTTAATGCAGTGATCAGTTTTTTAAATCTGCAACTCTCAGCGATCTCATTCATCATCTTGTTGAGCTAGACGAAATGCATTTGATGAGGCAAATTGTTTATTTGAGATGGAATTTGCAGACAAATTACTAAAAATACTTGCTCGTTTGAGTGAGAACCTTGTTTTTTGGGGCAATTATGTCGTAGTTGATTGTTGAATTTGTTCAAGAGGGACTCTAAAACCCTCAAATTGTATGAGTTGATTTAGAGACTATATTAAACCTGATTTCAAATTTTTGAGTTGATTTAGAGACTATATTATACCCGATTTCAAATTTTCATTCTTTACCATGTGACCTAAAGAGAAATGTGTTGCATTGCTCCATCCAGTGAGAGATCATATTTGTTTAGAGTAATAACTAATAATTTGTGTTGCTGCAAATCATCATGTATAATTCCTCAATGAATTATTTAAGAAGGGATAGGGTGGTCCATGCACAATGTTGATTTACTTTTGTGACAATTGTAGTTCAAATATTCTTGATTTTTACTATAATATGTGCCTATGAAATATCAGGATCAAGATTGGGTGGAGGTTAGGCTACAACCATCATAACACTTGATTCTTTAACTTTATTTTTTCGTTAGTTGAAGATTAATTTTATCAACTTTTGTGTATTGTTTATGGAAGAAGGAAGGGATTTTTTTGATATAATATGGATGGAGCTCTCATTATTTTATAAATCTTGTAAATAATACCAACACATACAGAACTTTGCACCTAGTGATAAATCACCTGGCCATTGCTCAGAATAGTGTCATGATTTCCCATTTATTTTTATTGCTCTGACCTAAGGAACTTATTTAAATTTTTAAATGCATGATTTTTCTTGTTTTGTTTCAAGTTTTCTCTTGTTGTGTTTCAAGTTTTCTCTCCGAATAAATTAAATTTAGAATAGTGTCGTGATTTCCCATTTATTTTTATTGATCTAAACTAAGGAACTTATTTAAATTTTTAAATGCCTAACTTTTCTTGTTGTGTTTCAATATTTCTCTCCGAATAAAAGTAAATACATAGACGAACCATGTAATGCTATAGGAATAACATAGCAAAAGCAGCTAGTTTTAGGATCTGTGTTTCAAGAAGTTGATATCCATGATAAATCTAGCATAATATACACACCCAAAAAAAAAAAAAGGTGCATTTCATATCAAAGTCTATTATCTTCTCTAGAATTGTTTTCCATTTTAATATGTATAAATTATTTCTTTAGCATCCAAGCTCAATTATGTAAATTCCTCATTCTTCGCTATAAGTGTACTTATTCCTATCTCAAATTACAAATCGAATTAATTTTTATTTTTTATTGTATTACAGACGTATCCAAACCTCTTAATTAATTTATCGACATCTACGTAAGGAAAGGTCATGAAACTTTCTTTAAATAATATCCATCCCATGATGTTTGATGCATCTATTTGCTCTCAAACAAGCCATGCATTGTACGTTTTGGGTGGAGTATATTTTCCTCGCCTAGTGTTTATGAAAAATTTCAAGCCTTGGGAAAGATTCAAAATAATAGTGACATTTCAATAGTTTTATTCTTATGACACACAGTACCATCTCATTTTTATAGAAATAGCTTAAAGAGATAATCACAGATCTTTTGCTTGTTTTTGAAGTAGTACGGGAGAGATGTCTAATGTTGCGAAGGGACCAATAATAGTATTGGTCCCACCAACCCTCCAGAAATTGAGATATGTGCAACCAATAATTAAACAAACAAACAAAAACTTTAAGTCCAAATATCTTTTAAATTATGTCCAAAATTTCCCAAAACGTTGATTGGGCCCACAACTATCCATAAATAGTTTGTTAAGTATTAAGAGTACAAATCATATTGTCTCAACTAGAAAAGTCATAAAACCATTAATCCTTCCAAAATGGTCTATTCTAGAAGTACAAAGTAGCAGTCACTTCAACCCCACTGATCAGAATTGATGATGTATATCCCAACTACATATCTATACCTGCACATAATAAAGTTAATGTATGTCAGCCATAGTTGTTGTGTTATTCAACATCTAAACCCATTGTGTTCAATAAATGACACCCACCGAATAACAACTTGTAAACCCATTGTATAGAATAAATGACACCCACCCAATAATTTCAATAAATGATATTCAACCTATTATATTTCCCATTAAAACAGATCAAAGCACATGGATCAACAAAAAAAAATTCCTAGCCATTGGATCACATTAAATCCAATCTTGATCACACATGAAAAATGAAGCCATTGTAATCCATGTCCATCATTGTCACCAATTAAATTCAACTACAAAAAACTATAAAATAATTTCAACCACCGTTGAAGTTGCATGTTTCACATTCAAACTATTCACCAGCCCTGGAGACAAATCAACACAGAACACACCCCAAAACATTTCACAGTATATTCAGGTTAGTTTTTTCAATTACAGCACAATTTTCTTACAGTTTTATTTTAATTTCTGAGTATTTATTTCATTTTTCTTACACTTTTATTTTCATTTCTAAGTCTTTATTTCAATTTTCTTATTTTCATTTCTACATCTTTATTTCAATTTTCTTACAGTTCCATCCTTTGATTTGAGTTGAGGAGATTAATGTTATCAATAGTTCTAGGTAGTGCACTTTACAACTAGGTCCAAGAACAGAGCTAAGGCTACCATCAACAACCAAACAACTTGAAAAATTATTGTGTCTTCCCAAATATTTGTGGCTACCATCTATCATAGAGCATGTATAATTTATTGTACAATAATTTTTTCACAGTGATGCTATTCAAAAACATCAGCAACTTAATTCTCTGTAAGTTTGAACATATATAGCAACAAAATTAACTAGATTACAAAAACTACTTCTTTATCTAGGCAATGCACTTTATAACTGGGCTCAAAAACAGATCTAAGGCTACCCTCAACAGCCAAAAAACTTGCAAAATTGCCATGTCTTCCCAATCCAAACTTCGGATGTCTGTGAGTGTCTCCAAAATTGTAATACTTTACAGTCATTGTATATCAAACCCATATACAGAGTCTACAACCATATGTGCACTATAAACCATGTTAGCAGTATCATCTAGAAGATCCTTTTCACAAACTGTTACTCCTACAAGCTCTTTAATCCCTTGAAGACAAGTCAAGAAATACCTGCTGAAAGAACTCTCTCAATGAAAACTATTATGTCTAGATTTATTTTGTATCCAGATTGACCCAA
This sequence comes from Pinus albicaulis, assembly GCA_034641835.2. Taxonomy (NCBI): domain Eukaryota; kingdom Viridiplantae; phylum Streptophyta; class Pinopsida; order Pinales; family Pinaceae; genus Pinus; species Pinus albicaulis. The sequence goes on along the minus strand of CM076575.1, from coordinate 2,068,429,413 downwards.
ATATGAGTAGCCTTTTTTAATAGGGAAAATAGCCATTCTGATTTAATTTGTTTCAGCCAAGTCTTCAAGGAATCCCTTGTATAGACCAAAGGAGGAAACAATACTAGATTTTATAAAGAATATGCAGTGTATTTTTTCCGCAGGTAAGTTCTGTAAAGACTGACCCTCCCTCCCTAGTGCTATTGTTGTTATATTGAAGGATTGGTACTTCATCCCATCATCGTAGGTTTTTGGTAGTACTAGAAGGGTATAATATCAGTCCCTCACCCTTGTAAAAGTGGATAAATCTAGGAGCGTACGGTGACCTATGCAAGATAGTAAATTTGGAAGCGAAAAGAGCCTTGTCCAAGTAGGTAAATTCACTACTGAAAGGTGGCCTTACCAACATCACAAGAGATTGTAAATTAAAGAGCAGTGTGATGGTATTGCCCATCCAACCATACCATGCCTTTATATTGGGGAAATTCACTCTCCAACATTGTAAGACTTTACAGTCATTGTATTTTAAGTGTAAAATCAAGTTATCAATACAGTCATTGTATTTTAAGTGTAAAAACAAGTTATCAAAATAGTCATTGTATTTTAAGTGTAAAAACAAGTTATCAAAACAGTCATTGTATTTTAAGTGTAAAAACAAGTTATTAAAACAATAATCACTGATATATTTGAAGACATAAAACTAATTCCATATGTAGATTTTTTTTTTTAAGGATACTGTCAAAAAGCCATATGTATGAAAATCTCTTGAGCTTCTACTGATCTAAAATGGGTGGTTAACTTTTTATGCTTTGCAAGCACCTCCCACTTAGTTAAAAAAAATAATATCTTGCTTATACCTAATAATGCGGAATTGAATACTTGAAACAGGTGTATGTGTGTTAAAATGTTTTAATCCTTTATGTGTGAGGAATTAAACATTTTTTTGGCTGATATTAAGCATGTACAACAACCATAAAGTGCAGCAAATAAGCATCAAAACATAACAGCAAATTTAATAAAGGATTTCACCTGAATATCATGGGCTGTGTCTCCCTGAGCCCTTGTCAAATTGACAAGGCTCTTTGGGATTATGATGGAAATTTTATTTTACAAGTAACTACTCAACTCCAATTGTTATTTGGATTGTACCATTGGGTTTAGAAAACCATCATACCCCTGTAATTGTTGTCATCTCTCTGAAGATAGACCTAGGTTCCCTTAGACTTGACCTCTTCTGTCGACACCCTTAAGCTTCCCTGAGCTTCTTTGTGGAGCTAATACCTTAAGAAATCATTTTATGTCCCTGAAACCTCACCTATTGTCTGCAACACATATCATACATCCAAAATAGACTGATTATTTTCTCAAAATGAGCTCTGGCTCCCCAATCTAGGCCTTCATCCACTGTTGTCCCTGGGTTTCTCGAAACTTCCTTGTGGCTTCTTCGGCTCTAGAAATCTCCAAATGGCTCTGCATCCCTTCAATGGATTCATAATGTCAAAAATATTCAAAATGGTCGAATAATGCTCAAGATAAAGCATAAACAATTTTTCCTAGTAACTCCTAAAACAGCTCCACTAAAAATGGAGCACTTCAGTTTAACTGCAGCCAAAATAGGAAAACTGCCCAAATTTAGGGCATGCTCCAAAATTACCGCCGAATTTGACTGCAACATTTAACTTAAACATTTGGGTTGGGCACATGCACCCCCAAATCACGCAGCCACGTTGGAGGTTAGCAGAACTCTGGGCTAGAATTCCGGTTACAAGGTGTAACCCCAGTTTAAAGCGAAGGGTTGACGTTACCGTCGGCGGTTTAACTGTGCAATGTGACAGCTCTTAACATATATGCGGTGGAGTTGTAATAACTATTGAGTTTAATATATTATGTTACAATGTGATAAGCCGCAAGCCGCTGGCGGTTAGGGGCTTAAGCCCTTGGCCCAGGGTCCCGGGCCAGAGCCCACGTGGGGAGGGGTTGGCCCCTCCGGACCCCCAAATGCAAAACCATTAAACTTTAATTATATGCCAACTACCATAGTGGTTAAGAAACAAATGTAGCCCAGGCAGTAAGGCATGAGCGTGTTGGCATGGAGGTCGCGGGGTCGACTCCGGGGACCCAAACCAAAATTTTGTTACACCATTCAAGGGCCACGTGGTCGCCCCTAGCTCTAGGTTTACTAAAAACTTATCTGAAGCATCTCGACCATTAGAAGTCTTCTAAAGCTTTTGAAAATCCTTTCATTGGATTTAGAAGGTTCAAAATAGTCGAAATAGAATACTGACTTGTTGAGAATGGTATTGGTTGCTCTTGATAGGCCTCATTCTCCTACTGGCCCCTGGTGGCCCTGGTGGCTCTTGGAACTTCTCTGAAGCATCTCAGCCTTTAAAATTCCTCTTTTTTCTTTGAAAACCTCACCAATGGTTCCATAATGTCTGAAATATCATAAAATTACTATTGGTTTCCTGAAAAAGGCCTCTAGCTGCCCTAGCTAGGCCTCAAACTACTACTGGCTCTCGGTGACCCTAATGGCCCCTAGAACTTCTCTGAAGAAAAATATCACTCAAAAGTCCTCTGATGGCTCTGCAACCCTCACCAATGAGTCTGGAATGTCCAAGAAAGTCTAAATTGACTATTCACACTCCAATAATGGTCGAATAATGCTCAAGATAAAGAATAAACAATTTTGCCCAGTAACTCCTAAAATAGCTCACTAAAAATGGAGCACTTTAGTTTAACTGCAGTCAAAATAGGAAAACTACCCAAATTTAGGGTGCACTCCAAAATTACCGCCAAATCTGACTACAACATTTAACTTAACCATTTGGGTTGGGAACATGCACCCCCAAATCCCGCGGTCACGTTGGAGGTTAGCGGAACTTCGGGCTAGAACTCTGGTTACAAGGCATAACCCTAGTTTAAAGCGGAGCGTTAACGTTATCGTTGGCGGTTTAACCGTGCAATGTGACAGCTCTTAAAATATATGCGGTTGAGTTGTAATAACTATCTAGTTTAATATATTATGTTGCAATGTGATAAGTCGCAAGCCGTTGGGGGTTAGGGGCTTAAGCCCTTGGTCCAGGGTCACGAGCTGGAGGCCATGTGGGGAGGGATTGGCACTCGGGGTTGGCCCCTCTGAACCCCCAAATGTGAAACCATTCAACTTTAATTATATGCCGACTACCATAGTGGTTAAGAAACAAATGTAGCCCGGGCGGTAAGGTGTGGGCGTGCTGGCGAGGAGGTCGCGAGGTCGAGTTCGGGGTAGAGCACTTCAGTTTAACTGTAGTCAAAATAGGAAAACTGGGAAAAATTAGGACGTGCTCCAAACTTACTGCCGAATCCAATTGTAACATTTAACTTAACCATTTGGGTTGGGCACATGCACCCCCAAGTCACGCGTTCACGTTGGAGGTTAGCGAAACTTCGGGTTAGAACTCCGGTTACAAGGCATGACCCCAGTTTAAAGCAGAGGGTTAATGTTACCGTTGGCGGTTTAACCGCGCAATGTGACAGCTCTTAACATATATGCGGTGGAGTTGTAGTAATTTTCGGGTTTAATATATTATGTTGCAATGTGATAAGCCGCAAGCCGCTGGTGGTTAGGGGCTTAAGCCCTGGCCCAGGGTCACGAACCGAATGCCACGTGGGGAGGGGCTAGCCCTCGGGGTGGGCCCTCTGAACCCCCAAATGCGAAACCATTCAACTTTAATTATATGTCGACTACCATAGAGGTTAAGAAATAAATGTAGCCCGGGCGGTAAGGCGTGGGCATGTTGGCGAGGAGGTTGCGGGGTCGACTCTAGGGACCCAAACCCAAATTTTGTTACACCATTCAAGGGCCACGTGGCAGCCTCAGGGCTAGCCATGTGGCACCTTCCAATTGGTCCACAAATTCGTGCCCAATAAAACTATGACACTTGTCACCCTGCAATTCGCCCAAAAGGAATATTTTGAATAATATTCCCTAGAATATTCTTTTTGCTAACTGTACCCTTGACCAATCAACCTTGGTCAAAATCCAACATTTGCAGTTTACTGGACTTTTCAAATTGCGATAACTTCTTCATACTGTGTCGGTTTTTCGAACCGTTCGCAGCGTCAAAATCAAGAAAATGTTATCCATTCGGTCGCTCAGGTTCGACACACTTTAGAACACTTTGAAATTTGAGCTATCACTTAGGTCCTTGATCCAAATCTGATCAGCTACTAACATATATGTTGATAATTCATGTAATAAAGAAGAGATATGTTTGGCTTGTATAAAAGCATGTTTTTCAATTATTCTTAACTAAATCCATGCAATAATGTTGCAGGTTGTTTTATCTATGGCAAGAGTTAGTTATGTAGTTCATACAAGGAGAAGTGGCAGAAGAGTGACCAGGGGTGCCCAGCTGAGATGCACTTCATCAGATGAGGAAAGGACAGGTGATGTGAATGTCAACAATGCTCCAAGCAATGTTGTTGAGGATGACCATGTGGTTGAAGCTGATGTTGTCACACCATCACTCACAGAGCCACCGTCAACCACAGTCCAAGGGGCAAGTTCAACTAAAAATATCATCGCTATAAGAGGTTGGAAAAAAGAAGAAATGTTAGCTGCAATTGATGACATAGAATTTAATGAATATTCAGTTTGGGCATCTGCAAAGAAACATGGTATTCCTCCCTCATAAATACATTATTGGATAAATGGTCTCACTCATACCAAATGTAGAGGGCTTCTTACAGTTATGACTGAAGAGGAGGAGGCTGAGGTGATTGAGTGGTGTAAATAAATGGCCCAGTTGGGACATGGGCCAGAATTTATACAACTCAAATCCACATTTACTCAAATCTGTCAAGAGAGGCCAAACCCATTCAAATATGGGTTTCCTAGTAAATCATGGTGGTTTGGGTTTAAAAAAATGCATCCAAACCTTGTATTGTGTACAGCTGAGGGCCTTGACAGATACAGAGCATTAAATTTGCGTCTTGTATTTATATGTAAGTTCTATGACACTCTTTCTAGTGCATACAATAAACATTCTTATGGTGCAGACCATATATGGAAGTGTGATGAAACATGTTTACAGGCGGGAAGGAATTGTGGCATGCTGGTAATTTCCAAGAGAGGGAGCTAAAATGTGCCAAATATTTTTCCTAAGAGCAGGGAGTGGATAACCATTTTATGTTGTCTCAATGCAATTGGTGCTTCAATCCTAGGATTTTATCTATTCAAAGGTAAAAATTAGTTGAAAAACTATATACAAAATTGTGAACCAGGTGCATGCATGGCTGCACATCCCCATGCATGGATGACTAAAGAAATTTTTTTAAATTGGCTTTGCCACTTTGCTGCATCTGTGCCAGGTGGTGTCTCACCTAATAACAGACACCTATTGATATTAGATGGCCATGGAAGCCGCATGGCTTTACAAACAATTGAGGAAGCAAAAAATTTGGGCATTGACCTTTTGACATTGCCCGCTCATACCACTCACCGATTGAAACCCCTTAATGTTAGTTTGTTTTTCCCTTCAAGAACTATTTCAGGTTAGAGTGTTTTTCATGGATGGAAAAGAATCCAGGGGTTGAGGTGAAAAGGTCTCAGCTAGCAAAGCTTGCAAGTAAATCTTTTAAAAGAGATCTGACGCGATCAAATATCAAGGCTCGCTTTAGGAGGACAGGAATCTGACCATTGAATTATGATGATCTTATGCATGATACTAGTTATAGCCAAGCATTTCATGTGGATGGTCACAAAGAAGGGCATGTCCAAAGATATGTTGAAGTGCAAGAAGAAGTAGATGAACATGCTGATGTGGTGGCAACTGGTAATATTATTTCCCTCTCTCAAGGACTGTTATATGTTGATGATGATGAGCAGGCATGTGAAATACAGTATATTCATGAACAAATTGATAACAACATGGAGGTTGTTCTACCAACTCAAGCACATGGAACTTTTGTTGTTGATATTGTTTATGACATTGTTGAACATGCAGTTGACAATGATGATGTAGTTGAAAATTAAATTGTTGATATTGCTAATGCAGATGTAGTTGAAAATGAATTTAATGATATTTTTAATGTCATTGAAAATTACCAATTGAAATTTCCAAGCCAAGTAAACCCACCATCATGGCTGGCAGATGCCATGATTAATTTGAACGAACACAGTGTCTCAAGAACTAATGAACGAGCCATGAACATGCCTTCACATCACAAGCTGACACAGACAGTTTGGGTCTATGATGCATGTTTTTGTGGACAATAGATCGTGGAAGAAGATGAAACTTATAGTGATGCATCGGATAAAGATAACAATGGTTCAATCAATTTTCATGAATCTTTGAAAAGGTTGAGACAAACGATGACATGCGGTGGGGGGGGGGGGGGGGGGGGGGGGTGTGTTGAGAAGTTACTTGGGCGGTTCCTAAAGCTACCAGTAGAAAGAGTGTCAATGAAAAAGAAGCAAGGAACACCTGGTAGTCTTTGTTTGGGGAGAAGTTCACAGTTACTCACCTCGAGCTAAAACTCTTGATAAGTGCGAAATTAAATAAAAAAATTAAAAAATTAAAAATTAAAAAATAAAAAATAAAAAATAAAATAAATAAATAAATAATATAAATAGGAATTAAAAAAAGGATACGGCAAGAAGAAGGTAAAGCGAGGATTATTTATGACTAATGTGACGGATAGAAGGCTTGAAAAGGCAAAAGAAATTTGTAAGTAACTGTGAATTGCTGTCACTTGCTTTGCAGACTTGTGTGCATGGGTAAAGGTCAGGTTTGTGTCAGTCATCGTTCTGCATCACTAGCTGCTCTTGTCTCTTTTGTGCTTAAACCTGCATTAGCTATGTTTATTCTTTGACTTCATTGATCACTCGAACTTATTTTAGCACTGATGTCTTCAAAGGCTGTGTTAATCTTTCAATATTATGCCTTTCAACCCTTTAATCTTTTCCTGATACACTTTAAACTTCTGCAGACCTGTTTGTGTGAATACACAGGCTAAAAAGGGCGCTGGAGGATTCATGTCGGGGTCAATAACCTTGATCTTCAATAATAAAAAAATGCTTTTAAACCTGCAAAACACGAGAAACCTGTTATGAAATCCTACGCGGGGCTTAAAACTGCTTCAGAAAGGTTTTGGTGGAGGTGGAGGAGCGATTGCAGAGGAAATGTGCGCGACGGAGAAGAGTTACATGGCGCAACACCATGAAACCGAGGTTTAGACATGAATTAGCGTGGGAAAATGCAATGGAAAACATATGCAATGGGCCTTAGGTGGTGGGACCCGGTCATGGCGGAGGGCGATTAAACATGAGTCGTTGGATCGCAGGAGGCAATCAACGGCGGTGATTGTTCGATGAGGTTAATAGGGAAGCCCAATGGAAGAATTATGGTGGAAGACATGATGCAATATGGGTCGTCGATCTTGGATCAATGGACGATCGCGATCAAATAGGAGGATCACAATCAGGGGAAACAAGGGTCGACACATTAAGGTTCCGATGGGCAATGGTGCGATTGAGCGCCAGCCGTCTGATCCGGTTCAAGATCGACGACGAAGATTGAATCGATGGGGAGAAAGAATGGAGCGATGGGAGGGGAGTGATGAGATCTGGGCCATTGGATCTAAATGGAAGGACGACTAGGATCTAATCGGGGGCTCGCCAATCGGCGGGACGAAAAGTGGCACATTTTAACATTTGTGATTGGAGCGGTGGTGCGATTATGCGATAGCCGTTGGATCTGGAGACGGATCGACGGCTCACATTAAATCGGAGGGGTAAGTGGATAGGGGCGATGGGCGCGCTCGGGACAAGCGCTAACTGTCGGATCTTCTAAGATCGAAGGCAGATATTTCTTCAAAGGGCCGACAGACTTAACACTATCGCATCGGAACTTTCGTGGTTTACAAAGGAAAAAGGTGTTCCGCTCCGATTTCTCCGATGCGATAAGCGCCTTACAGGCTAGCACTTGGTCTTAGCGCTGGGGTCATTTGGGGAAGTGGTTTCGGGGGCTGGCCGAAAGGGGCTTAAGGCCTTAGTGCAGAAATGGGTTTTTAGGCCAAAAAAGGGGGATTTTTAGGGATTTTCTTGGCTTTCGGTAAAGGGGAAAACGTTGCTCAAACCTGTAAAATGGATTTTTAGAGGTTCAAAAGGATTTTGAAGGCTTTTCAGGGGGAAATGGGGGTCTTAAAGAGGAAAAGGAGGCTTTATGAAAATGAGGGGAAGTGAGTCAAAATGGGAAATTTCAGAGGCCTTTGGAAAATAGTTTCTTTCATAGATTTGGCAGGGTTTCGGGCATGCCCTTGTAGAAACAGCAGTGGATATTAATCCAAAGGGACAAGGAATCATCATAAGACTTCAAATATGATGGATTTTCAGGGGAAATAAATCTCTTGAAGGGTTGTAAACAAATTTAGCCACCATTTGGTATATCAGAAATTATGGGTGGCTAACAGTGGCTCCACTTGGGGAGGACAACTTGCCCTTTAGGTGTCTAGAACCTCAGTAATCTCTTGTTTCACAAACCAGTGCCTTTCCATTGGGCAGCATTTTTTCTTTTGATCTGATAACTTTTGCAGCAACCTGAAAACTGTCATTCTTCAAAACAACATTTCTACCTACCCATTCCTACTGTCCTAGCATTTTCTCTTCTTTTGAGTGCACTTGGACTGGCAAACTCTTTTTCGGCATTTATTTTGCAAGAAGAAAAATAAACCTATATAATGTTGCCCTTATTTCTCCAAGAGCCCTAATTAAGCAGTTGGACTCTTAATTCTCTACCTATTCTACTACCTGTCAGGATTAAACAGTCTGACAGGTTTTCATTCTCTATATTCTAAGACAGAAATTGAAAATACAGTCAAACTAGGATTAGACTGTTTAGTTTTCTATGGGTCCATGGCATAAAAATAGCTGCACATGAACTGAAAATAACAGAAACTACACAAAACTTGGAAGGATTAAAGATCTGGAATTCACACACATTCTTCCTTCTTGCTGTGACTCGGATTTTGAGCTTTTTAGAGTCACCTTTCTTTCTTCACTTCAGCTCTGGTTTGGATCCTGTTAGAGTTGTTCTCTTTTCTTCTATCCCAATCTATTCTACTGGTAAGCCAAGATTGAACAGTTTGGCATATCTTCTTCACTATCCTATCAGCAGTAAATTGAAATCTGCCCATCATGATTAGGCTGTATGATTAGACAGTAGTGCTTCTTAATGTAGTGGCATTTGGGCTTGCACACTTTCAGATTTTCTTTCTTTTTGGTATGGGGCTATACCTTTCTTATTTTATTTCTACCCTCTTTCTCTTTTTTTCTTTTTTTTCTTCAAAGTAAAATCAACAACTAACTAAATGCTCACAGGCTTAGCTTTATTGAAATTCATACCTACCCTAATCTAACTTGGAAATCTCTACTGTGTTATATGATACAATAGTGCCAGTGCAACCAGTTCAGTAGTAACAAAAATGAGGAAGAAATCTGACTTCTTGTCAAATATGACCATGGGGTATTTTGAATTTGGGTCTTCAAAACCAAGGCCACCATCAGTGGTGGCCACTCCTGATGTATCTAGCCCCTGAAAAGGATTAATGTTGGGGAACTTGAGCCAATCAGAGCTTCCATGTATTCTGCCATAGGATCAATGAACACATGATGTAGACTTTCTACTTTTATTCCTTCCATAACTGGTAAGATATATGTATCCTTGACAACTTTGATTACTGCATATTTAGTGTGGCTCTTGAAAGCCCAATCATCATCTTCCTGCACATCGAGAGGCAGTGGAATTTCTTCTTTCTTAGGGGGAGGGAGACTTTCCAAAAAGGCTCTGGGGTCTCTGAATTGATATGATTGTTTTTGGGAGTTCAGAATTTCAATTTCAGCCTCATATCTTTCAACCACCAATTCTAGGAAAATTTTCTTAAGCTCGGGTTTAGCATTGAATTTTGAGCTGAGTAGGGCAAACTTTGGAAGTTCCTCCCATTCAAGTTCTGCTAATTCACTTGACATTATATAACGACACTCTGCTATGAAACTTGAATGCATTTTTGAAAATTGCTCAGAGTCTTCCATTGGTGGGGGATTTGGTCAAAGAAAACTGATACTCATAGTCTTCTTTAACATGGATGATGTTGTAATGGAACTGGTCTCCCAGTGGAGTCTTTTGGTCTTTTAGGAACTGTGGAGTCGCCAGGTGGAAAATATTTAGCTTTTTGTGAAGGTAAAGTGTCTTATGGTTCCACCACCATGTTTATTATGAATCCAATCTAAAATGTTTTTAGGTTTTTTTGAGTTTATATGGTTATTTATGGACTTACTAAGTCTAAAAGAGTTTGTTAGACTATCATATACTCAATAGGTCCCACCGTGATCTCCATTATGTTGGGGTCCTGTGTTTTGATAGATTGGCTTACCAAAAGACAAGGCAACATACAAACCAAACTTTAGAGCTCTAGGATCTAGCCCTCCTAGTCTCAGAGAGGGTTCTCTCAATATGTTTATAAAGATGTGTCTTGAAAGGTGTAGGAATTGATTTTAGGCTAGTTATGAGGTTCAAGGTTGTTTTTTTTTGTTTGGTTGGACAAATATGTTTCATGTGGTATAGATAGAGCATGGGAATATACAAGCCATTGGGCAATGGAGTCGTGTGAAGTCCAAATAGTTTTGACTAAGAAGGAAGGGAAACCAAAGGGAAAATCTAACTTGGTCGAGGATCCGTTGAATAATATAGGTGAAATGGGATGGACATTAAGGACTAAGAGTGAACAACAAACTAAACCCTTTCACAATGACTTAAAGGATTCGGGGAATGCCCTATTTCCTCCAATAAGAACGCTACTTTGGACTTAATCAATATGAACACTCAAAGAAAGGAGAAATGCATATTAAACCTTCTAAATGAATAATAGGATTCTGGGAACGCCCTATTTCCTCCTACAAATTCACCTTTGAGAGCTTAACCAACAAAGACATACAATTGCAGTCCAAGAAGAGGGAACACCTTAGACATCTAGGACTACAATTATAGGGGCCTTCAACACAATGATGACATTAAGGAACAGAGGGTATGATTGAGACAAAACCTTACTGTCAAACTACCAGCATTAATAATCAAAGGTAGACTCCAGATACGATATTTAGTGGTAAATAAAGAGGGAACGCCTAAACAGTCTTTGACACAACCGAATTAACCATTTCTGAAGTAAAACAAACTGAATATAAAGAGAGCTATTAGACTACCCTGTCACATTCAATAGCAGAAAACATACAGATAGTGAAGGATAAACAGGTCAGAGGTGTTTCTAAGATACATTTCTATGCCTAAACTTTTTATCCTACTGTAGGCAAAGCATGATGGAACAAAGTGTAAACATGGGAAATAACATTGACTATAAGAAGAACTTCACCAAACTAGGCTCAGGGATCCGATGGTCCGGCCTCCTTCATTGACAAAAAAACTCAGATCTTCACACTCTTTCAGAACGCAAAAGCTTCTTCAAAGCAGCAATATGTATTATTTTAGAAATCACAAATGCTAACCTTTTGCAATGAGACTTCGAAGAGTCTATATAGAGAAAATGAGAAAAGTAGGTGGGGAAAGTTTTAATGATCATCAATGATCGGAGGAGGTATTTCGAATGCTCCATTCTGTGCCTTAAATATTTCATTGAATTATGGACAGGATCAATAACTTTGTTGCTTGTTTGAGGCCATTTTGATATGACAGAAATCGCCCACAGGGTGTCCTTGAGAATAAAATCATCCGGAGAGGTACTATTATCTTCTCGATGTGAGTTAAGTGAGGGATGGGCTACGAGGACTCCCATACTTCTAAATAACTACCTCTAACAATTTGTAGTAGCTTCCTTGGTGCAATAACTGCTTGGCAGACTTGTGTGCATGGGTAAAGTTCAGGTCTGTGTCAGTCATCATTTTGCATCACTAGCTACTCTTGTCTCTTTTGTGCTTAAACCTGCATTAGCTCTGTTTATGCTTTGACTTCGTTGATCGCTCGAACTTCTTTTAGCACTGATGTGTTCAAAGGCTATGTTAATCTTTCAATATTATGTCTTTCAACCCTTTAATCTTTTCCTGATACACTTTAAACTTCTGCAGACCTGTTTGTGTGAATACACAAGCTAAAAAGGGCGCTGGAGGATTCATGTTGGGGTCAATAACCCTGATATTCAATAAAAATAAAATGCTTTTAAACCTACAAAACACGAGAAACCTGTTATGAAATCCTACGCGGGGCTTAAAACTGCTTCAGAAAGTTTTTGGCAGAGGTGGAGGAGCGATTGCAAAGGAAATGTGCACGGCGGAGAAGGGTTACATGGAGCAACACCATGAAACCGAGGTTTAGACATGAATTAGTGTGGGAAAATGAAATGGAAAACATATGCAATGGGCCTTAGGTGGTGGGACCCGGTCATGGTGGAGGGCGATTAAACGTGAGCCGTTGGATCGCAGGAGGAAATCAACGGCGGTGATTGTTCGATGAGGTTAATAGGGAAGCCCGATGGGAGAATTATGGTGGAAGACGCGATGCAATATGGGCCGTCGATCTTGGATCAATGGACGATCGCGATCAAATTGGAGGATTGCAATCAGGGGAAACAAGGGTTGACACATTAAGGTTTCGATGGGTAATGGTGCGATTGAGTGCCAGCCGTCCGATTCGGGTCAAGATCGACGGCGGAGATTGAATAGATGGGGAGAAAGAATGGAGCGATGGGAGGGGAGCGATGAGATCTGGGCCATTGGATCTGAATGGATGGACGGCTAGGATCCAATTGGGGGCTCACCAATTGGCGGGAAAAAAGGTGGAACATTTTAACATTTGCGATTGGAGCGGTGGTGCGATTATGCGATAGCCGTTGGATTTGGAGACGGATCGACGGCTCACATTAAATCGGAGGGGTAAGTGGATAGGGGCGATGGGCGCACTCGGGACAAGCGCTGACCGTCGGATCTTCTAAGATTGAAGGCAGAGATTTTTTCAAAGGGCCAATAGACTTAACACTATCGCATCGGAACTTTTGTGGTTTACAAAGGAAAAAGGTGTTCCGCTCCAATTTCTCTGATGCGATAAGCGCCTTACGTGCTAGCGCTTGGTCTTAGCACTGGGGTCATGTGGGGAAGTGCTTTCGGGGGCTGGATGAAAGGGGCTTAAGGCCTTAGTGCAGAAATGGGTTTTTAGGCCAAAAAACGGGGATTTTTAGGGATTTTCTTGGCTTTTGGTAAAGGGGAAAAGGTTGCTCAAACCTGTAAAATGGATTTTTAGAGGTTCAAAGGGATTTTGAAGGATTTTCAGGGGGAAATGGGGGTCTTAAAGAGGAAAAGGAGGCTTTATGAAAATGAGGGGAAATTAGTCAAAATGGGCAGTTTCAGAGGCCTTTGGAAAATAATTTCTTTCATAGATCTGGAAGGGTTTCAGGCATGCCCTTGTAGAAATAACGGTGGAGATTAATCCAAAGGGACAAGGAATCATCATAAGACTTCAAAGATGATGGATTTTTAGGGGAAATAAATCTCTTGAAGGCTTGTAAACAAACTTAGCCACCATTTGGTATATCATAATTTATGGGTGGCTAACAACATAAACCTATAATAAACTCAGTTAATACAAATTAAAATATCATCATCTCTACAACATGACTATCAGAATCAATCATCCCTCTCAACTCTCAATACCATAGCCAACAGTCAATACAACAGCCAACATTCAAGACAACATTCACTCACACAAAAAACAAATATGCTCATAACAACTCTCTCGCTCAGCCATAAGAAACATGACAATAATGATATCTGCACAAAACTCACTCAAAATTACAAAGCTTCGATAGAAAATGCAGAGTATGTATACATATCTCTGCTACATGTGACAATTTTCCATAACTTCTTTGAAAAATAAATAATGTCAGCATACAAAATTCCAATACATAACCCTACAATAAGCTCAGTTAATACAAATCATAGTATCATCATCTCTACAACACAACTCTCAGAATTAATCATCCCTCTTGAGTCTCAATACAACAGCCAACAAGCAATACAACATCCACTCACACGAAGAAAAAAAAGTATGCTCACAACAATTCTCTCGCTCAGCCATATGCAACATGACAAAAATGACCTCTGCACAAAACTCACTCAAAATTACAAAGCTTCAATATTGCATGCAAATAAATGATGATAACATGCAAATAGTTGAATATAGATTGTTGTAAATAGAACAACAATCGTTTCTGAATGTAAAGTACCAAACTGTGATGGCCCTGCAAATTGCAATTATGTCTTCTTACTTGAGACACGCATGGAGTCAATTCCTATTTAGGTTCCCTGTATAGAATTTTCTTCATTTTCATATAGATATTACTGCTCCCAAGTCTGGTATTGTTCATCCCGCACACTCCTTTAATGTATTCTCCAATATGTCTACCACTGAAGAGAGGTATGAGTAGTTTAAGAAAGATAATAATCTACTCCCTTTTCCAAATGGAATAGGTACTCAAACTTTTAATAGTGGTAGAATATAAAGGAAAAAAATTTAGAGTGGCTACCTTACAACCTATGTAAACAAAGATGATAAGGACATGGAACCACGTGATTATGATACTTCTATTCTTAAATTTGACTTAAAGAAATGACTTAAAGAAATTTCATGCCTTGGATAAGGTTGAATTCCATAAAAAAAGTGGCAAATGTAATATATAGTGATTACAACAATGCAATTGTGGAGGTTTGAAAGCTTTAGATAAAGAGGCAGCAAGTTGTTTAAATATTTTTGACTTGAAAATGTTATCAATAAATCTAAGGTAAATAGAATCCATGAGCTGGAGAATGATATTTTACATTTAGCAACAAAGCCCGAAAAGGCTAAAATGGCGGTTACACTACTCAAATCTAATGACAATAAGATCATGGGATTATAGGTTGAGTTGGTTATTAAAGATGTCATTCTTAGAATCAGAGCATTGCAGAGCCCCCAAGTTTGAAGTTGTCATTGCAAAAAGAGAAGTTTTAGCTTCAAAAAAAAAATCTCAAGCCAATAATTATTGCAGAAAATATGAGAAAGTTAATTTGCAGATCAAACCATAGAAGCCGATAAAACCACAACCAGAGAGCCAAATATTCCAACACAAAATTTAAGTGTTTAAAAACACAAAATTTAAGTGTTAAAAAACATAGAAGTTGGCTGGTAGGAATAGAATGCTACAAGGGAGGTGCAGAAGCCAGCTGGAGAGCCGCAAATGTCAGTCGCCTTAAACCTCGCCAACCTTACCAAACCTCTCCATTACCTGCAACAAACACAAATTAGCAAAAACCCACCACAAAAATACAAAATTTGCAAAAAAAAACACAAATAAATTGCACAATTACCTTAATGGACCTCGAAACCTCCATGTCGACCACCAAACCAACTCGAAACTCCCACTAGCTCTTTTGAAAACAACATTCAAGCTGCTTGTTTAAGAACTCCTGTAAACGAAAACACTGGACAAACAATCTCACAATGTCGTGCAACCAAGAACAGTTGAAGACTAGCTAAGAACAGTTGAAGACCGCAAGCAAACTGCATAACCAAACGAATAGGTTCACAAATCCATGCAGCGCAGAACAGTTCCAGACTACAAGAAAAATGTATAAAATCGTGAACAAGTTCACATAGGCGGACCAACTACCAGCGAAGCTCACTGCCCACACACCGGGCCCAGACAAGAATGCATAGGGATGCAGGCCCATGGTGCTAAACATGACAAAGTAAACCCTAAACGAACCCTAAACTGTGAAATTTAATAAACCCACCAACCACGACAGGTGGCAGATTCCCGTGAGCACGTATCGTACAAGGTTCATGGTGGTGATCACGTGTTTTTCCTACGTGGAATGGAGGGTGCCCAAGTAATGGCGTCCCTCCACTAGTAATGGAAATTAGATGTTTGATGTTGTATTTTGTTAGTATTACAACATAGATGAAAAGAATAAGAGTTGGTGTTATTTTCCAATGCAACCAATTGTAATAGTTTTCAATTATTATGGTTTGTCCTCTTCCATTGTTTTATATACATATTAAATTTTGTAAATAGATTTTGTAAAAAAAATTCCTTTGGTTTTGCAATAATTTGGCTTATATATATATATATATATATATATAAAGGACTAGTCTATAATGCGACTTTTTGGAGATTCCGATCATCCGACAAGCGCACTTTTCCTACTACCTTTCCCTTTTCGTCTTCACATGGGAAAATAAATCCATTTGTCTCCGTTAGTTTACCTTCGTCTCTGTTTACCTCTATCACCTGTCTGCATTTACTTGTCCAACCACGCCAACACCTTCAAAAATTATCGTGCACTCAAAATTAAGTACCTATTGTAATGCAAAATATTATGAATTGTATTTACAATCACATAATATAATTTTTGAATATATCTCAACTTTGATAATAAATTTGAACTTTTGGGATGATCAAGAAAAAAAAATTATCGTGCACTCAAAGTTAAGCACCTATTGTAATGCAAAATATTATGAATTGTATTTACAATCACATAATGTAATTTTTTAATATATCTGACCTTTGATAACGTTCAATGAATTACTTTCATATAACAATTTATGGATTACTTTCATATAACAACTTACACAAGTTTTTAAGCTAAAAAAAACCTCAAATAAAAGGCTTCAATTTTATTTTATTTTTATTTATCTCATTGATTTGATCATTATACTGTCTCAATTAAAAAAATTAAAATAACTACACCATATGGAAAGAGAGCGAGTGCTTAAAAATAACCATTTATATTAATATTAAATTTATTTTTCAAAAATACCATTTAATTAAAATTTAGGGCTCCTAGAGCTTCTTTGAAATCCCTTGAAAGAAAGGACAACGACTCTAGTTCATAGTGCTCGGAAGTTACACATATTTTTGAAAAATAAATTTAATATTAATATAAATGGTATTTTTAAGCACTCTCCCTCTTTCCATAGGTTGTAGTTATCTTGATTTTTTAGTTGAAACTGTATAATGATCAAATCAATGACATAATTAGAAATAAAATAAAATTGAAGCCTTTTATTTGAGGTTTTTTTAAGCTTCTAAGCTTGTTTAAGTTGTTATATGAAAATAATCCATTAAACTTTATCAAAGTTCAGATATACTAAAAAAATTATATTATGTGATTGTAAATACAATTCATAATATTTTGCATTGTAATGCACTTTGAGTCATCCGAAAAGTTTATATATATTATCAAAGTTCAGATGTATCCAAAAATTATATTATGTGATTGTAAATACAATTCATAATATTTTGAATTACAATAGGCACTTAACTTTGAGTGCACAATAATCTTTGACGGTGTGGTGGTTGGACCATGCTGGGAGGTGATAAAGGTAAATAGAGACGAAGGTAAATGGACGGATACAAATGGATGTACTTTTCCACGAGGAGACAGAGACAGAAGGGTAGTCAGAAAAGTGCATTTTTCAGATAATCAGAATTTCTGAAAAATCGCATTATAGACTACTCTTTTTTTAAATATCTTCATAGTATCAAAGCAATTTCTGCAAATCTTTTATATTTTTTTAGGATATTTTCACATTGTATAATCTTCAAGATCCATATCAGATCATATTAAAGATGGCATCCAATATTTTTGCTGCTATCCGCCCATTAATGCGGTGGCAGACACACTGCCCACCGTTAGATTTAAACAATTTTAAATCTAACGGTGGGCAGTGTGTCTGCCACCGCATTAATGGGCGGATAGCAGCCGAAATAAGGCTCGCCATTAAAGATGGGGTAACATATTCCCACTAAGAAGTATGATATGTCTCAAAGGAGGGTTATGAAGCTAATCATGTGTTATTTAGGAGTGACTTTGTGGCTACCAATTTCTTTGTGTGCACAAGTTGGAAGATTTGCAGCTATTTGGAAGAATTTTTATTTCCTCCTCGATGACAAACACATTGTGTTGATAGACAAATATTTATCTTTTCAATAGTCTTGATGAGCACTCATTATGAATTGCTAAAATCTTTTTGGAAAGTGAAAAACTAGCTCACGTCGATGTTAAAAAGAATGATAGTGTTGACTGCCTCTCTGATGACCCGTACAAATCTTGTGACTCTCGAGAAATGAACAATGACTTTCAAATTAATAAATGTTAGCAAAGTAGTTTGGTATAGATTTTTCCTGAGGGTAACCCCTAATCATTGTGTTTCCTTTGCATCTTTTAGTGTAAATGTTAATATTTATCTTAATTAAATATTGGTAAAAGATTTTTTTAAAAGTCATATTTATACATATATTAATTTTATTATTCCATCTACCAAGAAAAAGCATATCTATACATATATTAATTTAAAGCGTAGTCTAAAGAGCCCGCGTTTTGACCCAAATTCCGGCCACGATTTTCAGAAAATCCGGCAAAGATTTGCCCAGAAACTTGTTTATAGTTGTTAAACATTAGTATTTTGAGTGCCCTAGGGGTTTTTGATAGTGCTGAATCCATTTCCACTATCAAAAATGGATTCCAAGCACTGCAACTACCTGATTTTTGCAAATTTAGTTGACCGGATTCCAGCGGATTTCTGCCGTCCGGGCCAAAACGCAGGCTCGGTAGACGCGTCCTTAATTTAATTATTACATACATATAAAAATAAAATATTAATTTGATTATTTCAATGTTAATATGATCATTCCATCAAACTAAAAATAAAATATTAATTTGATTATTCCATCCATCTAGGAATAGGAAAACCAGAATTAATACCCAAGAATAGAAAAACCTGAATAATCCTAATACTGCCCATGTTCGAACTGAGGACTTTAACGAATACACACTTAAAATCCCCAGTTCGAACCTGGAGAATTTAATACTTACAAAATTTATTGATTTAATAAACCATGTGTGGAAAATGCACGGCCTTGTTAGATAGTAAAAATTTGACAAAATAGAATTTTAGCGCTTCATGCATTCCTAGTGTTATCACTCTAATAATTCTCAAAGTTGTGAGATTTTAATTTTATAGTTTAAATAATATTAGAGGTAACCACAAACCTACTTTTAAGCTTTCAGATCTAGCCTTCCTAAGGCTCAGAGAGGGCTCTCTCTATAAGATTTAACTTTGTTTTTATGTTTGATTTTAGGCTAGTTATATAGTGCAAATTGGTTTTGGGGTTTTGATTGGTTTTGGTGGGAAAATCACTTAATGAGATGGATATTTGTGAATCTGTAATCCATTGGGCAGATAGAGTCAATGTGTCAAGCAAAAGGATCAAGATCAATGTCTAAAGTCAAATGTTTAAAGGGAAAGATAGTAGAGTCACTAAAGATATTCAAAGGTTAATTGGTGAAGTGGTTTTAATCGGGATAAAGAGAAATTAAGAATTCTTTAATCCAGATAAGGAGTGAAAAGGTAGGGGTCAATCGAAATTAGGGAGAAATTAAGGGTTCCCTAGTCTGGATATCAGCATAAAACATTTAAATGAAAACCAGTCAATAACATAGTGCTTTTAACAAATTTTGATATAACAATTCCTGATTTCACATTAAAATTCAGAACACATTTATAAATAGATGAGAAACATAAGAAAATAAACAGATAACAGTAGAAAGTACTTCACTTCAGTGGCCCAACACATGAATCCAGTAATATGATGCTTTATTCCTTGAAAACTAGTCTTTTGACTTGAGCTTGATTACAAAAACCCTTAGGTTCACAATGTTATAACTATAGAAATCTTCATCAATTAATCCACCATAATACTTCAAATGATGAAGTATTTATACAAAAAGTAATACAAAATATCCTAGAGCCATCATAGGAATTTTATATGGAAAATAAAATATCTTTTACAAAAAGATAGTGCCAGTTGCATAACAAACTTGCAAGTTGTCCTATTTATTAAATAAAATATCTTTCTGTTGGACTTAGGCAGCAGCTCGCTAGTTGAGTTGTCTTTAACGCTGGCAATCTGATCTTCAATCAGTTTTGAAGCTTTATCTCTCACTTGATACTCTTTAACTAATACACTTTAACCTCTGATACTCTTTAGCCTGTTGTTTTGACTGTTTTACTGCTTTAAAAATCTGTTTTTACTGTGTAAAAACAACACTCTGTTTTTTATCCTCTTATATTGCAAACTGTCTTTTTAAAGTAAATCTGTGAGCTTCTGCCAAAACTCTTCATTTGGTAATTTAATCTTTGTGATTTTTTTGAAATTATCATCAGCCTCTCTATATCTAAAAAAGGTTGGCTTGACTACAAAGAGGTGTTTTATATCATGCTGTAAATAAAACAAGTTTTCATTGCTTTTATGTAACACTTTACCTGTTGGAACTCCTTGCCAATTTGCCTTGTTCACTTGTTCTCTAGAAAATTCCCTTATCTTCTTATTGTAATCTTCTTGCTTCATGAGTTTATCATTGATGACAAGAATATTTGGCAAACCCTTTTGTCTTAATGTGTCAAACTTAACCATGAATCTAGTTATGGCCATATCCATATTTTGAAACTTCTCTTCCAACTGTTTCATTAAATTTTTCTTTGAAAGCACTTTTCTTACCTCAAGAATTGTCTCTGTCCTATCAGTAATTCCTATCTCATCAAATTCTTGCTTGTTTTTAGTATTGAGAAACTTGATTATTTCTAAGGCTTCTTCAGGCTTGGCACCTAGCTCTTATTTAGTCTTCAATATTTCTTCTTTGGCTACTTCAATTAAGTCCTTCTGTTCATATATCACTTGAATGGATGGCCAAGTGTCATTGATTGACTCAATGATTTTGGACCATATTTTATTTTTGATGTATGCCATTGGCTCTTTCAAGGTTAATTACGTTTCTACCTTCTTTAACTGTTCACTTAACCTTTTGGCCTTTTGTTCCTCTGTTTTAGCATTTATCTATGCTAGTTTATTGGTATCTTCCAAGTTCTTGATTTTCTCTTTCAATCTGTTTATCTCATTATTCTGTATTGACATGTCTTCCATGGATTTAATGAGTTTGTTGGCCTCATCTGACAGTTGAACTGCTGAAGTGGAAGATTCAATGGCTGAAGTAGTGGAAGAAGTGACTGGCACTGTTGTGGCCAATGGGACTTTTAGTGTTAACTCTTCTGCTAGAGTTGAAGGAACTGTTGTTGTTACCATGGGAATGACTGTAGGAGGAACATTTTGAGTCTTTGCAGCTTCTTTTTCTTGGACAAGCTTGTCCATCTCAATTTCCATCTCCTTGATCTGTGCTGCCAATTGTAGTATGAGACTCATCATCTCATCTTTTTGGTTTGCTTCTTGCACAATCTCCTGAGCCTGTGGATGTTCTGTTGGAGGTCGTTTCAGTTTTTTCCTAGAGTGCTGCAATATGATCATTTTTATTCTTTACCAATTCTTCTGCAACTTTCACATTAGCAGGGTCATACCCTACTTCAATCACCAATTCCCCTAATGACTTGATTTTTGTGTATTCAGAATATGAAGAAGCTTTTTCAACCCTAAGATGATCTCTTATATTTGTCAAAGTGTTCTGGAGCTTTTGGGCACTCATTGCTTTTGTGGTCATGGTAGAATAAAGTATTTCTGAGCTTTGCTTGTGGAACTCAATCTGATCTAAGGGATGAATGTTCTCTATTGGAGTTTCAATATCAACACTCTTATAATCTGATGTTGTTGTAGGTTTAGGAACTGTTGGCTGTAGCACTGTCATTAGAAATTTTTTAATTGTATAATCAAATGCTGAAAGCAGCCTTTTTTGATTCCCTGGAGTCTGCTTCAAGTATTGTGAATTGATCTCATTCTTGATCTCCTCATTTTTGGCCTTTATTTGCTTATACTTTTCTTTGATATCCATGTCTTTATCCTCTTCCTGCTGCGATGAAGATGCTTCCATGATTTTCTTTTTTTTAATCATCTATGTGTTAGAAGTAGCAGGTTGCTGCTCATTTTCAATCATTGTATTAGTCATAGTGTCTTTCTCTAGATTTTCTTCATCTAAAACCTCAAGTGTTTCATTTTCTTTGTCTACTGAATTAATTTTAGGTTTATTATTGTACCTGAGCTTAAATCTGGTTCCTGTGGTTGTTTCAACAGTATATGAGCTTTCTTCTCTATTTCTCTTTATGGTTATTTCCTCTTGATTTACAGTCTACAAAGTGTGACTAGTATCACCTTATTTGATTGTTTCTATTAATGTATTTTCCAACCATTCTGCTTGGTTTTCAAATTTTTCAATTTCATGCTTCTTGTCATGGATATAAGGGGTTAATTTACATTTCACCCTCATCTTATTGATTATTCCATAAGGATAATCGTTCCATAGAAAACTTTCATCAAACTTATACTCTAGCAATTGTTTTGATGCCTTTGTACCTGCTTCCATGTTATTGCATCTGAAAGGACCTACTTGGTTTTTCAATTTGAACTGAGTTTTCTTTTTAGCAACTAAAAAGTTTATAGATTCTAAGTTTAGAATTTGTCTTATATATTCTAATGCAAACACTCTCATTGGAAAGTACTTTGGCAATTTTTAGGACAAGAGGTTTGACCCATAAATTCTAACCTCAGTGTGGTTTTGGTAAAGATACCAGTCACCTATTCTACTTTGCTCTGATAGCTGTAAAAATTTCTTAATCTCATCACTTATCCTAGGTTGTACATTGTTTGTAAGCATATTTACCAATGGGTGAATAAAACAGTGTATGAAATCTGCATAAGTGAACTGAGTTGATTCTTTTCTGATTAAAGAAGTCCAGAAAATAACTAACAGTGGATTACCCTCTACATCCATCTTTTGAAGGGCTATTGGGAATTTATCTGACTGGGAGTAGAGGAACATATGAAAGAGGAAGGAGGTATATATGAAAACACCTTCAGTGGAAAGTTTTACAAGTTGGGCATGAATACTATCAGCTATATACTCAGCAAAGTTATAAATGATTGAAGGAGGTTTACCAAGCACAAAAGTAGACAGGAAACCAAGTATAGACTCATTAGTGTGTTCATCAGTGAAGTAACAAGGATAAAAGACAACATTGAAATAGCATGTCTTGATCCTTCTGGGAATTTGGAGGATGAATATGGACGGTTGACCTTTGGGATTTCAACATATGAAGGCATAAATATTTGAAAGATTTGAATTCTTTTAGGGAATTCTAAATCTAGATAAATCTTTGTAAGAGCTTCTATAGACAAAAGGACTGCATTAGGATCTGGTTGCAACTGAAGCATTTGGTTTATGGATTCAGAAGTGATAGTAAATAATACTTCTTTCTCAGCATTAACAATTGCTCTTTGATCTGGGAAATAGTGAGCTTGACACAGTCTGATGACCTCAGGGCACTGATGGGTATGTGGAACTACATATTTGGGCAAATTAGACTCCCAATTTTTCACTTCATCTCCCTAATCCAAGGATTTCTCTTGACTCCAGCAGTGGAAATCAAAACTTAAAATTCAATTACTGGATTAGTGATTTTATATTCTATATCAGCTAAAGGGGTATGCTCAACATATAAAACAAGAGGTTGTAGTGGATTGATGACAATGGTGCTTTTAGAAGCCATTACTAGATTTGTTTTTTGACAATTTAGCCCTCTGGATCTTAAAAACTTTGTTTTTTAGGTTTTTATACACTTCTGTAAGCTTAGACTGTTTACAGAAGGTCTTTTTGGTATGACAGAGGTCTCTTTTGAACAGCAATAGGTAAAATTATGATTTCTTCTAGTTCAAACTTTCAATTTCTACTCCAAAATCAATCTTTAAACCTTTTTACAGACTTAGGAAAGGTTTAACAAGGGTTTACTGCTCTTTTCTTTGATAGAACAACCCTAAAACATTCTAATTCATGCACAAAGGGATTTTTATCATTTGTAAAAAAGTTTGAGTCATTCAAAGGGTTTCTAAAGGTCTGCAAATGGCTAAATTTCTTCAATTTGCTTAAAAATAGGTTACAGTTTCCAGAAACTATGAATTTATTAGGGTTTTGAAGAAAATATGACTTTTGGAGGTAATAAGGTTATTATTTTAGACAAAAAGGCTTCAAAAAGGTTTAAATTCAACAATATATCTCTTTTCAGATGAAGGATGGGAATTTTTCTTGAAAAATACCCGTATTTTGAGGAATTTGACTCGGAAAAGGGTTTTATGGGGGGTCTGGAAGCTTTCAAAAGATTTTTTGCAGTCTTTTAAACACAATTTGGAATCTCTAAGCGGTCGCAACGATGATTTGAACTGAATTTATGTTGTTTATGCCTGAAAACAGGGCGGCAGCGCTCATTCTTCAGTCGGAAGCAGTTTGTGAGCATATAATGCAGCAGAAAAGGTTTAAACGGGTAAATCTTGTTGTTTTATAGAAATTTGGTTGGAACTGTGTATTTATTTAATGAGGTTCAAGTCAATTTGAAAGTGGTTTGGCGCGGGGAGGCTTATTTACCGTTGAGCAGTTATCGCAATGTTGGATGGTGGTAAGAGGTAATACTCGGAAGGATGTGATCCAATTGATTTATGCCACGTGGAGGAGAGAGAGCGGGGAAATACTGTCCATATCGCAAATCCAAAATCACTTAAAGATTGCATCATTATATTTTCAATATGGCTTGTGAGTCGTTGGATCGGGCAAAGGGAGTGTGAACGGTCAGGATTAACTCATGGATTTATGGGGAGATGGGCGTGGGGCCCAGGGTTCTTTATGCGGCGGGGTTAATGTTTTATATGTAAAAACATAGTTTTAACATAAAACTTTAATGTGTAAAGGGATAGGCAGGGTTTATGTTTTACACAGCAAATAGTTTATATCTAGGTGTAATGCAACCTTTGGCGGGTTTTAATGTAAAACATATGATTTAAACCTGTGGGGAGCGGGGTAATTGTCACATGGGGAATTAAAACCATAAGATAAACAGTAATAATGTGGGTTGGGCTATTTAACATAAATGAATTAATATAAATACGGGATAAAGGGTTATAATGGAATTAATACATTAGGTTAAATGTTAATATGAAATGAATATGTGTATGTTTCGGGGAATATCACCCTAGAGGTTCATTGGGTTACAACCTCCACAGAGCAGGGGCATGCTACTTAACAGAGACTCACACAACCATGCACGTTCAGAAAAACTAAATAGAGTAGAATGAGAAAGTTACCCGTAGGTCCTACGGTTGAAGCAGATCCCGCAGGGTTCAAACCCCCAGCAACCGTCCTTCCTTCTTAACTTGAAAGACAAGAAGAAACAAGCACAAAGGACTGGTTGTACAGCATATATCTACTCTAAATGTTAGTGAGATTCATATAAAACATTAAATAAATCATAATGAATGCTTGTATAACAAATATTCTCATACATAAAAGCATACACTAACACGTTTATTTCGGGAACAGCATAATATTTCTATATTATAAATAGCATGTACAAAAGTAACGGGTGGAGAGATCACCTGATCCTTCCAAGGCCTTCGTAGACCGTCGTCCGGATCCGTCCAACCCTTGCCTCGCTAAGACTCCTTCCAAACTGGTGCATACGAGATAACATATAAAGGGATGTGTATCTCAAGGAAACAAGGGTTTCCTATAATGAACTGGGAAAGTGCAGGAGGCACGGGGAATCGGACTTGGATAGGGAATACCAACAGAGTATAATATCAATAATTCTCTCTCCCCCTTAGGCCATACACATGAGGGCTTTTTATAGTCCCTCCAAGTAGTTTCAACAGTTGGAAACAGTTGGCCACGTGCTGGGGTGGTTGAACTACCTGAGTAACCATCAACCCAGCCCGAAAATAGGGAATAATTATATATTTTTTAATCATTTTAATGGCATACGCGGAAAAGTCTTATATGGACTTGCGTATACACGCAGAAAAACACGGGCATAGTCGCGTATGGGGATTTTTACACTATTTTTAAGTGAATTTGTCCAATTCTGTAGGAATGGGTGCCCAAAAAGCCATAAAGCAATCATGAATCATATCAAGGTGAGAAATGATGCTATAATAGATGCCCCCTAATATATGAGGTCAGAAGGGGTACATGATGGCCGAAATGTATTATGCACATAGAAAGAACTTCGCAAGGACAAGGGAGGACTTCACCAGATTTCAGCCTGCCAAAAACCAATGAAAGAAAACAGAGAGTCAACTCATGCTGAGGCGTGCATACCCATGCTCAGTCAAAAATACATCATATAGAAAGTACTGAATAGATCCAACATGTATACAAGTATAGCTGAACTGAAAGTACACAATGAATCATCTGAGCATGGCCCGGAAATACAAGTCTGAATCAATGTCCAAGTATCACATATAAAAAGCCGATCAAGGATAGTGCAACTGGATGTCTGATCATATAAGTAACTGAATCTCCAAGTACCAGATCATAAGAGGTGGATCAAACGGTACAATCACGCAACTCGGGAGCCAACATATAGGATGTTGTTGTACTGAACTGCAACATATAAAGGTGGACGACATCACTGGAAGAAACTGAATGGACTGTCAAAAGTGAACCGAAAAATGCTGATGCAACCCGAGGTCTTCACCGATCACTATGGCACAATTCTACACAATGGGAATAAATGAGCTGAAGTCGACCATGTGAGAAATCGTTGGATTACCGGGCAATGATGTATCCCGTTAACCAACGCGAGACAACCCACCGATAATGATAATGAGTGTCAAGGTGCCCCAGTACAATCTGACAAGTGTGAATGAATGAGTTGAAGTCGAACACTTGAAAGAATCTACCAATCAAGAGGCAATGATGAATCCTCACTGTCGATAGCGAAGAGTCTGCCACTGATGACTGCAAACCCTAAGGTACTGACAAAAAGACTCTAGACCTTATTCCCAGAGCAATGAGTCGGAGTCGATGGGAAAAGATCTGCTGGAAGGAAGGCATTAAGGTATCCCACATCAGTCCAGCGCGAGTGTAACCCGCAGGCCAAGATTTGGAAGGAATCAGACGAAGTAGAGTGACGGAACCAAACTGAAGTACGTTTCCGACATGCACAAGATGAAGCTAGCGCATGGAAGAAACCCTCTGAACCAACCAATAATGAAAGCTGACACAGAGGCGAGAAATCCACCAATAGGGTCAAATGGAAATCAAGGTACTGCACGAATCCCAAGTGTGATAATGTGTGCTAACGTCGAACACAGGGGAAACCACTCAGTCAAAGACCCATGATGATGATCAAATGCTGAGCACGAGGTCACCTATCAATGATGGAAATAGGCCCAAGGTGTGGCTCTAGGTTTGCTCTCAGAGCAATGTGTCGTAGTCGATAAGAGACAAACCCGCCGGCAAGAAGTCAATGGGGACCCTCTCAAACCAGCACGAGCAGAAGACCAAAACATCTGATGTGATAGAACATGATACTGACAAAACCGGGAAGGCCGACTGAATAATAAGTCAAGAGACACCGCAGAATGGCCGACTCAGGTTAGACTTCCCTTGAACAAAAGCACGACTCGTGATGACCATGGCAGTAAAAAGTGACACTGTATAAGTCTGTTATGCAGGAGGCAGAACAAACTCTCCATATGATTGGAAGAGATAACCAACCGGGGGAGAACTAACAAGTGAAACATGGTAAAGGCTGAACCTAGGTCAAAACTAAAACCATCCCAAATGAAGGAAATATATATAAGTATATGTGCTTTGTTCAAGGGCGACAAACTGACTCTGTACTGCCATCAAAACAACGAAGATACATCCCGTTCCCGCTCTTTTGTTATATTTGATTTTTTTGTCTTTTTCATATAATAAGCCTGAAAAAGAATAAAAGAATGCTATGGTACAATGGATAGAATGAGTATCAAGAAATCAGATGCACTAGTTCCTGGGATTGGAACAATCCTATGCTCAATGCAAGGTGGAGAAAACTGGTAAGTGATACTCAGAGGAACGTTCCATCCATGGGTACAAAGGTGTCAAGTCGTGATAGCTAAGTGCATGCAATGGTTAACTTGTACAAAAAGTCAAGGTCAAAAGTTGGCTTAAACATCGAATCCAAATGAAGCCGGCTAAAGGCCAGGATAAACAAGTAGCCAATATGCAATGCAGTAATACAACTTAACGACACCAGGGAGCCTCTAGGGTAAAAGCCAGAAAAATGATAAGTGATGAAGAAGAAGAATGAAGCTTCAACACATAAGACATGGCGGGACTAAAGAGGACTCCCGAGCCTACATAAAACACAGCATGGGCAACAAGTGATAGAGAGGAACTAACTAGGAAGCCCATGTAAAGGAAGGCTCTACCATCAAGCCATGATTAAATAATCGGCGAGTGAAATGGGTGTAATACTCATGACCTGATGGGATCGACCCTAAGGCAAGTGATCAGTATGGAGGCTAGAATGCAAGATGCAACGGAAAGTGATTTCCCTAACCTATATGCCAGTGAAGATCATATACCTGTCGTGACGAGTCGGAAATCATGGATCAAAAAACCGGGAAAAAATCTCAAAATCGTCAAAATGTACCTGAAAACATACCAAACTGGGCACTTCCAAGCAACCGAGTTATGCAGCTTAAGATAGATCGAAAAAATGAGCATAAGGAATTTTTGCGAAAATTTTCAATTTTTTAGCCATAAATAGACAAATTACCTCATATTTGGTTCATTATTGCATTGCTGATTTGGAAAAAAGTGCTCTGGAGCAAAAAACTTCTTTCGTCAAATCAAGAACAACCGACAGTCGAAACGCGCCGAAACTTCAGGTAGGCTCCTAAATCATCCTGCTTATTCATTTTGTCCGTTTGGAAATTAAAATTAAGTGATTTTTAGCTTTAAAACCCTTGCTAAAATATGCGGACTTGCGCATACGCGGGTTCGTTAAAGGAAACTCGCGTATACACGCGACTGTGCAAAAGAAAAACTGCGTATGCGCAGGTCCGAAACTTAAAAAGCGTGGCTAATGCATAATTTGATGAAATTTCTCAGGATGAAAATATCATGGAGGGAACGTGAGCATAGCGCAATAGACCAAGAGGTCATGCAAGATCGCGCAGCGCAAAATATCCTCCGGAATTGCGGTTTGTTCAAATTCTTCAAGATGCCAAATATGAAAAGCAATGTGCGGTTGCTAGAAATGCTCGTAAATTACTGGGACCCAGATCAGGATTGCTTCATTATTGATCAGATGCCACTACGCATTGAAGTGGAAGACATATATTTCATTACTGGACTCTCCCGGAGGGGAGAACCAGTAGACTTGCACGGGAAGCCCCTGGGAGGGTTAACCGTGGAAGACTATGTCCACATATATTGCGTAGGGGGTTCCAAAAAGGTTGGAACTCAGATTGCAATTAAAGATATCAGGGATTTGCACATGAAAATCCTCCTTTTCACCATCAGCAGAGTGGCAGGATCTGCCTCACTACATCAGGCGTCTAGGACGCAAATGAGCATAGTTGTAGAGTGTTTGACTCATGTGTACGATAGGTGCACAGCCCTGTTACTGAACATGAAACAACAGTTGACCTTGATCCGCCAAGCAAAGACCAAACATTTTGGCTATGGGACCATTTTGAAAACATTCTTCTTTGAGAAGATTCCAGCATTGAGACCCAGAGTCGTCTCTACCATCAGTAGCCCGCGGGACCCAAGAATCGCCCGTTGGGCGGACATGATGAAGAGACTGGGGGGTAGTGAAGTACCCCGGACCACATGGGACGATGAGTTCTTCCTGTGGTGGGGAGAACAGATCATCGCAGTGGACGACTATCCCTATGCCGGGATGGATTTTCATGGAGATCCGGATCTAGTTCTTCCACCTGGCACAGCATGGGGAGCAGTCGGTAAGTTTTGCAAAAAAAAATTTGACTTATATAATTTTTTTTGGATTTTTTCAAATATGAATGAAAAAATGAAAAACATGTTTTTGATTGGATTCATAATGACTGACAATTAAAAATGATCATGTTTCAGATGTTGGACCAATTCGTCCTGAGGGTCTCCCACGCCATAAGCGTCGCAGGGGCGAGGCAGAGACAGTGGACTCAGACAGGACTCTCCAGGCCGTGCAGAGAAACTTGGAGGGACTGACCCGCCAAATCCCTATGGCTGTCGTGGAGGACTTGCCTTGAAGCCATCCAGAGATGAGTGGTAGGAGTACCCCGAGACTGGGTTAGATTATTCTGCCGAGTGGCCACTGCAGTTACGTTCTATAGGAACACGATTTCTGGGCAGGGTCCTCAGGAGTAGACAGATATTATATATTAGATGACTGTGTATTCTTTTTTGAGACTGAACATGATGGGGCATAAGCCCAAGTTTTGTATGACATTTATGGATCCAAATTTTGTAAAGTTTTTGACACTCCGATGATATATATACAGCGATATTTGATGTGATGTGATAAATGTATCAAATGTATGATGTTTTTTATAATTAAAAATTTATTGTATTGAATGATTAATATGCCAATCCAATGCTTGATTAGCTAATGAGTCAGCAAACCAATTGTCAGCTCGAGGAATATGAATGAATGTTAAAAATTGAAATGACCTTTGTAACAAACGTACCCTCAAGAAAAATCGTAATAAAAATGGATCTCGTACCCGATAAGTGTTGTTCAACTGCGACACCACCAGCTGAGAGTCCAAGAAAACTACCAACGAATCAACACCCAAAGATATTTCCTCCGAGAGTAGATGAACGACTGCAGTGTATTATGCTATATTATTGGAAGCAGGACCAATGCAGACCCCTCTTGATACAAACAGCTGACCGGAAGGATAATGAAGCACCCAAGCCGTGGAAGCTAAGTTCCGGGTGTGTCTACTAGCACCATCGGCGAAACCAAAATGACTCATGACATCCAACACAACCTGCCAAAGCAGATCAAAAACATCACCAACTCATCAAAAATCGAAAATCAATCAGAAATGTACAAAGCAAAAACTACTATATACAAAAGCAACATGCCAGGCCAAAGCCTAGGCATAATAATTCTTCAAATAGAGCCCATTTCGGGGCTCCGGCAACTCGTTCCCTTCGAAATCAACCAAGGTATAAGCTCCTTTCTTAAGGACTTTTTTAACGATATAGGGGCCATACCACATAGATTTAAACTTTCCTGCCCCCAGGGCATCCTTTTCTTGGGCATAGACCAAAACAAGGTCACCTTCTGAAAAGACCCTAGGCTTGACCGCCTTATCGTACTGAACTTTTACTCGGTTTTTATGCGCTTCATTCATCGTGGCGGCATCCCGACGTTGCTCATCGAGATGTTCCAGATGAAGAAGCCATTCTGCCAGACTGGAAGTGTCAGGAAGAAGCTCAACAGCTAATTTAAGAGAAGGAATTTCGCATTCAATAGGAAATACGGATTCCACCCCGTGCACTAACTGAAACGGAGTAAAGCCAATTGCAGTTTTCACTGACATCCTGTATGCCCAAAGTGTAGGATATAGCATAATATGCCAGTTGGATCTATGTTTATCAATTGTCCTTTGAAGAATTGTCTTCAAGGATTTATTCACGGCTTCCACTTGCCCATTGGCTTGAGGATAATATGGAGATGAATGCTCCTGCCGGAAACCCAATTTGAGAGCCAACTCAGCCATCATACTATTCTGAAAATGACTGCCATGGTCAGTGACAATCTCTCTAGGTATACCAAAACAAGCGATAACTTGGTTGAAAAGGAACAAAGCTGCAGTCTCACCATCGTTCCCGAAAGTAGGCATAGCCTCGACCCACTTCGTAAAGTAGTCTACTGCTACGATAATGTACTTGTGACCTTTTGCCGAAGGCGGGTTACAAGTAGTATAATCCATACCCCACTTTGTAAAGGGTCCGACAGTAACGACTGGAAAAAGCGGAGCTGGATGAGTGCGCATTTTTCGAGTATATACCTAACACGGATGACACTTCTTGACCGATTCAATACAATATTTGAAAATCGAGGGCCAAAAGTATCCAGCACGCAAAATCTTTTGGGCTGTAGCAAGCCCAGATAAATGACCCCCACAAGCTCCACTGTGAGAATCATTGAGCACAGCCTCAGCTTCTTCGAAAGTTAAGCAGCGTCTTAGGATTGAATCAACCCCTCAACGGTACAAAGCGTCACCAATAATCAGATAATTCTTGGCTAAGTGACGCAGCTTACGACGCTCATCTTTTGAAAAAGTAGAGGGAAAATTCACAGTTTGGAGATACACTATGATATCCCCATACCAAGGATCCTGTGGAGAGATCAGAAACAAGTGTTCGTCTGGAAAGGACTCATCATAGATCATCTCCTCTTCACAGAGCAACTCGGAGATCAATTCCGAAAAAACTAATGACTTCTTGGATTTGGCAGACATGAACTCGAGATCAAATTCTTGTAAAATCACAATCCATATATTATATTTGCCCCCAATCACTCGCCTGCTGAGGACGAACTGAAATGGATTGGCAGCTGCCAAGACATAAGTTTTGCAAATAATAATGTAATGTCGGAGTCGCTGCACAGCATGAACTGCTGCTAAAGCTAATTTTTCTATCGGGGTGTATCGAAGTTCAGGTCCTACCAGTCCTCGACTAAGGTAGTAAATAACATGCTCTGCAAGAGCATCATCCTCCTGAACCAGAACCATACCAATGGTAGATTCTACTGTTGCCAGATACAAAAGAAAATCTCTGCTATAATCGGGTGGACTCAATAAAGGAGTAGAGGTCAATGCCTTTTTCAAAGCATCGAATGAGTGTTGAGCGTAGTCGTCCCAAAGAAAAGGAACTCCTTTCTTCAACAGTCTCATATATCCCTTTGTAATCTCAGCATAATTGACGATAAACCTCCGAAGAAAATTAGACTTCCCTTGGAGACTTTGAAGCTGACGGATTGAAGACGGGGGAGGCAACCAAAGTATTGCCTCAACCTTGAAGGGATCTATCCTTATCCCTTCCCTAGACACAATAAATCCCAACAGCTGACCGGATGTAACCGCAAAAACGCACTTGTTCGGATTCAATCGAATTTTATAAAAATGACATCTTTCAAATATTTGCCGGAGGTGACCAGGATGATCCATCCTCTTTCGAGAATGAGCAGCTAGATCATCTAAGTATGCCTCGATAATCTTCTTGATGTCATGGAAGGCGTAAGACATGGCCCACTGAAAGGTAGCCCCAGCATTTTTAAGGCCAAAAGGCATTTTCTTATATGCAAACGTACCCCAGGGACAAATAAATGCAGTCTTATGTTGATCTTCAAGATGGATAGTAATTTGATTATATCCAGAAAAACCATCCATGAAGGAGAAAATCTCGTTACCGGCACACTCGTCAATGATCTGATCGATGAATGGTGTGGGGTAATTATCTTTAGGACATGCCTTATTTAGGTCTCTGAAATCGATGCACACTCGAATCGTTCCTTGCTTTTTATCTACCGGAACGGGGTTTGAAACCCATTCAGTCAGAGGAACTGGGAAAATGAATCCCGCCTTAAGCAGCTTTTCAACTTCAGCTTTGATAGCTGTTGCCTTCCTAGGATTGACCGGACGAAGTTTTTTCCTGACCGGCTTAGCGTTTTCATACGTCTTGATCTCATGCTGGATGATAGATGGGTCTATGCCAGGCATTTCCTCATAAGACCAAGCAAATACATCCCTATACTCTTTGAAGAGCTCGGTATAGATTTGAATCTCTTCACGGGAACATTCAGCTCCAATGAAGACATTCTCAATGATATTGGGATCCCTGGAAATGTTCACTGGGATAGTAGGAGAGATCACAGCCATGTTCCCTTCAGCATAAACCTGTGTTGGTGCCAAAGGGTTCAAGACTGGGTGAACAGGTCCAGGAGACTGAGGACTTGGAAAACTAGTTTCAACTTCGTTCAAGTCAGGTAGGAAGTAAGACCGATTATGCAAATCATCCCACAGTCTATCTATACCAGTCATGGCTTCCAGGATTGCCTCTTCAGATGGAAGAGTGGTATCAAGGCAATCCTGGGCCGAAGAAGAACTAAGCGTCCAAGTCGGAGCCACATCACCATCCAACTCTTCCGGTGAAAGAGGAGCTGGAACGGATTCTGCAGTGTCAACAATAGACTGATATGCAATCTCAGCTGCAGAAATCGAAATGCCATTCCACCCACTTGACCTTCCGCTAATGTGGCAGTAGGGGAAGGTAAGGTCCAAGGGTCCGAAAAATAATGAGTTCGGAAGAACTCTCTTCGAAGAGGAGCCTTGGAGGATGAAATAGCATTAATATGCACCGTAGGAGGAGGAAGATCGAAAGTACCCATCAGGGAAGAATACATTCCAACTCCTAGATTCTCAACAGGCGCCTTAGTATTATCCAACTTAGGAACAGATGAGTCAGAAGGCGCATCCAGGTCTACAGGAGGACAGTCCAGTTGATCCACTATAACGATCCTCCCTTCGTGGGGGAAACATACAATTCGAAATAATGAGGATGCAATGGCATCCATCTCATATATCCAGTTCCTCCCCAACAGAAGGTTGTAGTCCAAGGCTCCATCCACTACCTCAACCTCTATGTTGACAGTTTTTCCCCCAACACAGATGGGCAAAGCCGGGACAATACCATGGGGTCTGTGAGAATGACCATCGAACGCAGTAAGAACAGTGCTAGATGGAACAGCTTTGGGAGATCCAAGTGTCTTCCAACATGCGAGAGACATCACGCATGTAGAAGCACCCTCATCAACAACCGTTCGAAATATATTGCACTTCCGATACGACGATTTAATATGGAAAGCCATGTGATGAGGAAGTCTCTTCTTAAAATTAGTCATATCAAAAGTAATCAGAAGAGAATTTTTTGGATCAATAGCCCCAATGGTAGTGAGCAAAGCACTGCGCTGAGCCGGACAAGACTGGAGTACCTCTAAAGCCGACATAGCACAAGGACTCTGCGCCAGATCTTCCACAATCGAGTAGTTTTGGGCAGCCCTAGCATTTGGATTAATCGTTGATCGCTTAGAAGATGCTTTGGGCATCCGAGGCATAGACTCAACAGTAGGCTTGGTAATGTGAAGCGGCTCAGTAGCATCAGGAACATCCTTAGCTTTCGAAGACTCTTCTCCGCCATAATCACGGGATCTCGTAGCGATATCCGCATGAGCACTCATCATGAAAATGTTCGATGGAATTTCCCCTTCCTGGGTGCCCCCAGAGGAAGCCCCAGGATTTTGGTTCGCGCCAACAACTAATTGTTGCCCTTGGGGAAAAGGGTTTGTTAACACAGCCTAGGAACTAGAAGAACCCTGCTGAGCTAACAAGCGCTGAGCATCCTGAATTTTAGGGCAAAGGTGTGTGAGATGGTCTCCAGCACAAAGCTTGCATGGAAACTTCACTTTCTTTTTCTCTTTTTGACCCTCACCAACACGCTCGTTGGTTTTATTTGCATTTCCCTTCCCGTTCTTGCCCTTCTTCTTGTTATTTCGTCCCTTCTTCTTCCCATCGGATTGTTGATTTCCTTTGGGATCAGAAGCTTGGACAACATTTATGGACAAAGACTGGGAAGGTGATGAATCAGCAGGCACAGCCTGACCAGAAGGAGCATATTGTAAAGACAACTACTACAGTTGAGAAAGCAGGCTAGCTGCACCACTACTGACCGATCCGACAAGCCCGTCACCATGCGGACCAGGTTTAGTTTTCGATAAATCCAATTTGGAGCGAGGAGCATTGGGAAAATACTTATAAAGTACCCCAGACTGAGAATAGATCAGTTCCAGCTGCTGGGCCCTAAAAATGGCCTGCTCCTCAGAAAATACCCCAGATAGGGATACATCTTTTGAAATATCTGACTGCGGAGATTTCAAAAACCACTCGAGAAGGAATTCACCTAGAATATGAGCTTTGATAAGCCTCTTCCTTCTCCTCCATTCCTGAATGTGATCAGAAATGTGCGTTGCCTCATCCTGCTTAAAATTAGCCAGGAGTTCGGTCCCAGCCTCATATCTGACAGGCAACTGAAAATGGTTTAGAAATGTGACAGCCAGTTCCCCAAATGTAGCGAAACTGCCCCCAGTGAGCTTGATATACCATTTGGCAGCATTTCCAGTTAGGGTGCGTTGAAATAATCTCAACCTAATCAAATCATCGATTAGGGAGTTCGAAGAACACCATAAGTGGAAAGTGGTGATTTGGTCCGCCAGATCCTCTCCATTCTTACCTTCAAACTTTGGAATGTATGAAGGAAGTTTGGTCGGGACTGGAGGCCACCCTGGACTATAACGAATCGGGTCATTAGTCAACTTCGACAAATCTGGCAAGTTTAACGTTGCCAGAAAAGGTAAGCGAGGTGGAGCCTGAGGATTCCATCCTTGATGGGATGGATTCCCAACATTCTGAAAAGAATAGCCTGGATTTGATGAGGCACCAGGCCGCCAGAAAGGACTCATAGAAAACGGAGAAGAACCTCCTCCCCACGCCGAGTTACCAAAGCCCAGACTAGTTCCCCCCGCTGAAGTGTTAAATGAAGAGGAGAGCCCCTGATAGGGGTTCCAAGCAATAGACAGAGGAGAAAAGGACTGATAAGCACTCGATGAAGGGAAAGAAGCATTCCCTTGATGACCTGCGTAAAACTGATTCCCTGCCCCCGCTGTAGTAAAGACAGGATTCCATCCCGAAAAAGTAGTCGAACTTTGCCCCCCAGACCAAGGGTTGAAACTCTGGGTCTGGGACGTAAACGGAAACGACCCTAAAGAAGGATTGGAACTAGGAATGTGTCCAGTCCCAAAGGGGAAACCCTGAAACGAAGCTGATCCACTAGCCATGTTAGACATGGGCGTAGATCCAGCTACACCGGCGAAAAAGGAAAAAGAGGGATTTCCACTAATGGACATCCCTGAACAAAAGGGACCAGAATGAGAAGCATGTGCTTGGGTGAACCCAGAGCCAAACACAGCAGCACTAGAAGCAATCGAAGATGAAGCAATAGTGCCCCTTGCTTCAACAGAAGCAGGAGTCTGAATGCCTGCAGCACTCACGGTAGAAGCCACGTTCCCAGTCGTGGCCATCGAAAGATAAGAATGATACGGAAGATCTGGCGGTCTCTCCGACTCAGGTCTGATGTACTGAACAACGAACGGATAATCAGGAGTAAGAGGAGATGGACCTGTAGCAGGAGGCTCAGGTAAGTCTTCGATTTGAAAATCTTCTTCCTGAGGAAACAAAACTCGTGAGGTGAGCGGAACGCTCCTCTCGAAACCGACACCAGAATAAGCTATGAAACCTTCAGACCTTTGTGGAGGATCTCTCTCCACTGCGTCAGATGCCACAGGGTGGTAACCACCTGCTAAATCACTCCTATGCCTTCTTGAAGAAGGCTCTGGACTCTCGGGAGATAACCCCCGGATTCTCCTCAAACGACGAGGCGCTTGATCAACCACTTTTATAGATTTTTTAAATTAGACTCAAAAAAGTGAAAATCTAGGCAAGCTAGGAGCAAAGAGCACTCACTAAAATAAAAATCCATGAGATACAGTCAAGCAAACAGCCTCCAAGTATTTCCGCTCCGGGTGATGAGGACCGGACACCAAAATACAGGAAAGCGAAATATAGGACCTCCCGAAAGCAGTCTGGGATGATTAGGGCCCATAACAACTAGCGAAGGTATCAGAAACAGTTACGCCGACCTCCTAACGACAGCCTTTGCCGGCTCAAGCACCCAAGCTTCGCAAGGGCACCCCCTAGAAGTACTGCTGAAAGTGATGCGACGTCTGCCTCAGGTACCATGGGTATTCCCCCCCGCAGTCACCTGTGTGGAACCTAGGAGTGGCAACTATGGACACCAATCCATATCAGAAGCTGGGCGGAACGGTCTTGAGGTCAGATTCAGCTAATCGGAGGGGGGGTATCCCTCTTCTCAACCTTCACTTCCCCTCGCGCTTGACTCTCGGATGAGAGCTTTCCCAGTCCACCTCACGGAGTTGAATTTCGCTCAATTAATCAACTTCTATGTTTGTTTGAGCGGCCTTGGAGAGTTAACTCTCCACTCACCTATTCCAAGGCCCTACAACCTAGCTAGTTGGTGATTGACACTTAGAAAACTTGCTAGCTGATTTTAGATTAAATCGCTTATTTTAATGGCTGTTATGTTAAGTCACAAGGATATGGAGATGAAACGTATGGTGTTTTGACGCAAAAGAAATTAATAAAAACTTAACTACATGCAAATGCAGTTCTTTGTCTTTCGATGAAGAGCAATCTCTATACAGGTTCTACGAGACTAAAAATTTGTATTTTTCTTTTTGAATAGCAAACTCACACTCACAAAAACTAAGAAATTCACTAAATGATTAAATGCACCTAATGCAAATCACTACAAGCATGTAAATCCTAAGATGCAAATCTCCTAAAGCAGAGTGAAATTCCCAAAAAGTCCTTTAGTTTTAACTCTTCTTTTGTTGTCCAGAAAGCTAATTCTCGAAATCAAGCTCTCAAAATGAGGACACCAAAAACACTTAAAAACAAGAAGAAGAAATCAAATGACAACTCCTCCTCAAAATCAAGCCAAAACTAAAAGCAAGAAACTTCACAAAAGCTTCAAAAGTTATAGCAAACGAAAATGAAAATGCAACAACAAAAGCAAATAACAAGTGAAAATGTTTTTTAAGCCTTTGAAATGCAAAAACAAAAAGCAAAGCAAATGTTTTTTGAGCTTTTTAGTTTTATAGAGAAAGAGCTCGAAAAGACCAAGCACAACTATCAAAATCCAAACCAAACAAGACCGAATTTCAAGCACAAACTTCAACACTGCTCCCAAACCTTATAAGGCTAACTCGTAGCAAGATCAATAAGAGCAAAAGAAGACCAGAAAACTTAGCCACTTAGCCTAGACAAATAGTGCAAACTCGTCGCAAACAAGAACTCCAAAGAAGCAAGAAAAGCTCTTCAAAAGTTGCAACAAAACCTAGCCTATGGAACTCAAGAAAACCAATCAAAAATGAAGCAAAAATCGTAATGAGAAGCACAACACAAAGATAGGAGCGAGTCAGTGAGCAGAAGCTCTCTGTTCTGATAAAGCAGAACAGCCAAGAATGCTCAGAAAGCGATCTTGGAACTCAATCCAGAAGTGCCAGCACCAGAAACAAATCTTTGCCAAAAAGACTAGTTTTCAATCAAACGAAAGAGAGAAAAGACATGAAACCACTTCCTTCACAATCCAATGAGTACAGAGACACTGTAGAAATAGGCCTCCACAGCCAGAAAGGACCAAAAAGTCAAGAATCCCAAAAATTCAAAATCTGCCTAGGTATACGCTACTTCACAGTTATGCAACCAGCGTGCATACGCGTCTGTGCTAAGGGAAACTCGCGTATACGCGGGTCCCTTTAGACAAACTTGCGTGTATACGCGACTGTGTGCAGAAAAAAGCGCGTATACAAAGGTAAATAATGAAAAAAACAAAAAGGACAAGCCTGGATAAGAAACCAGGACTTCAGACTGACTGAGAAAAAGTAAACTAGACTGCAAATGAAAGTTAAAACTGTCGGCAACCTACCAAATAGCTGAAACCACCCAACAGGGGAGTCACAAGAATGTGATCCCCAGCAGAGTCGCCAGTTCTGTTTCAGGGAAAATCACCCTAGAGGTTCGTTGGGTTACAACCTCCACAGAGTAGGGGCATGCTACTTAAGAAGGACTCACACAACCATGCATGTTCAGAAAAACTAAATAGAGTAGAATGAGGAAGTTACCCGTAGGTCCTACGGTTGAAGAAGATCCCGCAGGGTTCAAACCCCCAGCAACCGTCCTTCCTTCTTAACCTGAAAGACAAGAAGAAACAAGCACGAAGAACTGGTTGTACAGCATATATCTACTCTAAATGCTAGTGAGATTCATATAAAACATTAAATAAATCATAATGAATGCTTGTATAACAAATATTCTCATACATATAAGCATACACTAACACGTTTATTTCGGGAACAGCATGGTACTTATGTATTATAAATAGCATGTACAAAAGTAACGAGTGGAGAGATCACCTGATCCTTCCACGGCCTTCGCAGACCGTCGTCCGGATCCGTCCAGCCCTTGCCTCGCTAAGACTCCTTCCAAATTGGTGCATACGAGATGACATATAGGGAGATGTGCATCTCAAGGAAACAAGGGTTTCCTATAATGAACTGGGAAAGTGCAGGAGGCACGGGGAATCAGACTTGGATAGGGAATACCAACAGAGTATAATATCAATAATTCTCTCTCTCTCCCTTAGGCCATACACATGAGGGGTTTTTATACTCCCTCCAAGTAGTTTCAACAGTTGGAAACAGTTGGCCACGTGCTGGGGTGGTTGAACTACCCGAGTAACCATCAACCCAGCCCGAAAATAGGGAATTTTTATATATTTTTTCATAATTTTAATGGCATACGCGGAAAAGTGCAGCTGGACTCGCGTATACACGCGGAAAAGTACGGGCATAGTCGCGTATGGGGATTTTTACACTGTTTTTAAGTGAATTTGTCCAAGTCTGTAGGAATGGGTGCCCAAAACCATCTAAGCAATCATGAATCATATCAAGGTGAGAAATGATGCTATAACAGTGTATGAGCGTGAATATATACAAATACACTAGGTAAAGTGTAATTTAAGTGTTTTGGGCGCGATTTTTCATATTGGTGGTCCCATACTTAATTTTTCACACGTAATACTTAGGATAATGCATATTTGTGGTTTTTTGAATGAAATGGAATTTATTTAAAAGGGTCTTTACTTTTCCTAAGTGAAAAAAGGTGTTCAAACTTAGGAAAAGGGATTTTATCTCAGAAAAAAGAGGTGATGTTGAGGAAAATGGTTTTTATGAAGGGGATCCAATACTTAGTGCCAATCAGTCTTTAAGCCTTGGGTCTAGTCCCAACAAAAGTCAGATAAATGCTCTGAGCCTTTATAACTGAAGTTTTTTAATACTGGAATACTTTGAGGGGAGGGAAATTAGTAATTTTCCAGTTGATGTTTATTCATGGCTTGTGTAACTTCTTTCTACCTACCCATCATTTATTATATCATTTTTTACTTTATTTGCATGGATGAATTTGAGCTTGCAACCCTAAATCCATTTTTTTTTTAAACCAGGAAACTATCTAATTCTAACCCTATTTCATTCGAGGGCTTAGATTAAACTGTTGAGCTCCTCATTTATTCTCTAACTATCTTTTGTCAAGTTTAAACCTTTTGATAGATCTTTATTCTCTATATGTAAACATGAAATTTAAAACATGATAAAGTTAAGATTAAACTATTTAACTCATCATGGATTATGGCATTTTGAACAAGCTGCACATAATCATTATTTTTACAGTAAAAGTAACTAGTACTGGCATTTTTACTTGCATCACTTTCATGTCTTATTCTTATCTCTTTTTTGTGTTTGGGGTCCACTTTTTATTCTTTTTTATCTTTTTCTTTTCGATTTCTTTGATCTTTCTTTTACGACTTTTACCCTCTTTTCATTTTTTTTTTCAAATATGGGAAAACAACTTGCAGAAAGCAAGGTATGTACATATTACAAGACTAATAAAAGTCAATTAAAAAATTATAAACCCTATTATTATAGGACCCTAACAGTGGCTCCACATGGGGATGGCATTTCTTCGTGAAATGTCAAGAACTTTGAGACTAGTAGCCTTTGAATTCTGTGTAGGTTTTAACCCTGAACAGAAATTATCTACACACGAATCTTATAACAGAAAATAAACAATAGTGAGAGCATAAAACATAAAACATATAAACACAGAAATTTTCCCCTGGATCCCAAATCGGGATGACCAGCTTGATTTTTCATTATATTCCTTTTAGTGTTACAACACATATATATATATGCCGAAGCATACATAAACCCCAATCCATTAACCCTAGATTAGAACATAACCATAGTTCCCTTGACCGAATCTACAAAATACCAGGGGTCGAAAACCATCGTACCCCAAAACCATGTGCAAACTCATGCACAAAACATGGGTGGGTCCACCTATGAGTGGGTCCGCACACCAAAAAAAAATTCGTCGGGGCGTTGCCCCGGACCCCAACAGTGGGGGCTGCCTCCCCCCTTATGACCCCCCTGCTACACCCAGCGCAACGTACAGCGCGTGTGGCTAGTCGTGGGAAGAATATAACACATGCCCAACATTCTCCCACTTGTTGTTTTCTTTCCACAAGTGCTTTGTCTTTGAATGGTAAGCAGGGTTCTTAGCCAAGAAAATTGCACTTTGGCTATCACAGTCTATCCTTATAGCTTGCTGTACCAACCCCATACTTGAACAAAATATCTACAACTGAACTGCTTCCTTGCTTGCATGAGTGGCTGCTATGTATTCTGCCTCTGTAGTTGAAAGAGCCACTACAGACTGTCTTTCATTCATCCAACTGATTGCGCCTCCAAATAGGCTAAACACATACCCACTTGTAGATCTTCTTTGGTCCAGATCTCCAGCCCAGTCTGCATCAACAAAACCACGAATGTCCAACATTCTTTCCAATCCTGGTCTTCCTTGGTAGCACAAGCCATAATCACTAGTGCCACATAAATATTTGAAAACCCGCTTCACTACTGTCTAGTGCTCCTTTCCTGGGTTTGACATAAACCTGCTCAATACTCCCACTGAATGTGCAATGTTTTGTCTAGTACAGACCATTGCATATATCAGGCTACCCACTGCACTTGCATATGGAACATGGGACATATACTCCTCTTCTTCGTGTGTCTTGGGACACAGTTCAGCAGACAGCTTTACACCTACAGGAATAGGAACATTCACTGGTTTACTATCCTGCATATTGAACCTCTGCAATATAGTTTCAACATACTTCCTCTGGTTTAACCAGAGCGTCCTCTTTGCCCGATCTCTCTTAATTTCCATGCCCAAAATATAGTTTGCAACACCAATATCCTTCATGTCGAATTTGGAGAACAGTTGGGTCTTCAAATCTTGGATAATTTCTTTGTCATTTCCAATCAACAACATATCATCCACATACAATACCAAATAAATAACACGGTCACCAATTAATTTAAAATAAACACGGTGATCCTCCTTGCTTCTGGTGAAGCCAAGTCCCCGTATATAGGTATCAAATTTACGAAGTGATTATCCTTGGTAGTGCAACATAACCTTATGAATAAGGGTCACCTACATACCAGTTCTTTCTTACCCTTCACCATAAACCCTTCAGGTTTCTTCATGTAGATCTCCTCTTCTAGATCCCTGTGAAGAAATGTTGTCTTCACATCCATTTGTTCTATCTCAAAATAAAATGCAGCAGCAACAGATAAAAGTAATCTAATAGAAGTAACCTTGGCAACAGGAGAAAAAATATCACCAAAATTAATTCCCGGCACTTGGGAATAACCTTTTTCTACCAACCGAGCTTTGTATTTCTCCACCTTGCCTTCTACATTCATCTTCTGCTTAAACACCCATTTGCTCCTGATGGGCTTCCTTCTGTTAGCCCCTTATGAATTCCTTGACAAGCAAGCAAGGCGCTAGATTATATTATGAGCCTTCAAGGAATACATTTCTCTTGAAAACACATCATCCTTGAAGCCTTTTATTGATTCCCTGCCTTTAACTGTTTCCCTCTGTTGTTATGAAGTCAGTAAGCCTTGCTGATGATAAAAATTGTGCTCCAAAAGGCCATTATATGCCCCTTGTACCTCTGCATAATGCTTCTTTTCACCCCTTTTTTCCCCTTTTTTCAAAGTCCCTTTTGTTCCCCCTAAATCCCCCCTTACTCTCTTAAATCTCCCCAAAATCCCCATGAAATCCCACCCTTACCCTCTGTTTTGCCAAATTCCCCCTTAGTCCTCCTATCGTTACCCTCTCTGACCATTAAAATTCATTGAAATG
Source organism: Pinus albicaulis (assembly GCA_034641835.2). Classification (NCBI taxonomy): domain Eukaryota; kingdom Viridiplantae; phylum Streptophyta; class Pinopsida; order Pinales; family Pinaceae; genus Pinus; species Pinus albicaulis. Next base: position 2,068,385,607 of record CM076575.1, on the reverse strand, counting down.
GGCCAAAACCCACTTTCCGACCTTATAATAGGGCTTAGCCCCTTTTCCTGCCAGCCCCAACCACTTCCCCACATATACCCTTTGCGCTGAGACCAAGCGCTTAAAGCCTTAGGGCCAATCGCAATCGCAGCTCGCAAGACCGGCGCATTCCTTTGTGACATCAAAAAACTCCGATGCGATTTTTTTGTTATACAAGTCCCGCGATGTGTTTTATGCCATTGATCTATCGTAAAGATCCAACGGTGGAGCGCTAATCGCACTCCCTGCCCCAATCGCAATCGGAACTGTGATGTGTGTCACCTCCCGTCCTCCCCCGATTGCGATTGCCCGACTTAATCCCCACCATTGTTTCCCATGCAGATCAGATGGCCTGCGCTAATCACAAACCTTTGTAATTGCAATGCCTTTGTTGAGTCCCCCGATCGGCCCATTGCAAATGTTTGCGATGCGATTGATCGCAGCTCCCTTTCAATCATCGCAATCGCATTTCCCTTCCGATCGCAAGTCTTTCCCTCTGATTCCAGATCGCATCCCGTCCTCCGATTGCCCAATCATACCATCTCCCGATCTCATCCCAGCCGTCCATCCACTCGTCGATCCAACGGCCATCGCGTTATCCACCCAATCACAATCGGAATTTGATAAAGTGTCACCCCTGTTCCCCCCCGATTATGATTGCCCCGATTTGATCTTAACCGTCCATTTAAAACCACAATCTGACGGTCATCGCTCTTCCCGCTCCATCGCAATCGAAACATTTGTAATGTGTTGCACTTGTTCCCCTCCGATTGCGATTGCTCCAAGCAGATCTCCACCATTCATTCCTCCGCTAGATCCAACAGTCATCGCACATCCCAATCGCATCGCAAATTATAAAGTGTGCGTCCCTCTCGTCCATAGCGATTGCGATTCTCCGACTAAATCATGACCGCCCGTTGGGTCTAACGATCTAACAGCTCAGATTTGATCGCCCTCCACCACGCTGGGTCCCACTATGTATGATCAGTTCCCTCGCATTTCATTGCATTTCGTTCGATCCCTGTGTATTTCCGCCGTTAACCAAAGTTTGTGTTTTTCATTAAAGGTCTTGTGTTTCAATATTTGTTCCACCCTATTGCATATGTCATTCCGCTGCTTTGATCTCCGCCGTCGATTTATGCCTCCAGGCTATGATCGGACGGTCCTCAAGCGTTTATCCACCGAACCATATTACACACTGTTTTCACCATTCCAATTCATTTGCACCGTTTTTCAATTAAAAATCACCGCCGACACGCTATCATTTCTTCCACCCCTCCGCTCCATCCACCCTCATATGCATTGATTTTCTTAATCCAGTTGCGTGTTCTGCAAGATGCAGGCGTTAAACACCACCATAATTCACAGTTGTTGAGTTCAGTAAGACAGGTTTCAGAGCCTGATAGCACCGAAAAGGACCTGGGATGGCGCAGGAACCTGTTTTCATCAAAGTACAGGGTAGATACATCAACAGAATGTTTTTCCCAGGAAAGTACGGGTTGCCCATACTGCTTTTATTCTATGTCGTGCTCCAGAAGAGATTTCCACCCAGACCACTGTCCAAAGCTACCAAAGCATTTGTTTCACAAGTATGGCAGACCATTCAGTCATTTATTTACCATTTTGTTCATGCGCCAAGGGTACTACAGAGTACAGCAAACCAGAATGCATCGAAGACATACCTGGAGTTAATGAAGCCTGACGAAGACCATTCTTTCCTCCAAAGAGTGCCGGAGATTAATGCTCAGAGTTTAAAACAGAATGGACTTCAGCCCTCTTCCTCTTCTGAGTGTTAATGTTGCATTTAGTTTTCTACCTACCTCCTCTTCTTCCCTTCAGTTATAAAACTCGTGAAGAAAATATTGTAGTTGTTGTTGATCAGTTATCAAAGAAATGCAAGTAGTTTCTTTTGAGACACAGTCTCTGTGTAGAGTTGTAAGATAGGATGAGGAATATGATTTCAGACTGAGTATTCGGCTATTGGCATTGTTGTACTTGACTGGTATTGCTATTTAATATGACAAGCACATTTCTTTGGATCCTGATCTAAAGCAGCGGTGATGCTTTCCTATCTCTGTGTTTAATTCATTTCATTTCGCTTCTACTGGTTTGCATAAGAATATTGGCATAGGATTTACCCTTGTTAGGTACCCTATGTTTCTGCTCTCCTTGCCATTAATTTTTTTCTTCTGAATGTGTTATCTAAGAATTGATTTCAAATAATTTAACCAGTGTAGTGGATGTTATTGCCTGCTCTCTGATGTATGAGTTAAATGAATATGTTCTTAGATGTTTCTTGTTAGGGATTTAGCTGGAAGATTTGGGAACACTGGGGATTAGAGATAGCCCTATCCACTAGGATCCTTGTGCGACCAGCTGGTTTTTAACTTTGTGCCCTAAATCTGTGTTGTCTCCTCCTCTCCTACCATTCCATATCACGCTATCATCTTTAAGATCCAACGTTTTATATGACTAGCCCAATTGAAAGCCTGCCTATTGATTAGCAAGCAAATCCTTTCCTGAATCCATTGCCCAATGGTTTTTGAATGCTCCCTGGAATACTTCACCTCTGCCCCTTTTCTCTTAGCTCATCTTGGTCTTAAATTGAATCCTTCTTTCCTGATAACCAGCAACCAAACAAACAAACTCTGAGCCTTATAACTAGTCTAACATCTTAACATTGAGCTTCAAAGTCACATACCTTTGACATATCATAGAGAGATCCCTCTCTGGACCCAGGAAGGCTAGATCCTGAAGTCTGAAAGCGGTTTGATGTTTTCTCATCTTTTGGTATTTCCAACCTTTCCAAAACATGGGAACCCCAACACCTTCCAGCCGGCAACTCCACCAGATCCCATGCCTCATTTTTGTGCAAGGATGTCATTTCATCAACCATGGCCTCCTTCCAGATTTTTCCATCCTCTGAATCTACTGCCTACCTGACAGTTCTAGGATCATCATCAGTTATAGTTAAGGCAAAACCTGAATAGAAAGCAGATGGACTATACCTTTCTAGTTGCCTTCTTTCTCAAACTGATCTTCTCAAAGCTGGAGTTTGTGGCTCTTCCTCTTCTGCATCTTCTTCTGCTGTAGAGTCCGATTCATACTCCTTTAGCTCAAACTCTATCTTCTCAGGTTCCTTTGGTATGATTTCATGTTTAACAACATCCTTCACCTCTCTAAACACCACATCTCGGCTGTACACAACCTTCCTTGTTTCCGTGTTCCAAAGCTTGTAACCTTTTAAACCATCCTTATACCCAATAAAGATGCACCTTTCAGATTTATTATCCAACTTGGTCCTTTTCTCCTTTGGAACATGTACATATGCATCACATCCAAATACCCTTAGATGTGAAAGAGTGGGTTTCTTACCAGTCCATACCTCATGTGGAGTCTTATCCTCCAACACTGATGAAGGTGATCTGTTAACCAGGTAGCATGCAGTCTCCATTGTCTCTGCCCAGAATTCTTGTCCTAACTTGGTACCACTGAGCATGCTTCTTTCCTTTTCCATCAGTGTTCTGTTCATTCTTTCTGCAACTCCATTTTGCTGAGGTGTGTATGGAGTAGTCCTCTATCTTGCTATACCACACTTCTTACAAAACTCTTCAAATTCCTTCTTGCAGAACTCCCCACCATTATCTGTCCTCAGCGCCTTTATCTTCTTCTCTGTCTGGTTTTCCACTAGAGCCTTAAATTCTTTAAATCTGTCAAAAGCATGATTTCTTCCTCAAGAAATATATCCATGTATTCCTTGAGAAGTCATCTATGAATGAAACATAGTACACGGACTTTCCGGTGATGGAAGCTGACACGGAGTCCAAACACATCAACGTACCTGATTCTAATATCTTGTTCGCCCTCTTAGCACTAGAAGGAAAACCACCCGATGCAGCTTCCCATATACACAATTTTCACAAAAATCTCCATCGAGCAATTAGACATACCTTCTACCATGCCATTTCTGCTCCCAGTGTCAAGGCCCTTCTCTCCAATATGTCCAAGCCTTTGATGCCATAACATGGTCTTTTCTCCAGAGACAGCTAGGCTTTCCACTCCACTTTCAGGAACCAGAACTGTTACACCCATCAATAATAGTGCTACCTTGTAGCTTGTACAGAGTTCCAGTCCGAACTCCTCGCATTAATACCAGTGCTCCCCGAACCATCTTGCAGGAATCTTTCTTGAACACTATTTTTACACCTACATCATCCATTTTTCTTACAAAAATCAGATTTCTGGCCAATGCAAGAATATGCAGAACACCAAGAAGTGTTATAATCCTTCCACCTTGAAGCTTTAGCTTTACCTTTCCACGTCCGACAATTCTGACCTTCCTATCGTCCCCTAGGAAGACATCACCATCATATTTTTCATACTCGCAGAACCACTACCTATGGGGAGTGAAGTGAAAGGATGCACCTGAGTCAATCAACCATGACTCATGATCTACATGTGTATTTGAAGAAGAAGCTAAATACACACCCCCACCTTCATCCAAGGTGGTTTTTTCCTCTGCAAAAGGAGCATCATCAGATCCCTTTCCTTTCTCAGGAGCTTTAGATCTGCAGTCCTTTTTGTAGTGCCCTTCCTTTCCGCATTTCCATCATACCTTTACAAACTTTCCAGGAGATTTAGATCTCCCTCTATATTTGGATCTCCCACTCGAAACCTTATTCTTGTTTATGTTTTGGGACCTTCCTCGTACAGATAAGGCATCTCCATTCTGGCCCTCCATATTTCTCCGTCTCATTTCCTCCGACAGCAAGGCTAAGACAATGTCATCAAAATTAAAGGTAGTTGTATTGCTACCTATTGCAATAACCAGACTATCCCATGAGTCTAGTAGAGAACACAAAAAACTGATGTACTTATCTTCATCTAAGATTTTAATATCAACAGATGACAGCTGACTTACCACAGTATTGAAGGCATTCAGATGCTCTGTCACCGAGTCTCCATCCTTCATCCTCAGGTTATACAGCTTTTTCCGCAGGAACAACTTATTCACCAGAGACTTAGATTGGTACAAAGTCCCAAGTTTTTCCCACAAATTGTTCGTCGTAGCTTCCCCAGATACATTCAACAATACTGAATCCGAGACACACAACCGTATTGTGCTCTTAGCCTTCCGATCCAGTTTCTTCCAGTCTTCATCTGACATTGCCGTTGGTTTAGTACCTGGATCTACCGCGATCCACTGATCTTTATCCACCAGGAGATCCTCCATCTTGAGCTTCCACAACTCAAAACTCTGACCATTAAATTTCTCGATCTCTATCTTTCAACGCTGTCTGTCTTCCTCCTTTGCAAAATCGATCCCGCGAGATCTCCCGGAAACGGGGGTCTACCTCGAGGCAGAAACAAAAAAACCACCTCGGCAAAGGCATCCCCTTGAAGCCGAAATAGCTCTGATACAAAATGTAGGTTTTAACCCTGAACATAAATTATCTACACACGAATCTTATAACAGAAAATAAACAATAGTGAGAGCATAAAACATAAAACAGATAAACACAGAGATTTTCCCCTGGATCCCAAATCAGGATGACCAGCTTGATTTTTCATTATATTCATTTTAGTGTTACAACATATATATATACATGCCGAATCATACATAAACCTCAATCCATTAACCCTGGATTAGAACATAACTGTAGTTCCCTTGATCGGATCTACAAAATACCAGGGGCTGAAAACCATCGTACCGCAAAACCATGTGCAAACTCATGCACAAAACATGGGTGGGTCCACCTATGACTGGGTCCGCACACCAAAAAAAAAAAATTCGTCGGGGCGCTGCCCCGAACCCCAATAGTGGGGGCTGCCTCCCCCCTTCTGATCCCCCTGCTACACCCGACGCAATGTACAGCGCGTGGGGCTAGTCGTAGAAAGAATATAACACATGCCCAACATTCTGACTGTGTTGCCCTTGTAAATGTTACTGATCTCTGCAATTATTCATACTTACGATATTTTACCTTTCAAAGCTTAGGGCCTTCTCTCCGGGCTTCAACTTTGTTAGGAAAATATCCAATCCAATATAAAATCTACAATGTTATGTACAATGAATAAAGTAAACAAAGTTAAATATTGGTAATTTCTTAAGAGTAGTAATGCTTCAGCATTATACCATTGACAGGTCCACCTAGCAGATCTGATCCATCCATCTCTTTAAAAAAGAAAGCATTGTTACCTCTGTAACCATAAATCACATAAGGTCCTTTCCATAGGAAATCAAATTTCCCATGTTTACCTTTCTCTTCTCTCCTTGAATCCCACTTTAGAACTTTGTCACCAATGTAGAAATCATCTTCTTTACTCCTTTTGTCAAAAAAATTCTTAATATTATCCTGGATAACTTGGGACTTAAGATAAACCTCTTCTCTTTTTTGTTGCAAGTGAATGGTTTGGTTAATCCTTCTTTTAATTTCATTGGTCTCAACTTGTAATTCTTGGATTATCTTCATTACTGGTACACCTAAGGAAAATGAAAAAACAACATCCATTCCATAAACAAGCTAGTAAGGGGATGTACCAATAGATTGTTTAGTGGTAAGCCTATATTCCCATAAGGCATTAACTAACCTTTTGTTCTAAGTTTTCTTGTTATCTTCTAGTAATTTCTTGATGATGTTCACAAGGCTTTTATTGGAGGATTCAGCAAGGCCATTACCTTGAGGGTAATATGCAGTAGAATGGCCAAGGGTAATGTGATACTTATGGCAGAAATCAATCATCTTTTTGGATTTGAATGCAGTTGCATTATCAATGATAATCTTTTGGGGGCATCCATATCTTGAAAGTATGTTGTTTTCTAAAAAGGATATTATGATAGTGTCAGTGGCTTGTCTAGAGGGTATGGCTTCTATCCACTTAGTAAAATAGTCAGTGGCTGTCAGAATCCACTTATGTTGGGCTGAGGATGGAGGGCTAATTTCACCAATGAAGTCAAGACCCCATTGTTGAAAAGGCATTTCTGTTGAGATGGGTTTTAAGGAAAAGGATAACATCTTTTTATTTCCTTCAAATATTTGACACTTGTGACAGGAGGTCATATACTTTTTTACATCTACAAATAAGGTAGGCCAGTAGAATCCAGCTCTTAGGATTTTGTCTACAGTAGTCTTCCAGTAGAGATTTCCTCCATAGTCACCTTCATGAAATTCTTCTAAAAATTTGTCAGCTTCTTCTTTAAGTAAACAATTCAGTAAAATTCCACCATGATCTTTCCAAAAGAGTACATTGTCTATGATACAAAATCTTACTACCTTTAATTTTAAAAATCTAGCTTTTGTTCTTGATAATCTAGGAGGAGCTTGTAAATTTAGTAATACAAATACAATATTTACATAGCATGGTGAGTCTGAAAAGACTTTACTGATCTCTGGAGTCACCATCTCTTCATGATCATCTACTTGGGAAATAAAATTAATATCTAAAGCATGACAATTTAATTCAGCCATGAGTTTGGCTAAACCTTGACTTTTTATGAGTTTGGTGGGTTTGATTTCTATGTCATATTCCAAAATTGTGGCAATCCACTTGCCTCTTTTTCCATCAAGCCCATTCTGTGTTAGAATTTCCTTTACAACTGCATTTGGAACACAAGCAATGATATGTGAATAAAGAATGTACACTCTAAAGTCTTTAATGACCCTTACTAAATCTAGGGCCTGCTTTTCCATTATGTTAGACTTCAAAGTGGCATCTCTAAGTGATTTGCTAAAGAAAGCAATAAATTTCTCATAGCCCTTGTCATTTTTCTACAGTAAAACTGCAGCAATAGTGTGTTTTGAAGTAAAGGAGAAAATAATGAAATCCTTCTTAAAGTCGGGACTTATAAGGACTGGTGGTTTTGTTAAGGCTTGTTTAATAGATTCAAATTATTGCTTGGCCTCAACAGTCCATTTAAGTACTGAGTATTTTTTCAGCATATTATTAAGTTCTCTGATTATTTCAGCTAGATTTGAGATGAATCTTCTAAGGAAGTTAATTTTACCTAAGAAAGCTTGTAACTCTTTAATGTTCCTAGGAGGAGTAATGTTTAGAATTTCCTCTATTATGGCTAGGTATATCCTAATTCCCTCTTTAGATATAATATGTCCTAGTAATTTACCTTCTTCCAATCCAAATAAAGTCTTCTTAGGATTTAGAGAGATGCCAAATTTCCTGCATTTAAGAAATACTAGCCTGAGATGATCCAAATGTTCATAAACAGTCTTTGAAAATACAGCAATGTCATCTAAATAAATCACTAGGAATTCAAGAATCTCCTAGCTCTTTGAAAAGTGGCTCCTACATTCATTAACCCAAAGGCATTTTTACATACATAAAAGTTCCCCGTGGAGTAGTAAAAGCAGTTTTGGCATGGTCTTCTAGTTGGACTATAATCTGGTTGTATCCAGAGAATCCATCTAACAATGAAATTTTGGAAGAACCAACTACCCTTTGTAAAATGTGATCCATATTTGGTAAAGGGTAATTGTCTTTTAAGGACACTTTATTTAAATTTATAAAATCAACACGTAATCTAATTTCTCCTGTCTTTTTCCTAGTGGGAACTAGATTAGAAACCCAATCAGAATATCTGATTGGTGCAATTATTTGGGAATCATACATTCTTTTTACCTCTTTCTCAATTAAAGGCATCAAAACAGGATTGATCCTTCTTAAATTATGTTTAAAATGTTTTTGGTCTTATTTTATAGGTATTTTATGTTGTATTATGCTAGTGTCATAAGATTTTAGGTCCTCATAACTCCAAGCAAATACATCCTGAAATTCCTTAAACAGAGCTATGTATTTTTCTTTTTCTTCCTGAGGTAAAACTTTTGAAAGTTTAATCATCTTAGGTTTTAACTTTGTACCAATATTACATTCCTCAATATCGGATCTTAGTGGCTCCATTTTAGGTTTTCTTGAAACATCATTAGAGTCGAATAGATCTTCTAAAGGGGTTAAGCCTTTTGGTAAAAAGTTGTCTTTGAGGTTCAAAATATCAGATTCATCATCTGTTATCTCTTCAATCTCTACTTTCTCTAAATTATATATGTTTGATTGACTAAATTTAGTAGGTTTAGCAAAATTTACATTGTTTACATCCATATTATTCAAATCAATCTCAGTATCTAAGTTCTGATCTATTGTACCGCTTGTATCTATATTACAACCCTAAAATTATCCTTCATTGTTCATGAAATGATAAATCTGTTCATCTTTTGAGAAAATTTTCCAATATTTAAGATTATCTGGAATTATTGGTCTGTGTTTGACTTTTGTAGTATATCTATGATTTGGTTGAAATAAAAGACTACAGGTACTAGAAAAAGTTTCTAAGCAGTGAGCCTGTATGTTCTGTTTTCTTGGTATTGCAGAAAATTTACATTTTAACAATTCTTTAATCAAATCTAAAACAATTTCTCTATATCGGCTTAATCTTGGATTATAAACAGAATATTCTCCAGTTATTTGTTTCACAATTAACTCTGAATCTCCCATAATTGATATTCTTTTACCTCCTAAATTGCTAACAATCTGCAGTCCTAAAATAAGAGATTCATATTCAGCCATGCTGTTAGTACATTTAAAATTCAGTCTAAAAGCATGACCTTCTGCATGATTGTTTTCCATATTAGTTATCCAAACTCTTGCTCATGCTCCTAACTTATTGATTGATTCATCAAAATCTAGGTGCCATAATGATTCATGAAATATGTTTTCATTGTCTGGTGCTTTGTTTTTATCTTTTAGTTCATTTTTTATTTTCAATATCAGTTTCAGAGTTGCATAAAATTAATGAATCCATGTCAGTTGGTGTAGAGTAAATAGGGTAATTTCTTGGTCTTTCTACACTACTCACCATATATTTCATTAATGTTCTCTATAGAGTTTCTTTGGTTGACCAAAAACAGATATTGTTGCATATGACATATCAAGTTGCATATTATGTTATCACCATGTAATTTGAAGGCTGTAGGACAAATCACAATAATGTAACATCAACCACTTCGGGATGGGAATCTAGCCCTTCCAATCCTAGAGAGGGCTCTCTCTGTAAAATTTATCTTTGTTGCTTGAAAATCTTAGACTAGTTAAGATTGTACTTGGGTTTTTGGTTTTGATTTAGGTTTTGGAAGACTGGTTGTATTCAATTTAATTAGCATCTATTGGGCAATGGAGTCAAATGGTAAACTGGATGGTTGCATCAATTTTTCACAGAGTAAACTCAGAGCAAGCTAGGAATATTTTCTGGATATTTCAGAATAATAAATGGGTGATGGTAGAACAATGAAAACCTTCAGCAGAACTAAAGAGCAATTAAGAATTATTTAGCGTGGCATTCAATCAATCAGGCAGAACTAAAGAGCAGTTAAGACTTTCTTAGAGTGGCCTTCAGCAGAAAACATAAAATTGCAAAGCAACCAGAACAAGGTACTCAAAAGCAAATCCTATTCATCACAGTTTCTGTTTTGCAATTGGAATTTAGATGATTAAAGTGAAGAGATGACAGTGAAACACTTTAAAATAAGAAAAACATAACCAGCATTTAAACCACAAGAATCCTTTGAATGGTCTACCTAGTATTGATGCTCCAGTGCTTTGAAAAAATCTTGCAATGCTCCAATAGATCACTAATATTTATGATCTCAAAACAATCGACCTCTAACACTTCAAAAACAAAAGTATTTATACAAAATTTACAAACTATTTACAATAAATGTTGTCTCTAATAGACAGGGCATTTTTAGACTATAGATGAATTAAAAAGCTCTAACTACAGCAAATTAATAGTTCTGGTGGAATGTGCTGTGCAAATGTTGTTGTTGTGGAAGTGGGAGTAGGTGGAATGTGGACCCAAATTTGTGGCTGGCTGGTAGATGAATTGGCAGATCTAGATGTAACTCCCTTTTTCTAGTAATTCACTCAACTACTTGTTGATCCTCTGACTAAAATATTTGAGATTTTCCCTCACTGTTGGCTAATCCTATGACTACTCTGTTGTTTTATTGTCCATTAGTGTCACAAAATATTTTGGAAAATATACAATAATATATATTTTTGAATAATATTTCCCAAATATTTTTAATGAAATTTATAATTAAATTTCTACAAAACCATGTGTTGTTTCAAATCCATGGTTTTTGTTTTCTCTTTCAATGAATTCACAAAACTATGTGTTGTTTCAAATCCATGGTTTTGTTTTCTCTTTCCATGAATTCACAAAACCATGTGTATTTTTGTCTCTATTACTCCTTCCTCTGTAAATTCATTTTATCTATATGTAAATTCCTTTTACCCTTTTAGAATACCTGGATGGTTTTGCAAAACCATGTGTTGATTTGTATGGTTGGAAGAGTATTCTCACTTTACTCTTTTACTTTTACCTGCAACATGATTTTACACCTGTAAATTGATTTCACCATGCCTGTAAATTGATTTCATATGAAAATCATGGCATCTGTGAATTTTATTTTATATGTCGTTATAAAACCATTTTACCTTTTGAAACATATTTCACAACCTTAGCCTCATATTTATCTATTCATCTTTCTTTCCGATATGGTTTCACTTGTAGCTATGTAATTCACCTTATATTCCCGTAACATTTATCAGATTGGAAACCAAAGCAGTTAATGGTTTTCACGTGAGGAAAAAGTAGTATGTGGTATTTTGAGGAGGAGTGTGATAGAATGTGGGAGTGATAACTGTTAAAACCGGTGACAATTGTTAAAACCCAATAATAATAAACTGCCCATTTCACGTGCTTTTTTAGTGTTAACTGTTGGATGAGCTGAGAGTGCGATATGGATTTTAACCGTTCATTTAATTTTTGCAAATCTCTAGGCATATAAAAATGAAGGGAGTTTAATTCTCAGCACGGGGAGAAATTAATATGAAGTGGGGTAAGGGAGTTAATTTTAATTTAAAACTAAATTTTAATTAAACTTAATAAATGGAGAGGGGCTAATGGTGAATGTTGAGAAATGTATTAAGTGGGGGTTAAATTTAATTAAAACTAAGTTTTAATTAAACTTATTAAGCTGATGGGTCCACTTGATAATTTTGCTTTCCACTTTAAAACTATGCAAAATTGGATTTTTCATTTTTTTATGAAAAGGCATAGTTAATAAAGGGGAAGAGGGTTTTAATAATAGAAATGGGTTTTTTAAGAGGGGAAAAAAATAGGAAAAGGGAAAATGGGTTAGGATAAGGGGAAAATATTAGGGAATGAAATGTAATGAAGGGGTAATGAAGGGAATATGTAAATAAAGGGTAAGTTAGGAAACAAATAACTTAGGGAATGAGTTTGAAGGGGAAAAATGAATGGAGGGAAATTAATAAAATAGACATGTAAGGGGTTTAGTGAATGAGGGGAAATTATTGAATGAATTTTTAATATTTAGGACCAAGATTACACAGAACTTTAGGGTAAATACCCTAAAGTAATATATAACCTTTTTGTCACAAAAACCTATTCTTAATGATTTAAAAGCAGGTATTCGGCTTATGCTAGGCTAATATTCAGATGGATTAACAAGGAAAGTGGGTGATAAAGCAGGAAGCCGAGTAAAGGATGATGCAAAATAGAGAGGAAGCAGAGCGAGTCAGCAAGCCAAAAGCTTCATCATGAGAGCAAAAAATAATATCTTAATCATCATATTTCATATCATTATAGGACCCTAACATCGGCTCCAACTTGGGGATGGCAGTCTCCTTGGAGGTGCCAAGAACTGCAGATCTCTGAGTTTATAGATCAGTGCCTTCTCCATTGGGATGTTCCCAAATCTGCAACCTGTTCTACCAACTCTCAAACTGAAATCAAAACCATTCTGCACACTGAAAATTGAACTACACACTGAATTGGAAGTTGAGAAGCAAACTGAATTTGAAACTGAAGAAAGGCTCAGAATCCTGAGCTTATTTGCCCTCATCTGCCTACTCTAATCTACTGATAATCTTGTTGACTCAAGTAATACAAAAATGCCAATGAATTCAGTCAAGTAACTGTAGAAATGAATGGATAATTTGATTGCTTGTCATCAAACTTGGAAGTATAACTTGATCATGTGTCTTCATAATCAAAGATATGATGTGTAATGGAAATTGCTGATGTATTTGATCCTCATAGAGAAAACATGTTTGCAGAATTGAGCTAAAAATAATCTCCATATAATCTGCTATAGGATCATCAAAAGCATGATGTATGATTTGTGCTTCTAGGCCTTCAATGAATAATTGATTAGTTGTATCCTCAATATTAAACCCTGAAACTATGTCTTCAGTCTTGTACTTGAAAGCACAATCATCCTCAATCTGCAAGTCAAAAGGTAGTACACTTTCCTCTTTCTTTGGTGATCCAGATCTTGAGGGGAGGCCCCCAAGATCTAAAAATTTGAAATAGATCTCACAAGATCTGCAAAATTAGAATGCCAGAAAAAAAAAAAAAAGAGAGAGCACACTGCAAATAAAAGCACAAAATAGTTTTTATTAAAATGCAGAATAACTGTAGAAGCTACATTGTGGTAGAAAATCTCCTTTTACAAAGTGAGGCTTGTTATTTATAGCCTTTTTTTGAGATAGAGTACCATAGGTGGATACCATGGGTAGATACCACTTATAATACCATGGGTAAATCCCATGTGTGGATGAATACCATGGGTGGATACATACCATGGGTCACTTACAATACCATGGGCGAATAAATATGATGGGTGGATGAATACCATTGATCGATGCCATTTACAATACCATGGGTAAATTCCATGGGTGGATGGATAACATGGGTAGATGAATACCATGGGTTGATGCCATTTTCCATTCGGATCATTCCTCCCTCCTTAAGAAGCAATGGTCCCCATTGCGTGAAGTTCCCTCCTGAGAAGTCTTTGTTGAATATGAAGAGCCACTGAAGAAAAGGGTTTTGTGTAGTTAATCCATAACCGTGATGAACGAAAATCTGAGGATAGAGATACCCTGTAATGCTTGTGACCAATTGTGATATTGACAGTGTGCGGCCTAGAAAATGGACTTTGATGAAGTGTGGGCTTGTGGATGAACAAAAACCATGACAAACGAAGATCTGAGGATAGAGATACGTTGTAATGCTTGTGATCAACTGTGTGACTAACAGTGTGCATCCGAGCAAATGGACTTCGATGAAAATGATTTTGTGCAGTTGACCCATAACTGTGATGATGATTGTTGATGAAGTAGCAGGTGCCTACATAGCTTGGCATGGGAGGGCACGTCTCCAAATAGCCCAAGCCGAACACTGCTATGATGAAACTGATGAATGTGAAGCAGGTGCCTACTAAAGCGGGGTGGGAGGGCACGTCTCCAAAGGGAACCCACTCCGAATGCTTCTCCAGATTTAAAATAAGCACAACTCGGTTAATATAACTCAGAATATTTATTATAACCTGTCTTTGGAAATTGAATGATCATTCTGCATCTTCTCATGTGTTTGAAACCACTATCTGGAGGCTCTAGACTCTCAAATTTGCGCTGGAACTATCTCGCCGTCACAAAATTTCTGAAAAAATAGTTGATTTTAAATCAATGATAACTCCCACATTTGGACTCCGATTCGACCGATTTTTTTTTTGAAATTGGGTGATTTTTCAAGAGGAGCTCAGAACTATATCCATTCTTTTGAAATTTTTCACTAAAAATTGCAAAAAATTACAGGAGAGCCACCGTCCATGAATTTTCGTCAGAAAAATTCCTTCAACATTGCTGATTTTGAATCAGCGATATCTCCCTCATACAAACTCCAATTTGGCCGATTTTATTTTTTGAATTTGAGTATTTTTTCACAAGGAATCCAAATCTGGTCTTTTTTTTTGTAATTTTTCATCAAAAGTTTCAGATTTGATCTGAAAACTCGCCGCCCAAAAAAATTCATGGATTTTGCTGAAGATTGTTGCAAAACATTGAAACTGAAATATGTTTCAAACCCTCATTCCCATGGAGACGTAACCTTAATCTAATACCACTGATCTAGATCTTGAGGGGAGGCCCCCAAGATCTAAAAATTTGAAATAGATCTCACAATATCTGCAAAATTAGAATGCCAAAAAAAAAAGAGAGAGCACACTGCAAATAAAAGCACAAAATAATTTTTATTAAAACGGAGAATAATTGTAGAAGCTACATTGTGGTGGAAAATCTCCTTTTACAAAGTGAGGCTTGTTATTTATAGTCTTTTTTTGAGATAGAATACCATAGGTGGATACCATGGGCCAATACCATGGGTAGATACCACTTACAATACCATGGGTAAATCCTATGTGTGGATGAATACCATGGGTGGATACATACCATGGGTCACTTACAATACCATGGGCGAATAAATATCATGGGTGGATGAATACCATGGGTCAATGCCATTTAAAATACCATGAGTAAATTCCATGGGTGGATGAATAACATGGGTAGATGAATACCATGGGTTGATGCCATTTTCCATTCGGATCATTTGGAGAAGGAAGATTATCCAAGAATTATTTAGGATCTTGAAAATTATATGACTGAATTTGAGAATGCAAAAGTTTAATGCCATTTTCATATTTTTCCGAAACTAACTCAAGAACACATATTTTAAGTTCAGGAGAACATTTTCTTGATTTCAAAATAAGAAACATAGCTCTTAGAAAATCATCATCAAGCTGAAATTAGATAACCCATCCCTGAATTCATTGAAATATCATGAGATGAAAGGCTCACCACAAACCCTGTCATCTTGTATCACCATTAATGCTTTGGACTATGAATTATTTTATTATGGAGTTGCTCTGAACTTTGAAGCTTTGGATCTTAGACGATGGAGTCGCCAGGTGAAAGGTACAACCTTCTAGTGTCTAATCGTTGTTCACCATCAACAATTAGATCTAAACTTTGATGCATTTTTCAGAGGAAGATAAAACGTTCTTCCCTAGTGGAGTCGTCATTATGTTATCACCCTATAATTTGAAGGCTATAGGACAAATCAAAATAATGTAACATCAAACCACTTCGGGATGGGAATCTATCCCTTCCAATCTCAGAGACGGCTCTCTATGTAAAATTTATCTTTGTTGGTTGAAAATCTTAGACTAGTTATGATTGTACTTGGGTTTTTAGTTTTGATTTAGGTTTGGGAAGACTGATTGTATTCAATTTAATTAGCATCTATTGGGAAATGGAGTCAAACGGTAAACTGGATGGTTGCATCAATTTTTCACAGAGTAAACTCAAGGCAAGCTAGGAATATTTACTGGATCTTTCAAAATAATAAATGGGTGATGGCAGAACAATGAAAACCTTCAACAGAACTAAAGAGAAATTAAGAATTCTTTAGTGTGGCATTCAGTCAATCAGACAGAACTAAAGAGCAGTTAAGAATTCTTTAGAGTGGCCTTCAATAAAAAACATAAAATTGCAAAGAAGCCAGAATAAGGTACTCAAAAGTAAATCCTATTCATCACAGTTTCTGTTTTGCAATTGGAATTTAGATGATTAAAGTGAAGAGATGACAGTGAAACACTTTAACATAAGAAAAACATCATCAGTGTTTAAACCACAAGAATCCTGTGAATGGTATGCTTAGTATTGATGCTCCAGTGCTTTGAAAAAATCTTACAATTCTCCAATAGATCACTAATATTTCTGATCTCAAAACAATCAACCTCTAACACTTCAAAAACCGAAGTATTTATACAAAATTTACAAATTGTTTACAATAAATTTTGTCTCTAACAGACAGGACATTTTTAGACTATAGATGAATTAAAAAACTCTAACTGCTGCATATTAATAGTTATGGTGGAATGTGTTGTGCAAATGTTGTCGCTGTGGAAGTGGGAGCAGGTGGAATGTGGACCCAAATTTGTGGTTGTCTGGTAGATAACTTGGCAGATCTGGATGTATCTCCCTTTTTCTAGTAATTCACTCAACTGCTTGTTGATCCTCTGACTAAAATATTTGAGATTTTCTCTCACTGTTGGTTGATCTTGTGACTTCCCTGTTGTTTTATTGTCCATTAGTGTCACAAAATATTTTGGAAAATATACAATAATATATATATTTGAATAATATTTCCCAAATATTTTAAATGAAATTTATAATTAAATTTCTACAAAACCATGTGTTGTTTCAAATCCATGGTTTTTGTTTTCTCTTTCCATGAATTCACAAAACAATGTGTTGTTTCAAATCCATGGTTTTGTTTTCACTTTCTATGAATTCACAAAACCATGTGTAGTTTTGTTTCTATTACTCCTTCCTCTCTAAATTCATTTTATCTGTATGTAAATTCCTTTTACCCTTGTAGAATACCTGGATGGTTTTGCAAAACCATGTGTTGATTTGTACAGTTGGAAGAGTATTCTCACTTTACTCTTTTACTTTTACCTATAACATGATTTTACACCTGTAAATTGATTTCACCATCCTGTAAATTAATTTCATATGAAATTTCTCTGATAATTTCATGGCTTCTGTGAATTTTATTTATATGTCGTTGTAAAACCATTTTACCTTTTGGAACATATTTCACAACCTTGGCCTCATATTTATTTATTCATCTTTCTTTCATATTTATTTATTCATCTTTCTTTCCAATATGGTTTCACCTGTAGCTACGTAATTTTACCTCATCTTCATATCTCTAATATTTCACTTGACATTAATCCACCTTATATTCCCATAACATTTATTAGATTGGAAACCAAAACAGTTAATGGTTTTCAAGTGAGGAAAAAGTAGTATGTGGTATTTTGAGGAGGAGTGCGATTTAATGGGTCCACTTAATAATTTTAATGAATGGAGGGAAATTAATAAAATAGACATGAAAGGGGTTTAGTGAATGAGAGGAAATTATTGAATGAGTTTTTAATATTTAGCACCAAGATTACACAGAACTTTAGGGTAAATACCCTAAAGTAATATATAACCTTTTTGTCACAAAAATCTATTCTTAATGATTTGAAAGCAGGTATTTGGCTTATGCTAGGCTAATGTTCAGATGAATTAACAAGAAAAGTGGGTGATAAAATAGGAAGCCGAGTAAAGAATGATGCAAAATGGAGAGGAAGCGGGGCGAGTCAACAAGCCAAAAGCTTCATCATGAGAGCAACAAATAATATCTAAATCGTCATATTTCCTATAATTATAGGACCCTAACACCTGGAATGGTGCTGCTATATTTTATTATTTTAACAAAATAGATTTTAGTGTCGCATCACAGGAAGCCCATGTTGTTATTATGTTTTTTCAAAATAGATTTTTATTATTGTAATCAGCCATGCTAGGAAAAGAAATAGAAATTTAGGCTTGATTTTGATAAAATTGGGTTGAAACTTTTTTAAAATTTAAATGATAGTCGTTAAGTTTCATGAATTTGGATGCTCGCGGTTCTGGATATATTGAGTTTATTTTTCCAAAAAAAATAGAGTAGTTTAATGAGGTTACAATCTCATTTTCATAATGGAAATTTTGTAAGGGTTTGATAAAATTCAGTTAAATTTTTTGGAAATCTGAGTAACAGTAGTCAAGTTTCAGGATTTTGGATGTTTCTAGAGCTTTTGATTGTGCTAAATCTTATTCAAAAATTCCAGCAATCAAATTTTTTGAAAATTTCCTTGTTAAAATCAACCAAAAAATTTCCGGACAAAATTGTGACCTCAATAGACAAAGCCAAAAACCAAAAATATAACCTAAATAGAAAAACCTAAGAAAAAAAAATTTAAACAATGACATTGAAAAAAAAATTCCCGATTCGGGACAAAAATTCTTCAGTCTGGCGAAATTTGACAAATTAGATTTTTGTCAGTATCGCATTCAAGAAAGGCACAGTTGCAGCCAATCTAATTGAAAGTAATGCACTGCCAAAACAAAATCATTAATTTTAGCACTGCTAAAACAAAATCTTTAATTTTAATGCAAAATTGCAAGGAGAATCTTGAAAAAAAAATTAGGAAAAGATGAATGTAAAATTATATAAGCAGATTTTAAAAAACAAAAAATACGAGTTCATGCAAATAAGGCTAGAAAATTTGATATATCTAGGCAAGAATAACCCAAAAAGTTTTTGGGAGGAACTTCAACCAAGGAAGAAGAAAATTGAAAATAATATTACATTCAATCAATGGTTTGACTATGCAAGACAGCTCTATGAAAAAAAAATAGAGGTTGAGCCTCCTCCCACGATCAACACAACTACAAAGCTTTTCACAGTACAAGAGGTGGAGGCAGGGATTAAAAGTTTGAAAATAGGGAAGGAAAAGGACTTGGTTGAACTTCAAGCAGAATATCTAAAGTGGGGAATAAACATTTTGGCACCACACATCATGGAAATATTCAACAACGACATTCGGCAAGGATTCCCAAGGGATTGAACAACTAGTCTATCAATACCCTCTTTAAAAGTGGAGATAGTAATAATCTTTCCAACTCTGCAAATTTTTTCAACAACATGGTAGAAAATAGAATCAGTAAGTGGGAAAAAGTAAAAGAAAAGAGGGAAAAAGGACAAGTGGGTTTTAGGTCGAAGCATTCTACAGTAGATCATGGTATCACGCTGAGACACATTGTTGAAAAGTTTTTGGGAGACAAAGAAGTATTTTGTTGCTTTGTTGACTTCAAAAAGGCATTTGACATGGTCCCTAGAGACAAGTTGTGGCCTAGAATGGAAGAACTTGAAATTCCTTTGCAACATAGAGTTGTTGTCCATATGCTTTATGAAGAGGTGAAAGTCAAAAGTAGAACTTTAGCAGGCATTCCAAAAAGTTTTAGAAGTGAAATCGAAGTCAAGCAAGGTTTCCGTTTATCCCCTACCCTTTTTGGTTTATATATTGACAAATTGGAAGAGTGGCTAAATCTACAAGGTGAGGATGATGCGATTGGGGGAGTTTGTGATAAAGCTTCTTCTATATGTCGATGATCTTGTACTGGTTGCTAAATCGGCCCATGGATTGTAGATGCACCTATATGCCCTTGAGAAATTTTGTATAGTGGGGATGCAAGTCAATACCAGTAAGACTAAAATAATGATTTTCTCTAATAAAAGGAAGCAAAGTCAGAATAGCTTCTTCTTTGAAGGCAACATGAAGTAAATGAATACAAGTACATCAAGATCGATTTCAACAAAAAGTTTAACTGGGAAGGTTGCAGAAAGAAAAGAATTTTAGGAGGGTGGAAAGCATTATATGTGCTTCAAAACATATGTAGAGAGGCAGAGTTATGGAATTGGAACATGATTAAAGTGTTTTTTGGACTCCTAATTTGTCCAGTGATATTATATGGGTGTGAATTGTGGGCTAGCAACATCTTTGTTTCAAAATGGAAACAAATTGAGAAAATTCAACAATGCTTGATCATAAGCAAGTTCAAAATAAAAATTTTGGTTCTTTATGAGATCATGCTTAGTGAAACAGGAGCAGCTCTCATCGAAGCAATTGCTATGGTGTGTCTTATAAAGTATCTAAAAAGAATTGAGCAAATGGGAGGAGGTAGATGGTCGGAAGTTATCTTCAATGAAGGCACGAGTGAAAGAAAGAAATCGTGGACGAGACAAAACAACAAATGGATGCAAAAATAGAATATTTACCTCAATGCATGTCCCACAAATAGCAAGGAGTTGGAGT
This sequence comes from Pinus albicaulis, assembly GCA_034641835.2. Taxonomy (NCBI): domain Eukaryota; kingdom Viridiplantae; phylum Streptophyta; class Pinopsida; order Pinales; family Pinaceae; genus Pinus; species Pinus albicaulis. The sequence goes on along the minus strand of CM076575.1, from coordinate 2,068,364,959 downwards.
TAAAGAATTTTGTTATGGAGAAGTTTCGTAAGCTTATACTGGAAAGAGTTGGGTAGAAAGAAGAATTAATATGTTCAAGAATTCAACCACACTTGTGATCTCCAACAAAAAGAATACATTGCAGCTAGCATTCAATGGAGAGCAAAGATTCGTATTACTCAATTAAGAACTAACTCACATCAACTTCCGTGTGAAACGGGTCGGTGAAAGAGACTTAAAGAAACTTGGGAAGAACGGATGTGTGTTTTTTGTACTTCTAGAGAAGTGCAATAGGAAAATCATTTCATTTTGGAATGTGATGATTTCAGAGACATCAGAGACATTTATGATAGTATGTTAGCATCAATTTTGTGGCATTGTCTTTTCACTAAGGGAACTCTTAAAAGGTTGAGTCAACTCATCATCAATTAAAGTTAAAAAATATTGAAATGCAAAAAAAAATAATAAAAAAATAATAATCTCGTGAACATTAAAATAATATTCATTCATTCTATCAACTATATACAACAATGCAGTCAGTCCCATCAGTCCCATCGAGTAAATATAACATCGCAAAAAATGAGATTGGATCACTTGAGTGCTTCCTACTTTCCCTAGCTATAATAAAAATATTAAATAAATAAATTGATTCATTCATTTATTGTGGGTTCTCCGTTTCTTAGGGCTGTGAAAGGGGTAGGTATAACTATTTAATTGATTGAAGTGCGGCCGAACCCACAGAATCATGGCGCATGGCCTTTGTATAACTATTTATTTACGGAAGTGTGGTGGCTAAACGAAGGGAAGTATGGTAGTCATATATGGTCCACACAATTTGTTTCTTTTTTAAAAGATTTATTCAAAAATCTTAACTTGTTTCTGGGTCAAGGCATTTTCCATTGTGGGCTTGGGGTGAGCAAACACTGTTCACCCCAGCCAATGAGAAAGCGTTCCCTATGTGCATGGAACCAATTCAAATTTGCCACGTGTGGTCTTTGTAATGGCTCGTAAACGGGTTTTTTGTAAACGGGTTTCGCCTTTCGAACCGCGGGTTTAAAGAATGGAAACGCTCCAGTCTACGAGCAATAGCGACAGCAACCATTAATCAGGCGGCCATGGAGATTCTGAAAAGGCGCGTGGTGTGGACATGATCATGTCTCCTAAGGCTGCAGCGCCCGAGAAGAAACTTACTATAATTGCCCTCAAGCTTGCTATTCTGGAGAAAGCCACCACTGGGCTCGGAACCCTGGCCTTCACCTGGGCCACAGTATGTTTGCAATGCGCTGAGACAGACTATAAGTGATGTCAAGGAATACGAGGCATTGCCTCAGATGATCATTCGTGTGTTGGAAGGTTTCTAGAGCCTATGTGTGGCAGGGAACTTTGTAGAGCCCGAACCTAGGTCGGTTGGCAAGTCTCATTCATTCCTTTGTGGTTTTGGTTTATTGGATGGGCTTTAGTTTTGTTTCAGCAATTTTGTTGAATTTTAGATCTGGTTGAACGATCATGATCGAACCTGGTTGAAGTCAGGGGATTGGTGGATTTTTTGCAGTGCAGGGTATTGGTAAGGTTTTAGATTTGTGGTTTTTTACACCGGAGGGCATTGGTGGACTTTTAGAGTGGAGGGGATTTTATCAGTGAAGGGGATTGGTGGGTTTTTTCCAGTAGTCTTAGAGCAGGGCAGACAGAGGAGAAAGAGGCCATTTGTCGATTTGAAGGACAAATGGCGCAACCTTATGAGTAGTTTGACTCCTGGTGGGTAGGGTTCCAAAACCCCTAGACAAAAGCCCCTTGCACCTGTTCCTATTTCTTTAGCTGCCCCTCAGTCTCCTGCAACAACATTCTCTGCAGCAGCAGCAGTTTTGGATCATGTTATTTCTTCCCCTAAGAGTGTTTCAACATCAACTGCTGCGAGGAATCATTCGCCGAGGTGTGATTACGATGACATGATTTTAGAAGCCCTTACAGCTCTGCGAGATCCGAACGGGATGAATGTTGCCACGATTGCAAGTTTCAGGAGGAGAGATACCAATTGCCCCCAATTTCAGGCAGGCACTCTCTTCAAGCTCAAGAGGTTAGTCTCACAAAAAAATATTTTGAGGGTTCGTATATTGGCAGAGGAAGCAGATGCGCTTCTTAAGGATAAATGTTGTTGTCTTTTATTTTCTATTGTTTTACAGATTCGATATCTATGAACTCTAACTCTGTATTCAATGTAGTGTGCCATTTATGCACTTTATACAAACCATATGTATCTGCTCAGTTGAATACAGAACTCCAATTGCTCTGCATTATGCCTTAAAATCCATTATGCCTTACCTGAGAAGTAAGAGAAAATATTTATAGCATGGCAACTGTTGGGTTTCACAATGGGAGGTGGAATCATAGGTGTGATGCAAGGAAGAGAGAACGAAATAAGTGGGTATTCTTCATTATGTTTCATTCAAAATTTGAAGAGTGCCCTCAGATTTCTTGGAGCTTAGAGTGATCGAATTCGGCGCACAATTGAGGTTTTGATCTAGATTATTGAATCCAGGTCTCAAAAACCCCTATGGGTGATTGTTGCCCATTTCTTATCTGTTTTCTGTAACCCATTTGTTTATTCTGTACATTATGGGAATATATCTATCCTTCCTGAAAGATTGAGTCAGAAAATCTGCACCGTGTTAAGCTCATAGTAGAATTTGGTACTTTTCAGATCGAAAGAGGGGATGCACAGGAATTTCTGCTTATTTTGGTGGGACTTGCAGTCTGTCTCAGCCATTGATATTTCTTAGGGTGCTCAAGTTTCAGTCTAAATTCGATTCCTGCATTTGTATTTATTTTTTATTCCTCTGGTTGGATCAATTTAGGCCTTGTGTGTGTCCTGAAATAGATTTGGGCTAGGCTGATTTTTGGTTGTCTGTTGGGATCATCAAGCCCAAACCCAAGTTGTGTGAGGAATTTGAGAGGATACAGAGGTGGAGTTGAGGACTAAAACCATCTACCAGAATAGATCTTTCAAGGTAAGGATACTTATCATACAGGTATTTTCTATTCACTATTTATTTCTAGATGTTTTTAATGCAAGTGTGAAGTATGGGCTTTTAGGTGAGAACAGAGGAATAAAATAAAATAAAATAAAAACTATGACCACTGCCTTTGCCGCTGAACCATGACACCTTTGGAAACAATCTCTTTCTTTAGATTTTTTGATGTTACATTTGCAGGGATTCATTCTGTGTGTGGGGTTCTTCCAGTATTTTGAGGTTTTTACATTTTATTTCTTCTGAAAGGTTTATAGTACATGAAATTAGAAATATTGTAGTATATTTTGTTTCTCTTCTTTTACTCTTATCTTATATAGCGTGCTAGAATGAAGGGTAAAGGAATGTCTTCATTGAATACAACATGGGTATAAATTTACACAAAGATATTTTCTGCTCAAGCGTTGGTATGGTAATGTAGGATGCAAAATTTTCCATTCTGAAATGAACTACTTTTCTATTCAAATTTTTGTCTCTGGTAGTGTGCGTGTACACCCATATTCAGAGCAAGCTAGAATAGGCAGAAATGCTAGTATTAAAGCATATTGGAATTTCCTTTTTAGATATCAACCTCAAATCCTTGTGTTTAGTTGTAGATTTAGTCACTTTCCCTGAGACTTTTATCATTCTTTGCTTAAGGTACTTTTCTTTTTGTATCTTCGAGGATGAACGAAACAACAAAGGGATTTGTCCGAAATGATGGTTACCAATTTTGAGTGAGTATTTTTGATGGTCATCTGGGTGTATTCAACATGTTTTCATCATAGCATGCATTGTTTTTACTATTAATTCAAATGCCCAGGAAATTTATGCATGTGTTGTTTGTATCACTTGTAACCAAGGGATAATCCCATGCCTGTTAAGATGTGACGAGTGGTTGGAATTGGTGCTGGTGGACTAGCCTGTTTTTGGAAAAATGTGTCATACCTTATGTTTCATATAAATCGATATTTTCACATTCAGGAGCCAAAGAGTAGTCACACAAGTTTCCCCTTTCACAATAAACAAGGATAGCATATTTGCTTTGGTTCCAGCTTAAAGAGAATCCATATCATTTCTAAAGATGGCAATCCTAACTGAAATCTCGATATTGCTCATGAAAACGTGCTTGACAATTTTATCTCCGCAAGAAAGAGATGCCTGTCAATATAATCACATATCCCAAATAGAACAGCCTCTTGTTGGATCATCCATTTGAGCCCCAAAAAGTCTTGTTTTCAGTGAAGGGGGAAACAGAGGAGCATGAGCCCAAAATTTAAGGCCATCTTTGCAATCTCATGTTACATGCTTAACCATTTTCTGTTGACAAGGCATGCAACATCAATCTTTTCCTGTAGTAGGATGAAGTTGACCCTTTACTGCTGGGCTGTTATGAACGGCCAACTACCTAAGTACTCATCAAAGAAGACGACTTCCAGATACCTTGACAACTCCTTATATGTGGGATTCGTCAAAGCATATGATCCATTTTTCACTTCTTAAATGTCAACTTGGATAATTGTAGTTCAGAAACATTTTTTTAGCTACAAATTGTGTGCATTTGCAATTCATGCAATCCTGTTACTAGTTTGTGTTGTTAATCCTCGTCTCTGTACAATCATGTGCTTCAATAAAGTTGAAACCTGTATTAGCATTTTTCTATATATGCATGTTTGATATGTTAATTTCTGCAATGTTGTGCATTGCTCACGTCATTTGTGTAGTTGATTTATAATAATATCCCTGCTTTATTCTGTTCTTTGTTTGTACAATTTTTACTTCCACTTGATATGTTCAATACAGGTCCTTGGAATAAATTTGGTATTCTGGCAGACAAGTAAATGAATCTCGCTTACAGGTCCTACTCTTGGAAACAATATTAGTCTGTCCTCTGGTAGCTTTCCAGTTCATATCTATGTATGCTGATTGAAACAACTCAGTGGCTTTGATATAGTTGCAAAGATCTCCAAAAGTAGTGGGAAGTGATAATCAGAAACTGCTTACTTGGTTTAGGCTTGAGGGTCCAAGAACCACTAGATTTTACTGTAAAATCTGCACAACACTAGCAATCCCATATTCTATCGTGCGGTGTGTTTTGACCATATTCTATCATGTGGTGTGTTTTGAGATGATAAAGATATTAGAAAATCCTTTCTTCTCTTCCTCGAGTTTGGAGTTGTTCTTTTGAAAATATCTTGTAGTACATACATGAAGTTTAAGATTTTTTTGTTTCAAAGAGAATTATGATGGTTTTAAAGTTTAACATTTAGAGATGGCATTGCCTAATATTGACTCATTGAGAGTATTTAGGCAGGTCTATTGAGATTTTATTATTACAAACTCTGTAGAAGATAGTTAATGTATTCTTATGATCCATCAATCCTGCACTGAAGAGTGATGTCTTTTTCAGATAATTGAGGCGGTTGATACATTCTGAACTGTAACTTCTATCAAATCTGTGACTCACAACAGTTCATTTCTGTTGCTTAAATTATAAGCTTGGGAGACTGATTGAAACTATAATGCAAGCCCAAAGGAGCACCTTGCACCCTATACCAGAAACTTTTGATTTGGAAAATATGTCTGACCAACATAATGTGGATATTGAATCACATATTTATCCGGGTGAGCGACCGAATCTCATGGATGCTCCAAGTTTGCCCGATTATCAGGGTGTAGGGAGCAGCCCAAGCTGTAGTTTCAAAAACATAGGAAGTCAATCTAGTGGCAGTAGTTCTTTTGTCAATGGTTGGCCCACTGGCAGTGTAACAAATTCTGATATTTCAACTGATCAGGGATGCACTTCTGAAGATAAAATGGTAATGGTTTAGGTTTTAATTTTATATGATAATAAAACTTATTTATGTGAATCTGTAATTGTGTGGTTATTTGGATGATTATTAAGGTAGAGTATTGTTGTTCAAAATTGTTTTCCGAATTTAAAATAAAGATAAAATTAAAAATACAAATAAAATAGATAAATAAAATTTTTAATTAAAACATAAAAATAAAATAAATAAATAAATAGAAATAAAATAAAATAAAGATTAAAATAAATAAATAAACAAATTAAATTAAATAAAAATAAAATCAAATAAATTAAAATTTAATAATATTAAATTAATAATTTTTATTTCTATTAAAAATAAAATCCAAAATTCCATATCGTCACAAACGAACAAAATATTCAGCTGCTTCAGTTATTACACATTTTACCTCTCATATACCACAAAACGATTCACATCTCCTCCTTCCGGCATTCCCTTGCACCCCGGTGCAATTGCTAGTTTACTTTAGTATGAGATGGATTTGAGAATGATCATAATTTCAAAATTTTATTTTAATTAAAATAATTGTATATTACAATTTATTATAAATTAAATTAGAAATATTTATTATAAAATAAACTTATTTTTTATTTTTTTATTAGTTAAGTTAAAGAAGAGATGTTTATATTTAAAAATAATAAAATAATACTTAATCAAAATAATTAATGGGAGCCATAAATAAAATATTTTAATTTCCACCTTAAATAAAATATTTTATTTTCCACCTTAAATAAATTTTATTTAAAGAGATAAAGTAATTGAAAGTAAAAAATAAAATTAAAAACACTTTCTAGCATGAGAGAGATATATACCCTCTTCGCTACTTAATATAGGGTTTATATGGAGTTAACATAAAGTAATATTATTGATATTATATGATGTTTAATTCATTTTATTACATGATGTTTAATTCATTTTATGGAGTTTATATGGAGTTGACAAAAAATAATATTATTGATATTACATGATGTTTAATTCATTTTATGTTCAATTTACATGTAATATTTAAAATTAGTCTAGATCCATCTTAACTCATGATCTACCTAGCTCTCATAGGGATCAAATCTCTTTTCACTTTAAAAGAATTTTGCATGTCAAGAGATTTGATCTCTCTCAACTCTTGGTAGATCCCACATTAAAATGTATCTAGACTGGTTTTTATTTTTTAATCCAATTAACAAAAACCCCTAAACAATATTACATAATAAAATTTCATACCACAAATTGTAAATATGAATTCCAACAAAGTTTATGCCAAATCTAACAACAATCTCTGCTAAAGAAAGGAGGTGCTATGAGTGCACTCAACCCACACCAACCAGTTTGAGTGGAGGATTTATTGAAATTTGTTCAGTACTCAATAGATTCCATTTTATGGTTAGATAGTGATAAATTTCCATAAGGAAATCTAACTCATTCATTGATCAATTATGATATTACATATATACAAGAAGTGTTGTCTCAAGATAGGGAAACTATCTTGGACACACAATCTGTTGGTCGAGAGAATATTTCAACCACGCGCCAAACTAGGAAACACAATAGGAACAGACTCCTTCATGTTGGAGCATTAAGGTAGAGCTTGCAATGTGACAAGTTAATCACATGTTGTGTCTTGGGAAGAGGACTAGTAGTCCAAAGTATTAGAAGACTTATTTTTAAAATATTTTGTCTAAGGTAATTTGGGCTAACACAGCCATTGAAATTTGCAGGTTAAAAGAATAGTTAAAATAGGATTAGTTAAGTATTTAGTTGAATAAATTGTTATGAAACTGAATGACACTTTCTCAACCGTATGGGGATTTTGGGAAAGGCATAGAACTGAACCAAATCGACCATGGGGGGTTCTACCATCCATAGAGAGAAAGAGAGAGCGAGAGGAAAATAGGTGTACGAGAAAGGGTGGAACAGAGAGCAGAAGCAAATGTAAATGCCAGACATCCAAGGCTTTACTCTGTGTATTTCATTTCTAAATTAATTGCAAGTGTTTTGGATTTTGATTGGGCTCTCTGTTTTAACCTATTTGTTTTATTTCCCTTTCATAATCGAGTATTGCAATTTAAATCACATAGCAGGAGGTAAATATGGACTCTGTTTGTATCTGTGTATCTTATATATGTGTATTATTTTTGTTAATGAATAGACCGATTGAGTGAGAGGACGAAGTTCCCATGAACTTCACATAGACAAAGCTATGACAGAGGTCGAGGGATGACGAGACGAAGAAGAAGCTCGGGAGAGATAGCGTTAAAGAAAACAAAATGACAAGCTCGGGAGAGGTTCACGTTGAAGAATCCGAACAAACTCGGGAGGAGGAGGATGGAAGAAACGGTATTGCAGAGTGACAACAGTTGAAAGAAGAGCAATCGACTAAAGACAAAAATACTTATAAGAATTCCGAGAGAGGAATCAACAACAAGGATTGAATCGCAGAGTCGAGGGTTTAAGATTTGACGGTAGAGATTAGAGCAGGCAGAAGAGGTGAAGAAGAGTTGTGAGAAGGTGAACGGACGGCCACGATTAGATCGCAGATCTAAGGGTGAAAGATGAACGGTCTTAAGGACTTCGCAAGTCAGACAGTATAATATGCAATGAATTGGCGGAGACAGACGTGAGCTGTTGGATCGTGCAGCAGATCAACGGCAGATGATGAATCGCGATTTTTCATTTTGCAAATAATAGCGGATACCATTAAGAGTTCGCACGTTATGTTAAATGGGTTGCGATGTGATGTGATGAGGGGAAGCCACGTGTCAGCTTTGCGCAATAGTGTACCTTGTAAGTTTTTTGGTTTAGCGTATTCGCAAAGAGTTAAAATTTGCGGGAAGGTGATTGCGATTGGTTTGAAGTATGGTGGGATCCTCCAGCAAGAAGTCCGTGTGTATGTAACGTGTTTTGGGTTATTTGCATTCTATTATAAAGAGCGTCATTTGATCGCTTCGCGTATGTATTTTATTTAAACTCCGAATTGTAATTCCGCTGTGTATAAGGAGTTTATGTGGGTCCTAACCCACAAGTCCACAAATTATTTGTAAACTACAGTTACGGTTGTATCACTCCTCTAGATAGGAAGAATCACAACTGAGACAAGTAGGAATTAGTTTTTCCAACACACCCCCTTAATGACTACTTGTCTCGATATTAATCTGCAAAGTAGAGTTGTGGTCAAACATAACAAAAGGATATGTCGACATCCATATAAAGGACCAACCATCCACTGGAATGCATGGGTTCCAACCGCTGCAACCGCAAGTCTCGTAGGATGTCCTTCATATACATGGTTCTGTCAACCATTATAACTACATACATGTACTTGTACCAGTAAATCCCCCTCCAACATCATCATCATGGGTTTTTTCAGATTACCCTCAACCATGTCAACAAGGGCTCTTAGCCACCAAGGCTCAACACTACCATCAAGGCAATCAATTTAGCCACGAAGGCTCAACACAGCCACGAAGGCTCAACTCAGCCATGAAGACTCAATACAGCCACGAAAGCTCAAATCACCCACCAAGGGCCTCAAATTTGCCACTAAGGCACTCTAACCACCATGGGCCACAAATTTGCCACTAAAACACTCTAGCTTATCAGAACTAGATCATGAACCTAAGTGATAGCTCAAATTTCAAAGTGTTTGGAAGTGTGTTGAACCTGAGCGATCAGATAGATCTCATCTTCCTGATTTTGGCGTCACGAATAGTTCGAAAAACTGACACCGTATGAAGAGGTTATTATAGTTTGAAAAGTCCAGTAAACTACAATTTTTGGACTTTGACCAAGTTTGACTAGTTTTGGAAAAATTCAAAAAGAGAATATGTCAAGGAATATTCCTAGAATATGTCAAGGAATATTCCTAGAATATTCCTCAAAATATTCCTTAGAATATTCCATTCGGACCAATCAAATCATGCCAAGTGGCACATTGCGGTTTGTTGGATTAACAGCACGTGTTTTAATTTTGGCCAAACAAAATTTTTTGGAGCCGGTTGAGATCGATCTGGTGACCTCTCGCCTGCAGCACCTGTGCTTTATCATTGGGTTGTGTGGTGGTTCTTAACAATACATTTCACCGTGTTTGTGTTAACGTGTAATGGTTTCATAATTGGAGGTTTGGAGGGGCCAGCCCCTCCCATATGACAGTGCCAGCAAAACCAAGGGCTTAAGCCCTGACCTTTAATAGTCCTCCAACAGTGCTACATTATGGCTTAACCCTTGTCACATGCGGCCTTAAAATATCCGCGCGGGTTTTGAGTTTTAAGTTACGTTAACTACCCATGAAAACCACGGTTTGGTTTGGTCATGTGTCCAACCAACAACCTGGAATTTAATATAATCGTTAAACTGGTGGTCAGTTTGGAGCGCCAACCAAAATTTTGGATTTGTGCTGAATTTAACTGGAGTCAATTCCAGTTCTCCACATTTGGTAGAAGATTTTTAGGGGTCATTGGGAAAAATTAGTTCAGGCTCTATCTTGAGCTACATTCGACCAATTTTGGAGTGCCAATAGTCAATTTAGACTATCTCCAACATTACAAACTCATTGGTGAGGGTCTCAAAGCCATTAGAGGACTTTTGAGCAGGTTTTTGCTTCAGAGAAGTTCTAGGGGCCACGAGGGCCACCATGGGCCAGTAGCAGTTTTAGGCCTAACCAGGGGAGCTAAAGGCCTTATTCAGTAATCCAATAGTCAATTTTAGATGTTTCATATGTTATGGAACTAATGGTGTGTTTTTTAAAGCCTATAGATTACTTTTGAAAGCTGATATGCTTCAGTGAAGTTCCAGGGGCCACCAGCGCCAGCAAGTGCCAGCTGCAGTTCGGGGCCTAGCCAGGGCAGCTAGAGGCATTATGTAGCAAAAAAATAGACATTTATGACTGTAATAAACATAATGAATCCAATGGAGAAGTTTTCATAAGATTTTGAGGACTTCTAGAGCTCAAGAAGCCACAGAGAAGTTTTCAGTGACCCTAGTGTCAGGGGGTGCCACTAGGTGTTGGAGGCGAAACTAGAGCAGTCGGAGGCCAATTTCAGCGAACCAATAGTCTATTCTAGCTATTTTTGACATTATGAATCCATTTAAAGGATTTTTAGAGTCATTTGAATACTTCTAAAGGTCGAGAACCTACAGGGAATTTTTCGGCAGCCTAGGGCCAACTGTGGAACAAGGCCTAGATTGGGGAGCCAGTGCTCATTTTGAGCAAAAGATCACTCTATTTTTGGTGTCTGATGTGTGCCAGAGATAGTAGGTGAGGTTTTAGGGACAGAAAAATAATTATGAAGGAGTTAGTGCCATAGAGAAGCTTAGGGTAGCTCAAGTGCACCAATAGAAGGAATCAAGTCTAAGGGAGCCTAGATCTATTTTCAGAGTGATGACAGCCATGACAGGGATATAGGTGGGATTCTAATCACATTGGTTTAGTTCAGTAACCATTGGAGTTAAGTGTGGATCTTGTAAAAGAAATTTTTCCATAATCCCAAAGAGCCAAGTCAAGATGACAAGAGCTCAAGGAGACGTAGCCCATGATATTCGGGTGAACTCATAGATTAAATTTGTTGTTGTGTGTTGATGTTTATTTGTTGCATTATATTGTTGTTGCACATGTTTAATTTCGGCAAAAACAAGTGAAATTAAAGCACTTAAACAGTGAAAAAACATGCACCTGTTTCAAGTATAAAATTCCGCAAATGTCAAGTATAAGCTAGATATTTTATTTGTTTAACTGAGTGGGAGGTTCTTGAAAAGCATAACAAGTTATCCAACTCATTTTCATATCACTGGCCACCATGGGCCACAAATCTGCCACTAAGGCTCACTAGAGACCTGACTCAACCAGGCCCAAGGTTTTCTCGGCTCACCCTCAACAATGCCAAGGGTTTTTTCGGCTAACCCTAAACAATTCCAGGTCATCATGAATATCACAACTCAGCTCGGCCTCAAAATCAGCCTTGCCTTTGCCGATCAAGCCTTCATTTCAATCTTCAAAATAATTTTGGTGCTCTGCAAGTAGTTTGTGCGGCGACGCCAAAGACACTCAGCAAAGTATGTGAAATCATGAAGAGTTAGTTAGCATTATTAGATGATAAACCTTTGAATCATGAATTGCATTCCTGTAGAATCATTGCTCGTCATTTTTGAACATCGAAAATGGAATCTACTTCCTCCATTTCACTGTTGCTACTCTGACTCGTCATCTCTTCAACATTTCTTGAATCCGCTCCCTTGAAGGACTCATCAGCTTCCTTGGACCATTGTGGAGATTTGCAATGACTAATTCCAGAGGACCCATTAACTATATCCTCTGCAACGAACTCATTTGTTCTCCTGGACCGAGACAATGCATGATGGTGATCCTCATCAGCATCTTGGTTGCTCGATCTCTTCCATTGATTGCCACTGCCATAGGGCCCCTCGGAACCATGTGACCACTATGTGCATCGTTACACGATCTGAAAACAACCCTCAAGCAAATAAGTGGCAGAAATACTCTCTTTATGATGAATATCAATCCCAGACCACCGATCATAGGAGCTCGTCTCAGATAATAGTAAAGTGTCACGATGATCAACCCTATGACATCAGCCACACCACACCACGCTTTGGTCGAGGTCAAATTTTCCACAGCACTGACGCTGCTTACCACAAAAGTCTCCACGATCTAGACCAGCAGCATGCGTAACACGATTTCCCGCACATGCACTCACCAAACCAAAAAACGATGGACAAATAATGCACACATAACTCTTTATTTCCCTTAGCCCAGAAGGGGCCAAGGCCAAGCCCAAACGGACTCTCATACCATGCTAAATTTCCATAAGGAAATATAATTCATTCATTGATCAATTATGATATTACATGTATACAATAAGTGTTGTATCAAGATAGGGAAACTATCTTGGACACACAATCTGTTGGTTGAGAGAAAATTTCAACCACTCACCAAAGTACGAAACATAATAGAAACAGAGTCCTCTAGATAGAAAGAAACACAACTGAGACAAGTAGGAATTACTTTTTCCAACAGATAGGTAGATGAATAATATTATCATTAAGATTTAGATAGAAACATTTCAAAGGTTTTTAGATCTAATGGATGTTTCTTATAAATATAAGTTAGTTTAACTTTCAATTTTTATAATTATAAGATTTTGGGTGAGAATGCACGATTTTTTAAGCATTTAATTCTAATGGATACATAAATATTTGTTTTCCTTAATAAATATAAGGGTAGCTTAACTTTCTATTTTTTAATTATAAGATTTTCGATAAGAATATAAGATTTTTTTATTCTTTTTTTGTTTAAAATGCATTTTTAATGTATGAATGAATTCAACTCCTTTAAAAAAAAAATACAAAAATACTCAAATTATACATATTTCATTTCATTACATTAAAATAAAAAATCCAGATTATATATATTTCATTACTCAAACTTGTGATTTAACCAAATCCTTATCAAATTTCATACAAAATTGACAAAAAAAAAAAAAAAAACTACTAAATAATAAGCCAAAACTCAAAAAGTTCCAACCAGCAATTCAAATCTGCTAGATTCAGTCCAGTTCACTTCTAAATACGCATTACATGATTTTACATATGCAATCAATATTAATAAATGTATATAAACCTTTTAATGAAAATCACATCAAAGAAATTTTTGTCAACGTGTTTCGAACCCACAGTATAGTTCAACCGTAAATATTGTAAATATAATATCATATTCACATAAGCAACATTTCTACAACTCAACAAACGATAATACTCTCAAAAGAAGAGCACTAGTGCAAATTTTGTCTTTAATTTATTCAGTCTATTTATTTCCATTTTGCAATCACTATATCAAAAACTATATTGTTTTCAAGTTTCCTCCACTACTCAATTTTTTTATTCTACATTAAAAAAAATTAAATGCTTTTCTCGGCAATGGAAAGAGGCAACGTCTCTGCCCACAGGTTACCTATAAGGGGTGCCCCACGACAACATTATCAAAATTCAACAATGTCATCATTATTTTAAAAAAATTATTATTTACAAGTGTCCTATCCCCTATGTTTTCTTTTACCATTTCAATTTTTTGTTGTTCCAAATTATAATTGTTTATTTTTTTTCCCCTCTTTGGAAAATTCGACCAAATCAACTCACAGGATCACATCCCACCAATTAAACTAGCAAAGAAAAGAATTAAACGTTTTAAATGTTTATCTCAATAATCGTAAAAAGTAATTCTTCCTTCCATATAAAAAGAGAAAGAAACACACTGATAGGGGTGCCATAGGGGTGCCCAATAGCTCTACCTCAAATGAGGAGGTAAGTCTAAATCCTTAAGATTTGCTTTATTAAAAGAGAAATCTACCAATTTATTCAAGGGTAATTTTCATTTTGATGATATGTATGAATATCACACTAATTGGTTTTCTTACATAGTTGGTAATCTCTGACGCTGTTAGGTATCTTTGATTCATTATCAGTTAACATTATAGTTGTTTTACATAATGTTTTATATTACAAGTTTTATGATACAGTAAATTTTATGTTGTAGTTTTAAACTTTTTTGTACTTCGAACTTTGTCACAAAACAACATGGTGTAATTAATTTTCATGCCAATTTAAATTCAACTTGGACTTCAGTTTATAGATTTGTAAATGTTCACAATCCCAAACTATTTGATCTAATAATGAATCTCCACCAATCTTACAACACTTAGAATGGAGATCAAAATTCCTAGACTAAAGTTAAAATCCACCAATCTTACGGCACTTGGAATGGAGACCAAAATGCCTAGACTAAAGCTAAAATCTACAAATATTTTTATTTAAAGCTGATCAAATCAAAGCCCACAAAATGATATAATAGTGTTTGCCTCGAATGCTTTAAGTATTGCTAAACAAGAAGTGCCCTTCCAATATCAAGAATAGTTATTTTATAACAAGACCCAATGCTAATGTTAGCTTATGTCAAAGCAGTGCAATGTAACTCAGACATGTGAACTCTTCTCATCCATTTATTACCCACAACCTTACAATGCATCTTTTCATCATATGATTTTCGACATTTTCTTATGGAGTCTTTGTGACCATGAATGAATTATATAGATAACAGATTATTAACATTTTTCAACATAATCTATGTGAAATATATAATTATAAAATAGAATACTTTTCTTCCCATAAAATTTGAGTATGCTTTTTTTAATATTTAAGTTGAGTTTATTATAAATAAAATATTCTGGAAAATATCAAGATAAACTTGGTTATACGATTCTGAGTCTCGTTAGCTCTGTGATTTCCTGATTCACCGCCATTTCTTTGACATGCACTGCAGCGTAGAGGCCTTGCAACCCTATCATTCAGGCCAATGCTCCTCTCGTGTTATTCTTCCTTCTGCTTTGCTCGCCCCTTCCCTGATTTCACCTTTCCTTTTCCCTTAACATCCACCCTCCTTTCTATTCCTCTAGCCCATTAGGCCTAACTCTGGCCTAGTGCTCAACCATGACCAATTTGGTCACTCCCCCTCTTCCAGATCAAGAGATCGCAACTTTTAACTCCATGGTTTCGAATAGGCCAAATTTTTAGAAGCCTTCAAACTCTCAATTTGTGAAGAAGTTCAATGAGATCCCTCAAGTCGAAATCTTGAATCCCCAAGCTAGGCTTTGAGCCCCTCATCTATCAGATAGAGGTCTTGTGAGTCAGTTTATGGGACTATGGACTTCCCCAAGAAAAACTTGCCAATTGATCCACAACAACTGAAATCCCTTGATACAGGGGGAGGTCACTCCATCAATCTATGACAAGGGTTTTTTCACCTTCTTCTTCGAGAAGAAATCATATTAGGATAAGATCTTTGGTAGTGAACCTTACTTCATGGGGATGCAAGGGATCTACATGGAATGGTGGATTCGTAATTTCAATCTTTATTGTGATGTTCCCTCCACTTTCCCTGTATGGGTAAATTTCAACTCCTTCCCCTTCACTGTTGGAATAACGCCACCTTAAAAAAGATCGAGAACGCCCTGGGAAAATCCATTAGAGGAAATTTCGGCCTAAAAATGGCCTCCTAAGGAAAAATAATAAAATAATAGTTAAAATAATAAAATAAGAGTTATGAATTTTAGAGGAAAAAGAAGAAAACTACATTTTTAATTGTATTTTTGGCTTATCTCCTTATAGGTTTACTCAAATTTCAAGTGTAGACACTCATTGGATGCAGAACAAAATTCCACATCCAACAAGTACCCATTATACATACTTTTGAGAAGATCCACATTGAGAAAAATTGCAGCTACATTAAAAAAAATGTGTTAAAACATGTTTTTTTGATGTATCTGCATTTTTTATCAATGTGGGTCTTCTCAAAACTATGCATAATGGGTACTTGTTGGATGTGGAATTTAATTCAAAATCCAACGAGTGTCTATACTTGAAATTTGAGTAAACCTTTAAGGAGATAAGTCAAAAATACAATTAAAAAAATAGTTTTCTTGTCTTTTCCCTCCAAAATATTTACATGTACCACTTTTTAAATTTAATGGATTTTGATTGGTTTACATATTATGACATGGAAATTACATGAAAATTTCATGGGCACTTTTAGGCTCAGATTTCCTCTAATGTATCGATTGTTTCGAACCTAGATATGGTCTCTTCTCTTGTGCCAACATTTGCATTGAAGTAGATATAGAAAAGGTTCTCCCTACTGCAATCAATCTAAGCCTAGATAGTTGGACTCATATTCAAGAGGTGGACTACGATTAGTTGTCGTTTAAATGTAAAATATGTCATCACTATGGGAACTTCGCTAGAAATTTCCCTAAAAATCCTAAAAACCTGGAGAAACGAAGTGAACAAGGGGATCAGTGGCAACAAGCCAAAAGGAGAAAATGATCTCAAAAGAAAAACTCAAATTAGTCGTAGAAGCAAGCCGCCGCTAAAGAATCTAAACCCTCTTCCCCTAAGAACAAATCAATAAGTGGTGGATAAGGCACAAGTAAATCAAGTAATGTAGGAAACTCAGGCAATAGGTATGAGGCACTAGCAAATAAAGAGGAAGAATGGGAGATTCCATAGTGAAATCTGTAGATCGTTGATCCAACCCCTAATCTCATGGACTCTCGAGGCCTAGCGAAAGTATCTACAATTGCTACATGTAATGAAGAAACAGAGCATATGCAAGTTGACTCCTTAAAATATGAGGAAGAATTTCTCTCACCGAGAGGAGGCACATTGGGAGCTCCATTTTCTAGTTCACGGATAAGAAGTCGAAAGCATAAAAATTAAAGGAGAATGATCGTCGAACCCGTAGATCAAGGAGAAAATCCAACAGATAAATAAGGATCGAACAAACAAAAAAAAGAGAGAATTGGGCCACCATTCTACCCTCAAAAGCATCCAAATATGCGACACTAGCAGTAAAGGAAATAAGATAAGTTATAGATCTTCCTCACCCCAAAAGTAAACAATGATTATTCTCTCTTGGAATTGCAGGGGCTTAGGGTCTAAAAAAATGAAATTAGAAGTGGAACCCCTCATCAAGAAAGAAAAACCCTATATTGCCCTTATCCATGATACAAAGCTTGAAGACCAAGAAATAATTGCTCAACAATTTAAGTTGTGGAATGGATGTGGTATCTCTTCAGTTAGCACCAAAGGTGCTTTGGGGGGGCTTTGCACTTTATGAGATCTATCTCAAGTTCATCTCTTTAACTCCTCCCAAACCGTTCATTGGCTTGCAACCACATTTTTGTACCTTGTTTCTAATTAGGTAAGTCTTGTTGTTAATGTAGATATGCCAGTTCACTTTAGAGAAAAGTAGGATTGTTGGGCCTCTCTTCACAACTTGTCTGACTCTGAGTTTCGAGATTTTAATATATTTGGGGGTGATTTCAATACTAATCTATTTAGTGGGGAGAAAAAACAAGGATCTCCAGTTCGAGATCCCTTCTAGGAGCAAATGGAATATTTTATCTCTCGGGTGAAATCGATGGATATCAAGCCTATGGGTCTTAAATACACTTGGAATAATAAAAGAGTGGGTCCAAATCACATCACAACTAGATTGGACCGTTTCCTTGTCCTTGGTATCTCTTTAGGTAGTATTAGAGGTGCTTCGGGGGGGCCTTTTCACTCTATGGGATTTGTCTTAGGTTCGACTAGTTAACTCCTCCCAAACTATTTATTGGCTTGCAAAGACATTTTTTGTACCTTACTTCCAATCAGGTATGTCTTGTTTTTAATATATATATATATATACATATTCACTTTAGATAAAGACGGGATTGTTGGGCCTCTGTACACAACTTAGCTGACTCTGATTTTGGAGCTTTTAGTATATTTGGGGATGATTTCAATACTACTCTATTTAGTAGGGATAAACAAGGAGGATCGCCACTCTCAGATCCCTTCTAGAAGAAAATGGAAGATTTTATCTCTTAGGAAAAATTGATGGATATCAAGCATGTGAGTCTTAAATACACATGGAAAAATAAAAGAGTGGGTCCAAATCACATCACAACTAGATTGGATTGTTTTCTTGTCCTTGGTATCTCTTCAGTTAGCGCCAAAGGTGCTTCGGGGGACCTTGCACTCTATGGCATCTATCTCAAGTTCAGATCGCTAACTCCTCCCAAACCATTCATTGGCTTGCAACCACATTTATGTACCTTGATTCCAATAAAGTATGTATTTTTGTTAATGCATACATGCCAATTCACTTTAGATAAAAGTGGGATTGTTGGGCCTCTCTGAACAACCTAGCTGACTCTAAGTTTGGAGATTTTAGTATATTTTGGGGTGATTTCGATACTTGATGTTTAGTTTGGAAAAAAAAAGGAGAATCGTCAGTCTCAGATCTCTTCCAGGAGAAAATGAAAGATTTTATCTGTCAAGAAAAATTAATGGATAGCAAGCCTATTGGTCTTAAATACACTTGGAATAATAAAAGAGTGGGTCCAAATCATATCACAGCTATATTGGACCATTTCCTTGTTTCTGAAAACTTCCTTTTATGCAATCTCCTTATCAAATCTTATATTCTGTCGTGGAATGGTTCTAACAAACTTCCCATCTGCTTGGACCTCTCTTCCCCTATCAATTTTGGCCCTATCCCTTTCATACTTAGCCCTGTTTGGATCAAACACCCTATTTCCATCAGGTGTTTGCTCAGTCATGGCACCCCTATCTGGGCGGAAACCTTATTAGGATATGGGAAACAAATATTAAATGATTAAAATGCAACATAAAAACCTAGGAAAAATCCTTAACTCAAACCAGCCACATTATTGTACGAGAAATAGAAAAAACCATTATCCAACTCCACTCCTCCATGGAATAATAATCTATGTCTAAAGAAATTTTGAGGGAAGACAGGCTCTTGTTTGAAAAATACCATTCACTGTTGAAACATGAGGAGGAATATTTGAGGTTTAAATCAAGAATTTTGTGGCTACAAGGAGGCAATTGAAACATTAAATTATTTCACTAAACATAGAAATCTAGGGAAAGGAAAAAAATCATTCAGGAAAACGTGGTAAATGGTACTAAGATTGGATATTTTCAACAAATTATGGAAGAAGTAGTGTCCTTTTACAATAATTTCTATTCTCTATAGGATCCTCCCTTGAAGGAATCAAATCTCTATATGTTGGAGCATACCCCACATGTTATCACTGAAGAAATGAATAGGAATCTTTCTCTCCTTCCCATGGAATAATAGATTCAAAGAAGTGTTTCCTTATTTTACCCGAAAAATCCCCTGGACCGGATGGTTTCTCTACACACTTTTACTAACATTTCTGGGAAATAATTAAGTGTGACATTCGTAGAATGATAGCTTATTCCCTAAATAATGGTTGCATGGCAGGAGGGATCAAATCATATTTTCTCGCCTTGGTCCCTAAAGAAAAAAATTCATCCTCTTTCCGCAGATTTTGGCCTATCTCTATGTTCAATGTTTCCTATAGAGTGATATCCAAAATCCTTGTTGAATGATTAAAGCAACTTCTTTATGCTATTATTTCAGAAAGCCGATGAGGTTTTTTACGGGACAAATAAATATTTGATTACATAATTCTAATCCAAGAATTTTTTTTCTCTAACAAAGCGAGAGGGGATAAGGGGAAGGCCATTAATCTAGATACATGGCCAACTCCTTTGAAAAATTCAGACATACCTTTCTATTCAGAACGATGAGCATATTTGGGTTCGAAAATATTTGTATTCAATGGATATCTCTTTGTGTCATCTCTCCATGGATCGTGATGATTATATCATTCACCCCTTAAGTCCTAAGAAAGATTATAAAGGAAAATTGTCCGACGATGTTAAAAGGCTAATATTTCGAAGGGTGTGACAGAGAAATGAAATCAAAATGAGCCATATATATATAAAGGGGGAAAGCGCACTTTATAATAAGGCGGAATGGACATCGAAGGTCTTAGCCAAAATAACAAAAGTCTGAAAGGCGCAAAGAAAATAATATAAGGTAGGACCCGCTCGTGTTCGGCACACACAGTGGGGAAGGCGGAAGCTCCCCCCCCTAGAATTATAATGACATGGCTAGACGGACGCTAGGAGTCAAGCGCTCTGTAGGGAAAAAGGTCACGAGTTTGAAGCTATTATAAAGATCATCTCGTATTCTTCGTGGGCCTGATCCCAAGGTACAGCTGTCACCACGATCCAACGATAAGGTAAGTCCTAGGACACCCGGTACAAAGACCAATACCGAAATTTAACCCGACGCGCGGTATCCACCTAACTTAAGTTTAATACCCAATTCCCCTATGCTGTGTGTCTCAGTGTCAATGTCCTTATGACGTTAGCCCTACTAGCTACACCCTGTCATCGCTTCCCGAGCTGTTTTCGGCTTGTATAACCATGTTTCGTGATTTACTGTGGTAAAATACTCTCTGTTTACGGTTACTGTATAAGCGACAGCGTGAGCGCCCAGTACTAGGTCTGCCCAGTCGTTGTCAATCTCCCTGCGTTGCTTTCCCGAGCATTATTCCTACTTCGCAGGTATTCCATCCCTTTTATACTATCTGGTTTCCTTTCGCTTTTAAATTTTTATAATGGTCATGGGTAAAGTCGTAGTCAAGAAATCAGAGCCTGAAACTCCCAAGCCCGTGAATCTAGGGCTACCCCTGGACCCAAACCTTTCACAGATTTGCAAGTTGAAATCCAAGACCCGCAATACCCATTTTTCATTAGTAGCATCAAGCCTGAGCTTTTTAGGAAGCATGTGGAAAATAGAGACAGGTTTTGAGTCATTTTGTCTGGAATGTATCATCAAATTGCTCCCCCTGTCTACCCTGTGGTTGAATTCATTTGTTGGCTCTAGGATGCTTACGATGAACGCCGGGGCATGTTCCTATCTTCTCAGGGGAAAAAAATATTCAGCATATCCCCCGAAATCATCAGAAAATCTCTCTGTTATCCTACCAGTTCGAACTACATCAGTTTTAATGAAATGACACTATCTCATAAGTTTTCTACACTGCCATGGAGGCAACAGAGCAATTTCATCGCTGCCATTACTGACTCCCATTTCAAAACTCTCCCCTCTGCAAATTCAGTGCCCTTGATTTTATTCAAGGAGGACCTTCAGCCTACCCTTGCTCTTATTGCAGGTCTCCTAGGTGTGGAAGAGTTTGTGCGACTCTCAAAATAATGCACATCTTTTTTTGTGGTTAATGTCGCAACCCAGTGTCGTCTTATATATCCCTGGTTTTTTTGCCTCCACAATCCAAACTCAGTTCCAGGAGCTCTCAGATATGGGTCGTTTTCGTTTCTGTTCCATGGTCTTTTATCTTTTCCTTTTCCAGTAGGCCGATAAGTTTGAGGGTTTGGGTTTAGAAAAGGTCTATAGGATAAACTCTCAGCCAAGACCAGTTTTTGACTAGAGTCCCGCAACACATCAGTTGGAAAATGGGGTGGGTTACTCAAGTTTCCTGAATGATTTCATGCCCATAGCTTATACTAATATCCATGATTCTCCTCCGCCTAGGATTTTTCCTGAGAAGAAGAAATGGTTGCAGTACAGTGAAGCTGAAAGAACTGGAGACTAGTATCTTTTTTATCACTATACTAAAATTAGGGTTTATGGAGTTGAAGTCTCTCCCTACCAATTGCCAGTTTTTCCTGCCCAATGGATTTACACTTTGGAATACCTCCAGCAAACCTTAAAGGCTGACCAGCTCCACTTCCTCCCTGCAAAAAATGGGTTTATTCTCAAGCTTCCTACAACCATTGGCCCTTTCGTTGTTAACTCGAGGCACGCCCTTCCCGTGGTGGAAAATCTGCTTCAAGGCATGAATTTGAGGCAAGGGAAAGCTTGGCCCTATGATCCGAAAGGCATCATTTCTAATAGAAGGAAGAAGATTAAATCAACCCCTTACAATCATGAAACAATGCCCTTCATCGAATGGCGAGCTAATCTTGAAACCTGGCCTTTGCTTTTGTTGTGGACAATTTTGTCACCCCCTAGAGACAGTCTAGAGTTGCCATAGACCAGTGCCTAGGACATCATAGTATAGCAAGGAGCTTTTCATATAGCTTGGGTTGTCAATCCAAAAACTCACTTGCTATCTCTTGTTTGAACAAGGAAATTAGATTAGAATGGGACCAATCTCTCTCAGAAGCTGGTGCAAGGATAAGAATAGTGTAGGAACATCATGCAAAACTTCAATACAAAGGCATCAGACAGTTAAGAGACAACTTACTGTAAAGAGGGCCAGTTCAAATAATATACCACGAGAAATCAAATATGGGAGAGTGGATGTAGTAGAAAAATAATGAGAAAATACTCGGTTTGTATTGAAGTGATGCCCGGATGGATAAGCTAGCGGATCATGGGCTTGCCAATTCAAGAATCCATACACAATCCTGGCATTTTTAAAAGCACCCTCCCAAAACAAGCACAGTAAATATGATGAAGTGAACATGGAACGGTATATCATGACTAGGCCTATTTAAAAAGCGTAAGCTAATTGGAAAAGGGCATCAGCAAGGATGAATCCTTGAATCCTTGCAAACTAGTGAGCCACTCGCATTCTAGAACATGATACAAGAAGATAAATAGCATGAAATGAGATATTGTATTAACACATAAGAGAAAATTACATACTGTGAGATACCAAAGACCAGAATCCTCATTACAGTTATAACTCCTCCTCACTGAGACCCTACGGGCTCTGAGCCTTCATACAGAAATATTACAAAAAGTATACAAAAGCCTTTTCACTGCACAGTCTGCTGATAGAAATCTGGAACCCCTACAATGTATTCTTTCCAGGTTTTTATAGAAAAGATAGAGAATTCTCGAGAAGGAGGTAGATGAAGCACATTTAATGACTTAATTTGAATAAAATGGCGGAAAACATTCGCGCCCACACTGTGAATGACCAACTATAAATGAATGTACTTTACAATCTGCCCTTGGAAATAAATGTTGAAGATGAAAATGTCTTCATGAACAAGACACAAATAATAATATATACAATGTTCTGCCTTCTACTGAAAAAGGGAAAATCTGCTGCCGTAAAACCCTGAGATAGCCTGCGATTTTGTACTGTACTCTCGACCTTTAACTTTGAATTTAAATCCTGGACCTTTAATGCAGGGCGGAGCGTTCCTTGATTTTCTCTGGAGGGTTCTGTAGGTTCATATCCTTGTTGTATTTAATGATAGTCATTCCACGCAACTACCCTCAACTTCTTTCTTAAACTTCGCCAGCAAAAAATGTCCTTTGATATGCTCTTGACCTCTATAATGGGGGCGATAAATTATGAGGCCTTTTTATCATCTTTGGAACCTGCAAAACCCATAAAAATATTAGAGAAACCAGACTCAGAGGTAAGGAGCATGGAGGTGGAGATGATGATGACGTCGCGGGCACGAACGGATGACAAGAACACGTAGGGTGGCGGAGGAAAGACAATGGAGATTCTGATTAAACAGAGAGAGCGTGAATTTTCCACGTAGAATAGTTTGGATGTGAGAAATGAATAAAAATGAAGGATATGAATGAAACCACACACATATATACATATGGCGGGGAGGAATATTACGGACGCACGAGGCGGGGACACATGGATGTACGAGGGGACAGGTGGAAAAGCGACGTGGCAGCGGAGTCAACAGACGAGGAGACTGATTTCTGGCCGTCGGATCTTGGAAGACGGATCAATGGTTAGGAGGCGACGGGAACAGTGTGGTGGTGGGCCACGGAACACGGCGGACACATGTTAACGGGTGAGCAAGTTTAGAGGACATCCGCCGTCGGATTGAGGCCAGCAAATCTAACAGCGCTGGTGAGTTCCGCTGCCTGACCTTTGTACAGACTTTAACGCGCGGGAAAGCGGTTTTTAGGGCCCGTACAAAAGACACGCGGCGCATTTTTAATGGAATCGCTGCCCCTATGGTAAATACCACCAGCTCGGTGGAAGTGGTGCGGGATTTACCACCGGTTTTCTACACGCGGGGCCCACCACTTAGGACGATCGCCGCTCTGTTGATTAAACTCGATCGGACGGTCACAATTGCGCCCGAAAGCCTTTAATGTTAAGCTCCCTTCCCTTTGGCATATTAATTCTCACTTGGGTCATATGGTAGCCAAAGCACGGGGGGCTAAGATCTTAGAACTGGGCCTGATAAATTTAAATTATGGGTTTTTGACCTTTGTAGAGCGGAATTTCGAGCGGGGACGGTAATATCAAACAGGAGCATGAGGTTTTAGGCCACGGCAGAGGTTCTGAAAGAAATTTGAAAAAGGTGGCAGACCGAAAATTTACATGCAGGAGTAAATATGTACAACATCGGCTCCATCTGGGGACGGCATGTTCGTCCTCAGAAATGTCGAGAACCTGCAGACCATTAAACATTTTTGTATGTACATTTTGTTCTCCCATTCCTCTGCGCTTCCACCTCAGGTAATTGCCAGCATCCTTTTCTTTATGAAAATAAAAACTAAAACAACTTATATACAATATAATACAGTCAGGCACCTCAGCCTGGATCAGAATTGGAAGTATGGCTTGAGGAATTGGCCATTCACAGGGGCGTCCAGCAGATCACCCTGTAGGTTTTCTAACATAAAAGTATTATTGCCCCCTTGATTCACAATTTTGAACGGGCCAAACCACAATGGATCAAATTTGGCATGCTTGCCTTTCTCCGCTCTTCGAACATCCCATCTAAGAACCAGGTCTCCAATTTGGAATTTCATGTCTTTTGCATGCCGATCAAATACATTCTTCATTTTCTCCTGATATTCTATCAATCTCTGATTTATCTGATTCCGTGTTTCCTCTAATTCGACCAATTGATTAATCCTTCTAATCATGTCATCTGGTTCTTCCTGGCCTTCCTGCATGAAACATGCTACCGGCAATGCCAATTGCACGGGAAACACAGTTGTTCAACCATATACTAGTTCATAGGGAGATTTCCCTGTTGCTCTTTTGCTGGTTATTCTATTTGCCCATAGAGCAAACTTTAGTTGAGAGTCCCAATTCTTCTGATTTTCACTTATTGTTTTCTTCAAGGCCCTCACCAGGGTTTTAATGGAAGACTCTGCTAGGCCATTTCCCTGTGGATAGTAAGCAGTAGAGTGAGTCAATATGATATTATACCTCTGACAAAAATTTACAAACCTGGCAGATTTGAAAGCCTGTGCATTGTCAGTTACAATTCTGGCGGGACAGCCAAACCTAGATATGATATTTTCCTCTATAAATTTCATTATCACAGCATCTGTAGCATTTCTTGTAGGTATGGCTTCCACCCACTTTGTAAAATAATATGTGGCTGTTAGTATCCATTTATATTGGCCACTTGATGGGGGATGTATCTCTCCTATAAAATCTAATCCCCATTTCTGAAATGGTTCATTGACATGAATAGGAATCAAGGGCAAAGATGTTGATTTCTATCTTTCTGCAAACCTTTGACACTTGTCACATGCCCTGACCCAAGCAAAAGCATCTGTAAATAGTTTTGGCCAGTAAAACCCCGCCTTCAGGATCTTTTGAGCTGTAGCCCTCCAGTTGTAATGTCCTCCACATATTCCTTCATGGAATTCTGTCATTATACTTTCTACTTCATTTTCTATGATGCATAACAGTAATATACCTGAAGGGTCTCTCCAATATAGCTGTCCATTAGCAATTATATACTTCTGGGATTTCATTCTTATAGCTCTGTATTTTACCTTGTCACAACTTGGAGGACAACTAAGCGTTAAAATATATTCAACTATTTCTTTATACCAAGGACTAATCAGATATTTCATGTGTACCTTTTGAGTGGCCATCTCCAGTCCTTGTTGTTCTTCTCCTTTCTCAGATTCTTCATTTGCTATCATGGATAGATTAATGCCCAAAGCTTGATGATTTGATTCAGATAACATCTTAGCAATTCCCTGTCCTTTAATTAGCTTAGTAGGCCTTATGTCCAAGTCATACTCCTGTATTTTTGCAATCCATCTTCCTCTTTTACCTTCGCTATCCCCCTGAACGAGAATGTCTTTGACAGCTGCTGTGGGAACATATGCAGTAATGTAAGATTGCAAAACATAGGTTCTAAAAGCTTTAAGGGACTTTACTAGGGCATATGCTTTCTTCTCCAATATATTATATTTCAATTCAGCATCATGCAATACTTGGCTGAAGAAAGCTATTGGTTGCTCGTATCCATCTTCATTTTTTTGCAACAAGACTCCTGCAATTGTATGGGGTGAAGCAAATGAAAATATTATAAATGGTTTTGTATAGTCTAGCCTAGCTAGCACGGGAGCTTCAGCAAATGCTTGTTTTATTCTGGTGAATGCATCTCTAGAATCCTGGGACCATCTTACTTCATTTTCCTTCTTCAACATATCAGTTATATGCCTAACTATCTCAGCATAGTTGGGAATAAACCTCCTTAGAAAATTAATTCGGCCTAAAAACACCTGTACTTCCTTCTTATTCCTAGGTAAAGGAATATTGTTTATCACTTCAACTCTCTTAGGGTCGATTTTCACACCATCTTTAGTTACAATGTGCCCTAAGAGTTTTCCCTCATCTAATGCAAATAAAGATTTTTGAGGATTGAGGGATAGGCCATACCTTCTGCATTTTTCAAAAGTTTTTCTTAAATGCTCAATATGCTCATCATCATTCTTTGAAAACACTGTGATATCATCAAGATAGACCACCAAAAACTTGTCCTACTCCCCAACAAAGGCTATGTCCATTGCCCTGTGAAAAGTAGCTCCTGCATTAATTAATCCAAATGGCATTCTGGCATACATAAATGTTCCCCATGGTGTAGTAAATGCAGTTTTCTTCCGATCCTCTGGGAAAACAGCCAACTAATTATAACTAGAAAAACCATCCATCATTGACATTCTAGATGCTCCCACCACTTTCTGCAGGATGTAGTCCATTTTAGGCAGTGGATAATTATCCTTTAGAGATGCTCTATTTAAATTCCTGAAATCCACACACAACCTTATTTCTCCATTCTTCTTTCTAACAGGGACAAGGTTTGCTATCCATTCTGAGTATCTCAAAGGCACAATTATTTTGGCCTTCAGCAGCTTCTTGATTTCTTTTTCAATAGAGGGAAGCAGCAAAGGATTTATCTGTCTGAGCTTCTGCTTATAAGGTTTTGCATCTTTCCTCAAAGGAATTTTATGCTGCATTATATAAACATCAAAAGTTTTTAGATCCTGATAGGACCAAGCAAATACGTCTTTATAAGATTGAAACAATTTCAAATACTTTTCTTTATATTCTTCTGGGACTCTTTTAGATAACTTTACAATTTTTGGATCGGCATAAGTACCCAGATTCAAATCTCCCACTTGATCCTCTTCTGTCACCTTGTTTGGCTGCAATGGAACGTCATCTTTGTTAAATAATCTTTCTAGAGGCACCAGCCCTCTAGGTATAATATTACCTTTCAGCTGCAGCACTCTATTACCTGTTATTTTCTCTTCCCATCTGTTTTCTGCAATATTTTCAACTTCTTCCTCCTCATTATCATCAATCTCCATATTGGAGAATTCTCCCACTGTCTCCATGAATCTCTTCATCTGTTTTTCATCTTCAAATACCTACCAATGCTTTATATTATCTGGAATGGATGGTCTGTAACGTACCTCCACTTCGTATCTTAAAAGTGGATTCTGAGGAGGACGAAATGTGCTGGCAGCTACAGCGAGAGAATCTGCTATTCTGTTTTGCTCCCGGGGCATGAACTGTATGTTAAATGCTGAGAAGAAATTTTCTATCATGTCCCATACTTCGTTTCTATAAGCTCTCAGCCATGGATGCTTAGTTTGGAATTGATTTTTGATCTGTCTTACCACCAGCTCAGAGTCTCCCAAGACTTTTAAACTTTGGATGCCCATGTTTCTTGCTGTTTGCAGTCCCAATAATAGTGCCTCATATTCAGCTACATTTTTTGTAGCCTCATACTCCAATTTAAAGGACAGTGGCACCCATTTTCCTGTAGGAGAGATTAATAGCACCCCAGCTCCATTGCCTTCCCTTGAATTTGCCCCATCAAAATGCAAAGTCCAAATTTCTGATTCTTGATCTTCTTTAGGCTGCTCAGCTTGGATTTGACCAAAAAGGGGCTCATGAGCATAGTTTTTATTTTCTTCTAACATCAAACATGAGAAGTCTCCCTCTTTGTTATAAACTGGAGAATTCTCTGAGCAGTCGGCCTTAGTTACCAATTTAACAAATCTAGTCTCCCTGTATAACCTCCTCTCCCGGCCTCCAAAGACTGGGACAGTAGCATATGTTAAATCCAATTTGATTGACCCACCAATTTTTGTACCCCAGGACCTTGACAGTAGCATGCCAAAGCGAGCTGGGATATCAGCAACCACAATGTCCATGACCACACTCTTTGCTGGGATTTGGGCCAAGTTAACCACTAAATCTTTAATCATTCCCAAGCATTTAACTCTTTTAGAATCGAATGAATATAAGTCCTTATATGGTCTTGTAATTTGCAGTCCTATTTGTTCCATGACAGATAAAGGCATAAGATTATGGGAAGCCCCAGAATCTAACATACAATTGTGTAATAGCAGGTCATGAATAACCAGAGACACGTAGAAAGGAGGAGTAGAGGGGTCTATCTCCTCGACATGTGGGCCAAAGACTACCATGGGTCTTTCTTCTTGAAGGTTTAAACTATCAGGTGCAATTGGTATTTCAGGAGGAAGCATAAAGGAAGCGACGCATAAAGGAAGCGACCTGAGACTGGTATACAGGATGTTTTAATAGTTCAGTCAGGGGAACTGGAATCTTAATTTTCTCAAGTTCTTTTTGCAGATTGAAAACAGATGGGGGCTTTTCTATCACTACTTCTTTTGACTCTTTATTTTCAGCTGAAGATTTAATTTCTTTTGACACAGGCTCAGCATTAGGAGGACTGAATATTTTTGAAGAAGAAGGAATCTGATCATTAGGCTGCAAGGGAGCATTTAGAGGACTCTTACCTTTTTCTATGTTTCTCTTTGTTGCTGATCCCTTCTGAGCAGGTGCTCCTTTCTGAGGTGGCTCCTCTTCTTGATCCTGATTTCTGGTCCTCTTCCTTGAAGACCTGAGATCATATTTGACATTGAATTGTGCTTGCATGAAATCAGCAAATTGCTTACAATAATGGTCAATCTCAGCTTCTTCTTCTTCGTCTTGCAATGGGCATTCCATATCATCATTATTTGAAAAATCCAGATTTGAATCTTCTAATCCATAAGCTGCATCTCGAGTGGAGTTATCTGCTGGTCCTTCCAGGTACAAGGGATGAGGTACCTGGTCTTGCTGTTCCTTTGCTTCTCTCGGCAATATCTGCAATGGTGGTCTCTTATACTGGGGATTATATCCTCTGTTTGGAGCATTGTAGAAATTCTTGGGTGTTGCATTTTTAGCTTCCAGTTCCAGCTTGACCATCTTTTTTATCATTTTACTTATTTCATCCATCTTGTCTGAATCCTTTTCTTGATTAGAGGTGGAAACCTCTTCTTTGCCTCTCCTCCTAGTTTCTTGTTCAGCTTTTCCCTTTAATTTCCCAGTGGAGGCAAAGTTTGCTTCCAATTCCAGAGAATCTGACTGTGCATCATCTAAAGTGGCAGGTTTTCTTTCTCTCAGTGAGAATCCAAAATCAAAATCAAAGGCTGCTATAAAAATTATCTTGGCAGCAGCTTCATGGGGCTTCATTTCAGGAGGCAGGCTCAAATACAGCTTGTTGAATCTTTTAATAAACTCTGACACTCCTTCATTCTGTTTCTTCTTCATAGTATTAAACTCAGTAAGACACTGACCATGATCTTTCTTTTCTCCCCACTTCCTGAGAAAAGTATTCTTCATCTGGTCCCAGGTGATCATAGAACGATTTCCCAATGTTTTGAACCATTTTCTGGCTTCCCCTTCCAAAGACTGCACAAATAATCTCAAGACCACGTCCAAATGTTCAATGTTTGAGTTTTCTGCAAAAGAGCAGAAAGTCTCGAGATGTTTCTGAGCATCAACTTCATTTTCACCATTGAATCTCGGCAGAATCTTCAAGTAATCCTGTGGCATATCATTTAGTACTTGGGGTAAGGCCAGTGGAGCATATTTATTCAGTAAAAAAGCAGGAACATTAGCCATTGGAGGAGGTGGGGGTTGTGCAACAGTCTGAGATACAAATAAAGGGAGAGGAGTAGGAGGAAGTGGAGTATGAATAACAATGGGAATATATTGCACAGAAGCCTGAGGTGTGGATGGGAATAGTTCACGGTTAATAGCAGCTACTTCTGTGACCTCTTTAATTTCCTCAACCTCGGGAGTAGGATGAGGATCTTCTTCAATCCAGGTATTTCCTCTACGTGGAATTTCTGAGTAAAACTCGGGATTTTCTGTTCTGATCTCTTGAGAAGAAGAGGGCGGATAATTTTCAACGGAATATTCAGGGTTTTCAACACATACTGACTTCCTCTCCTTCCAAACTCTTTTATGAATGATCTTCTCTGGGTCAGACACGTATGGTGTTTTCGACTGAGATGTATCTGACCTAAAATGTGGCTTGCGAGGAGCCAGGACTACCAATAAATTTATCAAATGAAAGCAGTGGAGTCGCCAAGGTGAGAGATATGCAACTCTTCAACTCTCCGTGCTCACCTGATTAGAGAGTGAAAACAATTTGTCGAGGCCCGGGGAAACTGATATTCTTGAATTCGGTCCCCGGCAACGGCGCCAGAAAGATGTTGTGGACAATTTTGTCACCCCCTAGAGACAGTCTAGAGTTACCATAGACCAGTGCCTAGGACATCTTAGTATAGCAAGGAGCTTTTCATATAGCTTGGGTTGTCAATCCAAAAACTCACTTGCTATCTCTTGTTTGAACAAGGAAATTAGATTAGAATGGGACCAATCTCTCTCAGAAGCTGGTGCAAGGATAAGGATAGTGTAGGAACATCATGCAAAACTTCAATACAAAGGCATCAGACAGTTAAGAGACAGTTTACTGTAAAGAGGGCCAGTTCAAATAATATACCACAGAAATCAAATATCAGAGAGTGGATGCAGTGAAAGAAATCATGAGAAAATACCAGTTGATATTAGACTGATACCCAGATATACAACAAAACCATGCATGGGCTTGCCAATTCAAGAATCCATACACAATCCTGGCATTTTAAAAGCACCCTCCTAAAACAACTGATATAGTAGAAAATATGGAAGAGATGAACATGGAACAGTATATCATGACTAGGCCTATTTAAAGCGCTTGACTAATTCTAGAAAGGGCATCAACAAGGATGAATCCATACTGCAAACTAGTGAGCCACTCGCATTCTAGAACATGATACAAGAAGATAAATAGCATGAAATGAGATATTGTATTAACACATAAGAGAAATTACATACTGTGAGATACCAAAGACCAGAATCCTCATTACAATTATAACTCCTCCTCACTGAGACCCTACGGGCTCTGAACCTTCATACAGAAATATTACAAAATGTATACAAAAGCCTTTTCACTGCACAGTTTGCTGATAGAAATCTGGAACCCCTCTAATGTCTTATTTCTGGGTTTTTATAGAAAAGATAGAGAATTCTAGAGAAGGAGGTATATGGAACACATTTAATGACTTAATTTGAACAAAATGGCGGAAAGAATTCGCACCCACTCTATGAATGACTGAATATAAATGACTGTACTTTACAATCTGCCTCTAGAAATAAATGCTGAGGATGACAATGTCTTTATGAACAAGACACAAATAATAATATATACAATGTTCTGCCTTCTACTGAAAAAGGGAAAATCTGCTGCCGTAAAACCCTGAGATAGCCTGCGATTTTGTACTGTACTCTCGACCTTTAACTTTGAATTTAAATCCTGGACCTTTAATGCAGGGCGGAGCGTTCCTTGATTTTCTCTGGAGGGTTCTGTAGGTTCATATCCTTGTTGTATTTAATGATAGTCATTCCACGCAACTACCCTCAACTTCTTTCTTAAACTTCGCCAGCAAAAAATGTCCTTTGATATGCTCTTGACCTCTATAATGGGGGCGATAAATTATGAGGCCTTTTTATCATCTTTGGAACCTGCAAAACCCATAAAAATATTAGAGAAACCAGACTCAGAGGTAAGGAGCATGGAGGTGGAGATGATGATGACGTCGTGGGCACGAACGGATGACAAGAACACACAAGGTGGCGGAGGAAAGACAATGGAGATTCTGATTAAACGGAGAGAGCGTGAATTTTCCACGTAGAACAGTTTGGACGTGAGAAATGAATAAAAATGAAGGATATGAATGAAACCACACACATATATACATATGGCGGGGAGGAATATTACGGACGCACGAGGCGGGGACACATGGATGTACGAGGGGACAGGTGGAAAAGCGACGTGGCAGCGGAGTCAACAGACGGGGAGACTGATTTCTGGCTGTCGGATCTTGGAAGACGGATCAATGGTTAGGAGGCGACGGGAACAGTGTGGTGGTGGGCCACGGAACACGGCGGACACATGTTAACGGGTGAGCAAGTTTAGAGGACATCCGCCGTCGGATTGAGGCCAGCATATCTAACGGCGCGGGTGAGTTCCGCTGCCTGACCTTTGTACAGAATTTAACGCGCGGGAAAGCGGTTTTTAGGGCCCGTACCAAAGACACGCGGCGCATTTTTAATGGAATCACTGCCCCTATGGTAAATACCGCCGGCTCGGTGGAAGTGGTGCGGGATTTACCGTCGGTTTTCTGCACGCGGGGCCCACCACTTAGGACGATCGCCGCTCCGTTGATTAAACTCGATCGGACGGTCACGATTGCGCCCGAAAGCCTTTAATGTTAAGCTCCCTTCCCTTTGGCATATTAATTCTCACTCGGGTCATATGGTAGCCAAAGCACGAGGGGCTAAGATCTTAGAACTGGGCCCGATAAATTTAAATTACGGGTTTTTGACCTTTGTAGAGCGGAATTTCGAGCAGGGACGGTAATATCAAACAGGAGCATGAAGTTTTAGGCCAAGACGGAGGTTCTGAAAGAAATTTGAAAAAGGTGGCAGACCGAAAATTTACATGCAGGAGTAAATATGTACAACAGCTTTCACAGATGGAGATCGATTTATCTGCGACGGGGGAAAAGGCAGACACTACTTCAACGAGAGAAGAAGATCAGAAATAGGTAGAGGAGGTCATCGTGTCAGGAGAAGGTTCCCCCCCTTCTAAAAGGCAAAGAACCAGGACTAGCGAAGCAGAAGGCATGGGAGATGAACAGATGCTGCAAAGCGAGACACTTTATGGTCAACCAGACAGGGGCAAAGCAGTTTTTGTAGTGACACGAGATAGCACGGATTCTTCTGGCTTCTCAGAAGTATCTCAAGCTATCTCAGCTAGCAGCTCTAGAGGGGAGAGCGAAAGCAAGGTAAGGAACAGAACAATCGGGGAAAAACACTTGTCTGAATTAGAAGGATATGTTGATAAGTACCAAACCATTTTTTCATCTGCAATTGACTTGGACAAAGAACAACTAATACTAGCTATGACTGAAGAAATCTTAAACCCAGAGGCTGGTACCACCAATTATAGAGCCCTGGAAATAGCAATAAATATGTTTCAAGTCCCACCAATCGACAAATGTAATTTGTTCCAGTGTTTCGGTGATATGTTAAAGGATGAGGTAGTAAAGCTCTCCCTCACGCTGAGAAAGTTACAAACCAAGCATAACCAAGTGCTTGAAAATATCAAAAGGGAGAAGATCAACTCTCGTGCCCTCTCGAATGATCTACACAGTCTCCAAGAAGTAGTAAAAGGGAAGGAAAAGAGTAAAGTAGATCCCCAAGGCCCTCTCATTGCCGAATTGCAAAAGCAGGTCACGGCCCTGAAGCACAATGTGAAAATACCTAGCACCCACCATGTACAAACCACCGAGTTAGTCCAAGCAGAGAAAGATAAGGCAAGCCTGGTAGACTCCCTCGCAAAGAAAAGGGAAGAGAAAGCTAAAATTTCAGAGGAGATGGCTGCTCTACAGGGAAGAATGGATGAACTACAAATAAGCTGGGATACCCATGTGTGTGCTCCACCAGCTCCGAAAGGGACTAGCTCACTATCAGAATAGTTGACCATGATACTGGCCGAACTTCAAGCAGCAAAAAAGCAAGTCTCAACGGCACGTCAGAGGATCAGCGAGCTCGAGGCCCTCCTTGTAGAGAATTCCAAAAAGGTTGTTGCTATGCGAAAAGAGATAGAGGAGGGAAAACAGGAGAAGGCACAGCAAGAGAAAACTATTCAAGAGCTCACCAACCGAATAAAGGGAAATATCACCCTCTTGGACGCTAGGCGTTTGATTTGGACTGAAATTATCATGGAAGTGAAGAAGCGTTGGGCATTCTTGAATATCATTGAGGAAAAGAGGGACGTTGTACGCCTTTTCAGAAGAACACTTAATGAAGGAGGTATTGATGCCTCAAATAGGGTCCAAAATAAAAAGAGGTGTATTCCTCTTTTAAAAGAGCTAAGTCTAGAAGAGGTGGTCAAGTGAGGTATCGGGAGCAGATTCAAGGAAGCTGCGGAATGTCAGAAGGTGATAGATAAAGAGTCTACATGCAGCGTGGCTTTGAACATTTTGGAAAAGGTGGCAGCCAGTTTGGAGCAGTTCGAGGAAGATTGGACAGAGATAACACTTGCAGGACTCCCATCATGCTGGGAGCCTTCCAATGCAGTCCTACAGCCACTACCAGTGTATGAGGGCCGATTAAAGGAAGCAATGAATCAGATTGATATACCTTCAGAAAAATCTTCTCGACTTAAATCTGAAACTATAGTTTCAATCCTTGGCAAAGAGTTCTCGCTTATTCATCAATTGAAATACAAGATTCCTACTCAGGAAAGTTATGATGATCTTACTAAAGTTTACATTAAGGCAAAATTTTTCACCGAAATGCCTAAGCCTGCAGCCGACACCTGGTAAAGGTGTACAAGTTATGCTAGTTTGTTAGCCAACTCTTCCGCAACCATTGCACCGCCTGCTTCAGCCACTATCTCAACTCTTTCCCACCACTGAAGATGTCAACTCATGATTTGGCCCGCGAGGCCTCCTGTTTTTATTTTTACCTTTACTTTCAATATCCGAGTGAAATTCATATTTCACTCTTGCAAATTTTACTTTCTATTAGACAGTTATGATATTTTATTTAGAAATGGCCATGAGCCCGGATTGTAAATGGTGGGAAGCGTTTTATTCTCATCATGAATTTTGTTATTTTCATCAGGACTTAAAACTACCTACTAGCATGTGGAAAAGATATTTTCCCAAAATATCTTTCCGCATATGATCATTGAAAAACTCTATAAAAGTAGTAAGCAGGGATGGATATAGGGTTCCAGATTTTCAAAAGAACGGACTAGAAAAGAACTCTGTGTCTATTTTTGTATGAACTTTGATATTAATGTTGAAGATCCCATTGGGATTTAGTGATGAGTTTTGTCGATATTGGGGATTTTGATCGGAGTGTTTCACAGTTTGTAACTCTACCTTATGTTTTATAATACAAATGTTCATTTCATCCATTTCCATACTTCTTGTATCCGTGTTCTGGAATGCTAGTGCTCATGTGTTTAAATGTGAATTTATCGTTATTGATACTCATATTTACTCATGTCTAGTACTTTAAATATGGCTTAGGCAGGATATTTTGTTTCACTCTTTACTTCTACCAACGTTCTTCTGATATTAGCAGCAATGGAGCTCTGTCTTTAAAATTGTTCTCATGTATGGATTCTTATTATCACATAAGCCCAGTATATGTGAATACTTGTTTCTAGATCGAGTTTCCTTTATAGTTAATGTCCATTACACTTTCTTACAAGCCATCACTCTCCTATTATTAATCTCTGTGAATTGTTCTAGAATTCAGCCCCCTTTTCAGCGTTCTGTCTTAGAATTGTCTGATACATTCACATATCAAAGTTTACACTCTGTCACTACAGTATTACTCTTATTGTGTCTAAGTTTTGAGAGTCTTGGTTCCACTTTCACCAAATCTTTCCGCTTGAGATATTATAGCATGAGAGCTCCTTCTTGTCAACGCTTATAAGTTGAACTATATGCTCCTTGCTGATTAAGATTTCCTAGGCACTGGTCTTTGTACAACTCGAGACTGTCTCTAGGAGTGACAACAAATCACGCCCTTGATCAATGGAAAATTCACAAAAATTTTCAAGCTTCTCATGGTCTATTCCAAGAATGTTCTCTATCCCCCTTCCTTTACATCTTTATTTTTTATTCCTTGAGGAAGAGGCCAGAATTTCAATATAGCAGCGGGTGTCTCCTTGGCCTCAGATTCACTCAGTTGATTAAAATTGAAAATCATTCTCAATTTGAAAATGATGCCATTCTATTTGGAGGTGAATATGTGACTATAGAAAAGAGATTCAAGTTGGTATTAGATAACTTTTAGAATGCCTCTAGGGGTCTAACAAATCTTTCCAAGTGACAGTTATTCACTTGGAACGTCTTGGCAATTGGGAGACTTTGAATTGGTGTGGTATTTGAGTTCAACATCATTGAGGGATGGAAATATTTCAAATACCTAGGTATTCCCATTTTTTTTAAATCTCTCTCTTCCCATGCATGGAAATTAGTTTTTTCAAATATAAAAGCCGCCAAGTTGGAATCTTGGAGAGATCGTTGGCTTACTCTAGTTTGACGGATTTTCCTCGTCAAGATTTTTATGCCGGTCATTCTTATGTACCAATTCTTTGCTCTGCTATCCCCTTAATATATCTTGCAATATTTGGGAAGATAAATCCACAAAATCCTTTGGGAAGGGAGGTGAGGCACAATGAAAAAAATCAACTTGATTAGCTGGGCCACAATCTGCGCACCAAAATATCCTGGAGGTCTAGAGATCAGGGACCCATCCCTCATGAATCTATAGAAATTTATTAATACTGATAGTATTACTGGATTCTCCTCATATAAAAAATTAATCTTATGTTAAATACAGAATCCTTCCACTTAATTCTTTGCGAAAATTAAATCGCCAATTGCAAAACACATGTGAAGAAAATCAATCGCACATAAACACAGTTGTTTAATGGGAAATCTTAAAGCTAAAAACCCCAACTATCATATATTATTTATATCAATCGATCATGTAATAATCTCATATAAAGCTTAGTAGATCAAGCTCTCAATACAATCAACAATCATTACACACTGTCATGCGGAAATTTGCATATCTATGCACCAATTTCTTTCCTCCTGACAGCCTGCCTCCACTGCGCAATCCCTGTTGAAGAAGACCTTTGAATTAATTCGAATTGGAATTGCCTTGACTGCGCAATCCTCATTGGCATATCCAATGTGTGTCAAATTCATTGAATGCATCACTATAGTCACAATAGATAGTCCATCTCACCCTTTCACCTATCTCTCCACTGGGTCTCCACTGGAACTGACCTGCAAGTAGTTAATTGTTGTATTTGTTAAGTTGCAAGTAAGTCTCTAGTTATGAATTACTTAAATAATTGATTCACTAAACTCTCACTAGTGTATCTTCAGTTAGAACTAGATACAACTAGCACAACTGAGTTTAACTCACTTAACTGAGTTAAACTCAATAACAACTCCCATAACTACTCTTCCAACTCTGTCACAACTCTACCACTTCAGTTCTAACTGAGTCCTCCATGCATGAGTCACCAACCACCCTAGGAATTGCGTAATTCCTTCATCCCACTGATTTGCCAAAAAATTTCACTGAAATAAAGTGCTCCAAGAGAATAAGTTGATATTTATTGTCGGATTATTATTAAGGGCTAATAATAATCGACATGCATCTATTTTTAGATTGACAATCTATAAATAGACTTCGCCCAATCTTCTAAAAATAGAATCTCATCTATTTTTCACATTTGACCAACCATCTACAAATAGCATCCTGCAACTTATAGAATATGCTCACCATGTCTAAAAATAGACATACACCTAAAAATAGCATGTGGGCTCCACCTAGTGTAGGTGCTTATTTTTCACTAGGATCAAGGATGATGTTTCTGGATGCCAATTTCACTGTTTCTTGTTGCAATCTTCAACACTCCCTCTCAACAAGAAAGGAATGTCCTTGCATGCGACATGCAACTCCATGCATTCGCCCTAAAACCTTTGCATGCAACACTTCCGAAATTGAATAGCCTCCAAAAAACTGAATCAGTATAATGCATTTGTCATCAAATTCTTCTAAATTTTGCTTAGCTATTGCAAATTTCTTCAAGAACCACTGCGTTGTTGAACTCTACACCCATGCACTCTACACTTGTTGTCAACTTTGATCCACGCTCCAGTATCCGATGCTGTCCCTTTGATCTGACTCCATCAATCCAACTAATCCTGCTACTATTGCTCTCTGGGATCCTCGTATCCAAGTTCGATTCAAGATCCACACCATCTCAATGAATCCTACCCTGAAATTTCTTCTTGGGATTATCCATGCATGTCGCCCCACCTCTCACCTGGTGGTATAGTTGCATGCAGTCCCTCTGCCCGTTTGGCATGAAATTTTTTTCCATGAGTGGTGTTGGGGCCCTTGTTTGGCCAACCGGATGGCGGAGTACAAACAGAAAGGGTGGCGAAGAAGGAACAACAAGCAGCAGGCACTAAGCCAAAATGGGGAATGGAAATAGAAATCAAGCATTCATGGATTGGACTCGCTAACAGTCAAAGAATTGTGGTCGGGGCCTGTTGGGGCCCTTGTTTTTGTTTAAGTTTTGAACCTTTGGCCAAGACATTTTGAAATTTGACTCTTTTTGAGTTGCGGAATCAATACACATAGCAACCGCGACCGCGCCGCAGCGACCAGGAGTTGCGGAGCTACCAAGGTGGCGCGGAAGCACTTGATAGCTGGAGATCGAACAGAGATAAGTGCAGATGAAAGAAATACAGCAGAAAACAGAAAGTGGAACACGCAGACATCAGAAGAGAAGCTGGGAAAAGCCAAAGTGAAGACACAGAGAAGCTGGCAGTCGCGAGGAGCGGGTGAATAAAAGGCGATCACCCGGCTGAAGAAGGAGGTTGTTGTTGAGGGTTGAATGGATGCGAGAGAAGTCGCGAGGATCAAGACCTGAGGAAGGATGCGCAGAGCAGCTGCGGAAGAATCATGCTTGTTCTTCCTATGGGTTCTTACTTTCTATGTTCTTCCTTTCTGTTCTCAAACCCATCTGTATCTGACTTGTGAGTTATCAGAGAAGAAAGCTATGTAATCATGTATTCGGCCAGAAGAATAATATAAGGGAGGATTGCTGTCTTAATATGTTGTTCATGCGTTGTGATGTGTTTACACTGATTTAAAAATTTTAAGTTGCGACTGTCTGAATACTTAGTTAATGATCTTGCATGTGTAATTTGGTATATGTAATGGATGCGCTTTCTTTCCTTGGTTGCGGGTTTACTCCTTACCCGTGATCTCATCCCCTTACACATGTGGTCGCGGCATGCCTCGGGTGAGACGCACTGCTCTCCAAGAGCAGGGTGAAAATGCCGGCGTGTTCCTAGACTACACCGGACCCCTTGTTGGCCACAACCCTTGGACCTGGGTCTTGCCCGCGAGACCTGACTTTTCGCCAACAAATGGTTCCGTTGTGGCCAACAATTCTTTGACTCGTCCGCGAGTCAATCACAGATAACAGTTTCTATTTCCATTCCCCCGCTGGCTTCCGTGCCCTGCTCTGCTGTTCCTTCTTCCGCCACCCTTTCCTGCTGTACTCCGCCATCCGGTTGGCCAAACAAGGGCCCCAACTCCGGGACCCGACGGAGTGTTGAATCTCTCAGCTCTGTGAAGGTCGCCACTGCTTGCTGCCATTCCTGCATAAGCAGGTTGGCGTCTTGAGAGATGCGGTTAGCGGCGGCTTCGTCAATGGGCGTCGGGGCAGCCCCGAACAGGGTGGCGAGCTGGGCTTCTGCCTTGGCATCCAGCTGGTGCATAGCGTCAGCATGGGTGCGAAGGGGCGGACGGATCTCCCAGATGACGTGCTTGGCCGCTGCTGATTCGGCCTCAGTCTGCTGCATGTGAAGTTCCAGCTCGTCCGACTGGGCGTAGAGCTGATCCAACCTTGCAGGGTCCGTGGTCGCCTGAATGTCCCAGGCAATCTGTTGCAGCTGGGCACCAATGGGCTGCGTCTTGACAGTTAACGCGAGTGAGCACTCTTGCAGACTGCGTAGAAGGGCAGAAGTTGCGGCTGCAGTGGAATGAAGAGTGGCTTGCATACTGACTGCCTGCGTCTGTTTGGCAGTCACCTGTCCTGAATGGTCGGCGGGTGGATCTGGAAGGGTAGGCCGTGCGGCTAACGCCGCTTGTAACTCCTGGTTCTCCCTGCAAACAATAGTGAAAACTTCCCTGAGGTGATGAGCCTGTAGGGCGATAGTGTCCTCCTCGATTCTGGTGGGAAGTGGAGCATGGTGAGCCCGTGCAGCGGGCCATACGCTGGAGATCGCTTGGATAGCAATGTTGACTTGCTCCTCGAGGTTGGTCTTCTCCTGCAGCAACTGATTGCGCTGTTCAGTAAGCGCCGTGATCTAATTCCGCTGCTCGGTGCACCGCCGCTGTAGCTCGGTGTGAATCTGCTCGGCCTTGAAGGCTGCCCGCTGAATGAGCAGATACAGCTGTGTTGGACTCAGTTGTTCTGCAGTTGTTGTGCTGGGTGCACCCTGCTCTGGCGTCTGTTCCTGCGAAGATTGGCCCATGGCCGCTGCTCAGCCTGAAGTCTCTGGAGGATGGACCGGCGTCTTCTGCTGCACCGAAGTGGCCATATCAAGCTCTGGCCGGTCCTGCTGTGTGGTTTGCTCTGTGGAAGGGGCGGCTGAATCAACCCCAACTGTGGCTGGCTAGACAGATATAGTTGGAAGAGAATCCCGGGATGTGGCCACGGGGTCAACAGGTGGTACCACGGCTGCAGTACTGGAGGTGACCTCCGCCCCGTGGTCACCGCCAAAAAGTTCCCGGATCAAAGAATCGGACACAGTGGCTGATGAATTGGACGGATTGGGGGAGGTGGCATGGGGTCGGCTGGTGGAGGGGCCGGTAGATGGAGTGAAAGAGGTGCGAGGGAGACGAATGTTGAGGAAATCT
Organism: Pinus albicaulis; assembly: GCA_034641835.2. NCBI lineage: Eukaryota > Viridiplantae > Streptophyta > Pinopsida > Pinales > Pinaceae > Pinus > Pinus albicaulis. The sequence goes on along the minus strand of CM076575.1, from coordinate 2,068,323,532 downwards.
GCCGGATCAATCAGCGGTTCCTCCGGAATCAAAGTTGCTGTGGGCGGCGTGGCTGGTGGATCATCCTCCGTAAGATCCACCACGGGATCTGTGGCCGTAGTGCGGGCCCTCTTGGATGGAGGTGGGTCGGCGGAATCGGGTTCGGGGCCCGGTTCACCCATTGGCATGATGAGGGGGGTGGCAGAAGTGAACAGGTTAGTGGGAATGGGGGAAGTGAGGGGGGCGGTGTTGGAGAGACCATGGGACCGATTAATACGAAATTCATTAAAAGAAGGAAATATAGGGGCACCACTGGAAACAACCTGGGTTGCCACGTTGAGTCGCCGTGCCTGGTCATTGAAATGCTCAACGATGGGGACCAGCGATTCAGGCAGGTCCGCTGCGGTCCCAGCTGCATCTGGTGTGGTTTCCACCGCAACTTGTGAAGATCCCCCTGCGCTGGTCGCGGCAGGCTGTTGTGCGGCCCTCATCCCCTCAAAGTTGTAGCGGATGACTCCGTCGCGGACGTGCTGGGCAACCCCCGGCCAAGCAGAGACATCCCTGTGGAAAACATTGTCATTCAGCTGGAAGCGAAGGGGTGCCATATGAAAAGTATGGTGCGGTACACAAGTCGGCCGGATGAAAGTGTGGTTGTGGCTGACGCCAAACCACACCTGTTCACTGTATTCATCCAACAGGTGCCGAGGCACCCGTTGCTGGTAAGTGACCACATCGGTCATCATCCCATACCATTCTCGGAACGCCTCTGCGTTCACCTGCTTGCTGCTGGGGTCCTTGGACACCTGCCAGGGGGAATATTTCATCGCGAGCGGCTGGCTCACGGTGATCTCCGCCGGTGTCTGTATCGGGGGAAGATGCCACTTCCACATGGCGAACGCTAAGAGCAAGTACCCATAGATGAAACTGGTAGTCCGCTTGTAATTGTCTTCGCAAGCCGCGAAGAGTTCCTTCAACACAAACGAGCTCCAGTTCAACCTGGCTCCCTGGACGCAGTGCTCTGCAATGGAAATTGTGTCCAGAGTGCACTCTCCCTTGGTGTAGTGGCGCATGGTCTTGCTAGCGATCAGGTAGCAAGCGAACCGGATTTCTGGTACATTTATCAAATCTATCTTGGCACCTTTACCACCCCGGCGAGTGCCATATTTGGTGTAGAGGTCCACATCAGCCGACTTCCGGGCGCGCTTGGAGGATGTCTGGCCCGCAGAGGAGACATCTGAACCAGTTTGAGATAGCCCTGTGAGCCAGTTAATGTCTGCTGCATGTATTGGAATTTCTTCGTTAAGCCACAGGGACCCGTTCTGCACCCGACTGAGGAGGAACCGGGTACATTGCAGAACTGGTCCGGTGGTTCCGAAGACGGGAAGACTCCTCAAATTCATCAACGTCGACTGTTGTAGTCCCCTGAATTCTTCCTGCATCCGACTATTGGCGCTGCTCCCGGGCGTGTAATGGTGTTCCATGAACGTCTGCCAATGGAGGTGGGGAAACTCGGCCGGGTCGGACAAGTTGGCGTCCATACAGGGTGCATTATCGTACTTGCCGACCAGCGACTCTACTCGGTGAATTCTGCTATCTAATGCTGGTTCAGGAACTGAGAGAAGAGCTCTCGGCATCTTGGCGCGTCTCTGATAGACTTGGACGATTCTTCTGTAACTTCCTGCGAGGTGCTGAGTGCTCTGATACTGCGAATGCTCCGGAGTCGCTGCAACTTCCAAATTGAACTGGTCCGTCATCTCTGTGCTGATAACCTTCATGCAAATTGGGCCATCTGCTGGCACGCGCGGAGTTGATGAGACTCCATAACGGCAATTAATTCTTGCTATCTTTCTTGCCTGCGATAATCGTGCGATCAATCGCAGGCCTGTGTGTAATCTGACAGTTGCTGACGACGTCATGGGGAGATGGGCAGACTCAACGGCTGAGGGAACTACGGGTGATGGAAAATGATTACGGTATGATTACTGTCCATTAAGGGAATTTATGACCAAATCTGAACGATCCTACAGACTGACAAAGGGACTGACGGAAATGACCTGGACTGACATTGGCACGAGGACGGATCCTTCGTGCCCGACACGCTGGACTGGAGCGGCGACATGCTGGACTGGCGCTGCGACACGCTAGACTGGCGCTGCGACACGCTGGACTGGCCCGCGCCGACCACAGTCGGTTGCGGTAATGTTCCCGCAACTGACTGGTTATTTGACTGAGTACCGACAATTGGAAAAGACTACCTACATTCATCCCGGTTGCGGGAGAGTTATTCAACTACGCTACTCTACGGGTTCTCTCGGTTGCGAGAGTTATTAATGAAAAGTGAGAAGTACCTACTCTTGGTAGGGCTTCAGGCGTGCGCCATTCACCCATCCCGGAAGAACTGTGCCGTCCAGTTGTGCCAACCGAACGGCTCCTGAGTCGCGGATCTCGATGACAAAGTACGGTCCCAGCCAATGCATCTGGAGCTTGCCTGGAAACTTCTGGAACCGACTGTCGTATAAGAGAACTTTGCCGCCAACTTGGAAGGCTTTAGTTTTGATGTGGCGGTCGTGCCATGCTTTCTGTCTGGCCTTCTGAACCTTCTAGTGGAATTCCGCAAGAAATCGGACCTCATCCAGCTCCTGTAGCTCCTGGAGGCATTCCCTCAGTGACTCCTCTTCTGAGAAGTGAAGGGACATTGCGATCAAAAGGCTGGGCACGGTGAACTCGGTGGGAATCACCGCTTCCCGGCCATACACCAACTGGAAAGGCGTCTGGTTGGTCAAACGTTTTACCGTGGTCCGGTAAGCCCATAATGTCGCTGGTAGCCGCTCATCCCAATCATCCCGCTGAGCGTTGCAAATTTTTGTCAAGCCCTTTTCAAGAATCTTATTGAAGGCTTCCACCGTACCATTGGCCTGCGGGTGGTATGGGCTGCTTTTATGATGCTGAATCATAAATGTGTCCAATAGTGACTTGACCGTGGCATTAATGAAATGCGTACCCTGATCGCTGGTTAAGCTCCGTGGGCAGCCAAAGCGGCTGATGATGTGTTCAAAGAGGAACCGGGCAGCGATCTCTGCCGAGCAGTCGCGTACCGTTGCTGCCTCAGCCCACCGTGTGAGGTAATCCGTCGCGGTAATGATGTACCGGGCTTTGGAATGGCGAGCGACTGGTGCGATGGGGCCAACGAAATCAACAGCCCACTTTTCAAACGGCCGCAACACATGCACTGGGTGTAGCGGAAGCTCGTCCCTGTGCGAAGGCCTTCCCGTCCTCTGACAAATATCGCAACGTTTCACATAGGCCTTACAGTCTGCATGTACCGTCGGCCACCATAGGCCAGCGTGAAGCACCTTCCTTGCGGTGGGTTTAGCACCCACGTGTCCTCCCGCAACACCGCTGTGACATTCCCACATCACTGCTTCCCGCTCGTGGTCAAGAACACACCTGCGCAACACCTCATCCAGGCCCATTTTGTACAGCTGCCCTGCGATCAATTGATAATCGGCCGCCCGGACAACCAAGTGGCGTTTCTGAAGAGGGGTGTAATCCTCAGGGCACTGTCCCGTGGTCAGATACGTGGCAATGTCAGCCAGGTAGTCTGGGACTGCTTCAACTCGGAATAGGTCAGCATCTGAGAGCTGATCGTCCAACGGACCTTCATTCTCTCCCGTCTCCAGCTTGGATAAGTGATCGGGACCAACGTTCAACCTGCCAGGCTTGACAATCACCTCAAACGTGAACTCCTGAAAAAGTAGAAGCCATCGACAGATTCTTCCTTCCAACACAGGCTTATTGACCAGATATTTTAATGTCGAATGGTCCGTGAAAAATGTAAATTTGCCGCCCAGAAGGTAGTGGCGGAACTTCTGGAGAGAGTACACCATCGCCAATGCCTCCCGCTCGGTCGTGGTGTAATTCTTCTCCGCATTCGATAACCGTCGGCTGGCAAAGTATACGGGGTGGTCAACTGTCGTGTCCCCTGGTTGCGCCAATACAGCGCCAAGTGCAATCCCGGACGCATCAATGTGCACATGGAACTGCTTATCCCAGTCAGGATGAACAAGTATGGGTGCCGTCGCCAACTTCTCCTTCAATGTGTCGAGTGCTTTCCTGCACTCCGCCGTCCACTCAAATGCTTCTGACTTCCGCAACAGTTTCTCCAAAGGGGCAGTGATTTTGGCATAATTGCGGATAAACCGCCTGTAGTATCCTGTGTGCCCGAGCAGTGCCCGCAACTGCTTCACGTTCTCGGGGGCCTCCATGTGGACGATGACTGGGACCTTGGCAGGATCAACGCAGACCCCTTGCTTGCACACCACGTGACCCAAGAGTGTGCCGAATGGTACTGCAAAAATACATTTCTTCAAGTTCAAGGAAATCTGCAGCTGGCGACACCAGTCGAACATAACACGCAACAGGGAGGCGTGTTTCTTCAGCAGGCTGTAAACAGTCCAATCGTCCATATAGACTTCCAGGAACTTGTGAATGTACTCCCGGAAATCAGCAATGACAATCCGGGAAAATACAGCCGGTGCGTTCTTCAGACCAAACGGCATAACGTGGTATGCGAATGATCCCCACTCAATTGTGAATGTCGTCTTTGCTTTGTCCTCCTCGGCGATGCGCACCCACTCAACTTCTTCTACTGGAAAGATGAGACCCGCAGCCAGCATCTTGTCGATCTCCATCTTGACCTTCTCTTTGATACGTGGATTCAACCAATAGGGTCGGTGCTTCACCGGCCTGGCTCCTGGTTTCAGTGTGATGCGCATCTCGCCCAGATCCCCCTTGATCCCCTTCAGGTCCGCAACTGATGACGGAAATAAATCTTCATACTCCCAGAGGAGGCTGAAAATTTCTCTTGTCGTCTCCTCGTCCCAGTAATCTCCCACCGTTGCCAGCTTAGGTTTCTCCTCCGTTCCAATGTTCAGCTTCTTTGGCTTTAGGGGCTGCAAATGGACTCCTTCTGTCGTCGGCTCGTCGTGGATGCTGCGCTCGCCTTCCTTCTCGTCAAAATAGAGATGCCTAAGGTCCTCCAAACTATCATCCTCCGGATCGCCGTCAATTCATTGGCAAACCAATTCGTGCTTGACCCCGGAGCGTGACGCCACCGGGCCCTCATCAGGCTCAGGATGGCGGAAAAACAGAACCTCCTTGACGGCTTGTAGGGCCTGAGATTCCTGCGCCGTCTCCCCTTCGAACGAGAAGCTCTGGACGAACTTTTCCGCGACTGCTTGCAAGGAGCGGGTTCCCCGTTTCCGCTCTTCCTCCAGGTACCAGGCCTGGGGAATTGTACCCAGGGAGTGGACAAACCTGTGGACCCACAACTCCTCAGGGTACCTGGCGCTACGCCACTGTTCCTCGCACGCCCGCAAATGTTGTCGCGGGTCGGAAGCTCCATGATGTTTAAGTGTAATGCAAGGCCCTTCATCCTCTTTGAAGCGTGCCCGCAGAGCATCCGCCACACGCTCCCATCGCAATAGAGTGTTGCGGTGATTGTTCCACCATCGTCCCGATGTTGACTTCAAGGCCACATCCAAAAGTGGTATCCGGATTTCCTCTGGGACCCGGTCTTCCACCTTGGCAATAAAAGTATTCACTGCTTGCATGTTTGATAATGTGGGGTATCCGCGGATCTCAGTCCCTACCCACCGGACCTGAGCTATGGCGGCACATCTCCGCGTGGTGGTCTCATACCCCCCTTGCTGCCAGTCTTCCCACGCAAGCTCGGATCCGAGCTCCGAGCTCTGCACACTCCGCCAACTGATAGACCCTGTTGCGGTCGGGTTGATATAATCGTCCCGCTTCCCTGCAGTCATCTGATAGAGATGGTCCATCATCTGAGCATCCTCTCGACTGTCCACCGGTTTTGTATATTGCGGACCCTGATACGGGTCGAGAGGCTGAGTGACCCTTACCTCCCCATCCTCAAAAATCATCAGCTCCTTCTTGAGGTCGATGATCGCGTAATTCTCAAAAGCCCAATCAATGCCACGTAAAGCAGGATAGGGGTCCTTATCGCCCATGATATCAATAACCTCAAAGTCGGTGTATGTCTTCACCCCCGCCAGGTCGACCTCGACACCCTCGAGTCGGCCGATTGGCAAAATACAGTACTGGTTCGCCATCCTGAGTTGGATTGGGGAATAGGCGAGCCGTGGCTTTCCAAGAGCCTCCCATGTTTTTCGTGGCAAAATATTGACGTCGAATCCCAAGTCCAACATGGTGTCGCTGATTTGGAATCCTGCGACCTGCGTGTTAAGCCAGAATTCTTTGCCTGTTCGTTGCTTGTTCCGCTTGACCCGTTGCACGTATTGAGGCCTAGCGTCCACCGGATTTCTGCGTTCTGCACGCCCCTTCAGTGCTCCGTCTAAAGCATGCTTGAGCTGCTGCCGCAGCTCAGTGTTATCAACAATCCTGAGGAATAGCCGGAGCCAATCCTCGACCACAGCATCTGCGGCGTCCTGCGCACCGGGTTCCGGCCGCCAGGGCTCCTCCAGCCCTCCCTCGTTCCGCAACTGGGCGAATGCCTCAACCGCCTCCTGAAAATACTTCTTCTGGACTTCGGGCCTGATCAACTTCCTTGGGGATGCCGGCCGAACCACTCGTGCTGGCTCCTTCTCGTGGGCATCGTCTCCCGTCTTCTTTCCACCCCGTGTTACTATCGCAACGTTCTGCATGTCAGGGGTTGCGGTGCTGCGCGGTTCTGAGTTTATCAGATTCGCTCCCCTCTGCCTCACCCGTTCTTCCCACTTCTTGATGAGCTCCGGACAGTCTTCTGTAGCATGGGCGTTGACCCGGCACTGGGAACACCAGGGTCGTCGCGGAAGGGGACATTCGCGAGCCACATGACCCTCCTTGATGCGGTCATAGCCCTTTCTTGGACCGCGTCCTCGTGCTGCTGACCCGCATGCATCCATACCTCTTCCTTTGGGGCGTGGGGCTGCATGCAGGGACGATCAATCGATCCGCAGGCGTCGAGCGCCACACGCGCGCTCGGTATTGTGGTCGTAGACACACGGATCGCGGTATACATTCGTCGGCACCATGGTGCCCACGCCAATATAGGAACTGTCAGGGAGGATGCCCCATCGTCCGGCAAATCTCGCAGTACTCTGTGGTGGAGGACCCCGGTTGCGGTGGGAACCCTGCATAATTCTGTTGCGGCTGGTAGACTCCCTACGGGTTCATCGCCACGCCACCCCCTGGTGGTGGACCCCGGATGCTGCAGGCGAGGGTCCAACTCGGCGCCGCGCAACGGGGACGACCGGTTGTGGCCGTGTCCTCGACCAGGAAAATGAGTACACCCAAGCTTGTTCGGTCGCGGCGGTCTCGGCTGAATTTCCATCGGGCTTTTCGGTCGAGGGCGGCGATCTGCAAAAGCAACCACATCGAGAGAAGGTTGTTGCGGGGCCGGCCCTGTGTTCTAAGGAGCATCATACATGGCTTCAATATTCATGGCCTGCTCCAAAGCGTCCTGCAGATTATCAATCTTCTGCTGAGTGAGAGGGGTTCGTGTCAAGGGGAGCAGAGCCTTGATGAACCAGTCCCTCTGGTGGTTTGGATCGATCGGGTAGCTGAGTTTCCCGATCGCATCCTTGAATCGCCGCATTAACTCCCACGCGGTCTCTCCTTCCTTCTGCTTAATTTCCCACAGCTCTGACAGGCCTTGTTGGTCTGTCTGGGGGAGCTTGAATTCACGGACAAAATCCCGCTTCACGTCCGCAATTACAGGGTTAGTGTGCACCTCGGACCACTTGATGAACCAACGCAGAGCTCTCTCTCTGAGCGTGGTTTGGAACTCTATTAACTTCCCTGCATCCGGCGTCTGTCGAGCCCTCCAGATGGCTTCGCACAGATACCAGTGTTGTTCTACGTCGTCATTTCCCCGACTAGAGAACTCTGGGTACCGGGTGAAAGATCCAGCCATGTGTACTTGCGGAGAATTAACCAGGATAAAACCTTCGGGTCCTGGTTGTGTAACGGTCCCACTAGGGAAAATACTACTACTAGTAATGCTGCTGCTACTGGGCGTTACCGACGCCGCTGATCTACTATATGACTGACTTAATGCTTGTAACTGAATAAAAATATTTCTTAAAGGTTGATAAAGTACCAGGGGAAGGTCGGGATCCTGGCCATGCGGAAAGCGGGACGTAGGGCTGCCTCGAGGGGTGGGTGCCGTCTAATCCTGGAACATCTGCTGCATCACGTTGTGCCATTCGTCATCGAATCTTTCTTCGGGCTACATCTTTCCATTATCTTCGCTAGTCGTTACTTCTCTTTCTCGCGTCGCTGGGCTCCCATGCACCCACTGTACGTCCGCTGCCGTCCCGTCTCCTGTCCGGGTATCCAAACCCATAGTTTTTGTCTTCTGAGGCGCCTCCTTCTGATTTCTCCTTTCGATTTCCCTTCTCTTCAAATCTCTCATTACCCTTCTTCGCCACCTATCGGCGATCTGTGCCCGCCGATGTGCACGTGACTTCCGCAACTTGCATGCGGCCTCAACGTCCATCCCCCGCTCCCCACTCTTACAGTCTACACAGCATCGGTCCCCTCAATCCTTCCCCCAGTACGGGTGGTTTACTCTTCCATACTCGTTTTGTGGAATTCAATCAACCCTTCGTCCACCATCAGGGCTTTGATCCACAGAGGAATCTCCTTCAACAGCTTCCCCCTCAGCCCTGAGTGAAAAACAGCCTCGGCCTTCGAGAAGGATTGGTAACACTCAACGGCAAACTCCACAGCGTATCCTTCCAACGTGGTCCTCACCCAAAAGTCCACTGCGCGGTTTAGTTCAGTATCTACCCGATGCAGTGCTACCAGGTCTTCGTGCGCCCACCTGCGGTTTATCTTCCGCAAGCCTTCTTGGGGCACCGTCGCTCGTAACCTCCGCAACCAGTTGTACAGGTCCGTAGGGAACCTTCCCCAGAAAATTTCGTACGTATCACTAGCTGAGTCAGAGAAAAGAACAAGCTCCCTGATCGCCGCCTCCTTTTTCTTGGTCAGCTCTGCTTGTTGAGCAATGAACTGGTTAAGATGATCATCCCACCATCGCCGTATTGCTCCTTCAAAAATCCTCGAGACCATGATCTAGATCCCCTCAGAACATGCAGGTCCCGGCAACGGAACCATTTGTTGGCGAAAAGTCAGGTCTCGCGGGCAAGACCCAGGTTCAAGAGTTGTGGCCAACAAGGGGTCCGGAGTAGTCTAGGAACACGCCGACATTTTCACCCTGCTCTGGGAGAGCAGTGCGTCTCACCCGAGGCGTGCCGCGACCACATGCATAAGGGGATGAGATCACTGGTAAGGAATAAACCTGCAACCAAAGAAAGAAAGTGCATCCATTACATATACCAAATTACACATGCAAGATCACTAATTAAGTATTCAGACAGTCGCAACTTAAAATTTTTAAATCAGTGTAAACACAGTACAACACATGAACAACGTATTGAGACAGCAATCCTCCCTTATATTATTCTTCTGGCCGAGTACATGATTACATAGATTTCTTCTCTGATAACTCACAAGTCGGATACAGATGGGTTTGAGAACAGAAAGGAAGAACAGGGAAAGGACGAAACCATAGGAAGAACAAGCATGATTCTTCCGCCGCTGCTCTGCGCATCCTTCCTCAGGTCTTGATCCTCGCGACTTCTCTCGCATCCATTCAACCCTCAACAACAACCTCCTTCTTCAGCCGGGTGATCACCTTTTATTCACCCGCTCCTCGCGACTGGCAGCTTTTCTATGTCTTCACTTTGGCTTTTCCCAGCTTCTCTTCTGATGTCTGCATGTTCCACTTTCTGTTTTCTGCTGTATTTCTTTCATCTGCACTTATCTCTGTTCGATCTCCAGCTATCAAGTGCTTCCGCGCCACCTTGGTAGCTCCGCAACTCCTGGTCGCTGCGGCGCGGTCGCGGTCGCTATGTGTATTTATTCCGCAACTCAAAAAGAGTCAAAGTTCAAAATGTCTTGGCCAAAAGTTAAAAACTTAAACAAAAACAAGGGCCCCAACAAGTGGTTGCTCCCACTCCATGATCCTCATATTGTGGCTTCTCCACATCCTGAGGTTCACTCTTACTTGCATGCAAATCCTGCTCCCTCTCAAGCGTCAATTGCATGGCTTTCTCACACTTCCCAATGGTAGGAATCTCTATCAAAATCGCATCTACATCAAGTATATAAATATTCTTCACACGAGTCCCAATCTTCTTGGCTTTTCCCATGGATTTGAGTCTAAGGAACACCTTTCCTTTTCCAACTCGTGCACATTGTAATTGTCCCGCCATCACGAAATTTTCTAACAAAAGAGCTGATTTTAAATCGAGGATATCTCCCTCATCCGAGCTCCGATTTGAATGATTTTTTTTTTTCAATTTGGGTATTTTTTCGCAAGGAATCCAAATATGCTATTTGTTTCTGAAAATTTTTCATCAAAATATTCATATATTCTCTACAAACTCACGCACCCAAATAATTCTTGCTCTTATACCTTGTAGAAAATTTATAACACAACTCCAATACCATGTAGAAATTTATTAATACTGATAGTATTACCCAATTCTCCTGATCTAACAAATTAATCTTATGTTAAATACAGAATCCTTCCACTTAATTCTTTTCGGAAATTAAATCGCCAATTGCAAAACACATATGAAGAAAATCAATCGCACATAAACATAGTTGTTTAATGGGAAAGCTTAAAGCTAAAAACCTCAACTATCATATATTATGTATATCAATGGATCATGTAATAATCTCATACAACGCTTAGTAAATCAAGCTCTCAGTACAATCAACAATCATTACACACTGTTATGCAGAAATTTGCATATCTATGCACCAATTTCTTGCCTCCTGACAGCCTGCCTCCATTGCGCAATCCCTGTTGAAGAAGACCTCTGAATGAATTTGAATTGGCCTTGCCTTGACTGTGCAATCCTCATTGGCATCTCCAATGTGTGTCAGATGCATTGAATGCATCACTATAGTCACAGCAGATAGTCCATCTCACCCTTTCACCTATCTCTCCACTGGGTCTCCACTGGAACTAACCTGCAAGTAGTTAACTGTTGTATTTGTTCAGTTGCAAGTGAGTCTCTAGTTATGAATTACTTAAATAATTAATTCACTAAACTCTCACTAGTGTATCTTCAGTTAGAACTAGATACAACTAGCACAACTGATTTTAACTCACTTAACTGAGTTAAACTGAATAACAACTCCCATAACTACTCTTCCAACTATGTCACAACTCTGCCACTTCAGTTCTAACTGAGTCCTCCATGCATGAGTCACCAACCACCCTAGGAATTGCGTAATTCCTTCAGCCCACTGATTTTCCAAATTTGTTCACTAAAATAAACTGCTCTAAGAGAATAAGTTGATATTTATTGTCGTGTTATTATTAAGGGCTAATAATAATCAACATGCATCTATTTTTAGATTGACGATCTATAAATAGACTTCGCCCAATATTCTAAAAATAGAATCTCATCTATTTTTCACATTTGACCAACCATCTACAAATAGCATCCTGCAACTTATAGAATATTCTCACCATGTCTAAAAATAGACATACACCTAAAAATAGCCTGCGAGCTCCACCTAGTGTAGGTTCTTATCTTTCACTATGATCAAGGATGATGTTTCTGGATGCCAATTTCACTGTTTCCTGTTGCAATCTTCAATAGAATCGGGCCATGGGAGAAAATATTTTCTATAAAATGAGAACTAAAAGGAATTCTGGTGGGTTCAAGTCCTTTCAAACAAATATGTTCATCTAGAAGGAAATCATCCTCCTATAATGTGTCTTTGTTCCCCTGTGTGGAAGCTTATTGCCTCCTCATCAAACCTACTCAACAAAAATCTTTGTTGGAATCCGGGGAATGGCTCATATATTCATCTTTGGCATGAATCCATCTTCAATCTCCCTCCTCTCCATTTCTTTGAAGATCTAAGGCCTCTCAAACAATACCTAACTAATCAGGGAATTACCTCATTAGCTCATATTTCCATATGGAATGAATCATGCAATTAGATTGGATGGTGTCTCGATCATATCTCCTATATTCTTTTATATATTTCGAATTTGATTAAAACTAGTCTATCAAAATGTGCCCCATTAAGTTTTCATGTTGAATATAATATGGGATGGAAATATCATGCTCCCCAAGATTCCATCTTGGTTTTATCATTGAAAGAACTAATTTCCATGCTTGGGAAGAGAGATATTTTTAGAAAATGGGAATACCCAGGTATTTGAAATCTTTCCATCCATCAATGTTGTTGAAGCAAAATATCACACCAATATGAAGTCTCATGGTCGTCAATATGTTCCAAGTGAATATCTGAGACTTGGGAGAATTTATTGGACCCCCAAAAGCTTCAGAAATTTATATAAGACCAACTTTAATCTCTTTGTTATAGTCGTTGATGCACCTCCAAGCATAATGGTATAATTTGCAAATTGAGAATGATTTGCACTTTTAATCAACAGAGTGAATGTTTAGCTTTAGCACCATTGATGGATGGAAAGATTTAAAATTCTTGGGTATTCCCATTTTTTTAAAGCTCTCTCTTCCCAGACATGAAAATTGGTTCTTTACAAAGATAAAAACCAAGTTGGAATCTTTTGGAGCTTGTTGGCTTACTCTGGCTGCACGGATTGTCCTCATCAAGTTTATTATGTTGACTATTCCTCTATACCAATTCTCTAATTTTACAACCCCTCAATATATCTTTCAAACTATGGGAAGAGATATATGCAAATTCCTTTGGTGAGGGATTAAAGCCACCCTGAAAAAATTCCACTTGATTAGTTAGGGAAAAATCCGTGCACCAAAAGATCATGGAGGTCTAGATATCAAGGACCCAGTCCTCATGAATTAGGCCATGGGAGAAAATCCTGTCCGGTAAATGAGAACTAAAAAGGAAGCTTGGTGGGTTCAAGTCCTTTCAAGCAAACATGTTCATATGGAAGGAAATCCTCCTCCTATGATGCGTCTTTGTTCCCCCATGTTTAAGTTGATTTCCTCCTCATCAAAACTAATCAACAATCAACTCAACTGGACTCTGAGTAATAACTCATCTATTCATCTTTGGAATGAATCCATCTTGAATCTCCCTCCTCTCCATTGCTTTAAAGATCTAAGGCCTCTCCAGAAATGCCTAAATAATCAGGGAATTACCTCGTTAGTTCATATTTCCATATGGAACAAAACAGGAAATTGGATTGGATGTTGTCTCGATCATATCCCCTTTATTATTTCAGATCTTTAGATCGACCTAAAATCAGTCTGTTAGGATTCTCCCCATTAAATTGTCATGTAGGAGATAAGTTAGGATGGAAGTTTCATGCTTACATAGTCAAGGTTGGGTATGAAGATTTTCTTTTCTTGGCTCATATTCCTCCCAAATCCTCCATGTGGAAAAAACTTTGGGTCAACAATGTCATTCTTAAAGTAAACACCTTTTGTTGGACCCTTCTTCACAAGAAAATTTTAACTGTTGAAAATATCCAAAAAAGAGGAATACGTAGACCTTCATGTTGCCTTTTATGCAAACAACACAGAGTTTATACCTCATATGTTCCTCTTCTACACTTTCTTATCGGGTATGGGATTCTATATTCGGACCCTTGTCAATTTATCTAAATATGCCTACAGATATCTAATTTTTTTTTAACATCTGGCACAAACAATATTCTAGGTATTTAGTTGAAAGCCTTGCTTGAAAGAGATCTAGAACTCCCTCCTGAAATATATCTATTGACAAATTTGGTTATCTAGAATTCCTACACTACTCCCAAATCAATTGTTATGAAGACCCTCTCCTTGTGTGTGGAATTCAATCAAACCAAGTTAAAGGATCAACATCCTTCTCTGGATACTCTAGAGAACCATTGGATGGCCCTACTTATTGATCCAATGGATAACGTCCACATTAATTTCAAGAGAATTGGAAGCTACATCTCTTAGATAATGAATTTATTGATTGGGTAATCAAACAAAAGAAATGGATCTTATTCTTTAATGGTGCCTCAAAAATAATCCAAGGATACTAGGAGGGGGAGGGATTCCTCTCAATCCCAAATGAATAAAATAAGCAAAGTATGCTTGGGGGATAGGTATCAAATAGAATAACATTGTTGAAATGTATGGGCTTTATTTTGGTATCCATCTAGTAAAGGATAGGGGTGTTTCTTCGAGTTAATCATAGGTGAATCCCTCATCACTATTCAACATCTGCTCAAAGGATCTCTCCCGACGAATAATCGATTATCTCTTCCCGTTTGAAGAATTAAAACTATTCTATAATCCTTCTCTCAAAAAACATATTATCACATTCTTTAGAATCAAAACAAGGAATCAGACTCTCAACTAAATTGGGCTTGCCAGCTTGAAGCAGACCACTATGAAATCAATGGATCAATGTGGTTACAATATATTGCATGATAACCCTTCATGTACGTATAAGGTCTTAACATGTTATGTGGATTGAAGGAATGAGGCTCTATGAAGTGAAAAATAAGTGCATCCCAATGGTGCACTCATTGTGTCCCCCTATCTCAAATAAATGTGGAGTACCTTGCTAGCATCGAGATGTCGTCATACAAAGCAAGGTGGAAAACTGTTGGGAAGAAGGCCATGTGCATCCTTACTTATCTAATGTGGAGAGGATGAATCCAAGTCTTATCTTTGTTATATATTATTACTATTCAATCACTCTGATGGATTCCTTACATTGAAAATTTAAATTGTTTTGGATGCATTAGTTCTCTGAAGCATGGGAGAGATCAAGGTCTCATGCTACATTCATTGAAGGAAAATCTAGATTAAATAGGCAAGAGATGGTTTGAGAATACGTAGTGGTGAAAAATGATGGTATTTATGCAGGATGGTGGGAAATATACCTCCTTGCCTCCAATGACCTTTCTCTCTCTCCCAAGTATGGAAATATTCTACTCAAAAGGTCAAAGAAGGGTTGGTGCAACCACACTTTTTTTCCTAGACGAGGAATATTGGTGTTATAGAATTGTACGGATATTCTAATTTTCTCTCCTTCAAGTGCACCAAGAGGATCCAAATATGCATAGGTTGATTGTTTGGGAGTTTTGATTGTAGGTATAGTTGTTCAGCCCCTTGTGCCATCTCTCTGTATCCTTGTCAAATTCCTCCTAGTTTCCAAATTCAGTCATCTGCAACATAACTCTTTGTCTTCCAAGTTCCATCCCCCTGTGTTTCTGAACATTCTCCATAAATACTTTCTCTTTTGTGTCTCTATATGGATAAATTATTGGTTCATTTTTGAAACCCCCTTCCCTATATCAACCCTTGTGGATTAGTTCTTTGGAGCCATGATCAATTGTTCACCTTTGTTCATGGATTCTTTGTTTTTCATTCTTCTTTTCGCCCTAGCGATCTTCTTAGCTTTTTGTGTGTGTTTTTGGGCCAAACAGTGTCTCAGTTCTGCATGGAGAACCAGGACGATCTTGCCTCAGGTTTTGTATATTTTATCCACTACCATATTTATCATCATCCTCCCATAGGCAGTAATGATGGGTATAATGAGCTAAAGAAGTAGATGAGTCAACAATCAACTTCTATTTTGTTCCTTATTGAAGAATTACAAAAGCTCCAGTCCAAAATGAACCAGTTTGAAGAGGAAATCAACTAGATTAGATGCAAATTTGCAGACACGCAAATCCATAGGAATTTCGATAAAAATTGAAGCACAACAAGTAGTGCCTCAGGAGGACCCTCAAAGAAGATTTCTATCGATCCCCCATAGCTGATCTATGTTTAAATTCAACAAATGCACTGTGTTTTGTGGCCAATTTTGTAGAATTTACAATTATAGAAATTTTTGCATAACACATGAACATGATAGTAGGGAAATAGTAATTTTTGAAACTCCATATATGATCTTAATAGAAGATCTAATGCATATATACTAAATGTAAACACTCCCTGGTTTTTTTGTTGCATTATTAGTGCAGACTTCATGAAATTTCTAATCACTCTTGTCAAAAAAAAAAAAATTAGTTTAGAGTAGTGTTAATTTGCATATGACATGAATAATTTGTTTAATTGTTGGATGTTTCCATTATGAATTTTCTATTACAAGGTTAGTGTACATTATACTTAATTATATCAATAGGTATGTCTATTTTGAAATAGGGCTTCCAAATTTTAATTTAATTATCAATAATTATTAGGTGGATAGTAGGGATGTAATCCCCATGGAATAGTTTAGAATATGATTAGTAATAGTGGCAAATAAAAAGTTGAGATTTATCCCAAAAGTAGTTATACCTTTTTTTTTCCTTTTAACTAAATTGATTAAATAAATAAATATTTCAATCATGTGAAAATGTGTCATATGAATATGAGTTATGTTTTTTTAGGCATGTGATATTAGTAAGCCATAGTATTGACTCAATTTAGAGGTTAAGAATATCCATACTTTTATCTATATATATATATATATATATATATATATATCAATTTTTATCAAAAAATATAATATTGGTAATGTGAGATGTATCATAACATAAGTGTTATAGACATTTACCAACCATTTAATTTATAGGGCTGCGCTAGTGATAATAATAATTCAAAATAAAATTATAATTAACTTATTTTTTATATCTTTTCTTTTAATATTGAAAATATGAGGTGCATTATGAGGTAAATATTAATGCATTAGTATTAAATTTTTGAGCTTCCGAAATATTTTTCAAGATAATTTCTACTTGATACATGATTACACAACTCAATTTTCTTCCTTTTATATTTTTTAACCATTTAACCAAAACCTAAACTAAGAATAATCTAAATATTGAATAGAAGAACAATATACTGTCAAATAATATTTTTTTCTTTCTTTCTTTTTAACAAATGTAATCCCCGTGGAATAGTTTAGAATATGATTAGTAATAGTGGCAAATAAAAAGTTGAGATTTATCCCAAAAGTAGTTATACCTTTTTTTTCCTTTTAATTAAATTGATTAAATAAATAAAATATTTCAATCATGTGAAAATGTGTCATATGAATATGAGTTATGTTTTTTTAGGCATGTGATATTAGTAAGCCATAGTATTGACTCAATTTAGAGGTTAAGAATATCCATACTTTTATCTATATATATATATATATATATATATAATATTGGTAATGTGAGATGTATCATAACATAAGTGTTATAGACATTTACCAACCATTTAATTTATAGGGCTGCGCTAGTGATAATAATAATTCAAAATAAAATTATAATTAACTTATTTTTTATATTTTTTTTTTTAATATTGAAAATATGAGGTGCATTATGAGGTAAATATTAATGCATTAGTATTAAATTTTTGAGCTTCCGAAATATTTTTCAAGATAATTTCTACTTGATACATGATTACACAACTCAATTTTCTTCCTTTTATATTTTTTAACCATTTAACCAAAACCTAAACTAAGAATAATCTAAATATTGAATAGAAGAACAATATACTGTCAAATAATATTTTTTTCTTTCTTTCTTTTTAACAAAAAGGAGAAGTTTTTTCATTAAAATGTGCACTGGAACATAGTAGTTACTCGGGAAATAGTTATAGTAATTCATCTAATGGTAGGTCCTCTTGAGATGAGCTTTCAAGGATTACACAAAAACTATATTGTGTGCCAATTAGTACAAACGAGCTACATACATATACTTTGGAAATTTGGCCTAAGAGAAAAACACATTTATATAGAGTACACATCGAAGAATTTGTGGGGGGTTGTCTTCTGGAAACTAATTTATATCATACAAAAATTTGTCCTCTTAGGGACTAGAAACACTGCTACTAGAAGTCTAAGTATCACTAGCTGGATGGTGCAACTGTAAATATTACATTTGTTGTTTGAGGGTGTCAAATTCATCTTCCTTTTGAGCTAACATTCATTTCATAAGTTTGAATTCCTTCTAGGAGATTAATGGACATGGTCATTTGTTGATGCAACTTCCATTTTATCTCCATTGTTTCAAGGTGCAAAAATTCAATTTTTTGGGGGCAGTTGCTACAATCGAGGTTACCAATAACTCGAGTAGATTTTTCTTTTGTTGTCCATGTGCTCGGAAATACTTCGGGCTCTTCTTGCATGATGTGTAGGGGGAATTAGTAAACAGGATGAGGGAAACTAAAAAAGAAGGCTAGAGTGAAGTATGTTTAGAGTAGGACAAAGGAGGTTTTGTCATTTGTATCATCCAAGAATTATTTATTTATGTAATGTAAAGGAGGTTTCCCCCTCAAAGCGGTTGATTTAAAAGTTGATGAACTATATTTTCTTCTATTTTGTGACCTGGCTGCAGAAAATTTGGTATCAGAGCTTTGGATTATAGGGTTTCGCTGTTGCAAATAGATGATCTTGGAATTTTCACTATAAAAAAATTTCTACGAAGGTTCATAAGCTGGAAAAAAAACCCATTTGAGACAAAATCCAGAGGAATTTCGTGTAAAAATTTTAGATCTTGGTTCGCTATATTTTCAGAGGTATGAGCTGAGGAATTTAGGGTATTTGCAAGCTCCGGAATTCCATCTAAAAAATGTGACCAAGGTAAAATCATCATAACTTTAGTTTCAGACATCGTATTGGAATTTTGTAAAAATTGGTCGAAAGTGCATGGACCGTAGTTTCTTTTGTATCAATTTTAGAGCTGAAAGTTAAAACAGTGACATGTGGCACGCCGTACAAGTTCACTCTGCTCAATCAGTCCATAATTAGGTCATTGTGGGAGATAGGGCATAACTTTGCCTTGAAGAATCAAAATTAGGTCTAACATGTGGCATTGGAAAGAAGACTCAGAGCCATACCACAGGACCAAATTTCATATCTTAGAGATCCGAAATTACAGAGTTGCAATTGTTTCAAGATCCAGCTCCTAAAAGAAAGAAAAAGGTGTGTATTTTTAAAAACAAAAAATTACATAAATTTTGTTTGAAAAAACAGTTTGAAGTGATTCCAACGGCATATTGAAGCAATGTTATCAATATGGGCTTTATAATGCCTCCCAAAAATAATTACACACACAATAAGCCCTCAGAAATATTTACTATGGTGTGTGAAGAGGAATAAGTACAACATAATATATCAAAATTACGAGACCGAGCGCAACAAATTTTGCTCTCAAAAAAAGTAACCAAAAATGAAATGGAATCTAAAATGGATGGTTTGACAAAATGAAGCTAATATGAATAGCGTGGAAGCTAAGATGGATTGCATGGAAGCTAATATCGATTACATAGAATAAAAACTGAAAGGCAACATGGAAGACATGAAAAATGATCTAAAAGCAAACATGGAAGGTTTGAAGGAATGTTTGACAAAGTTGCTACAAGAAATGATTTCTAATGGTGAAAAGGCAGTAGAGGAAACTCATGATGATAAAAAAATAAATGTTAGTTGTGATTTCATAGATCTAATATTGGATTGAAGACCTGTTAGCCACCTATAAATTTTTGACAGAGCAAACAAGTGGCTAAATATGTTTCTGGGCCTTCAAGAGAAACATTTCCCTTGAAAACCTTTCATTCTTGAAGCCTCTATGTGTATTTTGCCTTTGAAGATATCTTCACTGCTATTTCCACTGAAAAAGCCTCATTTTTGGTAGTTCACTTCTTATTCACTGTTGGTTATTCACTGCTTAATAATGTGTGAATTTAAGAGTCTGTTCTTAGATGTTCTTGTCTGGTTTTAACTGAAAGAATTGGGATACTGGGAGATTTGGAGTTGATTTTGTCTCACTAGGGTCTTTTTCCAACAGTTAAGCTTTTCTAAGATCCCTTAAGTTGAATTCCAAAAGCATTTAAAGTTAAAAGTCTTTCTCTGATCTTAGGCTTCACTTTGTGTCAAGTCTTTAATGTTTTCTATTATCTGAAGAGTTAGCCTCATTAGGAGTTGGATCATAGACGGTTAAGGCATGCCCTGTCCCTATATTTTCTCCTAGTTGGTCACCTTGGAATGTTTCCTTGTCATTCACCTTCATTCCTTATCATTTCATCCCATACTATCATCTTTAAAGATCCTTTGTCTTTGATAACTAGCCCATTTGAAAGCCTTGGATATTGAGTTGCAAGTAAACCCCTTTTATGACTCCATTGCCCAATATACTTGAGTTTACTTTGAATCATCCTCTCATAGCCAAAATCCTCTTTTTCTCACTTCTTGTCTTACATTGAACCCTTCTTTCATGTTTCCCAACAACCAAACAAACAAAACAAACAAAACAACAACCCTTGTGCCTTATAACTAGCCTAATACCTCGAATTAAACTTCAAAGACATATTACTCTTTTCCTTTATAGAGAGATCCCTCTCTGGACCCAGGAGGGCTAGATCCTGAGGTCCCAAAGTGGTTTGATGTTGTCTTGTCTTTTGGTATTGACAAATCTGCCAAAACACAGGAACCCCAACATAATGGAAACTCCACTGGGGAAGCAAGATCGATCAGCCCAGATTTGGTATTCAATCACTGTGGTGGACAGTAAATCTCTTTAAAACTTTCTAAACCTTCCACCTGTCGGCTCCACAGTTCCTTAATGACTAAAGACTCCACTGGTGATCAATAGGCCTGCTAATTATATTGGTTTCCACAAGACTCCACTGGGAGACCAGTTTTCATTACAACATCATCCATATGAGAAGAAACAGATAGGATTAAGCTTCTTGGTTAGGAGACATACATACTGGCCTAAAGAACCATTCATACTAGAGCTTATCCTAACCCAAACCCACCTGAAATAGTTGACAATCCAGAGAGCATTCTTAGGAAGCCTCCCACCCCTAGAAAGCCAACTATTATCAGACCCAGTCTTAGAGCTAATTAAGCACTCGAAAAATTTGCAGTTGTATCAGACACTCATTTTGACTTAGACTTACCAAACAGATTACCAAGAACTAAGTCATTCAGTGCTTTAGATCAGATAGACCTCGAGCTTCCAAGTTCACCATCTCATAGTGGTCAACATATTAGGGATAGAGAGACCCCTCCATCTACACCTCCTAATATCCATTTCATCCATAACTTGGGCCTCTCTCACCCTAGATCTGCTCAACAGTTTGTTGCTGGTCCTAGAATTTTTACCTTTCATATACCTGCTGCTCAAGCCCAGACTTTACCTCCACAAAACACCATCATGGCAGCATGGTATGCTCCCTTGGTGTTACCACAACCTCTAGTGCCTTTACCCAATGATTATCAGTCAAAAATCCCTCATTTCACTGAAAAAGAGTCTACCACAGCTCAACACCATGTAGATAGGATGGAAGACGCTTTTGACTATATGGAGATAGATGATGAGACAGTCAAAATGAGAATATTTGCTCAGAGTTTAGGAGGAGATGTGAAGAAGTGGTTTAAAGGTCTACCTCCAAATAGTATCCATGATCTTCCCTCTTTACATCAAAACTTCATAAACAAATGGGAAGTCAAAAGCAACCCTCTCCAAATACTAGCTGAATATAAGAACCTTAAAATAAATCAGGGAGAGAGTGTCCATGACTACTCTACTAGATTTAATAGTGTCTACAATTCTCTTCCACCTCACATGAAACCTCCCCAAGGAATGGCCTCAGTGAAATACCCTGAAGGCTTTGATGCTGATATGGCATACCAGCTTAGGGAGAGAGATTACAACACATTAGAAGACATGAAAAAAGGAGCAGTAAGTGTAGAAGAAAACCTGATTGAAAAAAGAGATAGAATGAGGGCTGAGAAGAAGGTAACCTATAGGGACGACACATCAGCTTCCACATCTGATCCCAAATATGACAGACTAGCCAAAAACATGGAAATGCTAGAGAAAATGATGGAGAAAATGGTTGTCCAAGTCAGCAATCAGAACAGAAACCAAAATCAAAACCAAAACCAGAACTATAGGAGAAACAACCCTCAAAATAGGCAGAGAGACTCTAATCAACAAGTCATACCCCCATTTCAAGATAATTTCCTAGATGAATATGAGGGGATAATAGAAGAGTCTGAGGGAACCACAATAAACATGGTGGAAGTAGATAACCAAATTCACACCTTTTCCACAGAAGATAATCGGACCTCATACTCACATTTGGATGAGGAAGGGTTAGAATCTAAGGACTATAGGTTGGGATTTGAGAATTTCATCATGCAGGTCAGAGAACAGTATGAACTCAGGAGCAAAAAGAGCTTAGACACTCCCAAAAAAAAAGCTTCTGAAATTACCATTAAGAAAAGACCTGAGAAGACTCCTAAAGTGACTGCTGAAAGTAACAAATTAGCAGCTGAGAGTTCTGGGAAAAACAAAGAAAAGGACATCCAAACTACTGATAAACAAGGGCAAGAAACTAGAAACACTAGCTTTACAGCTAATGCTCCTGATAAAACAGCTTCAAACATTGTACATAGTGAGAATTAGCAAGCTGATTCTTCCAATAAAATGGTGGCCAATAGAACAGAATTAAGCCTTTCAAAGAGTCAATCTCCTTTCAATTTGGAAAGTGAGATAGCCAAAATCAAAATTTATGTTCCTCTCACTGAGTTAGCTACTCAGGATGCATATAAAGGCCAAATTTTGAAAGCTCTAAATCTAGGAGAAAACAGTGACACTGTCAATTTAAGTGATGATCAACCAGCCCTTCTGTTTGGTCCAAAGATAGAAGGGAAGTTTCAAGAAGGGGTAGTACCTCCTTTTTATATCAGCCTCAATATCCATGACAAGATCCTTCATAATGCTATGCATGACTCAGAGTCTTCACACAACCTTATGCCCAAGGTAATTATGGAGAAGTTAGGCCTAGAGATAATCCGACCTTATAAGGATTTATATTCATTTGACTCTAGCAGAGTGAAGTGCCTTGGCCTAATCAAAGATATATGTGTAAACCTGACCCAGATCCCAACCAAATGCATGGTTATGGATGTTGTAGTGGCAGATGTGCCTCCTAAGTATGGCATGTTGCTATCAAGGTCATGGGGTGCCAAGCTTCAAGGTACAATGCAGATGGACGGGTCATATGCCACAATCCCTGTCTTTAGCCAGCTTGGGAGACTATATAGAGAAGCACAAATGAATTTTATGGTAAGAAGACCTGAAAAACCTGAAAATTCACCTCTGTACTCTATCCATATAGATCTGGACTCTTTGATCCTTTTCAATGATGAATCCATAGATGAGCCAGAGCTAGAAGATAGAGATGCAAACAATAGAGTAGAGCCCACAAATCTTAACATAATGGCCACTCTAGATATAGGGGAAAACAAGAGAGAAACCTTTGAACAGAGCACTAAATCAGAAACTCAGAGTGAAAAAAACCAAGACTGCAAACCATAGATTACCCATCACTTTGAACTCCATGCACATCATGAAGAACGAAACACTGCACAGCCTAGTGCAGGCCCCATAATACAACATAATGGTGAACCCAGCATTAGGGATGAAATGATGATGAACCTGAAAACAATCCCTTATGGAGAATTAACTTTGATGGGTCTTGCACTAGGAAGAATGCAGGGGCTAGAGTATGGTTGCACAATACTGAGAGTAACTATGTTGAGATTCATGCCTTCAAGCTAGATTTTAAATGTACAAACAACATTGTAGAGTATGAGGCTCTCATCCTAGGATTGAATCTATTGAAAAGACTAGGAGCCCTAAGGATAGTTGTACATGGAGACTCTGAGTTAGTCATCAAACAAGTGAATGGAGAGTACACTATAAAGCATCCTAGACTGAGGGCATACATAAATGATGCCATGGATTTATTGAAAACCTTCGTAGAATACGAGCTTGTGTTTGTTCCTAGGAGTCATAACATTATTGCAAATGGATTAGCCTGCATTGCTAGTTCATATCAGACATCACCTAGTGACAAACAGATCATCATTCAGATGAAATATAGGCCTGCAGTGCCAGATAATGAGAAGTATTGGCAGGTCTTTGAGGGCGACAAACAGATAGAGGATTTCCTGATTAGCAGAAATGAGTTTGAATTCTCTGATTCAGACTCTAAATCCGATGAAAATTGCCTGAGTGAAGAGCCCCCTGATGAAGAAAAATCACCCCATAATGAAGAAATAAACATGTTAACTGAATAACTTGGAACTCAAACTGAAGAGTACAAGAACGCAGAAAAAGAAGAAATAGAGGTGTTGCAGTCCAAAGACAAGAATATACCCAGAGGACTAGCACCCCTAGAGGACCTTTTTTATTTTAACGACGTAGCGAAGAAACCCACTATAGAACACACTGAATCTGATGTTGAGGAATGCAATATAGGCACCAAGGATAAGCCTAAGATGAATAAATTAGCTAAATCCTTTCCAACACACATCAAGAAGAAATACATCGAATTGTTTAAAGAGTTTGTGGATGTGTTTGCTTGGAGTTACGAGGACTTAAAAGCCTATGATACAGACATCATCTAGCACAAGATCCCACTGAAAGAAAACCAAAATCCCTTTAGGAAAAAACTACGTAGAATCAACCCGAAGCAACTGCCCTTGGTAGAAAAGGAAATCAAGAAAATGTACAGGGCAGGAATCATAGTGCCTGTGAGGTTTTCCGATTGGGTCTCCAACCTTGTAGCCATGAGGAAAAAGGCAGGTGAGATCAGACTGTGCATCGATTTCAGAAACCTTAACAGAGCTTCACTTAAGGACAATTACCCCTTACCCAAGATGGAACACATCCTACAAAGGGTAGTTGGCTCAAAAAGGATCTCCCTGTTAGATGGTTTTTCAGGCTATAGCCAAGTTTTAGTACTCCCAGAAGATCAACTAAAAACAGCTTTTACCACTCCGTGGGGCATGGTCATGTACGTGAAAATGCCTTTTGGACTAATGAACGTTGGTGAAACCTTCCAAAGAGCTATGGACATAGCCTTTTCAGAGGAAATAGGGCACTTCATTGTCATTTGTCTTGATGGCATTACGGTCTATTCCAAGACTGATGAAGAGCACCTTAAACATCTGAGAAGAGTATTCGAGAAATGTAGAAGGTTCAGGCTTTCTTTAAATCCCAAGAAGATAGTATTTGGGCTTCAAGAAGGTAAGCTTCTCGGCCATATTATATCAGAAAAGGGAATTAGAATAGACCTGAAAAGAGTTGAGGGAATACTATAGATTAGTCACCCAAGGAACATAAAAGAACTGCAGTCCTTTATTGGGAAAATTAACTTATTGAGGAGGTTTATTCCCAACTTAGCGGAAGTCCGAAGAAATATGACTAAAATTCTTAAGAAAGGAGTGAGAGTTAAGTGGACTGTGGAAGCCAAAAAATCTTTTGAATTAGTTAAACATGCACTGACCCGAGCCCTAGTCCTAATCAGCCCATATTTTTCGAAATATTTCCTTATATTTTCCTTTGCCTCAGAGCACACCGTGGCCGCTGTCTTGTTGCATAAAAATCTAGAGGGACAGGAATAGCCAATCGCTTTCTTTAGCAAAGCATTGAGAGACGCACCCTTGAAATATAATATAATGGAAAAACAGGCTTATGCTTTGGTAAAGGCCTTAAAGGGCTTTAGGGTGTATATTCTACATTCTCACACCATTGCCTACGTGCCTAACATAGTGGTAAAAGATATTTTTTCCCAAGACCCGGATGGAAAGAGGGGCAAATGGATAGCAGTGATACTAGAGTATGATCTGGAGATCAAACCCACAAAACTTATCAAAGGTCAAGGTTTAGCTCAGTTAATGGCTGAATCTAACTTACAAGCCCTTGACATAAACATGGTAGATATCTTGGATGAACATGAAGGACTGTCTGCTCCCACTATTGAAGAACGATTTCAAAACTCTCCTTGGTATTCTGACATCCTGTATGTGCTTACAAATCTTAATGCTCCTCCTGATTTATCAAATACTAAGGCCAGGTTTCTGAAGTTAAAGGCTAGAAACTATTGCATTTTAAATGAATGTTTATACTGGAAAAATGAAAATGGTTTACTGCTTAAATGTCTGCATGAAACTGAAGTAGAGAGGATCAAACATGAATTCCATGCAGGAGAGTGTGGAGGCCATCTAAACTGGAAAGCCACTGCTAACAAAATCCTCAGGGCTGGTTATTACTGGCCTACCCTTTTCAATGACATCCACAAAATGATAGTTTCCTGCCATAAGTGCCAGATTTTTTAGGGCAAAAGAAAACTAATGCCTTTACCATTACAACCTATAACTATTGAAGCTCCCTTTCAATAGTGGCACCTAGATTTCATAGGGGAGATCCATCCTGCTTCATCTGCCCAACACAAATGGATTCTCACAGCCATAGACTATTTCACAAAATGGATATAGGCCATCCCTTCTAGGAATGCCACAGATTATGTTATCATTAAGTTCCTTGAGGACCATATCCTATCTAGATTTGGCTGCCCTAAGAAGATCATCACCGATAATGCTACTGCTTTTGGGTCCAAAAAGATGATTGATTTTTGTCATAGGTATCAGATAGCACTTGGTCATTCTACTGCTTATTACCCACAAGTTAATGGGCTAGCAGAATCATCAAATAAAAGCTTGGTGACCGTCATCAAAAAGTTGCTTGAAGAGAATAAGAAATCATGGCATAGCAAGTTAGTGCATGCTTTATGGGCTGACAGGTTAACAACAAAGAAATCCATCGGAATGTCACCATACCAGCTTGTTTATGGAACAGAGGCAATGTTTCCTACCAGCCTAGGGGTACCAGTGATTAAATTGGTCCAAGAAATACAGTCAGAAGAGGACAACATGGTAAGGAGAAATAATCAAACCATACATCTCTAGCAGACAAGAGAAGAAGTCTACAACAGAGCTATGAAAGTGCAAGAAAACATAAAAATGTTATTTGATAAGAGAACAAAGGCTTGTGACTTCAAATTTGGAGACAAGGTACTTAAGTGGGACTCTATGAGAGAGGAAAAAGGAAAGCATGGCAAATTTGACAGTTTGTGGCAGGGTCCTTACATCATCCAATCCACCATTGGTCCAAATGCCTTTTTTCTGCAAGAGTTAGATGGTACAGATCTGTTTGGGGGTCCTGTCAATGGCAGGATGCTCAAGCATTACTACTGCTGAAGTTCCAGTTTAAATTTTTCATTTCCATTGTAAATACCATTGTTGTGTTTTCTTTTAAAGAAAAAGAGAAAAATGTTTCAAAAAAGAGATAAAAGAAAGGTTCAGACTAGCTCAAAAAGTGAACCTCTAAAGTTCCAAAGATTGGCTCAAACAAGCTCAAAATCTGAGCCAAAAGAAGTGAGAGGCTGGTTCTAATATGCCCAAAACCTAAACGAGCAAAGAAAGAAAGAAGAATCAGCTCTAACAAGCCCAAAACCAGAGCTGAAATGAAGAAGAAAGTGACTCTAACAAGCTCAAAACCTGAGTCACAAAGAAAAAGAAGGATGCTTCAAAGCTTCACAAATTCAAGCCTTCACATTTTATTTTCAAGTTCCTACAAAGATCAATTCATGTGCAGCTGTCTTTATGCCATGAACCCACAGCAAACCAGATAGTCTAATCATGGTTTGACTGTTTTTAAATTTCTGTTGTAGAATGTAGAGAAAGAAATCTGCTAGATAGTTTAATCCTAGCAGATATTAGTTTAGGTAGAGAAACTATGAGGCCAATTGTTTAATCTGGTCTCATGGAGGAATAAGGGTAGAATTAGATTAGTTTTTTTTCTGCTTTCAATAAAAAATGATGAAGAAGGTCTGCAAATTTAAATGCACCTTGAAGAAAAAATGTTAGGACTGTAGGATGGGTAGGTAGATTGTTTGGGAGAATATTTTCTGCTGACTTAATATCCATCACGTTTGTAGCAACTGAATTAAAGAAAGGAAAGATGGTTAAATATCAGGCATCTGGCCTACTTCCAAATATTGTTCTTTGAAGTTCTTGACATCTTCAATCCCCATGTAGAGCCATTGTTTGCCACCTATAAATTTTTGACAAAGCAAACAGGTGGCTAAATATGTTTTTGAGCCTTCAAGAGAAACATTTCCCTTCAAAACCTTTCATTCTTGAAGCCTCTATGTGTCTTTTTCCTTTGAAGAGATCTTCATTGCTGCTTCCACTGAAAAAGCCTCACTGTTGGTGAAATAATTTTCTCAAGAAAGCCTCCATTTGCTCCATTTTATCCCTGCAATTTCCCCATTTTCACCTCTTTTCCCTTCACAAAATTTCCCTAAAAACCCTCAAAATCCCTTCTTAAGTCATCTAAATCACCAAATTCCCGTTTAAAAACCTTGTGAATCCCTTTGTTTGGTGTAAAAACCCCTTTATTCCTCTACTGGAACCCTTTTCTAAGCCCTGAAAACTCTGTTTCTTTTAGCCTAAAACCCACTTTTTTACCTTAGGACACGCATAAGCCCCTTTTGGCCTGGCCCTTAGCCCTTCTCTGCATATAACCGGCGTCAAGACCAAGCGCTAAGCCCACGGTGCTAATCGCAATCGGAAGTTTGTTGTGAGCGCGTTTCTTTTGTAAATTGAAATTCTCCGATGCGATTTATTTTTGTTCTATTGGCCTCTGATGTGATATTAGCCATTGATCTGTATAGATCTAACGACCAACACTTAGGTCTCACCGCGCCCCTCAACACCTTTCATCGACCCCCGATTGAATGTTGACTATTGATCCCTTTCGCGATCCGACGGGCATCGCATGATCGCTAATCGCAAAATCTAATGTGCCACCCTTTGTTCTCCCCAATTGGCCGACTCTCCGATTAGATCCTGGCCGTTGAATCCACAAGAACCAATGGCTAGGATTCGTCATGCCTTTGTTCACTGAGCCCACCATCGTCCCACTGGTTTTAATCTGGACCATTGAATCCACAAGAACCAACGGCCCAAATCAAATCGCGCTCCGCTCATTTGCCCCCAGCCACTCCCCTTCTGATCAGATCTCCATCGTTGATTTCTCCGCTGATACAATGGTCCACGTGTGATCGCAAGTCCAAACCTCGGAGTTTCGGCCCCTGCCTTTCTCTGATGCGATTGGATCTTAGCCGTTCATCTCGATTGATCCAATGACTCTCCTTTCTCCCTGTCGATGCATTGGCCCTTTTTCCTCCGCTCTCTCTATGAAATCTTCGTCGTCCATCCCTTAGATCTGATGGTCAAGATTTGTTCTGCCCTTCTATTATAATCATTTCCCCTTTGGAACGTTGGCTCTCATGCTTTTGATCTTAACCGTCCATTATGCAGATCTGACGGCCCACATTAAAACCACTGTTGACCTTCCCCCACCTTACCGACCGCGCATCTGTCCATATCGCGCATCATCCTGCACTGTCAGATCTCCCAGTCCTACATCCGATCGCTGAGGTGCATATCACATAATTTATGTGCCCGAAGGTTAACACTTCAAATTTACACGATGTAAGAAGTTTTAAAGGGAAACGTGTCGAGCGGCTAACCATATCGCATTTTTTTTTGGGAGATTTTCAAAACCACTCCTAAGCTACGCGAAAACAGTTGTTTTCTACGAAAAACCGCCCATCCCTTATGTCATCCCTCATTCAATCCTGACTGTTGATCAGATCCAGATCAATGTCTCATACTGCATCGTGTCTTCACCCATGTTTCTTTCATCGGAGCTTCCAATGACTGTGCCGGAAGATCTCCGCCGTTGATCTCCTCTTGAGATCCAACGACCCATTATCAATCACCCTCCGCCTCTCCGGTCCCACCACTAAATCGCCTCCGTTTTCAATCATTTTTCCTTTGTATCCACCCAAAGATTAAACTTTGGTGTTTACACTGAAGGTAATATTACTCCGCCTAACCTCTAAAGAAAATCCACTAATGAACCTCCACCGTCGATCATCATCCTACAGTCTTATCCAACAGTCCATAACCGTCTTCTCACCAGACCTTCATCAGACCATTTTCTCCACCATTACACAGCAATTTTCACCATTTTTTTCCTGCGGCCACTATTTTCACTGCTGCGCCTCCATCTTCCATAGGCCTCCACAGCATCCAGCCTCCACTCCCAGGGATTTTTCTTAACATGTTTTCGTGTTTTGCAGGGTTGCAAACGATGAAAACTGTTCGTGTTCACAGTCACTGTTAGTGTAATACAGTGGCGCAGAATGCCATTTTCAGAGCCAGATATTGCAAAGAAAACGCCTGGGAAGGTTTTAAACAAAATATTTCATTAAAATACTAGTGTTTAACTCTGTCAAAACCTCCAGCGCCATTGAAACTGCATATCCACAGACAGAGACAGTCAACAGAAGTGGTAAAGAGTATCAGTGAAGGTTTAAAGTGATTTAAAAGCCTATTATAGAAGATTTAAAGCTCTAATACAGTGTAAGAGGGTGAATGTATAGATTGAAGACCTTAGGAATGACACAGAAGGCCTAATGAGGCCTGAAGCACATAAAACAAATCCTATCAGTGTTTCACATTAGCGGAGGGTTCTTTCCCAAGAAAGGACGAGTTCCCATAATATTTTATTCTCCATCAACATTCCTGAGAAGATCACCACCCTGACAGTAGTCCTAAGATAGCAAAAGCATTTGTTACACAGTATGGCAGGCCTAAAAGTCATTTACCTGCCTTACTTGTCCCAGAGTACTACAGAGTACAAACAGCCAAAAAGTACATCAAAGAACATACCTCTGAAGTTATTATCAGTCTGTCGAAGACCACTCTTTCATCCAAAGAGTACTGCAATTCAATGCAGTGATATTAAAACAGAATGGGCCTCAAGCAGTCTTTCTCCTCTGTTTTAATGTTTCATTTAAAGTTCTATCTACCTCCGCTGCCTCCCTTTCAGCTATAAAACTCATGAAAAATACATTGTAAAGGTTGTTGTTTGGATAACCGTGGATTGTAAGTTGTTCTTTGAGATAGAGTTATGTGTGTATCAGTTGTATAATAGGATGAGGAGACGATTTCAGACTGAATATCAAGTTGTTGGACAACGTTGTATGTGACTGGTGTTTCTCTTTAATATGACAAGCATGTTCATTGGATCCTGATTTAAAGCAGCGGTGACGTGTTCTATCTTTGTCTATGTTTTCCCTCTGTAATTCATCATATTTCATTTCTCTGATAAGAAATCAGTAATTTGGCTTAGGATATACCCTCGCATGGTACCCTAATGCTTCCTACTCTTCTTATCTTGGATTTTTTCTGCTAATTGTGTAATCTGAGAACATATTTGAGATAATTTAACCAGTATAGTAGTTGGTTATTCACTGCTTACTGATGTGTGAATTTAAGAGTCTGTTCTTAGATGTTCTTGTCTGGTTTTAACTGAAAGAATTTGGATACTGGGAGATTTGGAGTTGATTCTCTCTCACTAGGGTCTTTTTCCAACAGTTAAGCTTTTCTAATATCCCTTAAGTTGAATGTCAAAAGCATTCAAAGTTAAAAGTCTTTCTCTGATCTTAGGCTTCGCTTTGTGTCAAATCTTTAATTTTTTCTATTGTCTGAAGAGTTAGCCTCATTAGGAGTTGGATCATAGACGGTTAAGGCATGCCCTGTTCCTAGATTTTCTCCTAGTTGGTCACCTTGGAAGGTTTCCTTGTCATTCACTTTCATTCCTTATCATTTCATCCCATACTATCATCTCTAAAGATCCTCTGTTTTATATAACTAGCCCATTTGAAAGCCTTGGATATTGAGTTGCAAGTAAACCCCTTTTATGACTCCATTGCCCAATAGACTTGAGTTTACTTTGAATCATCCTCTCATAGCCAAAACCCTCTTTTTCTCACTTCTTGTCTTACATTGAACCCTTCTTTCATGTTTCCCAACAACCAAACGAACAAAACAAACAAAACAACAACCTTTGTGCCTTATAACTAGCCTAATACCTCGAATTAAACTTCAAAGACATATTACTCTTTGCCTTTATAGAGAGATCCCTCTCTGGACCCAGAAGGGCTAGATCCTGAGGTCCCAAAATGGTTTGATGTTGTCTTGTCTTTTGGTATTGCCAAATCTGCCAAAACACAAGAACCCCAACAAGACCCACCATATTTGAAATATCGATATGAGGAAGTTTGATGGCAAGCATCCTGTAACATGGGTACTACAAATGGATCAATACTTTGATCTCCATAATGTGCAAAACACGAAAAAGGTACGCATTACAAATTTATATTTAAAACCCAATACATTTGTATGTTATCGATGGATTTTCTCTCATAAACGTCACTTGGTCAAGTTTTACGGAGGAAATGATAGCACATTATGAGGGTATAAAGAGCAACACCTTCTTTAGCGAATTGATAAATCTAAAAAAAAAGGGTTCAATGGTGGAGAACATTGAGGACTTCCAAAAATTGAATATAAGGATAAAGGATATTCTAGAAGAGCATAGGATTGATGTCTTCATAGGGACTTTAAAGGATAAAATCCAACATGAGGTTTGCCTTTGGGAACCTAATTCACTAGAGAAGGCATTCAGGTTGGAAAGAAAAAATGAAAGCAAAATTATGGCGATAGGGAAGCCTACCACTCATATCTATAAAGATGGAAGTGTTGCTACTCCTAGACTTCCACAACCTACAAGGTTGACACCATAAAAATTGGAAGAAAAAGGAGAAAAAGCTCTTTGTTATGGTTGTGATAACAAATACACTAAAGGTCATAAGGGTACTGAGAAGAAATTATTTTACATAAATTTTGAAAAGGAGTAAGAAAAGCAACAAGAAACTTCAAAAGAAGAGGATATACACCAGGAACCAACCCTAGAGGAAGAAGAAATGAATCCGACCATATCCTGTAATGTTGCAGGAATTACCATTCCTCAAACTCTCAAGATAGAAGGACATATCAAGAAGAAAAATGTAATAGTGTTGATTGATTCGGGTAGTACCCATAATTTTATTCATTATAATGTAGCCAAAGAATTGAATTGCTTCATATGCCCAGCACCAAAGTGTCAAGTGATGGTTTCAAATGGAGGAACTATAAATTTCTCTGGAAAGTGCCATAATATCAAGATAACCATGGGGGAATATGTATTTAATAGTCCAATGATATCCTTTCCAATGGGTGGTGTTGATGTTGTACTATTAGTACAATGGTTACAATATTTGCAGACGATAGCTTTTAATTTTAAAGAACTTTTCTTGAAAAAAAATCGAAATGGAAGGAAGTTGAATTAAGGGGTACTGCAGAAAATTTGGGAAATATAATCAGCTCTAATTTCATGACAAAACTTCTGAAGAAAGAAAAATGATGCATAATTTCACAATTATGCTAATTAGAGGTTCAAACATCAAAATCATCTATTTCTCCATATCTCCAAAAAGTATTGGACAATAATTCCAAGGTGTTTGAGACTCCCAAAGGACTCCACAATATTCGTGATCATGATCATGCTATTCATTTGATTCCAGGAAGTGCTCCTCCAAACATCAGGCCTTACAGATATCCTTATGCTCAAATGATTGAGATTTAACGTATGGTTGCAGAAATGCTAGAGGCTGGTATAATTCAACCTAGTCAAATTTATTTCTCTGCTCCAGTAGTTTTGGTGCACAAGAAGGATGGATCATGGCGTATGTTTCTGGATTATAGAGAGCTCAAAAAGCTCACTATTAAAGATAAATTTCCCATCCCCGTCGTTGATGAATTATTGGATGAATTACATGGAACAATTTACTTCACCAAGTTGGATCTTCGTTCTGGATATCATCAAATTAGAATGAATACTAAAGACATTTCGAAAATAGCATTCAGAACTCATGAGGGTCATTATGAATTTTTCGTCATGCCTTTTGGCCTTGCTAATGCACCTTCCACATTTCAAGGTTTGATGAATTCCATTTTAAAACCTTCCTTAGAAAATTTGTGTTAGTATTTTTTAATGATATATTGATCCGGATTTATGCAGGAACATGATAATATACAAAAATAAACATAAAAACGGAGATGCAACAGAAATAAAACTACTTTTCATGAGGCCTCTAAAATGTGTTACAATGAGGCTCGAAGGCCTATTCATGGTTGAGAAACAACAGAAAACCCTAAACATCCAAAAACATAACCCAAGGAGATGAAGAGCCAAAACTATGGGTCCCATTTGGGTAAATTGGTACATCAAATTCTCGGGGACATAACTTTGGCATATGATCTTTGTTTGACGCGCTCAATACCTCGCTATAAATATCTATCTGAGGACTACAAATTTTGATGTGAGAAACATCTAAGGAACTCCCATGCTACTCCCAATTTTCCCAAAAAACATCGTTTAGGGCCTCAAAATGGCTCTGAAAGTTCAGGACCTGAAAAAACTACTAAAAATAGTAAGTTGCGATGAAATTAAAAAAGTGAAAGAACCGATGGTGGGGGTCCAAATGGAATAGGTGGGTAGCCACCAATATCCACCTAGATCATTCCTCCCCCCTTAGGAATCAATGGTCTTTGTTGGCTCGAGGGGTCCTGTCCCAGGTTCCGAGGTTAAGGTTTTCCAACAAACCCCTATACTACTGGCCCTTTCGGCACTGACCTGCTTGCGCAGGCCAAAGTCTCACCCGAAGAAGTATGGGAGGGTGCTGGAACCAGGTTTCCGCACCCTGGAGAGGGTAGGTAAGTCAAGCAGACATGCGTTCAACCTTATGATCACCAGATCTTATATCACAAAGCCCATATCTATTGATATCCTTCGCATCCACGTGCGCAATACCAATTATAATCACAGTAACTAACAGGTCATAGACTTATAGGACATTACCGGAGTTATCATATAAAGCATAATAGAACATATCCAGATCGCAGCATAAACAAGTAACACAAGTACTTTCGCAGCTTAAATCAATAACATAGAAGCATACATACTTAATCAGATACCACAGATTCACATCAGCAATAATTCCAATAGATTCAGATATTCCAACAACCTTTCGCATTCATTAATCCTTCAAATTTACTTACAATACCCAAAACCCAACCTGCGCACACAGCAGCAGGGTCCGTACACAGTAGGACAGAGGATATTCACACACACAGACAGTAGGAGTCCTTACCCAACCAACCCTACATATCTTAACAGTTCTCACGTAGCATCAATTCCAATTCATTCCTGCCTTACAACTCAAAAAGGTTCAACTACTTATACTACTTTAGCCTACATATCCAATGGTCTGCAAACCATGGTTTGCAGACTCTTGGTCTACCCTTGGCCCATTTACAATGCATTAGGGGCTTTGACCCACCCCAAAACCCCTGTGTTAGACTAAATATAATCAAAAATGTACAAAATGGACAAGATTCACAGCTTTGTATGAAACCCTGTTCCAACAGTCCCCCAACACAATCTTGTGACTTGTCCTCAGTCACTGAGATGGTGAGATCTCCACCCGCACCTGTACGGCTACTCCGGCCATATATTCATTTGATTCAATACAGTTTGAGCTGACTCTCATTGACGTAGCCTGGTAGCATATCACCGTGCAAGGTAGCTAGCCTAACAGCTCCGCCATCCGTGATTTCCTTAACTATGTAGGGACCAAGCCAGTGCTGCCAGAACTTCCATGTATGCTTTGCAAACTGGCTATCGTATAAGAGGACTAATTCACCCTCTGCGAAGGTCTTTTGGCGAATATGTAGATCATGCCAGGCTTTATCACGGGCCTTCTGGACCTGCTGATGGAAATTAGCAAGAAATCGATCTTCCTCCAAAGTCATAAGTTGTGCTAATCGCTCCTCCATGATGTCAGGTTCTACCATGTTCGTAAATGCTGTGATACGCCATCTAGGAACAATATACTCCATGGGCATAACGGCCTCTTTACCATAAACCATCCTGAATGGGGTTTTTCCTGTTAGCTTCTTGCAGGTTGTTCGATAGGCCTAAAGGACCGATGGGATGCGCACGTCCCAATCGCTATGATCAGCATTGCATACCTTTGTAAGGTAGGAATGAATTGGAATTGATGCTACGTGCGAACTGTTAAGATCTGTAGGGATCGTTGGGTAA
Source organism: Pinus albicaulis (assembly GCA_034641835.2). Taxonomy (NCBI): domain Eukaryota; kingdom Viridiplantae; phylum Streptophyta; class Pinopsida; order Pinales; family Pinaceae; genus Pinus; species Pinus albicaulis. The sequence continues at coordinate 2,068,287,609 of CM076575.1, read as the reverse complement.
GGACTCCTACTGGCTGTGTGCGCAGAGATCTTTTGTCCTGCTGTGTGCGCAGAGATCTTTTGTCCTGCTGTGTGCGCAGGTTGGGTTTTGGGTATTGTGAGTAAATCTAAAGGATTAATGAATATGGAAGGATGTTGGAATATCTGAATCTATTGGACCTATTGTTGATGTGAATCTATGGAATCTGATTAAGTATGTGTGCTTCTATGTTATTGATTTAAGTTGCAAAAGTACTTGTGTTACTTGTTTATGCTACGATTTGGATCTATTGTGTTATGCTTTATATGATAACTGCGGTAATGTCCTATAAGTCTATGACCTGTTATTTACTGTGATTGTAATTGGTATTGCGCATGTGGATGCGAAGGATATCAGTAGATCTGGGCTCTGTGATATAAGATATGGTGATCATAAGGTTGAACGCAGCCCTGCTTGACTTACCTAATCTCTCTAGGGTGCAGAAACCTAGTTCCAGCACCCTCTCATACTGCTTCATGTGAGACTTTGGCCCATGCAATAAATTCATTGCCGAAAGGGCCAGTAGCATAGGGGTTTGTTGGCAAACCTTAACCTCCGAACCGGGGTCAAGACCCCTTGAGCCAACAAATGGTTCCATTGTCGGGACCAGGAGAATTTTGAGAGAGGGATCGGGTAATGCTAAGGTCGTATTGGAAACATGAAAGAAAAGAAATTGATGAATGGTTTGAACAGCAAGTTCAGAAATTTGCAGTAAAAGAAAACCGCAGTAAGAGGTTGACCACCAAAGAATGGAAGAATAAGTATATTTTCACATAGATCTACGAGATCTTCTTTGTAACAATTGCAATCGAGCTCCAGGAGTGGCTCGCAAGGTTGGTCGAATTTCAGAAGTGTTGGAGGGACGAGTAGGTCACATAGTGGACCCCTAAACTGATCCAACAGTTAGAGAAGACTGATAACACCATCACTCACATGGTGGACCACTAGGTGGACAGTGTGCTAGGAGGGTTCGTGACAGAATTTTTCATTGATCAGTTCATCTCCTACTCTGAAGTAGAGCAAATATTCTTCAAGGGTTTCCGGAGTAAGTTTCTAAAGACCTTACCATTGTTGATTAAGATACTAATGTGCGAAAAGAGTATTTTGTGTGGCCACACTGAGTGAATGACCTCTGATCTGGATGGGAGTAAGACGCGAAGTGGCAAATACTATCAGACCAATCAAGAAGGAGATATATATGTCTATAGTCCGGTAAGAGAAGCAGCTGCGCAGAGTCCTCCAGCCACACCACTTTCAAACAAGCATAGGGGTAAGAATTCACCTACTCCTCCGCCACCACCAGAAGACAACATGGATGTGCACATGAACTTGCCTACCTTCAAGGGTTTGGGAGATGAAGACATGGATCAGTTCTGGTTTGTCGTAGGATCGGTATGGACTACGCAGAATGTAGCTAGTGATGCGGTGAAGAGGGCACAATTGTCCCTTGCATTTGAAGTTTGAGCTTTGGACTGGTACATGGGATACATCGACTAGCATGCGAACGTGACCATTGAAGAGATTAAGAACGCCTTGAAACAACAATTCAAGAAACCTAAGTCCTACTCTCAAATAGTAGTTGATCTCAAGGATTTCAAGCAAGGATCTTTTGTGTCTTTGTGGGAGGTCGATCAGCGACTAAAGAAGGTGATTAGAGAAGGAGGATTTTAGTATGATGATAGACAGTAGACAGAATGGTTCATTGCTATGCTACTGCCTCATCTGCGTGTACCTATGGGTCACCAAAATTTTGAATCACGGGAAAAAGCCTTGGAGGTCACTATGAAGTTAGAAGTTGCGCCTAGAGATGATACCCAGCTGGGCGTCCAACAGATCCAAGGACAACTGGAGGCGATGCACATGGAGATCTAGAATCTGCAAAAGGAGCAAGGAGCAGAGCCTAGCCCTGAAAGATGGTGCATACAATGCAGGACGAATGGGTCACACCAAGGATAACTGCCCTCTGTTAGCAGACTATATGCAGGCAGGGGGACCTAGCCCATTACACCCTAGGGAGGTTGCAAAATCAAATGGTTCGGCACTATGGTGCGATGATTGTCGCGTTGTGGGGCTGCACGACACAAACCACTGCCCCCGCCTCGCTGTGTATGTCCCAGAAGTAAAGTAGCAATGGTGCAGGTTCTGCAGGTCGGTAGGACATTATGAACAGAATTGTCGGACATATGATTTGATGATCGATTGAGGGAATATCTATAGGATACAGTCGGATCCATCCTCGCCAAGATCTCTCTCGAGCAAAGGTGGCTCGCCATCCAGGGGCAAGGGAGGTGGAAGAAGTGGAAGCGCGGTTCGGGGACGAGGGCAACTAATATATTATAACTATGGAGAAGTAGGACACTTTTCCAGGGACTGTCCGAACCCTACAAGGCAGTCTTTCCAGTATTGCAGACAGCTGGACCATGCGATTGAAAACCGTCCAATCTTGATAGCAAAGATTCAGGAGAAGGAGCCGAAACCTATGCAGAATGTGCAGAGGGTTAAGGCTGAACTACGAGACAAAGATCCAAGCGTAAATGTCGTGACCCGCAGTGGGATGGCCACCAGAGGGCCTGGGGAGAAGACTGCGACCGAATCCCTAATCCAACAAGCAGTTATCAAGCAAGAAGGTTTGGATCTAAAAAAGGAGAAAGAAACATTTGTCGTAGCTCGCAAAGACTTTGCTGAGGCAGAGGCATCTACTTCTTAGCCGCCGAGAAACCTCAAGGTAGATGAGGAGGTCAAACCCTTTTTACAAGCATGTATGAATCTGTTGCGCAACCCAAAGGTTGTGGAAAATCTTCAGGCGTTAATAGATATTTGCGCAGCACGACCTAGCCTACCTCCGGAAATCAAAGACGTGCACAAACTATATAGATATCAGAAACGCACTGGTAGGGAGATGCAGTTGACTGCGCAGATCGGTGATTACGAGATGGATCAAGTTATTTTGGACCTGGGGTCAAATGCGAATGTATTACCTAAACAGACTTGGCAACGAATGGGGGAACCTAAGATGGAATGGTCCACTATCCAGCTACGTATGGCCAATCAACAGAAGATCATACCCTTGGGGAGACTGTCGAAGATCGTGGTAGATATCGCAGGGGTCAAGGTCTGGGCTAATTTTGAAGTAATTAAGATTGTAGAAGCTGCGGACCCCTACCCTGTGCTCCTAGGCTTCGATTGGGCCATCAATATGGGAGGCATCATTAACCTGAAGAAGAGAAGCATGGTATTTTAAAATAATGGTACAAGGGTGATAATACCATTAGATCTTGCCGAAGGCGAATGGTATACAAAGCTAGTGCACGATGAAGAGGATGTAGATCATATTTATAAGTTGACTTCATGGAATGAAGATTGGATCAACCCCACGGCGAATAGTGTACTCTGCTGGGAAAAGGATAGTGACTGCTTCTCTGACTCCGTCGGGGAGATGGAAAAATGTCACAATCAGTTACATGATGTCTCTACGTTGCAATGTCTTCGGGCCACAAAGAACTTTTGTTGCATCTCCTCAGAGGTAAGAGATCTACCCTATTTTGATGGTTCTAGTAACATTAAGGAATTTTTATGAACATTCAAAGCCGAGGTTCCCAGAGAACGAAGGTTATGGGCCCTTAACCTGGCTATGCGTGCAACTCCTGCACAATGGTGGGATATGCATAAGGGAGTGTTCCAAGAGTGGGAGGATTGTTGGGACATGATGCTCCTGCAATTTCAGACTCCGGCGGAGGTACAGGTCACAACGTTCCTTGGCTCAGGGGATCCGCGTGAACACTTGGTTGCATGGATAAAGACATGGGGCGACCGAACTACAAAAGAATGGGTTCACTTATTCATTCATGCGTTGGGTCCAATCCCTACTGCATGGTACCTGGATGAGGAGCTACATCAACGCACCCGCCATTCGGAAAATCTGAAGAATGACTTCATAGGAACATTCAGACTGCTAGGGGGTTCTAAGGTGCTTGACGAAGATCTGCAGGACATAGATGCATTTGTGTTTGGAAAATCCGGCACCCAGAATATTACAGAGGAGCCGACATGGGAAACGCAGATGCAGGATATTTTCAACTATCGCAGCTTGGCAAGGGAGAAAGGTGAAGATGATCCACGGTCTGTCTCTATCCCAGAGTCAGAAGGGGAGAGCATCGTTGCAGGACCTCCACTACAAGAAATGGATGTCACTAAGCCTCTCAAGCTGCACGAAGTAAACATTGGGATGAAAGAGCACCCTAAGTTGGCTAATATTGGGGACTACTAGGATGAGGATACAGTAGGAAAAGTGGCCAAATTACTTACAGAATACCAGGACTTGTTCCCGAAAAAATTTTCTGAACTGAAGGGGATCACGGGGGACTTAGGGGCGATGCATATCACTCTCAAACCTGATGCGTGCCCTGTAAAGTAGCAACCCTATAGGTTGTACCCCAAGTATAAGCAGAAGGTCAAGGAAGAACTTGATAAAATGATTGTTGCAGGTATTATCAAACCTGTTGAATAGTCAGACTGGGTCAATCCAATGGTGGTTCAAGAGAAAAAAACTAAGGGGGAGATTCGAATCTGTGTGGACCTGCACAAGTTGAACGATGCCTGCGTTCATGATCCCTTCCCGACACCATTCTCAGACGAAATTTTAGACAGCATGGGAGGATAGGAAGCATACTCCTTCACGGACGAGTTCTTAGGATACCATCAGATTAGAATCGCACCTGAGGACTGTAGCAAAACCATGTTCGCCACTAAGTGGGGATATTTTCAGTATACTGTCATGCCGTTTGGACTCAAGAATGTTGATGCTATATTATCGCGGGTCATTGTTGCAGTGTTCAAGGAATTCATACACAAGTTCCTCGAGGTGTATTTCAATGATTGGAATGTCTTCAGCCTGGTAAAGGCGCACATATCAAACCTGCGCATTATGTTGGATGCCTGCCGGAAACACCAGATTTCCCTACATATCAAGAAGTGTATCTTCTGCGTACCCTTTGGAATCTTTCTCGGCCACACAGTTTTTCAGCAAGGACTAATGGTGGATCCTGCCAAAATCGTAGTTATCATAAACTTGCCAATACCAACCACGGAGAAACAGCTGCACTCAATCCTTGGACACACGAGCTACTACAGGAAATTAATTCAAGGCTATGCGCTGATTACTGCCCCTATGGAAAAATTGCTCAAAAATGATGTTTCGTTCTTTTGGAATGACGAGTGTCAAAAGAGCTTTGAGTTACTTAAAGAAAAGCTAGTCTCGGCACCTATTCTTATCTTTCTTGACTGGGAGAAGGTATTTCATGTTCACGTCAATGCGTCGGGCATTGCTCTCGGGGTTGTCCTTACACAGCCGGGAGAAGGAGATATCGACCATCCGGTTGCCTTTGCAAGTAGGAAACTCCCTGGTGCAGAACGCAAATACTCCACCACAGAGAAGAAGGGATTGGCCATGATCTAAGCTTTGCAGAAATATAGACATTACTTGTTAGGAGGACACTTCAAAATGTTCACAGACCATTCAACTTTAAATTAACTGGTAAATAAGCCTGTGTTGGGGGGGGGGGAATATGTCGATGGCTACTGCTATTTCAAGAATATGACTTTGAAATCATCGTCAAGCCGGGAAAGAATGTTGGGCCGGATCACTTGTCTCGAATAGAGAGTGGTGAGGAGCCAACCAACCCGGAAGATGGATTGCTTGATGCGCAGCTATTTTCTATTAGGGTAGTATATGCACACTTCGTTGATATCATAACTGCTGGGACGGCACCTCCAGAGTACTCTGTCCAACAGAAGAAAGAGTTAGTCACCTGGGCAGCAGATTTTACCATCATTGTAGGTCATTTATATAAGATGGAAGCATCTTAAGTATTGCGGTGATATGTTTTGGAGCATGAAAGGTATGCTATCTTGGAAAAAGCTCATGACGGAGTGGCAGGAGGACACTACGCGGGGAAAGCAACAGCACAAAAGATCTTGAGAGTCGAGTTATGGTGGCCTACCCTGTATAGTGACGCCCACGATTATTGTAAAGCCTGCGATACGTGCCAACGAATAGGGAGACCATCCCGCAGAGATGAAATTCCCCTTCAACTGCAATTGGCTCTACAAGCATTTGATAAATGGGTTATCGATTTCATAAGGCCTACCAACCCGCCAGGGAAGAAGACGAGTGCGCGCTATGTTATTACTGCCACTGATTATGTCACCAGGTGGGCTGAAACGTAAGCCTTAAAGGATTGTACTGTGGATACTGCCGTGCATTTCATCTTTGAACAAATCCTGACCATATTTGGATGTCCGAAGATCCTCATGAGTGATAGAGGTATGTATTTTGTTAATGAAACAATCCAAGCTTTGACTGAGGAGTTTCGGATCCATCATGCGAAGAGCACACCATATCACCCACAAGAAAACGATGCGGTTGAAGATTTTAATAAAATCTTGGAGCAAGCGCTGACAAAGGTATGTAATGTTGATCGCAGCGATTAGGACGTGCGTATCTCATCGGTCCTCTAGGCCTATCGAACAACCTGCAAGAAGCTAACAGGAAAAACCCCATTCAGGATGGTTTATGGTAAAGAGGCCATTATGCCCATGGAGTATATTGTTCCTATTCTGCGTATCGTAGCATTTACGAACATGGCAGAACCTAACATCATGGAGGAGCGATTGGCGCAGCTTATGGCTTTGGAGGAAGATCAGTTTCTTGCTAATTTCCATCAGCAGGTCCAGAAGGTTTGTGATAAAGCCTGGCATGATCGACATATTTGCCAAAAGACCATTGCGAAGGGCGAATTAGTCCTCTTATACGATATCTAGTTTGCAAAGCATCCAGGGAAGTTCCGACAGCACTAGCTTGGTCCCTACACAGTTAAGGAAATCACAGATGGCAGAGCTGTTAGGCTAGCTACCTTGCGCGGTGATATGCTACCAGGCTACGTCAATGGTAGTCAGCTCAAACTGTATCAAATAAAATGACTCTATGGCCGGAGTAGTCGTACAGGTGCGGGTAGAGACTCCACCATCTCAGTGACTTGGGACGAGTCACAAGATTGTGTTGGGGGACTGTTGGAACAGGGTTTCCTACAAAGCTGTGAATCAGGTCCATTTTGTACATTTTTTATTATAATTAGTCTAACGCAGGGGTTTTGGGGTGGGTCAAAGCCCCTAATGCATTGTAAATGGGTCAAGGGTAGACCAAGAGTCCGCAAACTACAGTTTGCGGACCATTGGATGCGTAGGCTAAAGTATTATAAGTAGTTGAACCTTTTTGATTTGTAAGGCAGGAATGAATTGGAATTGATGCTACGTGCGAACTGTTAAGATCTGTAGGGTTGGTTGGGTAAGAACTCATGCTGGCTGTGTGTGCGGAGATCCTCTGCCCTACTGTGTGCAGACCCTGCTGTTGTGTGCGCAGGTTGGGTTTTGGGTATTGTAAGTAAATCTAAAGGATTAATGAATGCGAAAGGTTGTTAAAATATTTGAATCTATTGGACTTACTGTTGATGTGAATCTGTGGTATCTGATTAAGTATGTATGCTTCTATGTTATCGATTTAAGATGCGAAAGTACTTGTGTTACTTGTTTATGTTGTGATCTGGATCTATTTTGTTATGCTTTATATGATAACTCCGGTAATGTCCTATAAGTCTATGACCTGTTAGTTACTGTGATTATAATTGGTATTGCGCACGTGGATGCGAAGGATATCAGTAGATCTGGGCTCTTTGATATAAGATCTGGTGATCATAAGGTTGAACGCAGCTCTGCTTGACTTACCTATCCTCTCCAGGGTGTGGAAACCTGGTTCCAGCACCCTCCCATACTGCTTCGGGTGAGACTTTGGCCTGCTCAAGAAGGTCACTACCAAAAGGGCCAGTAGTATAGGGTTTTGTTGGCAAACCTTAACCTCTGAACCTGGGTCAGGACCCCTCGAGCCAACAGTCCCCATTGCATTTAGTTCCTCCATGAGATGAGGCAAATTCTGCTGAACTTGGTATTGGATTTATTGAAGATGTCGTGGACCTAATGGAGGACATACTAGATGCGTTCAATAATTTTGGTTGCTTTATCAGCCTCAAATAGTACATGTGTGGATTATGTGTGTGTGGTCGCATGATTTATGAAAATATCAGATGGCGACATGTCTGGGGTCAAATCAATGGAGTGCTTGACCTGACAGTGTAGAGGAACCTCTGTGGGTGAGGAGAAAATGTCCTCGTATTCCTTCGTGACTTTGTCCATCTGCTATTGTTGTGCAGGGGAGCCTTGTTTCAAGGTTGTGGCCACAATATTTTTCTTTCTCTGTGGGCGAATTGTAATGAAAATAAATTTCTTGGTTTGGGAAACAATCTTAATGCGTTGTTTTGCAGTAGTCAAAGAGATTGCAAGAGGCAGTACTACCTCCGGTATCCTATACAATTTATTTCCCAAATTAATAATAACAGAACGATGCCTAGACTCATACACAACATGTCGCTTCCATAATTATGGTTGGCTCAATAATACATCAGACACATCAAGAGGATCAACATCACACAGTACCTCATCTGTGAATGGCTTGATGTTGTACGAAAGGCGACATTACTAGCAGATGCGGAAATATTTTCCTTGGTTAATCCAGCCAATGGCATACAGGTGTGGGTGAGCTATGGTGGGTAGGCTGAGCCACTTCATGACCTCTGCTGACATGAGGTTATTTTGGCTTCCGTTATCGACAAGAAATTGCGGTGGAGAACCCTTCACCCACATTTGCGAATGGAAGAGGCACTCCCTCTCCTCTGGATCCTCGAGATCCTCCATATGGAGCTTGGTGGTGGCAACAATTGCACTCGGATCCGCATCAATTATCTTCTTCCATTTTTCATCTCCCTTGTCTGGTTCTGACTCAGGATCAAAACGTACATCTGATTTGGGTGCCTTTAGTTCGGCCACCAGCGACTATTTGGCCTGACACTCGTTTGTGTTGTGAGTGGGGTTGTTATGAAATTAACACCACTTCCTCGTGCCCTTCTTTCAATTTGTGGTTTTTTTATGAGTCGCCCTTCTTTGGCTTTTCCCATTGTTCTATGGTTCAGGGGCGCCTTTCCCTAGCTTCTGATTTGAGGATCCAAAGTCTCGCTTCTTCTGCATGATCTTGGCAGCATAGTGATATGCCGTGCCAAGCGAGGTAATGTTGAGGAACTCCATTTCCTCCTGAATGTATCAGTGCAAACATATGTTGTACTTGAGCACCAAATGTATCTTTGAACCTTTAATACAAAACTTTGTGCACAAGGTATGGAACAAATTCGTTAGTTCGTGCACATCTTGATCCCTTTGTTGCCACAACATGGTCCATTGGACGTACCTGTCCTCATATCTCCCCACATGGTAATATTGTTCCTTGATTCTGTCTTGGAACAAATTCCAAGTGGGTGTGGCCAAGAACAGAGAGGGTTCTCTCTCGTCCTTCTACTCACAGTAGGTTTCCCACCAGTCTTTGACATGGGGGGGCAGCTTTGAGGAGTGCAAAAGTAATATTTTCTTGGTCGGAGAAATCATGGACTAAGAAATACCCTTCCATCAAATTCAACCATCTATCTCTGGCATTTGCATCTATCTATCCTTCAAATACAGGAATTTCGAAGTTGACATGTACCTTGAAAGGAGAGGTGCCTCCAAAGTGGCTGTTGGATGTAGATGCGTCGTCGGTGGGTAGCCGTTGAAGGATCTGGGAAAATTTATCCATCATTGTGTTCCTTTGTTTCTCAAGGTCCTCCTTGAGAACTAATTTGATAAGATATCCTGCTCCCTCATCTTTCTTTTCTTCCGCCATGGGAGGTTGTCGAGGTTTGTAAGGATGATATTGCAAGGGTTCAACCAAATCGAGCCTTAACTCCTTATACCCTGACCTCGTTGGGGACATGCAAAGAAAAACAGAGAAACAGAAAACCACTTTGATACCAATAATTTGGATTTATGCAGGAAGGAAATAATATATAGAAATAAACATAAACACAGAGATGCAGCGGAAATAAAATTTCATTTCATTAAAATCAAATAACTGAAATATGATTACAGACATAATGGAAATAAACTAGCCAGGGCGCTGGTAGCTTATCTTTAAGAAGAGATGTGGCGGCTACAAGCCTCTGAACTGTGTTACAACGAAGCTCGAAGGCCTATTTATTGTTGAGAAACAATGGAAAACCCTAAACATTCAAAAACTTAACCCTAGGAGATGAAGCACCAAAACTATGGGCCCCGTTTGGGTAAATTGGCACATCAACTTCCCAAGGACGTAACTTTGGCATATGATCTTCGTTTTATGCACTCAATACCTCGTTAGAAATATCTATCCGAGGACTACAAATTTTAGCATGATAAAAATTGGAGGAACTTCCATGTTGCTCCCGGTTTTCCCAAAAAACATCATTTATGGCCTCAAAACTACTCCGGAAGTTCAAGACCCGAAAACTGCTAAAAATAGTAAGTTGTGATGAAACTAAAAAAATGAAAGAACCGATGGTGGGGGTCTAAACGGAATAGGTGGGTGACCACCAATATCCACCTGGATCATATACTTATCTACAACAAGTATTTGAAGGAACATGTTCAACATGTTGACAGGGTGCTCAAACTATTGGAGGAGAAACAATTATATGCAAAAACCTCAAAATGTTTCTTTTGAGTACAAGAGGTGGAATATTTGTGTCATATTGCATTTCATGAGGGTGTTAAGGTAGACCTTAAAAAAATTAAATTCATGAAAGAATGGAAAATCCCCACAACCATAAAAGCATCTTCGAGGATTTTTGGGGTTAACAGGGTATTATCACAAGTTTGTTAAGAATTATTGGAGAATATCGGCACCTCTAACATCATTACTGAAGAAAGATGCATTTTCTTGGACTCTAGAGGAAACTAAGGCCTTTGAAAATATTAAAGAGGAAATGTGCCAAGCATCAGTCTTAGCTACGCCAGACTTCAAAAAAACTTTTATTGTGGAAAGTGATGTCTCGGAGAAATGGAATTGGTGTGGTTTTAATGCAAGAAGGAAGACCCATTTCTTTTGAAAGTCATCCAATCAAAGGAAATTATTTACAAAAACCTATTTATGAGAAGGAAATGTTGGAAATATTATATGCTCTAAATACATGATGACCTTAGCTAATGGGAAGACACTTCAAGGTAAAAAAAGATCATGATAGCATTAACTACTTTTTTGGAACAAAGATTATCTTCGGAAGAGCAGCAAAAATGGGTCACAAATATGTTGGGTTATGAATTTTAAATCATCTACAAAAAATGGAAGCAAAATTTTGTTCCAAATGCACTCTCAAGAAAGGATGAGGATGTGGAAGCATTTCTTTGCACCATTTATATTATCCAACCTGAGTGGATAACCGAAGCAAAGGATGAATGGAAGAATGATGAATAGGTGTGGATACTCATTCAAAATTGCTACAAGATCCTAATACATATAAAACATTTATCTCGAAAAATGATTCATTATGGTACAAATATCACTTATATATTTGTAAGAATTCCCAACTCAAACAAAATATTCTTTTGGAATTGCACACCTCTCCCTTAGGAAGGCACTCAGGATTTTTAAAAACTTACCACAGGGTCAAGAAGGAATTTTTTTGGGATGGTCTTAAATCTGATATTCAAAATTTTGTGGCATAATGTTTTGTTTTCCAACAAAATAAAGTTCAGACAATTAAGACCCCAAGTTTGTTACAACCTTTATCCATTCCAAGTCAATATTGGGAGGAGGTTTCAATGGATTTTATCACAGGTTTACCCAAGTCTGAAGGAAAGACTATCACCATGGTGGTAGTTGAAAGACTTACCAAGTATGCACACTTTTGTGCATTATCTCATCCATTTAAATCCAGTACAGTTGCTACTGCATTTATGTAAACAATTCAAAAGCTACATGGAAACCCAAAGATCATTGTAAGCGACAAAGATCCCATTTTTACAGGAAATTTTTGGACGGAATTATTTTCGTGTTTAGGTACTCAATTAGCTCATAGCTCATCAAATCATCTTCAATCTAATGGGAAATATGAGATAGTGAACAAATGTTTGAAAGGATATATTCGTTTTTTTGTATCTGATAAACAGACACAATGAGTCAAGTGGTTACCTCTGGCTGAATGGTGGTATAACACTTCCTTCCATACTACAGCAAAAATGATCTCATTTATGGAACTTAATGGATATCATCCATCGTCCATCACATCTTCTTTAAGAGAAAATTATAGGGTTCAAGTAGTGGAAGATCGCATCGAGCATTATCAACAAGTTCTCCAACTCTTAAAGGATAACCTCACTTTGGCGTAGAATCGAATGAAACAATAATCAAATCAATATCGCAGCAAAAGAAGTTGTGATGTAGGCGACTGAGTATTTTTACGGCTACAACCATACAAACAAATGTCCCTCAAGCTAGCTAAGAAGGATAATAAATTATCACCAAAGTATTATGGTCCTTGCAAGGTGTTGCACAATATTGGTACTATGGCATACAAATTAGAGCTTCTTGCATCTTCCCAAGTGCACCCAGTTTTCCATGTTTCATGCTTAAAGAAGGTTATGGGTGACAAGCTCCTAGTTCAAACAATATTTCCATAACTTGACGAAGAAGGAAAAATCGTATTGGAACCTGAAGAAGTCACAGAAACAAGAACTTGACAGCTACAAAATCGATCAATTTCATAGTATCTCATCAAGTGGAAGAACTTACCCGCTGAAGATTCAACATGGGAGGATGAGAATTTTATACATAAGCATCCATAACTACTAAAGCGTTGAGGACAACACTTGTTTGAAGGAAAGGGGCATGTTAGGTCCCTATAATACTAGTGTATCCCATTATTGTTATTGTTAGTATAGCTAGCCCCCCTTATTGTTATTATTGTGCCCATGTAGTCCCCATATTGTTATTATTGTGCGCCATAGAAGCCCACTATTGTTATTGTTGTGCCCTTACATTGTTATTGTCATGTCGACTAGGATTATATTGTGACCCATTGGACTCCTATATATAGAAAGGAGGTTTTTTCATTTGTATCATCCCAAAAATGTTCATTTATGTAATTTAAAGTAGGTTTCCCCCTTGAAGAGGTTGATTTCTATGTTGTTGAACTATATTTTCTTCTATTTTGTGAGCTGGTTGCATAACAAAAACAGATTCCACCCAAGAAAATCAGAATTAAATTCCCTCAAGCTCGAGATGCGTAGAGACAAATTCTCTTAACTAACAGAGAGGAGATGATAGTTGAGTCTTAGAAGAGAAGGGTTAGTTCTGGAACTGGAGGAGGTACTTCTAGATGATACCCAATTGAATCCATATATAAATACTAGAATTGACAATGTAATTGATGAGGCAGCTAACCCAAGATATATACTCGTTGCCTCAGAGAAACCTGAAGACCTTGCACAGATGAAACTGAGATATCAACCTGATAGCTAGAGGATAGTCTGATATCATGAATTTAATGAGCTTGGAGAAAATCCCACATTCGATTCTACTCCTTACACCATTAACTTTCATAATGACTAAGGTCATTGGAGTAATCAATATTTGGTATGTGAGGTAAGAGTTGAGGTTCAATTGTCACCGCTTCCCTATACTCATGGCATGTGAAGAGATAGGGAGTAAATGTATTGCATGGGACATTGCGTCATATGGGGCTAAAATAGCCTATAATTTACTCCCCAATTTTGTATCCATTCTCTTAATGTTCAAAATGAGAGGGATGGGTTATAGGGTAAACTTTATAACTCTGGGAATTGAAATAGTTGGGAGAGGGATAATGGGATGCATTTCCAACCATGGAATCCATTTACTTTAGTTTTACCAACTTAGAGAGAACCATATAGGTTGACTTGTTTGTTGGCTTTCGTATTTTGGGACCTAAGGAGGTCAAACAAGGATTTACGAGGGAAGATTTCAAGGGCTCTAGATACTCTTTGTAGCCGGAGTTTTAGATGGTTATCTTCGAATCAAGTACCTTTGTACAAGTATTGAATAGTTAGGAGAGAGTCCCCAAAAATTGTCAAATTTTGAATATTCAAATCTTTAGCCAATATTAGAATAAAGAAGAGGCCATACATCTCAAATTGATTATTGGTCATGTGTCTTGAACCCCAGGAATATCTAATGGTTAATTTTCCATCAGGGTTATGAATAACCCCTCCCCTTCTTACAACCCCTACCGTCAAACAATCGTTCTTACTTGAAAGATGAACATATTATATTATAAAATCGATTCAAAAGCGAGAACAAAATGGAGTTGCATGTTCAGTATCAAAGGTTGGGCACTAGGGAGATCAACTACAAAGCTTATTTCAATGACTCATATCAAGGTTCTAGAAAAATTATATTCTCACAAGTTCCTCAATTGGTTGTGGAACTTTTTTTTTCGCTATTAAAATTGATAAAATCTCAATCTTTGTTGTGAACATATCAGCTAATATCCAACTCGAAAAGCCTTTGTTAACAGATGCAATACTCAGAGATATGAGAAAGTCAATACACTGGATAATGTTGTTTTTTGTTGAGATATCTTTCCATATGTAAAAAATCTTATTATTTAATATTAAAAACACGTTGGATTTTTCTTATTGGGAAAAAATAAAAATAAAAAGAGAAAAAAAGAAAAAAAAGAAGAGAAAAGAACAAAAATAAAGAAAGAAGAGAAAAAAATAAGATTTACTTTAATATATATATATATATAGTAAAAACATAAAATTAATATTATATTTTAAAAATATAATGTTTTTGTTGAGATATTTCTTTTCACAAAGGAAAAATTCGTAACCTTTCATTAAGTACAAAAATTACATGTTACATTTTACTGAGTATGTTGTCATGTAGCTGCAAGATAAGTAGGCTTCATAGTCATGTATGAGCTAATATAAATAGAAAAGTAATCCAGTATCCGCAAGTAAGTTCAGTGCATAACTTACTGAATTGAGATATTTTTTCATATGTAAATAGTATTATTATTTAATAGAAAAAGTATGTTGGTTTTTTTTTTATTGGAAAAAAAAATGAAGAGAAAGGAAAAATGGTAATCTTGTTATGCATAATCAATCAATATATCTATAATGTCCCTCAATCTTTATATGCATACCACCAACATGTAGGAGACCAGTGAAATCAAAAGACACATTCGCTTCGATAGAAGAAATTTGGACCTCTTCTTAAGGGATTTAGAAACAGATTTAGGCTCCATGACTCATAATAGAAACATTGATCAAATTTATTACCATTTCACTACTATTATTTACAATACCGTTAGTAAGTTCTCTAACGAGACTTCATTTAAGAAAAATAATAGAACTTCCAATCCATGGTATGACAAAGATTGTAAGATTGCCAGGAAAGCGATCAGAGACGCTCCTAATGAAATCATTAAGCTCCAGAATATCAATATATACAAAGATCTCATCAAGAGGAAGAAGAGGTCATATATTATTAAAATACAAGATCATATTCTCCACATTTCTAAATTCACGCTCATAAAATTTTGGCAGAATGTGCTGGTTTGTAAAACCAAAGATAATAATTTTATCCCCTTAGAAAATTGGGAAAACTATCTTAAGAAGTTGTGTGACTCTCCGGACATTATGGGAACCTCCTTAAACACTCCTATTAAGGAGGATATATTCTCTCTGGAAGACGTTGAGTCTGGAATTAGTAAGCTCGCTAATGGGAAATCCAAATATATTCAAGAATACCAAGATGATTTTCTATAAAATGGGAAGATTTATCCTCATTCCTCATCTCCAGAAGCTTCTCAATTTGGCTGTAAAACATGGCTTCCCTCAGCTTTGGACGCAAATCCTTATTGTGATTATCTTTATAAATGGGGACATGAGTGTTCCTTCTAACTACAGGACCATTATGATTAGCCACATAATGGCCAAGATTTATGGGCTTATTTTGGAAAATAAGTTGAGCCATTGGCTTCAAATCCAAGGAAAAAGAGCTAAAGGACAAGCTGGGTTTAGGAGACATCACTCGACTATCGACCATATTGTCACTGTCAGAATCATTGCGGAGGAATGTCACAACAGTAAAGCCAATCTCTTCTTTTGTTTTGTGGATTTTAGAAAAGCTTTTGACATTGTTCCTCGCGACAATATCTGGGAAAGACTTGCAGAGATCATGGTTCCTCCTAAGGTGAGGATTGTTGTGATCCATATCTATGATTTTGTCACTTATACCAAGCTTAATACCAATGAAGAGTTGTCTAAATACATTAAATACAATATCGGAGTTATGCAAGGGTGTCCCCTATCCCCTACCCTTTTTGGAATATACATAGATAAGCTAGAAGAATGTCTAGAAACTACGGGATGCAAGGGCACCAAGCTTGCTGGTGAAATCATTACTCTTCTCCTTTATGCCGATGATATCATTCTTCTTGCAAAAATTCATGATTACCTAGACAAGTTGCTTAAGACTCTTGATGTATACTACTCCAAGATGGGTATGACAGTTAATACCGACAAGACTAAATTCATGATCATTAAATCCAAAAATATCACCCATGGTAGTTTTTTTTATAATAACTAGTGCTTAGAGAAAGTTACTTCTTATAAATATTTGTCTATTGACTTTCCTCATCAGCTCAATTATTTTTATAGCATCGATGAAAGGATTATTGGAGGTTGGAAAGCTTATTATGAGCTTGAAAAAAATTGTAAGTCGATCAATTTTGCATTTGGAGTAAAAATAGTTTCCTCTTTGAAACTCTCATCACCCATTTTATCTTAGACCGATGTGAAGTTTGGGGTTGCAGTATCTCCAGAGAGTCATGGAGGAAGATTGATATGATTCAAAAGAAATTCATAACCTACAACCTAAATATCAAGGGAAATACTCCCTATCTTATCCTCTTGATCGAAGTTGGTCTATCCCCTATTGAAATTACGAATAAGTTTAGATATTTGATGTATAAGAAGAAACTTTATAGCTTGGAATCCAAAAGGCTCCCTAAAATTTATTTTAACTCTAGTCAAAACCCCCACCTTCGCCTCAAGCGTGGGTGGCATAAGGATGCCTATTATTGGCTCAACCATTGGGGAATTAAGGAGGAGATCAGTATGGGAATAAATGATAGTATCAAAAATACTAATACCTCCAAGTTTAAGGACAATTTGTGGGAGGATAAGGAGTTGGAGGGTAAAAGGAAGCTAAGATACTATAAGGATGTGATCAACCCCACCCTTGATAACCAGAATTATCTTTCTATGTTGACCAGCACTAAGAAAAAAATGAACATTGTTAGGATAAGAACTAACTCTCATGAGCTTCGAAGTGATACTGGGCAATGTTCTATTCCCAAGACTCCATGGAACGATAAAATCTGTGAGATTTATGATACTAAGTAGGTGGAATATGAAAAACACTTCCTTTTAGACTACCCAGCTCTTACTCACATCCGCTATCAATTCCCTAACATATGTCACGCTTCCAATATTCTTGATGTATTAATCCAACCCATCTATAGCGGTCTTGGAGCACTTATTTCCCTTCTCTTTGATCATAGAAACAAGATTTTGAAGAATCACTCTTAGATTATTTTCTTTTTCTTTTTCTTTTCTTGAGGTCCAATAAGCCACATTGGTCTTCATGGACGTTAATCATCATCATCATCATCATCACACACACACACACACATATAATATATATATTAAAATTTTTTAATATTTTTTATTATTAATTTATAATCAGATTTATTTATTTTTAATGATAAATTTGTATTTATGAGATTATCAACATCTTATTACTAGCATTTGCACCGAGAGGTGCAAAGTAACGCCGGGGAGTGGGGATACATCTTCCATGGGAGATTATTTTTATTTTGTAGACACCTTTATTTGTTAATGTAATCAAATATTCTTGTTTCCTTCTAGCTTTCCCTAATTTATCATGAATGATGGCAATAACTCTACTACAATTCGCTTGCACTCCAGGCAAATTTTTGTTGTGTCTTTCTTTTTCTTTTCTTAACAAATTTGTTGCATCCTCCAGTGATTTCTGCTTTTTCAATTCAGCGTCACATGCACAAACCATATTTTTTGCTGCAAATAGATAAATGGTTTGTGCTACTTTGGTCTTGGGGTGACATAGGGCTACAGGGAAAGGGTTTATGGTTTTCACGCTTAGATGTGTCATGTTTTGTATCATTCAACCCATGAGTTTGAACGATATTTTATACTTAACGAAAATGATTTATACCTGCCAGACAAGTTCGCTTTCTTTATCCCATTGGGGTTAAAAGAGAAGCACAAGGAAGCGTTGCTGCTAGCGACAGCGAAAATTCAAGGAGGGAAAGCGGTCATGTGAAATATATGTTGTAAGGTAGATGATTTTTAATTCAGTTAACGCATAATGATTTCACATGCCCCGTTGAAAAGAGCGTGGAAGAGAGTACATAGGAACCCTAAACAAAATTATTGGAACTGATATTGAGCCAAATGACATGCTACAAATTAACCAACGTACAAAACCCAATTCCCCAAAATTTTCACATCCAAAGATACAATGTCATTTATATTGGGGCAACCAATTAATTCGGGGCAGAAGATAATAATTGTACGAATGACATTGGACAATCAATGAAGCTTCACCTTTTCCTTTTTAATAGTGAAAAATGGCTTCCTTGACATCTAGATAGCCCAAATATAAAGTCTCTCCAAGCTGAAAATGTAAGGGACTAAAAATTTAGTCGTTTTGGCTATCTGAAAAGAGGTGGAAGCATGGCATGAGCGTCCAAATCTAAAGCTTCGGGGTCCCTGCACAAGGTTTGTCCTTTCCCAATTGAGCTCAGAACAAACCAGAGTTTGCGGACCTCCTTAGATGACTCCAATTGGACAAAGAAACCATCCCCCTGCCCATGTTTCCATTTTCTAATTCCTTTCCCCTTCCAAACCTAGGGAAATGATATCACTTTTTTCGGCACAACCAAACAAGTTGCTTTGAATGATGTATCGACTGCATGTTGTCTAAGAAATGACACGCAGCTTGTTAAAGTGTCTCGTGACTCAAATGCCTTGTCCACATTTACAATCAGGAAGCATCATCTGAGCGATCCTTTGCTTTGTCAAATAACTATGTAACACTAGCATCCACGTGCCGATTTGCATGCCATTTTTTTATATTTGCCTCTACTATATCAGTAATGAAAGAAAAAATCTCTTCTCCACTTGTTTCAAACCCGAATTTTTAAACCAATTATGACTTCAAATTTTTCTTGTGTTTTTAGCATGTTTACATTAGATCTAATGGCTTGTTTCTCCTATGCCCGCTTTTTATCCCAAGCCAGTAGTGAAAGTATTTTAATTTTGGTGGCCACCTCTGTGTTTTTTGGATTTTGCTGCAAGGCGTCTCGAAAAGCAGCCATAGCCTCATCATAGTGTTCCATCGCTTCCAATACGCAACCTTTCCTTAAATAACCCTTTTCCCATGTTGGATTCAACTTGATTGTTGTTTCAGCATTAGAAAGTGCTTTACTAAGCTTGACAAGATTCAAAAATGTTGCAGATCTATTGTTGTAAATAGTTGTGTTGGAAGGATCAGTCTTGATAACTTGAGTGTAAATAGCTGTTGCTTTAAGATAATTACTGGCTTTGAAATGAGCATTGCCTTGATCCTTCAGAGAATTAGCGGGAGTTTTGATGTTTAATTCAAGCAACGGAACTACATTTTTTGTGCTCTACATTCTTCAAAACCCTCAAAATCTTTGATTCAGGCTTTCGATGTGGCGACCGAGCTCTGCGCGCGACAGTCCATAGCGTCGATCTCGTGGACGGTGGATAAATCGAGGACAGGCAGGACGAATTGACTTTAACTCACCCAATACTTTGTCGCCACATGTCAGCATATAATTGGTTAAAAGGACGATGAGGAAGCTCTCTGATTGGGTGGGTTGAACAGTGTTTGCCCACCCAATCTCATAAAGAGAACGCCTCCGGCGTAATTAATAACAACATCGAATAATTCAAAGACACAAAAATAATCCTTTACACCAACAACTCCATATCATATGGCAATTATCCAAATTAAAAAGAAGCTAACCACCTTGCAATTATCTACCTAGTAACATCTTCCTAACCATCTCACATAATATATCGATAAAATAAATACACTTAACCATACTCTTTTGCATAATATCTATGGCTTGTTACATTGAGGGCAGTGTGCTTTGAGACAATAAATTTATCCAACACAAGTCATGTCTAATGGTAAATTCGTGGTACATTTGGCACCCAAAATTGAATAAGACTACATTTAATGATTTGCAGAAACATTTGTTTCTTGGATGGTGGTTGCCCTCGCTTCAGATGGCACAAGTGCAAGGTTACGAAGTGGTGATGAGCAAGCTTGGAATTTCAAATCGCCTTTGCCCGTCAAAAAATAAAAATAAAAATAAAAAATTGAAAAAAAAAAACAAAACAAAACAAAAAACAAAAAACAAAAAACTCCATATTGATTCTTTATCCAGCGACATTATCTAACGCTCTCAATATCATTTTGATTATATATATATATAAAAGAAGACTCAAGTATGTAACTTTTTATTTTATTTAAAATCAAGAAAACACAAACAAATTTAAACATATGGGATCCATTAATAACTTTAAAACCATTCGATGCATGATCATATTCATATTCATATACCTACAACCAAATTCCTAAATTTTTTCTATGTTTAAACCTATGAGTATCTATCATTCCAAGTTGATGTAAAAACATTCCAAGTCAGTATAATATTAAAATTAACAGAAATAAAATATAATGCTAAATCAATTTAGACAACTATGAAAAATAATATTAATAAGTCTACAAAAAAACAAAAAACAAAACTATTTGAAAGTCCACGAAATATTCTTTGGACTCCAAGGAATCGAGTAGAAAATTATCGAACATTAATGGAATCCACAAGTATTGAACGAGGAAGCGGGAGTTAAATCACCTTTTCCACTCCACGAGCTTAATAATTTCTTCCACTGGTTCTTCTATTCCAATTGTTGTAGCAATATTTAAACATAAAAGGATTACAATTTTATACAAACTCCAAAATAATAAAAATATTTAAATTGACATTTTTCCCACTAACTTATCACAATTTAGGTGCATTAAGATAGGGTTGATAGTGTAGCTCATGCTTTTCGTGGAGGCGGCATGGTCTTGTAAAGACACAAACCCATTTCACTCAGCATTTTGATGTACGTTTGTGTTAAAAAAAAATTGGCGTTGGTAAAACTGCATTTAGATTTTTTTCTTTTACTTCCTAATTGATAAAAGGGTTGTAACTCCAACAACAAAAAACTAACATGCAAATGATTTTAGTTTCCATATACACATGGTTATCTTCCTAATTGATAAATGGGTTGTAACTCCAACAAAAAAAACTAACAAGAAATAGACCCTGTAAATATATTCGAATAAGATAAGGAGGCTCTGACTTGATTTTAGTTTCCATATACACATGGTTATCTTAAAAACATATTGTATCCACTTCTCATTGGTTTCCAGTTTGAGTACTCACCCAGAAAATTTTGAAGCGTCAGTTTGAATGCAGCAAACAATAGAGGCTTCAACTATCAACACCGCTGCTTTTTTAATTGAATCCTCCGTCCCTTATTTCAATTCTGGCCATTCTTCTAATTTCCCATGTTGTAATCCACGAGGAATGGGCATTTAGCTCCTCGAGTGAGGTGATTTAACTACCCATTTTTAGCTTATTTTCTTCAATTATGCTTCAAGCTAGGTGATTTAACTCCCCTTTCTTAGCTGCTAGGTGATTTAACTCCCCTTTCTTAGCTTAGTTTCTTCAATTATGCTTCATACTCCAACAGATTCAAATCCAATAGTAAGTGCCCTGCAAAATCATTATTTCATATCGCATTGAAAACTTATCAGTCAGTGATCTTGTTAGATATGATATTGATATTGCAGCGTTGAATGCCATCGTCTTTACCTGAAGGGCCAAACACGCAAAAAATGATAGCAAAGCTTGTAATGACGGCAGGTGAACAGGTAATGGGGGGCGAGACAAGTTCTTGTTTGTAAGACATTTCTTTCTTATTTGTAATCCTTTTGGTTTTTTTATTGCTGTTAACTCTATTGCCATGAATTCAGCTGTTAACTCTATTGCTTATTTTCGTGCCATGAAACCAGATTGGCATCTGGTAGCTACGGGTGTTGAGGGGCGTTCTAGAAGGCTGGTGGATTTTTGGGACCCTAGATGGGCATCCTTCTCACTAGTCATTTCCGGAGATTCTCACAGCGAATTCACATGATTAATGTTTATGCCCCTTTCTTGCAAAGACTTGGTTTTTGGAAAAAGATGGAGGATAGTGGCTTTCTTCATCTCAAAAATCTGATGTTGGCAGGGAATTTTAACTGTACTTTGCATGAAAATGACATATGGGGACAGAAGGGCAGAAAGGACCCTCTGA
This sequence comes from Pinus albicaulis, assembly GCA_034641835.2. Classification (NCBI taxonomy): domain Eukaryota; kingdom Viridiplantae; phylum Streptophyta; class Pinopsida; order Pinales; family Pinaceae; genus Pinus; species Pinus albicaulis. Next base: position 2,068,265,115 of record CM076575.1, on the reverse strand, counting down.
CAGTGTCGATCAACAAGATTTTTATAAATGTCAGGGTTTATGATTTGTCCTTTATGGAAAATAGTCCGACCTAGTTAAATGGACGGAAAGGTGGAGAGTTCATAGGTAAAAAGCTTGACAGATTTGTTATCAACAATGCCCTGAGAAGTCAGATGGAGAAAATATCAGCAAGAGCGGAAGACCTAACGGTGTCGGATCACAGGCCGATATCCCTCTGCTGGGATTTCGAAGAACGGAAAGCTAGCAGTCCCTATAAATTTAATAGAACCTGGTTGGAAGTGGAATCTTTTAATGTAATGATTAAGACGTATATGAAAGATAATCAGAGGCTGGAAGGACAATGGTCAATGTCATACTTAACAAACACTCTGAAAAACCTGAAGGTGGTGGTCAGAAATTGGGAACAGGAGCAGAAACATAAAATGAAAGAAAAGATAAGAGTCATCAGGAAAGAAAGGGCTTTGAAAGGGCTTTGATACTACGGGAAGTAAGGGAGGGAAAGCAACCATCAAATTATTGGGATAAACTAAAGACTTTGGAAAATGAATACAAACAACATCTCCTGGCAGATGAGAAACTATGGAGATTAAAGAGCAGGGCCCTATGGTTACAGAGTGGTGATAAAAATACAAAATTATTCCATAAGATCGCATCGGGAAGAAGAAGCACTAATACAATTTGGAATATAGACGCAAATGGTGAGACCATCTGTACCACGGAGGAAATAAAAAGGGCAGCAATGGATTTTTTCGGAACCTTATTTAAAAAACAAGGAGATGTGGATATTATAACGCAGTTGAATTTTATTGAGGAATATCTGGTAATGTTTATGGAGGAGGCCCTGATAAATTTAAAAAAAACAAATGTGAGCCCAGAGGAGGTCATGAAGGTGCTTAAATCCTTTGTTGTGGATAAAAGTCCGGGACCAGATGGATGGACCCCGGACTTTTTCATCCATTTTCATGAGAAATTCATCAAAGAAATAACTGAGATGGCGGAAGAGATAAAGCTGTCAGGGAGGATCCATGGAGCTATCAATACAACCTTTCTTGCGTTAATCCCAAAAAAGAAAAGTAAGACTTCCTTTGATGACTTCAGGACAATATCCTTATGCAATACTTTATATAAAATAAACTCAAAGATCATTGTTGAGAGACTGAAAGGGGTGTTGTCGAAGAATATAACACTAGAACAGTCTGTTTTTCTCAAAGAAAGAAGTATCCACGATGCGGTGGCGATCACCCAAGAAGTCATACATTCCATACAATCAAAGAAGTTGAAAGTTGAAGTTATGAAAATAGACCTAAATAAGGCCTACGACAGAGTAGATTGGACCTTTTTAAAAATGGTGCTTTTCAAAATAGGCCTTGACAGGGAAGTGGTGGCCTGGATTATGGGGTGCATTACCCATACATCCTTGTTTGTTTTAATAAATGGTACAGCATCACGATTTTTCCATCCGGGGAGGGGCTTGAGGCACGGTTGTGCCTTATCTCCTTTCCTATTTATACTAATAATGGATGCACTAAGTATGAAGATTAAGTGTGCCACAAGGATGGGAATTTTCAAAGGGGTTGAAGTCTGCAGGAGAAAGGTAGTTACTCATAGTTTATTTATGGATAATGTCCTGGTTTTTGGAGAAATTAAGAGAAGCAGCTGGGAGGAATTTAATTTAATTTTAAATGGCTTTTGTAAAGCTACAGGGATGATAATAAGTATTGGGAAATCTTGCATACATTATGGGGAGGGTGGCATTGAGGATTTAAAGCGTTAGGGGCCTTTTTCAATTTCAATATTTTTCCACTCTGTAATATTCCAAATTTTTCCTTCAATAAATTGGAATATTAGATTTTGCTAAATTCACTTACGAGATGAATAGTTGGGTGAGAAGGCCCATTCATAATAAAAACATGGATAAAATCCCTCTAGTATGAAAGGGGATCAGCCTTGGAACTAGATTTCACACCCTCATGTGTGAAAGGGGACATTTTGCAAAGAGGCTTGGTCAAACAGCGCAAAGGTATGAGGTGGAAAGCATCTATGGGACAGCGCAAAGATAAAGGAGGGAATATTCTTTGAAGTAGGAAAACCCTAATAGAGTGGGACCCATGGAGATTGAGCTCTCATGTGTTTAAAAGGAGGGCAAGGCAGCCATTGTTTCACATACATATGATTATTGATTTCATGTCTGCTTAGACGTTTCTACAATCCCGGTTGTTTAGCTGAGTTGTTGTGCTGCTTAGCACAAGGATCTCCTACTTAGGAATCCTTCTCCTTTCTTAGAAGCCTCTTGAAGGAGTTGCACTGATTTGTCTCACATCTAGGCTTGAGGCCAAGCATCCTCCTCCAAGACAGCGTTATCGCTGCAGCAGCATAATTTTGTGTTGCAGGGTGTTGCAGTGAGAAGTCACAACACCTCTTCCATTGCTTGTTTTTCAGAGGGAGAGTCTTTCTTTCCTTTGGAGGATCAGTTTGGAAGCTATCAGAGCTTATTATAGATCTTGGCACTTGGCCAAATCATTCTATTCCACCTACTGCGCAGTTACCGTCTTAGACTGCGTTATTTTCATGGAGCACTTGCAGTGAGGGATTGCAGGTTGATTGGAGGGTGAGATCTCAAGTGTAAGGATCAGCCTTCCACTTAGGAGATCCATTGGAGGAGGTCTACTTCAAATTGCTCATCATCTTCAGCCTTCTCTATTCAGTTCCATATTTGAGTTGCAGCTGCTGCCCAGCAACTCCGACATTTTTGCCATTTTGTATATTTTAGCCAATCCTTTGGAGGATTGTTGTATTCTTGCTTTTAGGGGTTAGAGCCTTGCTCCCCCACTTTATTTGATCCATATATTGCCATATCTTTCTATTATTATGTAATATGGAGCATTACCTCTTATAAATTGCGTCCTCTTAGCCTGGGTTTATGCAGAAATAGCAGTGACCTTGTATTTCATGTACATGTCTTGTTGAGGCTTGCATTGCCTTTCTTGAGTAGATGTTTCCTCAAGAACTTGCACTCTTTTTACTGCTATAACATCATTTGTTGGCTATTCAGATCTTCATATGTTCATGGGTGTAAAATAACGCTGTCATTCCAGCTCTTGTGCATACATTGTTGCAGCCCCCTTCATCGGGCATTTTTAGAGAACATCTAAGTGTGGGAGATCTGTTTAACCACCTTAGAAGGATTTCTTCAGAGCCTCCTCTTGGATTTAGCACTTAGACACACTGTTCTAAGGGATCCAAGTCCTGGTTTCAATTCCTGTAGCAGCCATTACTGGAAAATGTGTTTTCCAGTGATGCCTTGCTAGCTGTTCTAGATTTGGAATATTACACACTCAAAGAGGGACTGTCCTATTTGGGATTCAGGATGAAGCTGACATCGTATTCTGCTGATGACTGGAAGTGGCTAGTAACTAAATTTCAGAAAAAGATCTAAAGTTGGTCCAACAGATTCTTATCGAGAGGGAGAAGACTCATCTTAACACAGGCAGTATTACAGCAATATATTGTATACTAGGCTCATCTTTATTTTATTCCGAACAAGACGATGAAGGAGATCAATAGGATCATCGCTAGATTCATTTGGAATGGGGGAGAGGAGCGGAGAACAATACATTTGTCCAGGTTGGAATGCATTACAATGCCAAAAGAAAAGGGGGGGCTGGGGAATACTAGATTTAAAAACTTTTGGCCTATCCCTCATTTTTAAATCTATATGGAGATGTTTGACAACGGAAGGCTTGTGGAAGGAAATAATTAAACAAAAATATCTTGATCAAAAGAACATGGAGGAAATACTCACTCTAGGCATGGGGGAAACAAAATGCAGATCAAATATTTGGAAGGATTTCAACAAATGCTGGCATAACTTCATTGAGAACATAAAGTGGTACTTTGCAAGCGGAAACAAGACCCTAATAGGGAGTCAATAGATTCTGGGTCTCGGCTTGGGAAACTACCTCAGTAGAGAGATGATAGATAACTTGAATCACAAAGGTTATTTCTACCTATGCCAAATTATTAAGGATTGGGATTTCGGTATCCCGAGGTGGAGGTCATATCTGGAGATGGAGTTGGATGATAATAAAAAGGTGGAATGGGAAAATTATATCACTTCACTAAGGCATATGGGATGGCGAAATGGTGAAGGGGGAGATCGAATCACATGGGAAGGAATGGAAAAGGAGCAGCAAATATGCACAAGGGAGGCATATAAATTAATGAAGGACAAAGAGCTGGGAGAGGTACCGGATTGTTGGTTTAAGCTGATGTGGAAAGTCAAGGTACCGGTCAAGATGATCATCCTATGCTGGCTCATCTGGAGAAACAAAAACTTGACTTGGGAAACCCTTCAGCGTAAAGGGTGGCAGGGTCCTGGTTACTGTGTCTTATGCAAGGATCATGAGGAGAACAATTCCCATCTATTCTACTGGTGCTCCTTCGCGATGGAGGTAACCAATACTATTTGTTCTTTGTTGAGGCTTCCAAATCCACAATACAACACTTTGGAAGAGTGTATCTGGTGGTGGTTTCAAAGAGGGAGACACCTCCGCGCAACACCTATCATTTTGCACTGGCACATCTGGTGTGGCCGGAACGAACTGATATTTGCAGATCAGCCTTGTTCGCTACAAAGTATTTTTGTCAAAATTTACAGAGCCATGGAAATGTTGAAGTTGAAGCAGAAACCACCTGTTGACGCCTCGAAGAGAATGCGGCCATGTGAAATTCACTATCCGGTCGGCTTTTTCGATGGCGCCTCACAAAATCTGAATTGTGGTTGTGGCTAATGATATCATCGGACTGTCACTATAAAATTTTATGGAATGGGGGCAGAGGCACAAATATGATAGCTGAACTATTAGCTTTGTGGGGCCTTTTGTGGTTTGCAAATCAATTATATTTGGAGGAGATCTGGGTTTTTGGTGATGCTAAAGTTATAATAGATCACATGAACAGAGATACAAATTTAAATCTGGGACATCTTGCACACTGGCTGGAGAGGATACACGCAATCAAGCGAACCTTTACATCCATAACCTTCAATCATGTCTACAGAGAAAAAAACAATGAAGCTAACAGGTTATCTAAGAGAGGGCTGAATGGGAGATTCGGGGAGATGATCTATGAATTATACAACTCTTCTGGCCCAGGTGTCCCTGGCAAGGTAAATTTCATTTAAGAGTTGCACCATCAAACAAAGAATGGACAGGAAAGGAACAGAAGAAGCTGGCGGTTTTCAGAAGTTTTTGATGCATATGAAGAAACATAACTTCCAAAAGATGTATTCAAATTTTTTATTGTCTTTTTGACACTATCTAATATGAACAAATGTAATCGACATCACAGTACAGGTATATGAGGAGTATAGGATAGAACAAAGAAAGGTTTTTCTTTTTGAAATTAAGATGAATTGTCCAGAAACTTTTTCAAAAGTTTTGTTTTTGATTATGAAGTTTTTGTGCCCTGGTACACTATATAAAACTAGAGAAGTATTTTTCCTGCTAAAAAACAAACAAACAAACAAAAGATAAATTTATTTGTTGGTATATAGAATTCATAAAAATCGTCGCTAGAAAGGATTTAGTCTACCATAAATTTTGACGATTTCAATTTGAAATTGGACGTCATTTTGATGGATAACTAATCTATATTTCGCGTCAAAGCTGACCTCGAAAGATTTCGAGTAGCTGTCAAATATGTTCTGAAATGGAAAATATGTCCTACAGGACGTCAATTTCCAGGCCTCATTGACGAGGGTAACGTTAAGAGACCATCACTACTACACACACTACATGCAGATTGCAACATTTCAGGTTTTTCAGCGCTGGTTGGTCTGCAACTGCTGGAACCTGAAAAAACTGTCGTTAAACCTAAATTTTCTAGTATTCTGCTCCAGTAAATCGTCTTTGTAAACCTAAATTTTCTGGGATTCCGTCTGTTCGTCAGTACATATTGATCTTTAGTGACGGTGAATTGAGAATCATTTTCAAAACTGACATGGATTTGGTATAACCGATAAATAAATATGAATTAAATGTTGAAAATTATATATTAATTAGATCAGCTTGGACTTGGATTAGCTCCTGGTCAAAATTGCCTCTTGTATGCTGTTAGCTATTTTCATATTTCAAAAAAAATTGAATTTGCTCCATTTTTAGCTTCGGTGATTCACTGGCAGAGCCTATACACTGGAATGAACTGAGAATTTTTCTAGTGGATCACTTGATCGGCGTTTTCGAGCACTTCACGGTGAAGTAGAGTTTTGCAGGTAACATTGGCCTCCTCCAGTGTTAAAAACAACCATTTCTTCCCCAGAATTTCCGTAAATTTCGAGTTTTTCAGCTTTTCTATCGTCTGCCTCCCAGGAATCACCATTACAAGCTGCAGGAAATAAGATTTAATACAACTGGATCTCGTGGATGGTGGAGAAATCGAGGACGGCACAATGAATTGACTTTAACTCACCCAATACTTTGTCACCACATGTCAGCATATAATTGGTTAGAAGGGCGATGAGGAAGCTCTCTAATTGGGTGGGGTGAATAGTGTTTGCCCACCCAATCTCATAAAGAGTGTTTGCCCACCCAATCTCATAAAGAGTACGCCTCTGGCATAATTATAATATATATTAATTATAATTACTATATCAATATCTCAATATCTTATTATTATTATTATTATCCAATTTTAAGGTCATAGCCAATCGAGACAGCGAATTGGTGTATGAGACCCCTTGTTTGTGGGACAAGGGATCCACCTCATACACCCCTTGTTTGTGGGACAAGGGACCCACCTCATAAATTTGTATTTGTGAGATTATCAAAGGCATACATACTCTACCCCTCTAGTTTTAAACTTGTGACCTCTTAGGAGGAACACATGTTCTTGACCATTAGGCGCACTCAGACTATATAACAAAAATTATTTATAAAGTGTAAATTGATTGATTTGTGTATAGTTTAGTTTTTCTTAATTTAAATTTTATGGGGAGGAGTTAACCAAGCCTCTAAATGAATGGTTTATTATAATGCAATATGGGGAGGAGTTAAAAGTGTAAGAAATTGTTTTATGGAGTTAAAGGTGGAAGAAATTGTTTTATGAAAAAATTAAGTTTAACCAAGGAGTTAGAGGTGGAAGAAATAATCTTTATGAAAAAATTAGGTTTAACCAAGGAGCTAGAGGTGGACGAAATTGTCTTATGGAAAATTTAGGTTTAACCAAAACTCTATATTGATGATTTATCATAATGCAATGTAGGGATAAGTTAGAAATGGAAGAAATTGTTTTATGAAAAAAATAAGTTTAACCAAAAAAGTTAGAACTGGAAATTTTTTATTGTGAAAAAATTAGTTTAAGTAAACCTCTAAATTGATGGTTTATTATAAAGCAATGTTGGTGCTGTTCAGGTTTGAACTCGGATGATTGCTTTATGAAAAATTGTTGGTGCTGCCCAGGTTCGAACTGGGGACCTTCGGATGATTTATTATAATGCAATGTGGGGAGAAGTTAGAAATAAATTGTTGGTGCTGCCCAGGTTCGAACTGGGGACCTTCGGATGATTTATTATAATGCAATGTGGGGAGAAGTTAGAAATAGAAGATATTGTTTTATGAAAATATTAGGTTTATCCAAAGAGTTAGAAGTAAAAGGAAATTCCAACTGGGATATTTGTTTTATGAAAAAGGAAATTAGGGATATTTGTTTTATGTAAAAGGAAGTTGGTGCTGCCCAGGTTCGAACTGGGGACCTTCAGTGTGTAAGACTGACGTGATAACCGACTACACCACAGCACCTCGGAATATTCATTAGATTACAAACTAAATCTATTAAGGCAAGGAAGCGCACGGTGGCTGTTTTATTAAAATTTAGATAAAATAGATTATCAATGCTGCATGCATTTCTGGAACGGAAAGGTATTGCCGTATTTATTAGTTTAGCAAAATATAAATTTAATACGGGATCGCAGGAAGGGCACAGTGTTATTATAGTTAATTAATTTGACAAAATAGATTTTTAACACTGGAACAGTGTTTCTCTACTTTATTAATTTGACAAAACTATATTTTCTTAATTAAGGGCACGGTTGCAACGAAGCTAATTGAAAGCAATGCATTACCAAAACAAAACCATTGATTGGAACATACAGAGTTCCACTTAACGCTGCAGTCCCATCTATTCAAGTATAACATCACAAAAAAACAGACTGGATCACTTGAGTCCTACCTACTCATAATAAATAAGTTAAATAAATACATTCATTTATTCAGTTAAATTGGGCTGACTCTATGGGCACATTTTGGAGTTTTTGGTAGGAAAATAATTTTTTTATTGGCCATGTTTGGAGGAAATTTCTTTAGGCCTTATCAGATTATTTTACATTTTGGAGTTTTGGGCTGGAATTTGGGTAAATAATTTTTAGTGAGGTAGTGTTTTTATGTTGTTTAAAATAAGTTTGAATGCATAAATAGATTCAACACCCTAAAAATCACTAAGGCACTTGGATTGTGCAGAATTCAAGGATCAAATTTATGATTCTAAAAAATTTCTATGAAACAAATTTGACAAAAAAATATGTAAAAAACCTCCAAAACTTACAACACTCAAACTAAAACATTTCTTTATTGTAAGTTATTTACAAAGTTACTATTGAGTAAAGTAAAATCACAATTTTGATAATAAACACTTTCAACTTTGCAAATTTTGAAATTAGTTATGGATTCATAGAACAACATTATAATTAAAACAATTTTCCATTACAATTTTAAGGATTAAAAATTGTGTTTTCAAAAATAAGTTGAATGTGGAACGAGTTGAACATGAGTGCTTTATGTATGTTTGTTTTTAGGGCTTCATTGGCAACCAAGGGTTCTTCATTGTTGTATCTTTGGGAGTAGGTTGTGGGCCGAATTCTTGTATAAATATGATTTATGATATAAAGAAGTTTCACACGTGTTATCTCGTGTCTTATAACTAATGTGGCGAAAATTTTTTATAGGCACTATAATGGAATTATTGTTGAATGTGGATGTTATGGTTGAAGCAAATTGGGGTATTATACTTGTGTTGAAGATTGAATGTTAATTCCATTAATATAATAAATCTCACACATGAATACCAGGTATAAGTGCTAGAGGAGTAGTCCAGAAGTAGTAGTTATAAGTTGGTCACGACTATTGAGATAAACCTTGTCGGTGTCACACATATAGAGGACTCAATGCACCTTAACTCAAGTGTACGCTCTAGATGCCTAACAAGTGGTATCAAAACAAAGCCTACTACCGATGGTTTTCAGAGTTGACATCAAGCAGAGTGTTTGAGAAAGAGAAGTAGTATCATGGAGGTATGCCAAGAGGTATGTTTGTAGTTTTTTACTTTCTTATGAGAATTGGTGTTATGTGGAAATAGGATGACCAATTTCACAAGATATGTTTTGTGGATTTGGAAATCCAGGGGAGGATTGTCCAAGAACTTGTAGACTTGGGGGCTATGCATAACTTCATAAAGGCAGGTCTAGCAAAGGAAATTGGAGTGCATGTATCTTCTAGTGCAATGGAAGTGAAAGCAATAAATTCCAAGGCTAGAGAAGTTGAAGGATTGGATATGGAGTTCTTGGTTTGGATAAAATATTGATATGGAGTTCTTGATTTTATGGTCATGGCGATGGATGACTTTGATGTGATATTGGGACAAGCATTTCTTTGAGAATACATGGTTGTGATGACACCTTGGATAAACAAGATAGTTGTGGTTGGAGATAAGCAAGTGTGGTTTTTGCATGCTTCCCTAAGGAGGAAGGATGTGAAGGTGCAGTTGCTTTCAACGCTGAGTATCAAGAGGGCAACATGAAGATCTGATGTAGAGATGTGTGCAGCAGTCATTAGGGAGATTAAGGATGATGAGGGATGGGGATTCCTATTCCACTCAAGGTTTCTAATGTAAAAGATGTGTGTGTAGGTCGTATGTTGAATGAGTTGACGAGGGTACCCCCACTCAAGCAAGCAATTGGTCATTGTATCGAGCTTGAGCCAAGAAGGTAGCCACTAGCACGAGCTCCTTATAGATTGTCTGAACTAGAGTTGCAAGAGTTGAAGCAACAACTAGTTGAGGCAGGCTCCATATGACCTTCAAGGTCCCCTTATGGTGCTTTGGTGCTCTTTCAGAAGAAGAAGGATACAAAGGAGTTGAGGATGTGTCTCGATTATAGAGCTTTGAACAAGTAGATTATCAAGAAAAAATATCCATTACCACTTGCAGCAGATTGTTTCAATATATTAGATAAGGCCAAGGTCTTCTCAAAGCTTGATTTAAGACAAGGATATTATCAGGTATGCATTGCAAAGGGAGATAAGCATTAGACAACTATCGCGGCTAGGTATGGGAGTTTTGAGTTCTTGGTGATACCATTTGGGTTGTGTAATTCCCCTACTACGTTTTGTACTTTGATGAACAATGTAATTCGTCCATTTTAAGATTCATTTGTAGTGGTATACTTAGATGGAAATATGGTATATAGCAATAGCATGGAGGAACGTATAAAGGACTTGGCATTGGTATTTGAGGCATTGAGGAAGCATTAGTTTTTCTTGAAGAAGTCGAAGTGTGTGTTCACTCAAATTGAGATATTGTTTCTAGGACATTGGATTGGATATAGATTTACTATGTTATTGAGATTTGGGAGGACCCCAAGAATGTCCATGATGTACAAGTATTCTTAGGGATGGATAACTACCATAGGATATTTTTGGAGGGATATTCCAAGATTAAAAAAACACTGACTAACTTGTTGAAGAACGACATACCATGGAGATGGCTAGGGAAGCACTACAAGGAAATTTTAGAAAAAAACGGTGCTATTTTATGACGACACTCTGGTGCGGTAAACTTATCGCAACCCCCCAAGGCATCTTCCAAAGCGCACCGCTAAGCAGTTTTTAATTTCTAAAAAAGAGCGGTGATATTGTAAAACCATGGCACCGGTGCGGTACCTGTATAGAAATGCCCTGGGGTGTCTCGAGTAAAGCACCGCAATATTTTTTAATTAAAAAAAATGTGGTGCTTTTAGATATATCCTGCCCAAGTTCGATTAGAGAAGCGCGTCGAAGGAGGGTTAAATAAAAAAACCCTTCTTGATGTAATTTTCATTTCTACCATCTACATTGCGGGATAGATCAAAACCATCGGTGCCACTCTTGCCACATTCAAGTGCCCTGACGTCGGTGCTTCTCTTGCTCACCATCTTTTCGTATTTTGCTCACTGTTTGAGTTTCCAATTTTTTCAAACTGTGTTAAAATTTGTTTTTCTCTATTACATGTCCACAATGCCTCCCCAACAATCAAATGTCCAAGTAATGTCTATGTTTCTTTCTAATTTAATTTTTTAGTGGATTAGAATTGAAAATTAGGTTAAATTTTACATTGTTTTTTAAAAACAAAATCATTGTCTAGTGTGCTCGATATGTTTGAATCGCATTGGGCGTGATGCTCCTTGTAAATTTACAAAGTGAATTTTGTTTCGGTGCATGAACATAACGCACTATCGTTGTTGTAGTGCATTTTGTAAATAAAAATGCACTGGGAAAGATGCGACAGATTGTACGTTAGTGTGTCATTCCCAATGCGTTTATATTTACCAAACACACCGCAAAAATAATATTTAAAAATATTCCTATAGCTCAATGTGTTTGATAACTTGAATGTTCCATACCGGTGTGAGAACCTTATACTTCCACACCAATGCACAAGTGTTTTGCACCGCTATCAAAAGTTAAATTTGTGAAACAACAGTGGTGTGTCATAATTCTGTGTGCACCGATATTGGGTAAGTTATAGTTGAAGGAGCATCGGCGCCTATGCATGACTGTGTTTTGAGTGCATCGGTGAATTTTTTTTATAATCGAAATTTATGTTTCCATATTTATAAATACATGTTTCATTTAATATATATATATATATATATATATATATATATATATATAATGAATTTTATTTATGAGGACGATGTATTTTATGTCAATCATGTAGTAGATATGTCATCATAGGGAGCAGCAGCAGGTGGACCCATACAATGATTTTAACATGGCAGGCCAGAGAGAGGGAGAGGGACTTATACCCTCGCCCTATTACTTCAGCGACTCGAGTGCTCTTGAGGAATGTACTTCTCCTCAAGTACTATGAGGAGGCTAAATCCCTACAGGCGCATTGTCTTATTGGTGCATTTGATCCACCGATGGAGTGCCCAGGAGCAGGCTTTATGTGTTGGTCTTCGGGCATGGTATAGGCCCACTAAGGAGGACATATACTTTATCACTAGCCTATCCAGGAGAGTGGAGGATTTTCCCCAGTTCCCTGATGTCCCCCATGGTGTAGCAACTGAGAATCAGCTTGCATACACTCAGAGATATGATGGGCCTTATGCGGTCTATCCATTATATTTTCAGATTCGTGGTGGACACCTATGGTTTCTTCTTTTGTTGCAGAGGAGGTGAGGTTCCTCTCGCTATCAATCACCACCATTTCACACTTTAGTAGTGATGGAAGAGAATTAGTTTCCCTCTTTTGTATTATGTTGATTCTTTAATCCAGGTGCCATATTGCATCAGATGGTCTGCCATTTTTTTTTGGGTAGTTTTGCATGGCTTTAGATAGATGTCGCGCATTGAGACATGGGAGGGAGGCCTTCCCTTTCACTCCTGATCTTTTTTGTTTATTTTTTAGAGGTTTCCGTAGACAAAGCCTACATTTTACTGTCGCCCTATGAGGTTGATCATCCATGTCCAGATACGCATGTGGGGGTATATAATCCCCAAGAGGGGCCTGCTGGAGTATCCGGCTAGGATTTCTCGTAAGGCAGTGGCGCTACTGTCCATTGAGAATGACCATGCATTCGTCACGTTGGTGTTTCTACACGTGGCGATTGATTGGAGAGGATGTACAACATATTCTTCACAATGCCTAAGCCTTTACATGATAGATGTAATATTAGTGTTTTCTTTAAATTATTCTAGTTTCATTTTCTTGTTTTAATGAATCAGAATAAAATTTATTCTAGCACGTTCTTTAACTTTTTTTATTAAAGTGTTTAATGAAATTTTCTAATTATTTTTTGTATTATATATTTTGTAGACATCATAACATTCGATGGGGACATGCCTCCTCCCCCACCGGATGTCAGAGGAGATGAGGAGATGGGTGAGGCCTAAGAGGGTGAGGCACATCCTTAGGGGGGTATGGGCATCTGGGGTCGTATGGTTGGTCTGCAAGTTTGGATGCACTATTGTGACAAATTGGCTAAGCCTTTTTCTTTTTTTTGGATTTCGCCTTGTGAGGGATCGAGATATCACTGTGGATCCTAGTTTCGTGGGTCTGTATCGGGGCTGTCCGCGCGACATGATGTTTCTTATGTGGCATCTCATAAGAGCTAGTAGGGAACTGACAATGATGAGGGATGCAAGATAACATCATGCAACGACATATAAATCATATGGGGGTGGTGGTGATGATGATCAGGGTGATGATCATGATCATGATGATGAGGGCGGCTATCATGATGTTTCTGGTAGTACCACCCCATCGTATCATGGTCGTCAAGGTGTTAGTGATCCTTCTAGTAGTGCACCTCCTCGTTAGTTTCCTAATGATGAGAAGCCAGAGCTAGCCTGATGTGCATCATGTTTCTCCTGACAGAGCATACCAACCACCTCCTCCTCCACCTCAAACTTCATTAGACCATGTTGAGGTCACAAACGTAGTTGACCATCCATCGTCTTCTACTCATGCAGACCAGCCACCTACTTCTCCACCTCAGTTGAGTTCGACAAACAGTGATCATGTAGTAGTTTACCATCCATCATCTTCTACTTGAGACGAGCTTGGCACTACGTTTGTTTTATTGGATATTTCATTACACTTATTTGACTTGATGTATTTATTTGACTTGTTTGTACATATATATGGTGCATTTTTTTTGTTCATTTTTATGTACTTAATTTATATGTTGGTGTTGACAGTGTGTATATTATTAGGTCATGTTAGATATGTTCATTTAATGTGCTTGCAGATAGATGTGTATGTGATAACAGTTATTTGACATGAGATTTATATTAATTTGAGGATGTGTGTGGTGATTATGTTAGATTACAATGTTTGTTTTTTCTTAGATGTGATCACGATGACGATGCCCTGTTAGATTATTAGATTTTTGTGCTAATTGATGATGTTTATATGTGTTAGAGGTGTTATTGTTGTTGCGAGAACAACCCTCCAAAAAATTTTCCTATGTCGATTTTGGAGCCTACGTTAACTATCATTTCAATCCCCTTTGTGTTGTCATGAGGTTTGATTTGAAATTTGTGTGTTTTATCCTAATGTCACATCCTCCTAAGTCAATGTGTCTCAAACGTCATCACTTAACCACTAGGAGCTTTTGAGTTAGTAAGTGTATAGTTAAGTGAACTCACAATCTTTCTTGACTTAAAAACTTGCCTTCTTTCCATGCACCCACTCAAAAGGCACACAAAAGCGAAAAAAGCAAGAAAATATCTCACAAAAGAAAAAGCACACTTTGAGTTGCTAAAGACATGCACTTGAGGTAAGTGCACTCCTTCGGGTTGAAGAATCGTTCCCTACCTCAATGTATTCATTGTAATATCCCCAATTAGCCACTGCTAGTTGGAATATTATACTTGCTCCATTTTTGTAGCAGAAGAGTAGAAAGTCAATAAAAACAAATCCCAGTGTGAAAAGGGATCATGTTAGGAGGACAAATAAAGCCACCTTGGTGTGAAAGAGGACAATACCGGTGAACTAGATCCAATTGACCAAGTCAACAGCGCTGCTACAAGAGGGAAACCAACTAGGTCAGCGAAGTTTTGAAAGGGGAATCTTCTCAAGGAAGTCACCTCATCAATGAGTGGGGTCTGGGGTGAGGAAGCTCACCAAGGATAAGAAGGACGAGATAGCAACAAGGAAGGAATTCAGTAATCATCTTTGTTTGCTCTTTTGACTGATTGCAAGATTCAGTTGTTTAGCTGTAGTTGCAGCACTGTTTAGTGCAAAAGAATTCTCACGCGGGAATTCCATCTTCATCTTTGGTCTAGCTGGTTGTGAGATCAAAAGGGAAGGTCCTGGGCTTATTTTTCATCAAATAACTTGAGGGAATCCATTCTGCATCATCTACAGTTCCGTCACTTCCAGTAACCGCATCATTTCTGCAGGTGCAGCAGCTGCTGGGTTAAAACCCTTCTATTTTGTGCTTGTTTTCGAGAAGGAGGTGTCTATTCCACTCCGGGAGGTCTATTGAAGGAGGCCTTGGGCAATTTCTATATTATTAATCTATTTGAGATCATATTCAGTATTTTCTAATACAGAGTTGCAGTGTACTGCGTTATTTTCTGCAATGCTGCATTTTATATTGCTATTTTGCCAGAAACCCTTGCCGGGATGTTCTAATGTGCTTGTAAAAGACGTCAAACCTCTCATTTCTAATTCTATGATTAATGAAAGCTCCAAATCTGTATTAAATCATATTTTTTTGTATATGCCCTAATAAAAATTACGTTGTTGCAGTCTTCAGCAATTCTATTTTGTGAAGTTGTGGGATTGGGGTGCTTTTAAGCATATATGAGTTGGGGAGATCTGTTTAGTGTAGCTAGAATGATTTGTTTCTAATTCCATTTCATATTTAAGCTACATACAACATATATAAGAGGATACAAGTCCTGTTGTGCGTTTCTGTTGCATGGTTTTCCTTATACAACGTCCTCATTGAAGAAATTACAGAAATTCCTGAAAAGGAATATTACAGTGGTATTAGAGCTCTGCTCTTGGCTCGGCTTGTGTGGGGAATTTATCTTCAGGATGGAGGAGGAAGATATTTCGAATCTCCTACTTCAAACCCTGTAGAACATTGCAAGGGACCTCAAGGAGATGAGACATGAAGGGGATTCTATAGGGTTTTGCCATGAGACAAGCACCAGCACTTCAAATGGCATGGGGCATTTAGCTGCATCACAATGCTCTACCATGCCTTCAATTATAACTGGAGGAGATAAGGAGGGAACCCTAGGAGAGTATTTTGAAGACTATGAACTCCAATGTCGAAGGTTCAAAGAGCACTTGAGCTTTCAGGAGTTTTGCAGGATCAAGGATGGAAGGAGGATTAATCCTCATCAAAAGGAGGAGAACTTGATGCAGGGATCAGCCTTACAACGTAGTATGGTAGGGTTCTTATTGCCCATATTTGATGGTACACCTAAGTGTACAACCAAGGCTTGGGTGGAGAAGCTGGACACATACTTCCAGCTCAACAAGGTTTATGAAATAGAAGTCATCAAGATAGTTGCGCTGCACCTAGAAGGGGAAGCTCGAGAATGGTGGTTTCATGGATTGACCACACTGGGGCATCATCACATCACTTCATACTCAACTTTCACCAAGAATCTAGTGGAGAGATTTGATCCAAGAGATCCAGAAGCCCATTTTGTCAAGTTAACCAAGCTCAAACAGGAGGGAGATCTTGAGGATTATATTGCTGAGTATTTGCAACTTTCAGTGATCCAACCTCACTATGATCAGGAAGGTATGCATGTTTATTAATGGGGTGGCTGAACCATTGCAGGGGTTGGTCAAATCCACTAAACCAACCACACTCCTTGAAGCTGTGGAGAAAGCTAGAGACCTACAACACATCTTACCCAAGGTAAGAATATTATTGCAGTAGGAGGCCTACTCAGGACCAAGGAAGACAATCCATGTTTGTGATTTGGAGGGAGAAGGTGTTGCAGGAAGGACACATCATGTCAAGACCTTCTCCAAGAAGGATGTCAGCGTTGTACCAGCCATAGAAGACTTTTCTCCAAGAGGGGGAGCTATTGCAACATTAAGAGGGGTCCCAAAATATCTGACTTTGAGGGTGAGAGGTACTATTATGGGGCAAAGAGTCTCTGTGTTGATAGATAGTGGGGCTACTCATAATTTTATTGATGCACAGCTGGTACAAAGGAGAGGAATCCACATGGAAGATTTTGAGGGATTCTCAGTGTTGGTCCCAGGAGCTATGACCCTGTAGTGTGCCAAGTATGTTCCGGCACTAACCATTACCATGGGGACCTACACTTTGATAGACCACTTCTTTGAGGTAGACATTCCAGACACCAATGTCATATTGGGAGTCCAGTGGTTAATCACTCTTGGGAGAGTTACCACTAATTGGAGAACTTTGGAGATGGAATGGACAGGAGGGAAGGATGGCCAGTATCAAAATATCAAGGGTATAAACACATACCCCCCTCAGGTTGTTTCAGCACACGGGATGGAGGCAGATCTGCGCAGAGGGGATGTTGAATGGGCAGTGGAGCTGCATATATCAGAGGTAAGGGGCAAGGATTCACCAGTGCATCCATATGTTCAATCTCTCTTAGACCGGTATTCTACAGTATTTGGAGATATCCCACTAGGGAGACCTCCTGACCGAATTGAGTTGGAACAAGGGATCCAAGCAGTAATCACCACTCCTTATAGGCACCCCAAGGCTTATAGGGATGAGATTGAGAGGGCTATCAAAGAGCTGCTAGCTCTAGGACACATTCGGCTTAGTACTAGTCCTTTTGCTTCTTCAGTGGTCTTGGTAAAGAAGAAAGATGGCACATTGAGGATGTGCATTGATTATAGGGCCTTGAACAAGAAGACCATGAAGAACAGGTGTGTAGTCAATTTAGCGTCCTAAATTGCTAACATAAATTATAAACCAGGGCTAGTAAACTGATGAAGTGTGGTGCACTATATGTGCTTAAGTGACCTCTTCCTTACTTCGTTGTATGTGTTTTTCTTATTGTTTTTGGGAACAGAATATTCTAATTCATGGATATCCTAGCTTGAAAATGAACATGAAATGTAACTTAAGACATTACAACTTAATCTGATTCACTTAGTTCGAGATTTGTTGGAAGAGCTTGTGAAAAAGATTAATTGCGCCGAGAGGCGCATCTACAGCCCAGTATGACCCCGATGTCAGGTGGGTCACGTCCTCATACAAAATGTCGGCTTAAGTTTTAAATTTAAAAAAAAAAAAAAAAAAAAAAAAAAAAAAAAAAAAAAAAAAAAAAAAAATCGCATTGTGCTAGAACATATATCAATTTCTAATACAATTATGTATTATCTGAATGGATAGTAAATTATATACGTGAATTTGAATGGATCATAAATTTACCTTTAACAAAAAAAATTACCACATTGAATTTCCAAATTAAGTAAAATTTTAAACATCTTTACTCTTTACTAAAGTAATTACCATTTCCTAAATCAAAGGAAAAGAGTTAATTGAACACAAACAATCAAAATCCAAAATCTTTTAATATTTCTTCTAATTAAATATTTGTAAAATGAATTTATACTTACTCGAGAGCTATGGTAAATAAATAAAAACATATATAAACTAGATGTATGGTAAATAAATAAAAATTATTTTTATATTTATTCCATAAACCTTTTTATATTTAAAAAAAACTTTAAAAATAGGTTTTATTTAGATGAAGCCTATGGGAGGAATACCATGGGACAAATTAATATTGATACCATGGGCCAGATACCATGGGCCAAATACCATGGATAAATAAATAAATATAAAAGAGGTATAAACAAGTATGATAAATAAATAAATAAATAAAAAATAGATATAAAGAGGTATGGTAAATAAATAAATATAAAAGAGGCATAAAGAAGTAAGGTAAATAAATAACAATATATCAAATAGGATTATAAATAAAAATCTAATTATATAACAAGCCTATGGGCCAAATACCATAGTAAAGAAAGGGGGTATGGTAAGTAAATAAAACCTATTTTCATATTTACTCCATAATCTCCTTTATATTTACAAATATTTATGTTCATTAGTTTACATAACTAAGAAGAAATTGAGAGAGAGAGTGATAAGGGAGAGATGGAGAGAGAGTGTGTATGTTTAGGGGTGAGATAAAGAGACAAAGTAAAATGTATGGAAAGAAGGGGGGAGAGAAGGAAGGAAGGAGAGAGGGAGGGAGAGAGAACAGAAACAGAGAGAGAGAGGGGTAAGTAAGAGAGAGAAAGAAAGGGATGGGTGGGTGGGGAGGGACGAGAGAGAGAAGGAAGAGACAGGGGGAAGAGAGATAGACGGAGAGGAAAGAGAGAGAGAGAGAGAGGGAGAGAAGGGGGGAGAGAGGAAGGAGACAGAGAGAGAGGAGGAGTATAAAGAGAGAGACAGAGAGAGAGAGAGAGAGGGACGAGGGAGAGAGAGAGAGATGGGAGACGAGAGAGAGGGAGAGAGAGGGAGACAGAAAGAGAGATGGAGTGAGAGGGGGAGAGATGAAATAAGAAATATAGAGAGTGAGAAGTGGAGAGAGAGAAGGAGTGATAAGGGAGAGACAGAGAGAGAGTGTGTATGTTTGGGGCTGAGATAAAGAGACAAATAAGGAGAGATAGAGATAAGGGGGGAGAAGGAGATATAAGGAGAGAGGGATGGATATAGTAACATAGTTGGTGGGTGAAGAGAGAGAGAGAGGGAGAGAGAGATGGGAGAGAAAGGGAAAGAGAGGAAGGAAGAGAGAGGATGTGAGAGAGTGGAGAGAGGGAGGGAAAGAGAGATGGACTTGGAGGGGGAGGGGGAGAGAGGTAAGAACAAAGAAATAGAGAGAGAAAGGTGGAGAGAGAGATAGAGTGAGTGAGTGATAAGGAAGATGGAGAGAGAGGGAGAGAGGGGGAAGATAGAGATATAGATGGAAGGTGAAGAGAGGGAAGAAGAGAGAGATGGGGAGAGGAGGGGATTGACAAAGAGATTGATATATATGGATTGCGAGAGTGTGTGTGTGTTTATGGGGGTGAGATAGAGATACATAAAAGAAGAGATGGAGGGGGATATAGATATGGATGGAGGGTGGAGAGAGGGAAGAATATTTCTCACACTAGATGGATTGATATAAGTGGAGATGGTGATCTATAATCTTATTTGATTATTTTCACTATATGCATCGATTTTAGTGTAGATATTTATTTCTAATGATATTTGATTACTTGCACTAGATGCATTGATTTCAATGTAGGTGGTGATTTCTAATACAATTTGATTGCTTGCACTGAATTTGTTGATTTCAATTTAGATGTCGATTTATAATTATATTTGATTACTTGCACTAAATGAATTGGTTTCAATGTAGATGATTTCTAATCCTATTTGATTGTTTGCGCTAAATGCATTGATTTCAGTGTAGATGGCGATTTCTAATCCTATTTGATTTATTTGAGTAAATGCATTGATTTCAGTGTAGATGTTGGTTTCTAGAGAGAGAGAGAGAGAGAGAGAGAGATAAGGAAGATGGAGAGAGAGGGAGAGAGGAAAAAAGGATGAAAGAGAGATATTAATGGGGGAGAGGGAGAGAAGGGGAAGATAGAGATATAGATGGAAGGTGAAGAGAGGGAAGAAGAGAGAGATGGGGAGAGGGGGTGATTGAATAAGAGATTGATATATATGGAGTACGAGAGCGCGTGTGTTTAGGGGGTGAGATAGAGAGACAAGAAAGAATAGATGGAGGGGGATATAGATATGGATGGAGGGTGGAGAGAGGGACGAATATTTCTCGCACTAGATGGATTGATATAAGTGGAGATGGTGATTTCTAATCTATTTGATGCCTTGATTTTAGTGTAGATATTTATTTCTAATGATATTTGATTACTTGCACTAGATGCATTGATTTCAGTGTAGGTGGTGATTTCTAATACAATTTGATTGCTTGCACTGAATGTGTTGATTTGAATTTAGATGTCGATTTATAATTATATTTGATTACCTGCACTAGATGACTTAATTTCAATGTAGATGATTTCTAATCCTATTTGATTGTTTGCACTAAATGCATTGATTTCAGTGTAGATGGCGATTTCTAATCCTATTTGATTTCTTTGAGCAAATGCATTGATTTCAATGTAGATGTTGGTTCCTAGAGAGAGAGAGAGTGAGTGATAAGGAAGATGGAGAGAGAGAGAGAGAGGACAAAAGGAGGAAAGAGATATATTAGTGGGGGGGAGGGAAAGAAGGGGAAGAGAGGGAAGAAGAGAGAGATGGGGAGAGAGGGTGATCGACAAAGAGAATGATATATATGGAGTGCGAGAGCGTGTGTGTTTAGGGGGGTGAGATAGAGACAAAAAAAAAGATGGAAGGAGATATAGATATGGATGGAGGGTGGAGAGAGGGAAGAATATTTCTTGCACTAGATGGATTGATTTAAGTGGAGATGTTGATTTATAATCCTATTTGATTATTTGCACTAGTTGCATTGATTTTAGTGTAGATGTTTATTTCTAATTATATATGATTACTTGCACTAGATGCATTGATTTCAATGTACGTGATGATTCCTAATACTATTTGATTGCTTGCACTAGATGTGTTGATTTCAATTTAGACGTCGATTTATAATTATATTTGATTGCTTGCACTAGATGCATTGATTTCAATATAGATTATTCCTAATACTATTTGATTTTTTGCGCTAAATGCATTGATTTCAGTGTAGATGGCGATTTCTAATCCTATTTGATTGCTTTGAGTAAATGCATTGATTTCAGTGTAGATGTTGGTTTCTAATCTTATTTGATTGATTGCATTAGGTGCATTGATTTCAATGTAGAAGTTATTTTCTAATCTTATTTGATTGTTTGCATTAAATGCATTGATTTCAATGTATATGTTGATTTATGATTTGATGTAATTGGATATATGATGGTACATTAATATTAAAGTGATTGGATTAACAATATGCATTAAGAAAATAGTTTGAGATTGATTGTAACATGAGTACGTTCTTATTATTCACATTTTCTATCTTTCAACACTATTATTGTCACTTTGCATTTAAAAAAAATATTTCATCATCTTTCATCATTATAGTTATTAACAATAAGTATCATCTCAACGAACTGAGGTAACTAAGAAAATTTAAAATTAAAATGACCAAGTTAATCTCAGAAATATTTAGCATATTTAAAATGATTATATTAATATTTGATATATTTACATATTACTGATAAAATTAATCATATCTTTGATAGATTTTCCTTGGCAGCACACGACTGAAACTAGCCTAGATCCATCTTACATCTAAAAATATACAAAAATTTTAATAATCTGAAAAATGTGACGTTGATGCCTCCGACTGGAACCAGCCTAGATCCATCTAACTCTGGATCTATCATGCGCCGAGAGGGATCAAATCTCTCGAGGTGCAAACCTTTCCTCAAGTTTTTCACTCTGGGAAAATAGGTTTGCACCGAGAGATTTGATGCTCTCGTGCCGCATGATAGATCCAGAAAGGGATGGAACTAGCAGCTGGTTTTAATGCAATGAGGATCTTCTATCAAACTTAAAAATGAAATGAAATGAACTAAATGTAATCTACCTCCGGAGTGCTCTAACTAAATTAACATGCAACTAGTCTATGGAATTATATAGCCCATCTTGTTCATGATGAATGATATTTTGGAAGAGTTTGTAAAACAGTCCTAACTGTATTATCCAATGCAATTGAACATAAACGTAAAACCGAAAGCAAATACAATTAAAATCTAAGACACCACAACTATTTCTTACTCATTGTTATGATATTTTGGAAGAGCTTTGTAAGAGTAAGAATGGCTATGCCACTTAGTGTAAACAAGCAACTAAAACCTACAATACCACAGTTATGCCTTATTCATCATAATGATATTTTGGAAGAGTTTATTAGAGTAATTCTAACTGTGATAATTAACGAAAGGAATTGCAACTAAAAATGCTAATTAACTCAACATAATACAACCAAATCTTTTTCATCTAATAATGATAAGTTGGAAGAGCTTTTTAAGAAAAATAATGGTTGTAAGATAATGAGGATCTTTTAATCTAATTGCAAAATAGAAAATGCTAACTAACTCAACATAATACAACCAAATCTTTTTCATCTAATAATGATATGTTGGAAGAGCTTTTTAAGAAAAAGAATAGTTGTAAGATAATGAGGATCTTTTTAATTAAACAAATAATGCAAGACATGATTTAAAAGCTAACAACACATAATTAAAAGCTACTTATCTAGAAAGCATGTAGAAGCCTCCTTGGATAGCAGGGGCCCTCTGCTACCAATTTGGTGAAGTTCTTCAGCTCCTTAAAGTTGTAATCAAAACAGCATCAAAGAACTGAATTTCTCTATTAAAAAAAAAAACTCACAAATCTACATCCCATTCAATCTTAAACTTTGTTACAAAAGACTCTCTATTCCTTTCTCTCTTTCTCCTATTTCCTCCTATTTTCTCATTACCCATGATAGGAGAAAGTTTCTCCTATTTATACAAAATATGAGAAGTTATCTCATTAATGGGATTCCATGAATCTCTCCCTCCAACTCTAGAGTTACAATCAAAATAGGAAATGATAAGACACATGTCTTTCTAGAGTTTCAACACAACTAAGAAATGAGACACATATCCTCTTAGAGTTTCAATACAACAAGGAAATGAGACACATGTTCTCATGATCCCATGATCTTCTCCAACCAAATTCGAATTTGGCCTTAGAGTGCCACGTAAGGGTCTTCTAGAAGTCTCCTTTTGACCTACACGTCACAAAACTCATAACACATATATAGATATATGAAACTATGTTAATTTTCTAGTTTCTAATCATAAATTCACTTTAAATACATAAAATAAATAACTTTGGAAAACAAGGATCCTAACCCATATATTTATGAAAATGGTTACTTGATGTAGGGTTTTAAGTCATATGGCTATGAAATAAGAGCTAAATGGTTATGACATAATGGAAATATGTATGAATATGGAGAACAATTTTGAGACTCAACAACAGGTACCCTATACCCAGGATTGATGAACTCATGGACGAGTTGAGGGGATCTAAATACTTCTCCAAGATTGATTTGAGATCCGGGTATCATCAAATCAAGGTGAGGGAGCAAGATATCCCCAAGACAGCGTTCAGATGTCACTATGGGCATTTTGAGTTTCTGGTAATGTCCTTTGGATTGACCAATGCCCCAGCAACTTTCCAATCTTTCATGAACCACGTCTTCCGTGCTCATTTGAAAAAGTTTGTATTGGTCTTCTTTGATGATATTCTTATCTACAATCGCACTTGGGAGGAGCACTTGCAGCATATTGAGACAGTTTTACATATCCTCAAGGAGCAGCAATTCTATGCCAAGCTCTCCAAATGTGAATTTGGCCTCACAGAGATGTTGTTTTTGGGGCACATCATAGGAGTAGATGGAGTGAGAGTACATGAGGAGAAGATCCAGGCTATCAGAGATTTGCCTGAGCCCAGGAATGTCACAGAACTCAGGGGGTTTATGGGCATATGCACTTATTACCGAAAGTTTGTGAAAGGGTTTTCACAACTAGCAGCACCGCTCACAGACTTGACAAAGAAGGGAGCTTTCCATTGGACACCTACAGCGCAGAGGGCTTTTGATAAGCTCAAAGAGGTAATGAGTAGTTGTCCTGTTTTGGTTTTTCCTGACTTTTCTCAACCTTTTGTTCTAGAATGTGATGCATGAGGTGAAGGTATTTGAGCAGTCTTAATGCAAGGTGGGCATCCTATAGCCTTTGAGAGCAGGAAGCTACTCCGTCGTGAGAGGTTATACCCCATCTATGATAAAGAGATGTTGGCTATCATGCATGCATTAGCCAAATTCCGACAATACTTGGTGGGGAATAAGTTCAAGGTGAAGACTGACCATAACAGTCTTAGATTCTTCCTTGAACAAAAACAACTCCAGGAGAGACAACAGAAGTGGGTGAGAAAAATCCAAGCCTATGATTTTGACATAGAATATGTCAAGGGGAAGAGCAATGTAGTAGCTGATGCACTATCCAGGAGGCCTACAACGCTATATTTGAGGGGCATGGACGCAGTTTTGAAAGCTCAACTTTTAGTTGAGTATTCCAAAGATGAATTTGCATGTGAAATACTTGATGGGGTGGTATCGGATGAGAGGTTTAGAGTAATGGATAAGGTCATCTATTACCGGGACCGGATCTTATTGGCTAAGAATTCCAAGCTCAAGGAGAAGATCTTATTGGCATCACATGATTCCCCACTTGACGGGCATCAAGGTTTCACAAAGATTTACAGGGACATAAGAGAGAGATTCTTATGGAAGGGTCTCAAGGAGGATGTGCTCTGACATGTCAAAGAGTGCACCATTTGTCAACAAAATAAGGGAGAACACACCCACCCTGCTGGGTTATTGCAACCACTACCTATTCCAGATGGGAAGAGGGAAAGTATCTATATGGACTTCATCACTGGCCTACCGACAGTACAGGGTAAGGATTGTATCTTTATAGTTTTTGATAAACTAACAAAGTACTCTCATTTATTTGCCATTTCTGCACATTATACTACTTCACAGGTAGCTTAGCTCTTCTTCAAAGATGTATTTAGACTCCATGGTCTCCCAAGGACCATAGTGAGTGATCGGGACAACCGCTTCATGGGTGGATTTTGGCAAGAAATTTTCCAGTTAATGGGGACTAATTTGACTCCAAGCACTAGCTATCACCCCCAAACCGATGGACAGACCGAGATAGTGAACAAGTGGTTGGAAGGCTACTTGAGGAACTATGTAGCAGGGCAGCAGAGAGCTTGGCTGCGTTGGCTCCACTTGGGAGAGTATTGTTACAACACTACTCACCATATTTCTATTAGCATGACTCCATTCTGGGCCTTATATGGGTATGAGGCACTCTCATTTGCTGATGTTATGTTTGGGGCAAGTAAGGCTCCAAGGGCAAAGGAATGGATTCAAGAGAACCAGGACATACTCAGGGCACTCAATGACAACATTGCTACTGCCCAGAACCAGCAGAAGATGTATGCAGATCGTGGTCGGATAGAGAGACAGTTTGAGGTGGGGGATCTTGTCTATTTGCGTCTTCAGCCTTACAAACAGTCCACACTCAAGGAGAAGGGAGATGAAAATCTCAAACTACATTTATATGGGCCATACAAGGTGATCAAATGTGTCGGTAAGGTAGCATATGAGCTGGAGCTTCCCAAGGGAAGCAAGATCCACAATATCTTCCATGTCTCTTGCCTCAAGAAGGCCATTGGAAGGAATATAGTTGCCAACATGGATCTCCCCCCTATTGATGATGAGGGCCACCTAATTTTGCAACCAGAAGCAATCTTAGACACAAGGGAGAGGCAACTAAGGAATAGATTCATCAAGGAATATCTGATTCGATGGAGGAATCTACCAGATAAGGATGCCACTTGGGAGGGAGAGAAGATCTTGCGGCATCCTTCTTTACTGTTGCTTGTGGGCAAGCAACTTTTGAGCGAGGAGGACTGTAATATCCCCAATTAGCCACTGCTAGTTGGAATATTATACTTGCTCCATTTTTGCAGCAAAAGAGTAAAAAGTCAATAAAACCAAATCCCAGTGTGAAAAGGGATCATGTTAGGAGGAAAAATAAAGCCACCTTGGTGTTAAAGAGGAAAATACCAGTGAACTAGATCCAATTTACCAAGTCAACAGCGCTGCTACAAGAGGGAAACCAACTAAGGCAGTGTAGTTTTGAAAGGGGAATCTTCTCAAGGAAGTCACCTCATCAATGAGTGGGGTCCGGGGTGAGGAAGCTCACCAAGGATAAGAAGGAGGAGATAGCAGCAAGGAAGGCATTCAGTAATCATCTTTTTTTGGTCTTTTGACTGATTATAAGATTCAGTTGTTTAGCTGTAGTTGCAGCACTGTTTAGTGCAAAAGAATTCTCATGCGGGAATTCCATCTTCACCTTTGGTCTAGCTGGTTGTGAGATCAAAAGGGAAGGTCCTGAGCTTATTTTTCATCATCTAACTTGAGGGCATCCATTCTGCATCATCTACAACGTAGTAACTTCTAGTAATTGCATCATTTCTGCAGGTGCAGCAGCTGCTGGGTTAAAACCCTTCTATTTTGTGCTTGTTTTGGAGGAGGAGGTGTCTATTCCACTCCGTGAGGTCTATTGAAGGAAGCCTTGGGCCAATTTCTGTATCATTCATCTATTTCAGATCATATTCAGTATTTTCTAATATAGAGTTGCAGTGTGCTGCGTTATTTTTTGCAGTGTTACATTTTATATTGCTATTTTGCCGAAAACCCTTGCCGAGATGTTCTGATGTGCTTGTAAAAGAGGTCAAACCTCTCATTTCTGATTCTATGATTAATGAAAGCTCCAGATCTGTATTAAATCATCTTTTGTTGTAGATGCCCTAATAAAAATTATGTTGTTGTTGTCTTCAGCAATTCTATTTTGTGAAGTTGTGGGATTGGGGTGCTTTTGAGCATATATGAGCTGGGGAGATCTGTTTAGTGTAGCTAGAATGATCTGTTTCTTATGCCATTTCATATTTAAGCTACATACAGCATATATAAGAGGATCCAAGTCCTTTTGTGCGTTTCTGTTGCATGGTTTTCCTTATACAACGTCCTCATTGAAGAAATTGCAAAAATTCCTGAAAAGGAATATTACATTCATTCAGGCTGAGAAAGTGTGCCCTACCTAGGCGCACTCCTTCGTGTCAAATACATGTGCCCTGTCCAATTGCATTCATGAGCCAAATTGTTGCATGAGGGCACACTCCTACAAAATAGGAACTACCTTAACTCCTTCTTTACTAATCCTTTCATGTGACAACAAGTGGCACTTATGCATGAATTGGTTTTTCATGTTAATTTCTTTAAATAAAATTAGTTTTTTATTCTTTCCATAATCATTTCGTCTAAGTTAAGCACACAACTATGAAATCAAGAAGCTCTTCATCAAACAGTGCAACAAGTAAGTTTGCATGCTCAATATTTTCATTTATTTCATCATTTCACTGCAAAATCTTGCTTTTCTTATTGTTGATCTCTTGTTTTGTAGTTTGTTTGTTGGAAATTTTGTTGAATCCCCATATTTCAAGTGTTAAACCAATGTTGCATGCAAGAAACTCTTCATATTCTTGAAATCCTCCTTCTTCCACCATGCATGTGACAACAACTATAAATACTTACAAGTTCTTCTCTTTCTCATATTATCATCGAATCATGTTAATGAAACTTTTTTTTTTTTTTTTGGGGGGCTATTTACAAGTAGAGCACACTTCCCGAGCTCGAAGCTACTTCCGCCTTGAAAATTGTGTCGTGTATGACCATCTTTTCTTTCGAGCGTAGGGCCGCATCTTAAAGGCACGAATACTTTCCCTTCAATCCTTCGGAGTGCAACAATGTGCCCTCTCTATATTAGAGCTCATGAGTGGATTACAAAGGCACGAAGCATCACTCATTAATCCCTTTGGCATGTGATAATGCTCCCTCCTTTTTCTTAAGTGCATAGGTGCACTTTGAAGACCCGAAGCTTTGTTTCCTTCATCCTTCATCCCTTCGAAGTGCGAAAATGCACCCTCCTTGTCTCCTCGAGTGCGTGGGTGCATATGGAAGACCTGAAGGAGCTTTTTTCCCTTCTTTTGACCCTTCAAGGTGCTACAGTGCACCCTAGCTTGTTTTTTCCTCTTTCTTCAGCACATGAGCGCATTACAAATCCTCGAATGACCATGCATTACATTTCCATATTATCACCTTCACTCCACCTCCATTTCATTACATTTACCTTACCATTACCACTATTGGGTTACATTTATGTTTTTCCAAGCTTTATTAATTCCTACTTATTTTAAAGTGGATTTGTGGTTAAAAATTAGAAAATAATATGCACATATTTATACCTAACAAGTGGAATGAGTTTGTTGCCATGTGTAGGTCAAAAAGAAGCTTCCAAAAGACTCTTATGTGGCCTCCTAAGGCCAAATTCGAATTTGGATGGAGAAGATCATGGGATCATAAGGATATGTGTCTCATTTCCTATTTGTATTGTAACTCTAAAAAGACATGTGCCTTATCACTTCCTATTTGGATTGTAACTCCAGAGATATAGGGAGAAATTCATGGATTCTCATTAATGAGATAACTTCTCATCTTTTTGTATAAATAGGGGAGGCTTTCGCCTATCAAATCATGTGTAAAATTGGGGTTATGCTCAAGCTTTGAATACAGAATTAGATTATGACACCTTACTCATGAATGTTCCTTCATTTTGACTTGGTTTTGCTTACATATGAAGCATCTCGATTTACCATCTCTCATACTTTTAGATCAGCGACCTAAAATGTGTGAGATTTACTTGCTTTTATAGATTAAAGTTTATTTGCTTTGTTAGTATTAGTTTTAGAATGACTGTGTAATCTTTGCTTTTCTAAAAACATTTCAAAATGATAGATTTATCTATTTTCCAATTGGATTAAGTTTGAGGCAATAGAGCTCACAGTTATTTAGTTTTCTTTCATGTTCTATTATTTACTTTCTTAGATCAAACCATCAATTCATTGTATAATTGAATGTTTCTAAAAGATCAAGCTAAAAGTGTGTTCCAAATTGGGTGATTGAATGTTCAACCTATACAATCATTGAGCTTTACTTTTACATGTTTTTACATTGCTCTTTATATCCTCATTCAATTGTATAATTGAGTGTTCTTAAAGATCATTTCAAAAAGGTGATTTTATCATATTTCTAAACTGAATACTTGAATACCTAACTTATGTAATCATTGAGTTTTCCCTTTGCATGTTTTAATTGTTTTTATAGATTTAAAGACTAAAGTATAATCGGTTGCTTGTACATCATTTCAAGAGGGTGATTCTATCATATGGGATGTTGAAGTGATTGAACATACCTTAGTTGTTTTTTTTCTTTACATGCTTTGAAATGCTTTCTTAGATTAAAATTTCAATCCCTGCAAGTGTGATTGTGTGCGCTATATTTTCTTTTGAATTTTTCTTTCTTTTCGTTACTTGATTTCATAGGTTAGTTGAATTTTATTTTCATTATTTGATTTCATAGATTAAATGAATTGGTTTTCATTATATTGTAGCTAGATTGATCTAAACTGAAAGAAAATTTCTAGCACATACAGTGCAGGCATGCTTCACAAGTTTACGAAACCCCCAGGTTGACAAATTAAATGACATATAATTATTTTGCCCCAACATTTTGGCGTCGTTGGCAGGGAAGTGTGCATGGGAACTATCTTTCAATCTAGAGTGTTTTTTATTTTTATTTTTTTGTTTTTACTAACCATTTATGGACAAAGGGTCTAGAATGCAACCCAAATACTACATTGAGGAATGGTATCAAAAAGTGATTGTGCCATAACCTTCATCAATTCTTCAAGAGATCTTTGCGGCAAATCAAAAGTTCAAGTCGACTACACATATCCTTACAAACAATAAAGTACATTTTTCAAGTTTGGATATGAGCATTTTTAAAAAATTTATTCCGTAAATGGTTTCATTGGAAGCATGAATATACTTAAAAATAAAAATAAAACTAAGCTTGGCTAGAATTTTATAATTTTTAATTTTGTTTTCGAAAAATAATAATCAATGTTGATTAATTCATTTTGAATAAATTTCAATGACGCAGTAAGAATCACTTCGTTTTTTATCACCATTAGAAATAAAAATTTTGTGTGAAAATATGAATTTATTTGACGACGCTGACTAGTATGCTCTCTTCCCATGCCTCATTGCAACCTGGAAGATCAGAAAATCATATCAGTCAATTTAAAAATTAAAATTCAAAAATCCGTTAAAAAATTTGCTAGAAATTGAATTACAATTCTATTGAAAATCATTGTTTGAGTCATGATCTTTTTTTATCGGTTCTGCAAATTTTAATGTTTTGCTCCCTCTCAATCTTTTTTGATTTATTGAATTGCATGTGCACAATTTTAATATATATATATATATATATATATATATATATATATATATATATATATATATATATATATAAAAAAAAAAAAAAAAGTGGCCCATGGAAAAGAGACCAACGCATATGCATGAGGCCAACCTTTGGCTTGGCCTTACGCATATGTACAGGCCTCCAATCCACGCAAAAACCCATGCACTGCGATAAAAAATGAACTTTCTCTTTTTTATATTCGGTCTTCCTCAAGTAGCGGTTATTAGAAATCAATTTTAAAAGTTGCAGAGATAGACAATGAAGGTGTATGGAATGAAGAAACTGCTAATGAAGAGAAGATTGCAAACTGCTGATGAAGAGAAAATTGTAGATTCAATTGCAGAGACAGACAATGAAAGTATATCAGTTGAAGAAACTGCTGATGAAGAGAAGATTGCAGACTGTTGATGAAGAGAAGATTGCAGATTCCATTGCACGTAATTGGAATGAGGGTGATCGATCTGAACTTATCTATGAGAGACGAGCCATTACACATCAAAACCTGCAAATAAGAGAATCAAACTATAGCAATTTTATTTTGTTGTAGAAGTAATTACCAGAAAACGAAATTGTTAGAAATGCGTAACTGTTAAAAACACTCGATTTTAAAACGCATTTTCTGAGCAAACCGAAGTGAATTAGAAAAAAAATAGAACATGGGTTTTTTCGAGAACGAGGGAAATTAGTTATTTAGCGAGCGATTTGCTAGATTTCGCAGCCATTTGGGAGAAATTCAGAATTCTTCAGAGCTTCATTTTGCAGATTGTGTGAGGGGAAACGATTTGTTTTGAACTGTTTAAACATGGCAAGTTGAAAGCAGAAGAATCAAAATTAATAACAAACTATGCTCCACATGGCACATGGTCTAAGAGTCCAATTTGATTTAATAAACTTGATTTTAGACACATATGTGCCTCACCATTAAATATATATATATATATAATAAAAAGAAGAAATAAAAGAATTTGCATATACAGTCGATTTATTGAAGCAATTTAAAAGGTGAAAAATACTTCCAAAATTTGATTGAAATAATTTTTCGTACTAGTACTTTTTTTACCACTTCAAATATTTTTGACAACATGCTTTGCGGCACAAATGACGATTCAATTTGACAATAAATTACAGAACAATTAGAAGAATATTTGGCATTAAAAATTATAATATTGTTGTTGTGTATTTTTCTATGAAGCTTTAACTTGCAGGACACTGCGAATCTTTGTGATGCCAATCATATTACTGAGCACATTGCGTGAAGTCATCTAACAATAGGGAGTTGATTTATTTTTCGTGGTTTTTTTTAAAAAATGGATTGTTATCGATATCATGAATTGGACTAAATATAACACTTTTGATTTTCCTTAATCTGTTTTATTTTGGCATTCAAATTTTGTGTTATGAAGGAATTGACCATTTCTTTTTTAATACACTTATGTTCTTTATGCCAAGCTTTTGCAGATTTGGGATGATCGAATGATCATTGAAGGAAACCAATTGTGCACACAATTGGTCTTCAAATGACCAATTTCATGAGAAACATAAGAACAAATCCATATCCATATCCATCAAGACCATTACCTTTCCTCCCTTTTGAATTATAAATCCAACCAAACAATTCAAAGCAAGCCACGGTTATTTTCCAAGCAAGAGTCAGTTGTTCATTTTTTTTTTCACATACACTTTCCATTACTCTTTGTCTACTCCTAACCTACAAATAAAAGCAAGAAGCTCACTTACATGCTTATTGCCCATTGTCATTTTCCATTTTCATCTTCCAATTCCATTTTCCTTCTCCTATCCTTTTCATTTCGCAAATAAACCTTGCTTCAATGCAAATTATTGAGTCCATAGTCCTTTGAGTCTAAAATCTTTACAAAAACACCTTGAGGCTTGCATGCGTTAATGGCAAGTCTTCATGCTGACGAACAATGGGAATACATTAATGTCCCTTGTTCATCGGATCTTCTAGGTACTCGACAACAACAAAATTATTCGTACCTAGCAAGATGTGTTTGGGCATCTTGACTCCTATTGTCATCAATGGTGAGAGTTCTCGTGTTGACTAGTGGCATCCATTAATAGCCACTAAGTCAGTAATTTCCTTCTATGTTCGACATCAGAACATCTATTCACATAACAAGAATTATGCCAACGAATTTTGAAGACTATCATTTTCAGCAGTTTGAAGCAAATAAAGAAGATATGCAGCTACAACATATCAGCACCATTCTGTGGCTACAGAATCAGATGACAGCTGCAAAATCAGATGACAGTAACAGAATCAGATGACAGCTGCAGAATCAGATGGCAGTTGTAGAATCAGAGGACAGCTGTAGAATCAACATCATTTTGCAGCAAATTCAACAATTTTAGTAGAAGCAATAAAAAGTCATCTTGACTCTTTTATCCCTAACTTGTACAACAACATGAAGAAGATTATGATCAGAATCTTGCAGCCACCACACATGCAACTCATCTATTTTCAAAGGGTAAGTTAAGGTATGTCATTTTCTAACTTTTTACCATAGAATTCCTTGAAAAGCTAGAATGATCATTTTTGGAAAAAAACACTTCGTTTCCTCATTTCATAAAATTCCCAATACCATCAGTTGGGGGGGTACATTCACATTCACATTCACATTTTGCCACATTCATATCACATTCAAAAGCCCACATACTTTCAAAAGATATTAACTATTACATTATTATTATAAGCATACAATGGCTTTTCAACTTAAAATATAATTGGATGCAAAACATAGTTGCCAATAAAATAGGTAACTAAACTGGTATCTACTTTTTCGAGGTAGCAAAAAAAAACACCCGATTTTGAAAAGTGGTGATGCAGAATCACCCTTTTTTTTAAGCATATTTTTGACACTCTAATTTTATTTTTTAATGAAGTACGAACATTTGTTTTAAAAAGATAGTGATTTTGATGCTAATTTTGAAAAATGTTGATGCAATATCAAAAATTATTTTTTAAAGCGATGATTTTCTTGCTAATTTTGAAAAGCGTTGATGCAACATCAACCATTTTTTTTAGAGTGGTGATTTTCATGTTGGTAAAAAATAAAAATAAAAAATAAAAATAACCCAAAAAAAAAAAAACTTGTAAAAATAAAAAAAATTAAACAAAAATTAATAAATAAAACAAAAAAAGAAGCTAAATTTCAAAAAATACACATAATTTAAAGAAAAAAAAATTAAATTGAACCTAATATTTAAAAATTGAACAAAAAATAAAAAGAACATCAAAAACAATTTTTTTAGTTATTAAAAAAAACCACATAATTAAAGAAAAATTGATTAAAAAAAATGAAATTAAAAATTAAAAAAAAAAAAAAAAACTAAGTTTTGAAATAAAACATTTAAAAAAAAATAAAAAATAAATTTGAAATTAACCATTTTTAAAAAAATATATATATATATATTTAAAAAAAAAAGAGAGAAAATTTAAATTTAAATTTAAAAAAATTATAAAAAAATAAATAACAAAAAAAAATAAAATATAAAAAATTAAATTAAATCTTTTTAAAATTTCATTAAATTTAAAAAACAATAAAAATTAAAAAAAAAATTAATTTAATTATTAAAAATAATGATGAAATATTAAATTAATTATATATATATATATATATATATATATATATATATATATATATATATATATATATATATATATATAGTTTTGTAAAAATGAATTCATCTTTCGCCTGTGTGGTTAGTTGAGAAATGGCCATTGGCTATGATATCGTATCTTAAGAATGCCTCATTATGAAATTTTCACCAAAAACAAAAATAACATTGATCATGACAAATTTCTCTAATTAATTCTAAGGTATACATTCTATTGATTTGTTTGTACCTAAGAGCATATGTCTGTCAAGTCCCGAGGAGCTCAGGGATCATAGAACAGTCGTTTAAAGCCCTAAAACAATTTGTAAATTCAACAATCAGAAAAGAGTAACGATATGTTCCTACTAATTAAAGAGCATCTGAACTACTAACAATAGAAGGAAAGAAATAATGGTTTCCCTTTCACATTATCATAAAATGATGAAAATTTCATAAAAATAGAGTACATACACCTTATCATTTATCTGCACAAATAAGCATTCATTTCGTGTGCGCTTTGAAGGCGTGATGTGTCTAAACTGAAAGTTGTTGCGCCTTCGCTTCGTCTAGGAAATAGACTGACGCAAACACTGAGGAGTGATGCAGGTGTTGCCAAGGCCGAGACAGAGACAAAAGCCAATGCGGACCAAACCAGACGAAAAGCTCGCACGTATTGAGCGTGTAGTGGAAGCGAGGCCAAATAGGTTAGACGAGCGCTGGACTTTCCCATGGCATTATTGACTATTGTCGCGGGTTGCTCATACACGTCATGGCGGTGCACCTCACTTCTGTAGTGCAGGTTGCATAGTGTTTGCCTAATGCCCGCAGCCCCCCACCCACCCAGCGGTCAGCCTCTGCCACCACCTAGGCGGGAGACGATTCTCGGAATCAACTTGCCGCCCAAGTGGCCGCGGAGGCCAGCCACTGGGCGGACGGGACGGCTAGGCAAAGGCCAATTTCAAAAAAAATAAAAATTAATTTAAAATTTTGCATTTTTTTCAAAAAAAAATTAAATTCAATTAATTTTTTTAATAGTTTTTAATTCTTTTTTTAATTTATTGAAATTTCGTGTTTTTTCGTTTAATTTTGTTTTTTTGTTTAAATGTAATTTTTTTTAATTAAATAAAATTTAATATTTTAAATTTTAAATATTTTATTTAAATTCATTTTTTATATTTTAAATTAATTTTTTTTTTTTAATCTTGTTTTTATTTAAAAATATATATATATATATATTTTGCCACTTTAAAATTTTAATTAATTTTTAATTTTGTTTAAATTTTGATTTTAAAGTTTGTTTGTTTTTTTTTTCATCTTAAAATTTTAAAATTTTTTTTTTTAATTTAATAAAATTTAATATATATTTTTTTAATTTAATATATATATTTAAAATTTATTTGTTTTTTAATAGTTTTTTTTAATTTAATATTTATGTTTTATTTTATTTTCCATTTTTAATTCATTTTTTAATTTTAATTTAAATCATGTTTTTTAATATACTTTTTAAGTTTTAATTTTAATTTTTTTAATTTATTAAAATTTACTATCTTTTTTTTATTTCTATTTTTTTATTTAATAAAATTTTTCTTTTTCTTTTTAAATCTAATTTGTATATTTTGATTTTTTTTTTTTTCAAATTTATTTGTTTTTTTATTTTTATTTTTTTTAATTTAATTTTTTATTTTGTTTGTTTTTTAATTTTCCAATTTTTAATATATTTTTAAATTTTAATTTTAAAAATGTTTTTATTTTTATTTTTTTCTCATAAACAAATGTTGAAATTTGACCCAAGAAAAGAAAATGCGTTTTGGAAGACATACTTTTCGTTTTGGGTTGTTTTTTCATGTTTTTTGAGTTTTTTTTTGTTAGAGTTATTGTTTTGAGGTAATAGTTCCCGTTTGATCAGTAACTATGTTGCAAACACAATCATGGTTGTCACACAAGAACAAACCATGATGCAATCCAATAAAAATACACTTTGCAACAATAATCAAATTATCGTTGTGCAAAGTTCAAAGATCAAAATTGAGTGCAACAACAAAATATGGTTGAAACACAAGAACCAGTCATGTTGCAATTCAACTAAAAGACTTTGCAAAAGTATGAAGTTATGAAATGATATAATGCAAAGTTAAGCCAAAGCTCAAAGGATAAAAAAATGAATTAATGTAATAGATTGCATGAGGACATGCAATAGCTTCAGTTGGGGGGTATGCTGGGCCTTGAAATTGTCATTTACTTCCGTTACATTTTCTCTTACATTTCCATATTATTACCTTCACTCCACCTCCATTTCATTACATTTACCTTACCATTACCACTATTGGGTTACATTTATGTTTTTCCAAACTTTATTAATTTCTAGTATTTTTAAGTGAATTTGTGGTTAAAAAATAGAAAATAATATGCACATACTTATACCTAACAAGTGAAATGAGTTTGTTGCCAGGTGTAGGTCAAAAAGAAGCTTCCAAAAGACTCTTATGTGGCCACCTAAGGCCAAATTCGAAATTGGATGGAGAAGATCATGGGATCATAAGGATATGTATTTCATTTCTTATTTGTATTGTAACTCTAAGAAGACATGTGCCTTATCACTTCCTATTTGGATTTTAACTCTAGAGATATGGGGAGAAATTCATGGACTCATTTAATGAGATAACTTCTCATCTTTTTTTATAAATAGGGGAAACTTTCTCCTATCAAATCATGTGTAAAATTGGACTTATGCTCAAGCTTTGAATACAGAATTAGATTGTGGCACCTTACTCATGAATGTTCCTTCATTT
This sequence comes from Pinus albicaulis, assembly GCA_034641835.2. NCBI lineage: Eukaryota > Viridiplantae > Streptophyta > Pinopsida > Pinales > Pinaceae > Pinus > Pinus albicaulis. Next base: position 2,068,227,857 of record CM076575.1, on the reverse strand, counting down.
TGACTTGGTTTTGCTTACATATAGAGCATCTCGATTTACCATCTCTCATACTTTTAGATTAGCTACCTAAAATGTGTGAGATTTACTTGATTTTATAGATTAAAGTTTATTTGTTTTCTTAGTATTAGTTTTAGAATGACTGTGTAATCTTTTCTTTTCTAAAAACATTTCAAAATGATAGATTTATCTATTTTTCAATTGGATTAAGTTTGAGGCAATAGAGCTCACAGTTGTTTAGTTTCCTTTCATGTTCTATTATTTACTTTCTTAAATCAAACTATCAATTCATTGTATAATTGAATGTTCCTAAAAGATCAAGCTAAGAAGGTGTTCCAAATTGGGCGATTGAATGTTCAACCTATACAATCATTGAGCTTTACTTTTACATGCTTTTACATTGCTTTTTAGATCCTCATTCAATTGTATAATTGGGTTTTCTTAAAGATCATTTCAAGAAGGTGATTTTATCATATTTCTAAATTGAATACTTGAATACCTAACTTATGCAATTATTGAGTTTTACCTTTGCATGCTTTAATTGCTTTTCTAGATTTAAAGACTAAAGTATAATCGGTTGCTTGTACATCATCTCAAGAGGGTGATTCTATCATATTGGATGTTGAAGTGATTGAAAATACCTTAGTTTTTCTTTTCTTTTCATGCTTTTCATGCTTTCTTAGATTAAAATTTCAATTCCTGCAAGTGTGATTGCACGCGTTATATTTTCTATTGAATTTTTCTTTCTTTTCGTTACTTGATTTCATAAGTTGGTTGAATTTCATTTTCATTATTTGATTTCATAGATTAAATGAGTTGGTTTTCATTATCTTGTAGTTAGATTGATCTAAACTGAAAGACAATTTCTAGCACATACAACGCATGCATGCTTCATAAGTTTATGAAACCCTCGGGTTGACAAATTAAATGACAGGCAATTATTTTGCCCCAACAAAGTGCACCCTCCCAGTTTGCATGTGTATTTTTTCTTGCATTCATGTTATTTTTGGTTGGCGTTCATATTTTTTCAAGATCTATCATCAGTGTTGACTCTTTGAACATGAGTTACAAGTTATGCTACATAGTTAGTTGTTTTAAGTTGATATTGTCGTTATGAGTGGGATTCCACAAACATGTGCCTATGTTACAAGTGTTGCCACGGTGTCGTCATCTATTGGAAACATGTCGCATCATAAAGTAATCTCTAAAAAAAATTTAGAACCGAGCACCGATGATCCTATCGAGCTTGTAAAGACAAATATTCTTATATATGCAGACACTCAATGTTTCATTGACAAGACTACAGAGGTCACATGGAGCAATATCTACAACACATTCATGTAGGAGAATTTTTAAGAGGACTTAAAAGATGTGCATGTATAAATCAACATTAATAATTCCATGAGGCACAGGATCATAGGCAGATTCCCATTCATTCCATGTGCAAAATATATTGAATTGATCATCACACACATGGATGACTCTCACCTTGTGTTGCGCAATAAGAGTGGGAACCAGCTTGCCACATATTATGGTGAGGATATGCATACATATTATAAGATGCTCAACCCCAATGAAATTCGAACTAAAACTTCTACACACTATGGGATACAACATGACTAATGTTATCAAACAATGGTGTCTAGATCCTGCCAAGTTTCACCATCACCCATCAGCAATTTATCCAACAAATATCTTAAGAGATGTATATCAGTATTTGATGGCTATGTATTGTCGGATGTTTGGGCACAAGAACGCTAAAGTGTTTCAAGAGAATTGGATATATACGCTCAATCTAGTGGTGACTCATGGAAAAGCTTTCAATTGGGAGGATATATTATCATACAAAATGTAGTGTCATGTGGGGAAAGCTAAAGCATCTTTATTGGCAAATCAAGCACCATAATTTTACATGTATGCATTTCTCCTGGATGGAACCTATTGACTCCTAAAGATAAGTTCCTAGTTTTTTTTCCACTATAGGGTGTTATCAGAAGGAAGCTTTAGAGGCGCGTATGACAGATTGGTCGAACACTTATTTGCAGCCATTTTTCGCATGATATTTGAGATTGGTTCGCCATGCATGACTGATCAAGTGAAGGAATCACTTCAAGATATTGCGAACTAGTTTGCAGCTCCTGACGACACATACATTAGATGCTTCGGATGTCAAACATCCCCTCATCTTATGCCGCAATATCTGACAAACAAGATGGTCGTGCAAGAAGTAGCAAATCAACTGGACAAGGGGTTGTCAGGAACTCTTCACACAAGGAAGAAATCCCCTTGGCCTATATTTCCATTGTGAATCAAATTGTATGAATTAATGAGTCACAATGTGATAGCAGTCGATATAGAAGAGTTGAAACGCCTACACTTCGCCACCAAAGACTTCCATGCATATGATCCTAGGTGAATTGTCAGACAACATTGTCAAAGGATTGGTCATAACATGGGGTGTTCATTGATATGCATACCATAAGATGAAAAGATAAATAACTGGCACAATTCCAAAAAGAAGAAACATCTAGCCATGATGATCTGAATATAGATAAGAACACAATAGAATATAGATATAACCATAAATATAGAGATGCAACATAAATAACACTTTGTTTCATTGATATCAAAGAACCAAAATATGCTTACAGACATAATGGAAATAAAATATATTGGGTGATGGTAACTTATCTCTAAGAAGAGATGTGGCAACTACATGCCTCTGAACTATGTTACAATGAGGCTCAAAGGCTTATTTATTATTGAGAACTAATGGAAAACCCTAAACATCCAAAAACCTAACCCTACGAGATGAATCGCCAAAATTGTGGCCCAGTTGGGGTAAATTAGTACATCAACTTCCCGGGTTTGTAACTTTGGCATACGATCTTTGTTTGACATGCACAATACCTCGTTAGAAAGATCTATCCGGGTCAGGAAGTTTAGGACCCAAAAAACTACCAAAAATAGTAAATTTTGCTACAATTAAAATAAAAAAAAAAAAAAAAAATGGTGGGGGTCCAAGTGGAATAGGTGGGTGGCCACCAATATCCACCTGGATCAGTCCTTCCCCTAAGGAAGCAACGGTCCCCATTGCGTTGAGTGCCTCCATGAGATGGGGAAACTTCCGCTGAAATTGGTCCCTGGTGAGCCACTTGCCTTGGTGCAGGAGTTGGCCAGCTTTGACAACCCAGTACAGTTGAATCTTCTATTGGCGAGTGTTCTTTATGTACGTGTCCATGATTCGATCAGTTGTGGCATATTCCAAGTAGTTTGGGTTTACCTTTGTTGGTGTCAGTTGTTCTACAATATCTTCTGTGTCCATTAATGGTAGAAATTATGGTAGAAGGCACTCCACATTGAAAATTGGGTGCAGACCAAGGAATGGTGGAATTTTGAGCTCAAAATCATTGTCCCCTACAGCCTTGATTATTTTGTAAGGCCCATATCGAAGTGGTTTGAGATTTCGATGGGCTCCAGTAAGGCATTCTTTCTGCAAATGCAACCAAACTTTTTCACCCACCTGAAACTTGTGTGGTAACCATTGTTGATCATGTTGTTGCTTGTACTTGGCATTGGACTTCTCCAAGATGTCGTTAACCTGCTGGCGGACGTGTTGGACACGTCCATTAAATCCAGTTGCTTTATCAACCTCAAAAAGTACATATTTGGATTATGTATGTGTAGTCGCTTCAGGTATGGCAACATCAATAAGACACAATGTTTGAAATCCTAGACCCACTTGAAAGGGACTGTAATGAGTTGAACTATGGAGAGCTCTATTGGGTAGATTTTCTTTTGGAGTTGGATCGATCGAATGCTTGGCCTGAAAGTGCAAGGGTACCCCTATGGGTGATGAGAAGATTTCCCTGTATTCCACCATGACGTTATCCATCTTCTTCTGATGTGTGGAGGAACCCTTCTTTGGGGCCATGGTTGTGCCCAAGATCTTCCCCTTGCTTTGAGAGTGAATTAGAAAGATGAAAAAAATCCCAGTATGGGAGATGATCATACTGCATTGCTTAGCAAAGATCAAAGAGATGGCAGTAGGCAGGGCTAACTCCGATATCCAGTATAACTTAGTTCCCATATAAATAATAATAGTGTGAGGCCTCGACTCATACACAACATGATTCTTCCACAAGTATGGTTGGCCAATAATACATCACAAAATTCTAGAGTAGAAACATCACACAATACATTATCCGTGAAGGGCTTGATGTTGTAGGGAAGGCGACATTGTTAGCTGACATTAAGATCTTTTCCTTGGTGAATCCACCCGATGGTGTATTGTTGCGGGTGTTGTGTGGTCAGTATACCCAAACACTTCACAACCTTTGTTGAAATGAGGTTCTTTTGGCTCCTATTGTCGACAATAAATTGCAGCAACGAACCCTTCACCCACATATGTGAGTGAAATATGCCCTCCCCCTCCTTTGGATCTTCGACTTCTACCTTTTGGAGCTTGGTGGTGGCTACCATCACAGTGGGTTCTACGTCAATGACTTGTTTACCCTTGTCGGTTTCTGGCTTGGAATCAGAGCATGCATTTGTCTTTGAGTCTTTCAGCTCGGCCACTAGCGCCTGCTTTATGCGACATTCATCTGTGTTGTGAATGGGATTTTTATGGAACTCACACCACTTTCCAATGTCTTTCATTTCCCTCATGTCACCCTTGGCTTGCATATTCAAGGAGTTTCCCTGGGGTGTCCCAGTCGAGCTCTGTCCTTTACTCTGATTTGGATTCGTAGATCCAAATTCTCGCTTCTTCTATTTAAATTTATGCTTGATCTTGGTAGCATATTGCTATGTTGCACCAAGCGAGGAGATGTCGAGGAACTCCATTTTCTCCTGAATGTATTTGTTCAAACAACTGTGGTACTTAAGCACCAAGTGTTTCTCTGAATCTTTGATACCCAACTTTGTGTACAGGATATGGAACATATTCGTTAGCTCATGCACATCTTGATCCCTTTGTTGCCGCAATGTAGTGCATTGTATGTACTTGTCCTCATATCTCACCGTGGGGTAATATTGTTCCTTGATGGCATCTCGGAAATAATTCCAAGTGGGTTTAATTGAAAACAGTGAGGGTTCTCTCTCATCCCTCTGTTCGTAGTAGGTTTCCCACCAGTCCTTGACATGGGGGGCGACTTTGAGGAGCACAAAAGTAATATTTTCCTTATTGGAAAAATTGTGAATTGAAAAATATCCTTCCAATAGATTTAACCATATATCTATGACATATGCATATATCTGGCCTTAAAATATGGCAATGTCAAAATTGACTTGTACCTTGAAGGGGGTGGCGCCTCCAGAGTAATTGTCGAATGAAGATGTGTCGCCTATGGACATTCGCCGAAGGATCTGGGAAAAGTTGTCCATCGTTGAGTTCCTTTGTCACTCGAGGGCTTCTTCAAGCGATATTTTGAAAGGATCTCCTACTCCCTCATCTTTATTTTCTTCAACCATGGGAGGTTGTCAGGGTTTGTGAGGTTGGTCTTGCAAAATTTCAACCAATTCGAGCCATAACTCCTCATACCCTGACCTCGTTGGGTACATGTAAATAAAAACAAAAAAAGAGCAGACCGCTATCATACCAATGATCCTAAATTAGACAGGAACGTAATAGAATACAGATATAACCATAAATACATAGATGCAGCATAAATAACACTTCATTTCATTAATATCAAATAATTGAAATATGTTTACAGATAGAACGGAAATAAACTAGCTCGGGTGATGGTAGCTTATCTGTGAGAAGAGATGTGGTGGCTACATGCATATGAATTGTGTTACTTCTATATGGTGTCCTTCCTTTATGTATATTCTATAAGCCTTAGAGGTGTTGTTGTAGCCAAAAAATGTTCCTCTCATTCCTGATGGATCTAGCTTCTTTCTTTTTTCCTTTGCTATATGAATATATATGAGACACCCAAAGATTCAAAGATGATCTATAGTAGGTTTCTTCCTAGTGAATACTTATTCGGGAGTCTTGTTTTCTAGAGACTTGTGGGGACTTATATTTTTAATATATATTGTTGTATTTGTGGCTTCTCCCCACAGAAATTTTGGTAGATCTTGATCATGTAACATAGATTTTACACTCTCTTTAATGGATCGGTTATTTTTTTCTACAACTCTATTTTGTTCGGTAATATATGGGACTATCAAGTCCCTATTTTTCTTGGAATCCTTACAAAATCTTATAATCTCCTTGGATGTATACTCTCCTCATTATCATATATTAATATCTTTATTTTTATTTTTGTAAGGTTCTCCACTTCAACTTTGAATTCTTGAAATTTGGTAAACACTTCATCCTTGGTTTTCATTATGTAAACCCAGATCTTTCTTGAATGATCATCTATAAATGTGACACAGTATATATGAACTCCAAGATATTGAGGATTCATAGGACCACATACATCGTATTGAATGAGATCTAGTATTTATTTTGACCATGAATCTTTGCTTCCAAATGGTCTCTTGGTATGCTTACCCAATGCACATCCCTTACATACTCCTTCATTATCTTCTTTCATTTCAGGTATTCCATCTACTATGCAACTTAGAGTTGGGAGGATCTTGAAATGAAGATGACCAAATATTCTATGTCATAGTTCACATGGGATAATTTCAATGTGAACCAAGGCTTGAGCTAGAGGAGATATTAGCTTGTAAAGTCTTCCTTCTTGAATACCAATTACTCTAGCATTCTCTATGCTTGAATTTTTACTCCATACAACAACATTTCCATCAATGAAAGCTACTTTCTCACCATTATCTTCTATACTTGGAATGGAAAGTAAGTTTTTATGAAAACCTGGAACAAATAGGACGTTGTTGATGTGAATGTTGCTTTCATTCTACAGCTCTATAGAGGTTGATCCAATACCTCCGACAGGATAGATTTTTTTATCTCCAAGTTCCACTGAGTAAGAATATTTTCCCTTTGATAAAGTCTTCAACTGTTCATCATGACCTATGATGTGCCTAGATGCACCACTATCAATTACCCAAATGCTATCGTCTTGGAATGTTCCAATGAGTGTCGAGAAGATACTTTCATATTTTTCCTTGATTACTTCATTCTTTGTAGAGAATAATAGACTCCATGTTTCCTTAATGCCTTTCTTGAGATAGATTTCTTCCTTTGAACACTTCTTGATGAACTTTAATGTAGTGGACATATTTATGATTCCCTTAGCCAACCTTAGCTCTGATACCATGTTGATAATTCAATAGGGCAATGATTATGATTAATTCTCTTTACTTGATAACTAATTTTGATTCAGTTTTACTTATTATATTTTTTCCTTATTATTATATGTGTGAAGCATCAAACTGCTACCAAAACAAGAAGAGCAATGCCACATTATATAGGTTGCAATCCAAGGCCGAAACCTATCCTCTTGAGAGGAAAACTCGTAAATCTCTTCTCGAATCTCTTCCTTATAGATTCTTGAATTGACAAACTCCATGACCTTAAGACTGATACTGATACCCTCCAAGACCAAGACCAACCTCTTTGTATGATGTGTAAACTTCAATCTTGTAAAACCCAGTCAAATCTCTTCAAGTAGCACAATTTCTCTAGAAAATTTGAATAACTGAGATATTATTCACCGAGATTCTCCTGATCACACACTATAAGAGAATCTCTTCTACCATTGATCATCACATGTGGAAATAAAATCAATTGCATGCACACATTAAAACCACAAACAATCACACATATGAACACAGTATTTAATGGGAAAGCTTAAAGCTGAAAACTCCAACTATCTGTATATTATATGTCATGGAGATTATATAACAATCATAGTACAAAAGCTCCTCACAAGCTCTCATGCACACCCTCAATTGCTACACACTATCAAGCTAGATCTAGCAAAACACATGCTCCAATCTTTTGCCACTTGATAGCCAGCCTCTATTGCGTAATTAATGCTATGGGATGGCTTCATTAAATAGATAAACCACCTGGCCTGAACTGCGCAATCCTCATGGGCTACTCCACCTATCTATGTGTTGCAAATAGCAACAGTATAGTCACAACTGATAGTTAACCTGCTCTTTCACCTATCTCTGCACTGGTCTCCACTGAAACTGTCCATGCACTGAAGTTAACTGATGCATTCTTTAGTTGATTAATGAGTTTATAATTAGTGAATTAATTAATAATTAATTCACACCATTCTCACTAATTGTATCAATCAGTTAAACTAGATACAAATAGCTCAACTATGTTTAGATTAGTTAAACTGAATACAACTCCACTAACTTCCTCAATCAACTCCACCAAACTCTATCACATGAGTTCTAATTGAAGTATCCATGCAATAGCTCCACTTAACCCTCAGGAATAGCGTAATTCCTTCTGTCAGCTCCTGTGCCACATCTGTGCACTTAACTGAAGTGCTCCAAGAGAATAAGATAATGTTTATAGTCCAAATATTATTAAGAGCTAATAATATTCGACATATCTATTTTTAGGCTGGCAATCTAAAAATAGATTCCGCCCAATATGTCTAAAAATAGAAGTCCATCTATTTTTCCAACTTGACCAACCATCCAAAAATAGCATCCTGCAACTCATAGAACATGATCCATATGTCTAAAAATAGACATAGTCTAAAAATAGACTTTGCGCCAAAAATAGCCTGCGGGCCCACTTAGTGAAGGCGACTTCTTTCCACTAAGATCATCATCTTGTTGCAATCTCAACACTCCCTCTCAACAAGATATGGATTATCTGCAACCCCTATCCTGCCCCTGTGGTATTCGAATTTGCTCCTGGTGAGCGCCTTCGTCAAGATATCAACATCCTAATCCTCCGTAGGAATGTATGAAAGTAACATGATCTTCTGCTGCACACAATCTCTGATATGATGATACCGATTCGTGAAGCCATGCCGCCTCAACTCATCCTCCTGTCTGTACCATGATCCATATCGTGATGTGCCTCTGAGATATGTGCCTCTGAGATATCTCACTACATGCTTGCCTGCCTTCCAGAAGAGCTTGGTTGGCTTAACCATAGCTTGTGAAAGCTGGTTCATAGCATAGCATATATCGGGCCGTGTATTGACTAGATACATAAGCGACCCCACCAACTGTCGATAAAAAATGGCATCCACTACCTCTGCTGAAGTAGCATCCTCCTTCCTCCATCCACCAGGAAGAGGAGTATCAACAAGCTTGCAGCCATGCATGTTGAACTTCTCTAGTATCTCCCGTGCATACTTACCCTGAGAAACAAACAATCCATCACTGCGCTGCCAAATTTCCAATCCTAGGAAATAATGAAGGAGGCCCAAGTCCTTCATCTCAAACTCTTTTGCAAGATCCTCCTTGCATGAGAGTATCAACAGCTTATCACCTGTCAAAATCAAATCATCTACATAAAGTACAATGATCAGCAACTTACCCTCCACCATAATCTGGTATAGGTTAGGATCCGCCTCACTCTTGGAGAATCCAAGTCCGGTGAAATAACTGTATATCCGTGTGTACCAAGCACGAGGTGCTTGTTTCAACCCATACAGCGCTCTCTTGAGCCTGCACACATGCGACTCGCTGCTGAAGATCTCGAAACCTTCGGGATGCTCTATGTACACCTCCTCCTCAATGACTCTGTTGAGGAACGCGGTCTTCACATCCATCTGATGAATGTGACACCTACACTGCCCAGAGAGCAAGAATCATCAGGTATGGAAGAATACCTTGCGACAGGTGCAAAAGGTCTCCTCATAATCGATCCCCTCGATACGAAAAGCCTCGGGCAAAAAATCTTGCCTTGTACTTCTCCACACTCCCGTCAGCTTCCTGCTTCACTTTGTAGATCCATCTTGAACCCACCACTGATTTCCCTTCCAATCTCAGGACAATCTCCCATGCACTGTTTCTGACAATCGAATCATACTCTTCCACCATGGCATCTACCCATGCGGGGTCCTCCACAGCTTCCTCGAAAGAGGATGGCTTTGTCATGATACACTTGCTCATAAGACCCATGTATCTAGTATACTGGTCAGGTGACTGTCTTTGTCTACGTTGTGATGTAGGTTCTCCTACAACCTTCTCTACATCTTGAGCCAGTCACTCAGCTTCTGTAGTGCGCTTCCACCCTCTGATGGTTGGCGTTGCATGAGTGGTCTCTTCCACTCCATGAACCTCCTCTTGTGGCTGATCCACATCCTGAGACTCATCCTTAGGAACTAATAGCTCCTCATCCACATGCAAGTGTGGCTCCCTCTCAAGCGAACACTTCATGGCTTTCTCCTCCTGAAATTTGATATCCCGTCGCACAACAGTCTTGCGACTGTCTGGCAAATACACACGATAGTTGTGGGGTGTATCAGTGTACCCCACAAATATCCCAACCTCTACAGTCAGCTCCAGCTTCTTCCTAGCATCCTTCATCACATGAATGTAAACAGGTGAATCAAAAATCCTCAAATGGGAAATATTAGGCCTCTTACCAGAAAATGCCTCCTCGGGTGTACTCATGCCAAGTATCCTGTGAGGACTCCGGTTCTGCACATGTCTTGTGGTATTGCATGCCTCCGCCCACAAGTGAATGGGTAGGCCCTGATCATGCAACATCGCCCGTGCAGCACCCACGATCATTCTTTTCTTCTGCTCAGCAACCCCGTTCTGTTGTGGGTTATGAGGTGCTATGAGATCTCTTCGAATTCCTTCTGCGCTGCAAAATTCCTTGAATTCGCCAAAGATGAATTCACCACCATTGTTGCTCCTAAGAGCCTTCACCTGCTTCCCCGATTCTTTCTCAACCAACGCCTTGAACTCACATAAATTTGAGTATGTCTCGCTCTTATTCTGCATGAAGAAGATCCAACACTTACGAGAAAAATCATCAACAAATATCACATAATACCTGTGCTTTGCTGTCGAAGCTACTGAGAAAGGTCCACACACGTATGTGTGAATTCTCTCAAGGATCGTCGTGGCGCGACTATCCTTCTCGTGAAAGGTGGCTTTCACAAATTTTCCCAAGGTACACCCCTTGCACTGATCTGACTACGCAAGAGTGCCCTTAGGAAGCCCAGTAGAAATCTGCTGCAGTATCTTCAAAGCTCCATGGTGAAGGTGGCCCAATCTCCAGTGCCACAGCTCGCCATCATCCCAGCTCACCACTCCTTCTGCCTTGCCTGCCATTGCTACCTAGCCATCTACCTACAATTGACAAATGTTCTTAACTCTAACCCCTATCCTTCGGGTCTCACCAGTTGCCTTACTACAAAGGAAATCCTTTCCCTCGCTAAAAACAACATCATATCCCTTGTCTTCTAACATGGCCACCGAGATCAGATTCTTCTTCAATTCTGGAACATGCATCACTTCCTTCAATACAAAGGGTTTACCAGACTCCCTCTCAAAGGAAATGGTACCGATATCGGTCGCACTGTATCTACCATCATCGCCCATCTCGATGTGCACTCCAAGATCTTTCTCATCCAGATCAGTAAACAAATCTCGATCTCTTGTCATGTGAAAAGACGCACCATTGTCAAGAAACCACACTGATCCCCATCATGAGACCAAGCATGCGATGAAAAAGAAACTCAAGCTGAGGCTAAGGCCTCTCCATTGCAGTCAATGACACTTATTTCTTGTTTGTGGACAATTAGTGAAGCGTAATGCTCAAGTGATGTAGTGACAGGTGAAAGCACTTCACCTTGGACATGTCTCTAGGTCCTGCTTCTTGCCTTTCGCACCGGATTGAGAAGCTTTCTTGCTCTTCCTCTTCTTTGCTTTGGCAGCCAAAGCGCAATTTTCTTCATCAGAGTTCTTTGATGAAGATCCGTCCCTGGTACTTCGCCTTATCTCCTCTTGCACAACATCCGACCAAAGTCGCTCCCATCCTGGAAATTTCTCCCGACCATTGGCAGAGTCCTGATAGGAATGCCAACTCTTCGGAAGCCCAAGGAGAGCCAAGCTCACCAAGTCCTCATCATCAACAGTCACCCCCACACTTCCCAGCTCATTCCTGCATTGGATGAACTTCATGAGGTACTTGGGCATACTGTCGCCTTTCTCCATCTTTATGTTTCTGAGTCTATCCTTGAGCGCCAACTTCCTCTGGTCGCTCTTGCTTTGGAATAAATCTGTCAAGTCTTTCCACATCAAGAATGGAGAAGCCTTACCATGCAGGCTAGAGACTATGTGATCCTTCACGCCCTCCAACAGAATCCTTCGACACTTTGTTGTCTTCTTTTGCCATGCGTCAAGTACGGCAGCATCACTAGAAGTAGGCTTTGGAACTTCAGCATCTATGAACTCCTTCAACCCATTGTCATCCAGCACCGCCTCCATCTTGTCCTTCCATGCAATATAATTCGAGCTGCCCTCAAGGGCATACTCCAATCGCAATCCATTGAAAGACATCTCAACTTCGACACCAAGAAAACACTGCTGCAAATTCGAATTCCACCAGCACAAAACTCAACCGCATCAATGTTTTGCAATTGCTCCAATGATCAATATTGCTCACGATGCGTAGAGAAAATTTGAATAAACTGAGATATTATTCACGAGATTCTCCTACATTCTCCCGATCACACTATTTTAACTTGCATAAAATACGGAATCTCTTACTGTTGATCATCACATGTGAAAATAAACTCAATTGCATGCACACATTAAAACCACAAACAATCACACATATGAACACAGTATTTAATGGGAAATCTTAAAGCTGAAAACTCCAACTATCTGCATATTATATGTCATGGAGATCATGTAACAATCATAGTACAAAAGCTCCTCACAAGCTCTCATGCACACCCTCAATTGCTACACACTATCAAGCTAGATCTAGCAAAACACATGCTCCAATATTTTGTCACTTGATAGCCAGCCTCTATTGTGTAATTAATGCTATGGGATGGCTTCATTAAATAGATAAACCACCTGGCCTGAACTGTGCAATCCTCATGGGCTACTCCACCTATCTGTGTGTTGCAAATAGCAACAGTATAGTCACAACTGATAGTTGACCTGCTCTTTCACCTATTTCTGCACTGGTCTCCACTGAAACTGTCCATGCACTGAAGTTAACTGATGCATTCTTTAGTTGATTAATGAGTTTATAATTAGTGAATTAATTAATAATTAATTCACACCACTCTCACTAATTGTATCAATTAGTTAAAGTAGATACAAATAGCTCAACTATGTTTAGATTAGTTAAACTGAATACAACTCCACTAACTTCCTCAATCAACTCCACCAAACTCTGTCACATGAGTTCTAACTGAAGTATCCATGCAATAGCTCCACATAACCCTTAGGAATAATTTAATTCCTTCTGTCAACTCTTGTGCCACATCTGTGCACTTAACTGAAGTGCTCCAAGAGAATAAGATAATGTTTAGAGTCTAAATATTGTTAAGAGCTAATAATATTTGACATATCTATTTTTAGACTGGCAATCTAAAAATAGATTCTACCCAATATGTCTAAAAATAGAAGTCCATCTATTTTTTCCGACTTGACCAACCATCCACAAATAGCATCCTGCAACTCATAGAACATGATCCATATTTCTAAAAATAGACTTTGCGCCAAAAATAGCCTGCGGGCCCACTTAGTGAAGGCGACTTCTTTCCACTAAGCTCATCATCTTGTTGCAATCTCAACAATTTCAACCTTCTGCTGCAAGATTTTCGATCTCCTACTGTATATCTTAAATTTTAGCCTCCCTGCACTTGTTACTGCCACACGTGGTAACTTTGATCTTACTTTATATCCTTCCTCTGACTTTCTCTTTCCTTTCTCTAACTTTTGGAGCTTGAGAGTGACCCTTGGTGACCTTCGCTTGACCTCTTTCCCTCCTTTTCTCCAAGATAGAACTTGTATATGGAATCCCTAGATCTACTATAGAAACCCTAGTCCTATTTATCACGTATGAGAGAAAATTAGCCCAAACACAAGTCCCTTCGTCCTCCTCCTTCTTCCTTTCCTTCTCTTTCCTCTTCCTTCGCTAGAATGAGTGGTGAGTGAGAGTGCTTCAAGTAGGATGAGTTCTCTTCTATTTATAGGCTCTTCAAGGGTGGATGTTGCTCTTCCTTTAGGTCGATTTGGTCTTGGAGTGATTTAGGTGGCTCCAAACACACTCAGAGGCCAAAGAGGGCTTATGATAGCTCAAAATTCAAAGTGGTCATATTTCTCTCGAACTAGATCCAGATCGAATTTCTCGTTGCCCTGATTCCAACGATGCAAACAGAACTCTAATTTGAGCTCATATGAAGGACATAGGGATGATCAAATTTTTGGTCAAAGTGAGCATATGGGCCAGGATTAATGATCCTACAAATTGACCAAGACCTGACACACGGAATCCAGCCACTGGGACGGGAGAAATTGGTGCCTCCTTAATTTTCCCAATGACCCTTATTTTCCTGCAAGACATTATCACTTGAAATAACCTTATCTTTGAATATCTTGCAGGTGGTGGGGAATATAAGTGTACAATGTCAATATTTAACATTCATAAAATCGACCATTTTTAATTTTGATTGTGTGAAAAAATATAAGGAACTTAATCGATCATGCAAGTCAATTACCTCAATATTGTCAAGAAACATGCATTTGACATGCCAAATTTTTATTTCACGTTGTATAGCAACACCAGTGTCCCCAAATTATTATAATTTGACTTGCAACCAGATCCAAAGAGAATGGTGGTGGAAGCAAATTTCAGGCTTTCGAATAAGGTATCAGTGATATGAGCATCATCCCCCAACTCATCATTTCTGAATGCATCTAATAACATTTCCTCCATGGCAGTCGTATCCCGTAAGTAATCAACCATACCAATCTCCATTTGATTACCTCCATTTCCAACTTGGGATGAAGAACTACTATTGTTGTATTCATTCATAATTGGTGAATTTGGACGTAGTGGGAATTGAATAGGTGGTTGATTCAACCATTCTTTGTATGCTCCCTCTTTGACTATTACTCTTAATTCAACCTTCTCTCGAATTGAGATTGTAGTGGGGTGCTCCGAAAGATGGTAAGTGGGCCGCTCATCATCACTAGAATGCTAATTTTAAAAAATATTGAATGTCATTAGTACAATATCAAAGATATTAGTAAGCATGATCAATGCAATTGGTTTGTTGAAATTATATTATACCAAACAATCATTACCATCATTGAACCAAGATTGTGGCTGGAAGATTCGATGTTCCAATTGGCATGTTGAAGAGGTTATCCATTTTCATCTACCAACTGCTTGCAATATGATGTTCTTGATAAGAGCTTCTAACTTTTTTGAAATGGAGGAAAATTTTCTGCATCTAAACTCGATTATGAACCAAGATCCTACAAATTTGGAAACATTTTTATTCAAATTGACATGGATTAAAAAAAAATCAATTAAATAATCAAAATATATATAAAATATGAATTTACTAGACATGAAAAGGGAGAACTTTGTGAAGGAATTTGATCAACGATATGGAACGAGCAAGAATTTGAATAATTAACCATTTGATATTATTGAGATTTTCTCCCTACATTTGAGAAAAATGAGCAATTAAAATTTGTGTGCATATCTAAAATTAATCTCAACAACCATATAACCACAATTTGAATTTCAATATATTTTTCCAACCATTTTTCAAGAATAAGGAACTTTAAGTGGAAAGTGTATACTATGAACTATTGTAATTCATGTGGATGCATCCTAAAGGATAATTTGAGATTAATATGTTATTTTATGTGAAATTAAAATTTTAGATAGCTTTTAAACCCAAATGGTGCATTTATTAGAGCAAAGCACACCGATGCATTTAAAAAATTAGCAACACCATGGCGTTCAAATAATAGCCACACCAGTTTCCGGTATTCTGAGAAAAAAAAAATATGTTATCATATCGGTGCTTCTAGAAAAAATGCATTGATATGTTTAAAAACAAAACAGCACCACTACGCACCTGTGTCCCTATTTAAAATAAAAAATAAAAACAAATTCAACTAAGTCGATGTTAATTTTTCTTAGGGGTATATTTTTCCTTACTTTGATAATTACATTTCTTCGTTTACACATTAAATTCACCCCATAACATCATAACATTATTCATATTCACATCATTATTTAGCATCGTATGCAACTATGTAGAAAGAAAAATATCATCATCATCAATGTAGCATAACATAAAGGAACAATAGAAGAAAATCATTAACACATAGAGATACCAGGATTGGTCGGAGACTAGGGAAAAATCCACTATGGGGAAAACCCTTTCAAATTATTCTTCTTATTAGATCATCATTAAATGATTCAGCAAATGAGAGTATAATAATCCATATCTTCAACCATAAACCAATCCAACAATAATCAACTAAACAATTTCCATGAAATGAACCCATAAATGCTTATACTCAGAAGCCTATAATGAACTGTCAATGTGATCAGTCAATTTCTGAACCCTGCGGTCAACGAGCGAAAACTTCGTACAACTGAAAAAATAAACCCTAGATTTTGGTCGCATGGAGGACATGTTGTGCATGTGTCTGAAATTCTTCAGTTGCTCCCTTGATCCTGCAATCATGTGACTAAAATCAAAATTAGCCTTTGGCGAGCCTGCGATAATGACTCAAAAACCCTAGAAGCATGCGCGAACTTCGGATCCTATAATTTCTCCTTCATGCGAACCAATTCTCTGTGGGCGAGTTTGAGACTTGTGCGAGCCAAAACCAAAGAAGAGAATAGAAGAATGTATCATGATGATTTCCAAATGAGGTTGAGGCCACTTGTATTTATAGCCTTCCAAGGGTGTCCAAGTGTCTTTAGGGTCGACCTGATCAAATATGCACATGTCAGCTTATAATTTAAAAATACGCTTTCCCTTGTTTGAATTTGATTATGTTTAGGTCAATTTTGCTCCTCTCAAAAAGAGGAATTCAATACAAACATTATCTCCATAAAATGAGTTGTCCAAAGTGGAATTTAGACCTAGTTTCAAATTTTAACAGTCCCTCTCAACTAGATAGAATTCCACCTGCGTCATGTCATGTGAATCACGTCATCAAATCATATACAATTTCAAGTATCTCATCATAATGCATCATCACTATTCATCTTGATTCATCTCTTGCTTATTCCTTCTTTGATCAAGGTGGATATTGGTGGCCACCCGCCTATTCCACTTGGGGCCCCACCATTGTCTCTTTCAGTTTTTTTTTTTCACAAATTACTATTTTTAGAAGTTTTTTGGGTCCTGAACTTCCGGAGCCATTTTGAAGCCCCAAACGGAGATAGTACGCCAAAGTTACGTCCCTGGGAAGTTGAAACACGAATTTACCCAAACGGGGCCCATAGTTTTGGCGCTTCATCTCCTAGGGTTAGGTTTTTGGACATTTAGAATTCTCCATTGTTTCTCCATAATAAATAGGCCCTCAAGCCTCATTGTAATACAGTTCAGAGGTATGTAGTCACCACATCTCTTCTCAGAGATTCGCTACCAACACCCTAGCTATTTTATTTCCACCATGTTTGTAATCATATTTCTATGATTTGATATTAATGAAATGAAGCCTTTTTCCGTTGTATTTCTATGTTTAGGTTATTTATGTATTCTGTTTCGTCCCGCATAAATCCGGATTAGTGGTATCAAAGCAGTCTGCTTTTTCTCGATCCTTCCTTGCATGTCCCTAATGAGGTCGGGGTATAAGGATTTAGGGCTCGATCTAGTGGAACCTTTGCAAGATCAGCCTCGCAAACCCCGACAGACGCCCATGGGGGATGAAAAGAAAGATGAAGGAGCAGGAGATCCTATCAAAATATTGCTCGAGGAGGCCCTTGAAAAACAAAGGAATGCGATGATGAATAACTTTTCCCATATCCTTCAATGACTGCCCACCGACGGTGCATCTGCATCCAGCAGCCACTCTGGAGGCGCGACTCCCTTTAAGGTACAAGTAAACTTTGACATTCCCATATTTGAGGGTCAAATAGATGCAGATGCCGTAGATAGATGGTTGAATCTATTAGAAGGATATTTCTCGGTTCATGATTTTTCTGACCGGGAGAAGATTATTTTTTCACTCCTCAAAGCTACCCCCCATGTCAAGGACTGGTGGGAAACCTATTGTGAGAAAACGGACGAGACAAAACCCTCTCTGTTCTCAGCCATACCCACTTGGAATTCTTTTCGAGATGCCATCAAGGAACAATACTATCCCGTGGGGAGCTATGAGGACAAGTACATACAATGGACCACGCTGTGGCAACAAAGGGATCAAGATGTGCATGAGCTGACGAATTTGTTCCATACCCTGCTCACAAAGTTGGGTATCAAATATTCAGAGAAACATTTGGTGCTAAAGTATCGCGGTTGTCTACATAGATACATTCAGGAGGAAATGGAGTTCCTCGACATCTCCTCGCTCGGTATGGCATACCGGTATGCTGCCAAGATTTAGCAGAAATTCAAACAGAAGAAGCGAGACTTTGGATTTGTGAATCAAAAGCAAGGGAAGGTTCCCTCAAACCGCAAAACAAAGGTCAAAGCCAAGGCATGGCAGCCCAATACAACCTGCCAAAGACATAAGAAAATAACAACACCGCGAAGCCAGAGAAGGACATGGGAAAGTGGTGTGAGTTCCATAAGAGCTCCACTCACAACACAAGTGAGTGTCGAGCCAAGCAGTCGCTAGTGGCCAAGATGAGGGCTTCTGAATCAGATGCATGCTTTGACTCTGAATCAGAACCTGACAAGGTGAATGACAAAGGGAAGCATATTATTGATGCAGAGCCCAATGCCACTATTGCCACTACGAAGATCCAGAAGGAGGAACCAAAATATCCAGAGGAGGCAGAGCATCTCTTCCACTCCCAGATGTGGGTAAAGGGTTCCCTGCTACGATTCATTGTCGACAATGGGAGCCAAAAGAACCTCATTTCAGCAGATGTCGTGAAGCGGTTGGGCTTGCCGACCACAGCACACCCACAACCATACACCATCGGGTAGCTTCACCAAGGACGGGATCTCCGCATCAGCCAACAGTGTCGCCTTCCCTATAGCATCAAGCCCTTCATGGATGAGGTATTGTGTGACATTGCTCCTATTGATGTTTTTGATGTATTATTAAGCCAACCATACTTGTGGAAGCGACATTTTGTGTATGAGTCCCGGCCTCGCGCTGTTATTGTTACTTTGGGAAATAAATTGTACAGGATACCAGAGGTACCACCGCCTCCCACTATCTCTTTGGTTACTGCAAAACAATGGAGTAAGCTCATTTCCCAAACCATGAAATTTGTTTTCTTGATGATCCACCCCCAGGGCAAGAAGAAGGCTGTAGCCATGACCTCCAAACATGGCTCCTCTGCATGACAACAACAAATGGACAAGGTTGTGGAGGAGTACGGGGAAATATTCACCTCACCCACAGGGGTGCCTCTACACTGTCAGGTCAAGCACCCCATTGACCTGACCCCAGGTGCGCCGCTACCCAATGGACCGATATATAGGCGCTCTGTTCTGGAGAATGATGAAATCAAGAGGCAGATCGTGTTGGTACAGAAGAAGGATGGGACTTGGAGACTCTGTATTGATTATCGGGCGCTGAACAAGATCACTATCCGGAATAGGTACCCGATCCCACGGATTGATGACCTTCTGGACCAACTCAAAGGGGAAAAATATTTTAGCAAGATCGACTTGAAGTTTGGGTATCACCAGGTAACAATCAAACCCTCTGATGTGTGGAAGACTGCCTTCAAAGCCAAGGAGGGCCTTTTCGAATGGCTCGTCATGCCTTTCGGATTGACAAATGCTCCCACGACCTTCATGAGGTTGATGGACGACATCTTGTGTCCATTCATCAACTCATTTGTAGTGGTATACTTGGATGACATTCTTATCTTCAACCAGACTTGGGAAGAGCACATCCACCACATCCGAGATGTCCTCCAAACACTGTGGCAACACAATTTGTGTGCCAATTTGGAGAAGTGCACTTTTGGCATGACCCAGGTTAAATATCTGGGATACATTATTGATGAAAGGGGGGTGCATGTGGATCCAGCCAAGATCCAATTCATTCGGGATTGGCCAGCCCCAACCACCCTAACAGAGCTTCGCAACTTTCTGGGTCTTGATAATTTCTACCGTAGGTTCATGTTGGGATTCTCTCATATCACTTTTCCCTTGAGTCAAGTCACCAAGGGAGGAGCGAAAGCAAAATTCTGTTGGTCGGAATCTCAACAGAAGGCGTTCATAGAATTGAAACATCGCCTATGTTCTGCCCCAGTGCTCACATTACCAGACTTGCAACAACCATTTGAGATCAAGACATATGCCTTTGACTATGCTATTAGGGCAGTTATTACTCAACAGGGGCATCCAGTGGCATATCGCAGTGAGACATTGTCCAACACAATTCGAAAGAATCCCACTTATGACAAAGAAATGTATTCCATTGTGCAGGCTTGTCGACAATGGAAGCATTACATTTTGGGGAAGGAGACAATCATCCACACAAACCACCGACCCCTGCAGTTCATACAAACACAAGGGAAGTTGCAGAACGATCGCCATCAAAAGTGGTCCACATATCTGCAACAATTTCATTTGAACATCAAGTACAAGAAGGATAGCACCAATAATGTTGCAGATTGCCTCAGCCGACCACCGATCGTGGCCATAACCACCGTTCTCAACTCTTGTGGGCATGAGACTTCTGATTGGCCGCTTCTCTACAAGAACAATCCAAAATTCAGATACACATACAAGGCACTCTTGGGGGGTATGCAAGTTCCAAATTTTTTCCTCCAAGATGCACTATTATGTCACCTGGGACACCTTTGTGTTCCTTCAAGCGAGCGTGCCAAGATGATATGGGAAGCGCACTACAGTCGATTAGCTGGGAATTTTGGGGTCGAGAAAATAGTGGCAGTACTGCAGAAGTATTTCTATTGGCCGAACCTTCGATAGGATGTCGGGAAGTACATCAGATCCTACACTGCTTGCGCCATTGCCAAACCGACCATCAAGAAGCAAGGGCTCTATACTCTGCTACCTACCCCTCGTCAACCTTGGGAATCCATCTCCATGGATTACATGTCAGGCCTTCCTTCTACTAAGCATGGAAACGACTGTGTTTTCGTGGTCGTCGACAGATTCTCAAAGATGTCCATTATGGCGGCCTACAAGAAGAATATCACAGCAGAAGCCACTGCTAAACTCTTCTTTGAACGAGTGTGGGTGCACTTTGGGATCCCACAGTCCCTCAGCACATTTTGGTCCAACCTCTGGTCAATTTTGGACACCAAGCTCACCAAGTCCACAGCTTTCCATCCCAGAACTGATGGCCAGACAGAGGTCGTCAACAAGATGATTGTACACATTCTATGCATGTACAATTCAAAGCATCCACACACATGGGATGAGAGCCTCCCCTATGTACAACATAGTTATAACCAGGCTATCCACAGCTCAACCGACCACAGCCCCTTTCAAGTGGGCTTTGGATTCCAGCCACTATGTCCCATTGACGTGGCCATGTTATTTGCAGCTACTCAGGCCGATTCGGCTCA
Organism: Pinus albicaulis; assembly: GCA_034641835.2. NCBI lineage: Eukaryota > Viridiplantae > Streptophyta > Pinopsida > Pinales > Pinaceae > Pinus > Pinus albicaulis. The sequence goes on along the minus strand of CM076575.1, from coordinate 2,068,206,277 downwards.
TGTCCGGTATGAAGCTGACAAAGCAAACAACTTCATCAAGCACATTCAGCACATCTACCAACAGGTTCATGACATATTGGACAGAGCCAATGCTAAGTACAAGCAACGACATGATCAACATCGGGTGCCACACAACTTCCAGGTGGGCGAAAAAGTGTGGCTACATTTGCAGAAGGAGCGCCTCACTAGACCCCACCGCAAGATTCGCCCGCTCCGATATGGGTCGTAAACCATCACTAAGGCTATAGGGAATAATGCCTTTGAGCTCAGTATTCCACCATTCCTTGGTCTGCACCCAGTATTCAATGTAGACCGCCTTCGTCCCTACTTCCCACCTCTATTGGACACCTTTGACATAGCAGAAGAACTCACACCAAAAGATTTAAACCTAGACTGCATGGAACAGGCCACCATAGACTGTATCATGGACATGCAAATCAAGAACACTCGCTGACAGAAGATCCAACTGTATCGGGTTGTCAAAGTTGGCCAACTCCTGCACCAAGTCAAGTGGTTCACCAGGGACCAAGTTCAATAGAAGTTCCCTCATCTCATGGAGGAACTCAACGCAATTGGGACCATTGCTTCCTAAAAGGGGAGGAATGATCCAGGTGGATATTGGTGGCCACCCGCCTATTCCACTTGGGGCCCCACCAATATCCACCTGGATCATTCCTCCCACCATTGTCTCTTTTAGTTTTTTTTTTCACAACTTACTATTTTTAGCAGTTTTTCGGGTCTTGAACTTTTGAAGCCGTTTTGAAGCCCCAAACGGAGATATTATGCCGAAGTTACGTCCCTGGGAAGTTGAAACGCCAATTTACCCAAACGGGGCCCATAGTTTTGGCGCTTCATCTCCTAGGGTTAGGTTTTTGGACGTTTAGAATTCTCCATTGTTTCTCCATAATAAATAGGCCCTCGAGCCTCATTGTAATACAGTTCAGAGGTCTGTAGTCGCCACATCTCTTCTCAGAGATTCTCTACCAGCACCCTAGCTATTTTATTTCCACCATGTTTGTAAGCATATTTCTTTGATTTGATATTAATGAAATGAAGCCTTATTTCTGCTGTATTTCTATGTTTCTGGTTATTTATGTATTGTGTTGCATTCTTGCATAAATCCAGATCATTCTTATATTTTGATTGTACCTTCTCATATGTTGAACAATATCGAATCTAAAAGAAGAATAATTTGACATTGGAGGGGATCCTAAGCTACCACGCTTTATCCATCGGGGAGTCACTTCTACCACCCATAATCACTACCAACGGAGAGCCCAATGCTACCACCCAGGAAACATCATTAGGGAGCCAAATATACGACCCACATCAACATCAGAGAGCACATCTCAAAATCACATCAGGGAGCACATATTGACCAAAAATATCATGGGGCAGTTAAACATATTCAACCCTATATCGAGTAATAGGTGATATAAGGGAGCACATATTAACCCCTCTTATTTCTTACGATATTCCCATCAATGACCCTCGAGAGTCATGTGGTAGAACACCTTCATCATAATCTGAGCTTGGGCTAGATACCCGACTTACCAAAAGGTAAAGATTGCATGCCCCAAGCCTCCTCAACCCGCTACTTATGGGTATGATGCTAACTGGGGTATACTCTGCAAATACCAAGATAGGGGAGAAACATATCCAATCCTATGGGTAACAGATAGGGGTGATACCCTATTGTCCAGAGATACTTCAACCCCATGAGCCCTCCATCTCAATTCCACACCCTGGGAGCTTAAAAAGGGGGGAAGAGTTGGCTCGGTGTCCTCAATCAACAATGCCCTGTAGATGAGCAACATATCATCGTGATCATATCTGGTAATCATCATGTCTCAATAGCAGTTGTCTCATATTCATACAAGGCATCAAATCAAATATCATATTAGAAAAAAAATATACATATCACAAAAAGGATACCATAGTCATCCTCCCTCTAAAGGAGGTGTCAACCAAAAGCCTAAACTTGTCCCATATAGCAACATTGTCTCAATGAAGGTGTCCCAGTCCCAACTATATATTGAGAATTAGGAAGGGCTAGGATTAATTCAAATTCTCTACTTGATAATTACTTGTGAGCTTAATTCTTTCACTTATGTCTTTTCTTCTTAGCTTATTATATCTTTGATCAGGAGCTAAGTATTTAGCTAAAAAATGAAAGTGCTCAGAAATGCTTCAGACCTGAACGACCAGATAGAGCTCGTCACCAGGATTACAATGCAACTCGTTTCATCAAAATCTGAGTTCATATGAGTGAGTTATGGTCTGTTATTTGTTTTCCCAAACAGGTAAAAATTGTGTAGAACAGTGACAGACTGATGACTGGGTAGTCTAGTTAGCACCACAGGAATTTAGAGGTCAATGGGGAAGGGCACGCGGTGCAGCCAAGAGCCAAATCGATTCGGCGGATAATCTTCAGTTGGAAGGCACATGCATTACATATTGAAAGGTCAAGGTTGGTCACATATTTATTTAAATAAAGGTTGGGACTAATGGTCGAAACCATAGTTGAATGACAATACAAAATATATCTGCGACATATTTCATTAACCCAAAGTATTAAACCTTGGTCCAAAGCATCAACGCATTCAACCATCTTGCATTGGCAGTTTAGGAGCGGAGGACATAAGGCAACAACAAATGATTTTCGATTTGCGATTACATGGTAAGTGACGTGGCGATAAGGTAGGTCCTACCAATCTCATTGGGGTATCGCAATCGCAAGACACAGTAGGAAACATAGAATGATTTATAACGAGGCCGCGATCTGCGATAAGTGACTGCACTGCGATGTGATTTGCAAAGATTTAAATGCGCTTAACCCCACTTAAACACCACTTATCTTAACATTAATCACATACTTATCTTGGCGGCACCTTTGGCAAACCCGCCATATTCAGCAAAATTCCACGTTTAGTGGAGTTAGCTGGCCAGATTCTAGATTTAGTGGAGAAATAGTAGGAGAATTTTTTTTTGCCATAATTGAGGAAATTTTCGACCAATTTAGGCTCAGGAAGAGTCATTCTTGGTAGATTTGGATGTTTTGGAGCCCTTGGAGCAGGTTGTAAAGGCAACAGGGGACTGTAAACAACAAATTTTCACAATTGAAGCTAATACAAAGGCCCACACTATGAAGCTGGACCAAGGAGATGTAGCCCAGGAGGGGTGAACTCTTTCATCAAAAACTTGTGTATTTGTCTCTGTTATTTGCTCTTGCTGTGTTGTATTATGTTGTTGTTCAGCATTGATTTTCCATGCTTTTAAGTTCATAAAATACACTTAATCTCATCAAGTTTAATGAATTGTCACTCATAAACACTTGTATAAACCCTTGTATGATAAGAAAACCAAATCACTTTCATGTTAATTCTGAAACTGATTTTAGCACAACGTTAAATAACAACCAATTTCAGATCAAGTTGGTATTAGAGCACAAGGTTGTTAAAGGTCTATTTCTCACTTTGCTTGAGATTGTGCAAGAAGGGTTTTAACAGTTGCAATTTTGTGATGCTTACAAGGTTGAAGTTTTAGAGAGGAGAAGGGAAGCTATTATTTGTTAGTCCTGAAATTGGGAAAAGGAGAAAGAGAGTTGAGAAAGCATCATCTTCACCCAAATTTCCACTCAAAGCTGCACTTGAAGCACCTCAAGTTCCATCTCCAGCAGTTGAGATTGAAGAGGTACAAATTGCACAAGAAGCTAAAGTGATTGAAAAGGTACAAGCATCAGAGGTTGAGATTGAATCCTTAGCCACTATGTCAGGAGTTGAAGAAACTCATGGAAATTCCAAAGAAGAGGATGTCAAGAGAGACTTCAAAGACATACAAAGAATGGTTAAAATCATGTTTGATGGATTCACTCTAGAAAGAGCAGGAGAAGGTCCAAAGCCTCCACATGGAGAAGGATCTTTAGATGGTAAGAAGGATGAAGAGAAGAGTTCAAAAGGAAGTGGAGGAAATTCACCTCCATCTCCACCATCCTCATCTTCATTAGCATCTTCATCAACATCTTCATCTTCCACATCGACCACAAAAACCACCCACACTCATTCAAAAATCTCGAAAGGAAAAACTCCATTACTCAAGTTGGACATCAAGTTTGAAATTCCCATGTACAATGGTGAGGTAAATGTAGATAAGTTAGACAATTGGATCTGTCAATTGGAAGTATACTACATAATTTAGAATCTACAAGAGGACAACATAAAGATCCAGTTAGCTTCATTAAGGCTAGAAGGGGCAGCACTAGTTTGGTGGGAGGAAAAGACTCAAGAGGAAATGTGAATTCATGGTAAGATATCCATTCCTTGGGTTGAATTTGTGTCTTTCATTAAAAGACAGTTTTATCCATTAGCCTATGTGAAAAAATCAATAATGAGTTGGAAAAACTTTAGGCAGCTGAAAGGCCAAACTGTTCAAGAGTACACACAGGAGTTTTAAAAGAGGGCTTTGTTGTTAGGAGTAAACTTGAATTCAAAAGACACACTCTTGAAATATATTGGGGGTTTTAATTCCTACTTAAAACATACTATACTTATGTTTAACCCAAACAACTTAGATGAAGTATGTGTGCAAGCCATGCATCTTGAAGCAAGGGGAAAGAACATTAAGGAAGAGGGTAGTAAGAAGAAGCCATTCAAGGGTAAGGGAAAAGAAAAAGGAGGAAAATGGAAGGGAAAGAAGAAAGCAAGAATCAAGAAATAAGGGGAGAAAACTACATGCAAACATTTTTCAAAAGAGGGGCATGATGAAGCCCACTGTTGGAAACCACGTCCCGAACTAAGGCCAAAGAAACCAAATAACAAAGGGAAACAAAAGATGACTGCCACCACACAACAAGATCTTGGATCCGATTCAAGAGATGAGACCAAGATAATAGCCATGGTTAACAAAGAGAAGGAAGCCATAGCAAGTACTAGTTCCTCAAACAGTCACAAAAAACACTCTAAATGAAGACACGAGGATAGAATTTTTCCATGTTAGAGTGATTTCAAATCATACAAATATTGATGCATTGTTTGATAGTGGGTCACAAGAAAATTTGATTTCAAAAGACTTAGTCAAAAATATTAACCTTGAAACCGTACCACATCATAAACCATACCCTTTGGGTTATATAGTTAAGAATGTCAATTTACAAGTTACAAGGAAATGCATATTTAGATTTTCTATTACTGCAAACTTTGTTGATGAAGTCTAGTTAGATGTGGTTCCACTTGAAATTTCCAGGATTATCTTGGGAATTCCATATTTGTATGACTAGAAAGTGGTGTTTTATCTCCATGAGAACAAATATCATTTCTTAAGGATGGGGTGGAATATATTGTGAGAGCTCATTGTAAGAAACTGAATATTTCTTTAGTTAATGCAGGGAAAATGAAGAGGCTAGTTAATGCAAATAAAAATTTTATGCTTCTCATGATAAAAAAAAAGGATGATATTGACTATGAATCTTTTGAAGGATGTGATGACAAATTGAAATATGATTTGTTTGATGTGGTAAGTCAACATGGCGAGATGTTTCAAGAACCAAATGGGTTACCACCCAAGCGGGTAATTCAGCATGAGATTCAGTTGCAGTAGGATGTTCCACTTCCAAACATTGGTATGTATCGCATGTCAATTATGGAGAGTTTAGAAATCAAGAAGCAAATTCAAGAATTGTGTAACAAAGGTATCATATGCCCATCTGCTTCACTATGTGGTTCACTGATTGTTTTGGTACCAAATAAGGACGAGACTTGGTGCATGTGCATCGATTTCCGTGCACTGAATAAAATCACGGCAAATAATCGCTACCCACTCCCACGCATTGATGATTTTCTAGATCAATTGAAGCATGCAAGATATTTCACTAAGTTAGACTTGCGAAGTGGTTATCATCAAGTTAGAATAGCTGAAGAGGACATTTGGAAAACCACTTTCAAAACTAGAGAAGGATTGTTTGAGTGGTTAGTTATGCCATTTGGTCTAACAAATGCTCCAGCTACTTTCATGAGAGTCATGAATGATGTACTTAGACCATTTCTAGATGACTTCATCATTGTTTACTTAGATGACATACTTATATTCGGCAAATCAAGAGAAGAACATGCCATGCATGTGAACAAGGTACTTGATGTATTGAAAAAAGAGCAATTGTTTTTAAATATGTCGAAGTGCGAGTTTGGAAAAGCTTCTTTAGTGTATTTGGGACACATTGTTGGAGGAGGTGAGTTGAAGATCAACCCTTCCAAAGTAGAGGTCATTCTGAATTGGCCCAAGCCCAATACAGTTACGGAGGTAAGAAGCCTTCTTGGGGCAGCACAGTATTGGAGGAAATTCGTTGCTAATTTTTCTTCCATTGCAGCTCCGCTACATGCATTGACAAGTGTTAAGAAAGTCTTCCATTGGGGAGATGTACAAAAAAAAACATTCGATGTCTTAAAGAAAAATATAAGTTCAACACTGATATTAGCACTTTCAGATCTTAGACAACCATTTGAGATCCAAATAGATGCAAGCGATTATGTTATGTGAGTAGTGCTCATGCAGCATGGTAAGCCTATTTCATTTCATTCTAAATATTTTAATGGAGTTGTGACTAATTATCCCACCTATGATAAAGATTTATATACATTGGTACAAAGTGTAAATAAATGGAAGCACTATTTGATGGGAAAATAGACCATTGTCCATACTGACCTTCAGCCATTGTAGTACTTACAATCACAGTCAAAGTTGCAACAATCAAGACATTGCAGATGGATGGGATTTCTACAACAATTTCATTTGGTTATCAAGTACAAAAAGGGAATATATAATAAGCTATTTGATATGCTCTCTAGGCCTAATGTAAGTTCATCTATTATACTCAAGCAAAATTCAATTATGCATGAAAGTTACATTGAACAATATGCATATGATAGTGATTTTCAAGATGTGTATGAAAGCTTGAGTCAAGGAAACCAAAATGAAGAGTTAGATTATCATGTGCATAACAGTTTTTTGTGTCACTTGGGCAAGTTATGTATACCATAGGGAGAAAGAAACAATATCATAAGAGAGTTGCACACATCATTGATTGTTGGACATTTCAATGTAGGTAAGACAGTAGCGACTCTCCAAAGGTATTGTTATTGGCCATGCATGATTGATAGTGTATCTCGTTTTATTAGAGGATGTTCTTTATGTGTAACAAGTAATCCTAGCAATAGGAAACTTGGATTGTACACTCCACTTATGGTTCCTTCACACCCTTCGGAGAGTTTCTCGATGGATTTTGTGGGTGGTCTTCCTATGTCAATGAAAGGTCATGATTACTTGTAAGTTATGGTAGATAGGTTCAACAAAATGTGTCTTTTGATGCCATGTAAGAAAATAATTACAGCTGAACAAACCACTAATCTCTTCTTTCAAAATTTATGGGTTCATTTTGGTCTTCCTACTTCTATTGTAAGTGATCGGGATTCTCAGTTTGTTGGGAATTTTTGGTCAAAATTATGGGACAGGATGGACACAAAGTTGAACAAGAGTACAATATTTCATCCGCAAACAGATGGTCAAACTGAGGTGGTAAACAAGATGGTTATTCATATTCTTAGAGGTTATTGTAGCAAGCATCCCAAGATGTGGGATGAACAATTGCATTACATTCAGCATGCATACAATAGGGCAAAGTATGCTTCCACAAACACATCGCCATTTGAGGCATGTTATGGTTACTTGCCAAGATCGCCTTTGAACTTCATATTTGAGAAAGATGTTGCTATAAATGGTCATAGTGGCATAGATAAGGCAAGGAATTTCATTGAAAAAATTCAGTTGATACGTCACATGATGCAAGAGAAACTTGAAAAGATTCAAAGCAACTACAAGGCAAGGCATTACAAGCACCGTGTTGATCACAAATTCCGAGTTGGAGATGAAGTTTGGTTGTATATCAGCAAAGAAAGATTGCAAGGGGAAGGTAAAAAGCTCAAGATCGGTCTATTTAAAATTCTGGAAAAGATTGGTACTAATGCATTTAAGCTAGATTTTCCTCCTTATATGCAAATATATTATGTCGTTAATGTTGAGAATTTGAGATTGTTTGAGCCTTTTTTGATTGATGATCAAGGAGAGCATGTTCAATTGCCATCAATAGATGATTTCTCGCCAGAATATCTTGACGATCTTGAGCAAGATCGCATACTTGACAAAAGAATATGAACTTCAAGAAGAGGGAATGTCGAATACCTTAGAGTGGGATTCAAGGGAAAACACCCTTCAAAGACCAAATGGATGGAGAGTGAAAGGGTGAGGGAGATGTACCCTCACCCGTTGAACAATTGATAGTGTATTTTGGGGTCCAAAAGGCTTCTAGTGGGGAGGAATGATCAAGATATCAGTATTTAGCTAAAAATTTAAAGTTCTCATAAATACTTTAGACTTGAACGATCCGATAGAGCTCTTCACCAGGATTCCAATGCAACACGTTTCATCAAAATCTGAGTTCGTATGAGTGAGTTATGGTCTGTTGTTAGTTTTCCCAAACAGGTAAAAATTGTGCAGAACAGTGACAGATTGATGACTGGGTAGTCCAATCAGCACCTCAAGAATTTATAGGCCAATGGGGAAGGGCACGTGGTGCAGCTGAGATCCAAAGAAATCTAGTGGATAATCTTCAGTTGGAAGGCGCATGCATTACATATTTCAAGGTCAAGGTTGGTCGCATGTTTATTTAAACAAAGGTTGGGACTAATGGCCGAAACCATATTCGAATGACAATGCAACATATATCTGCAACATATTTCATTAACCCAAAGTATTAAACCTTGTTCCAAAGCATCGGCGCATTCAACCATCTCACATCGGCAGTTTAGGAGCTAAGTACATAAGGGAACAACAAATGATTTACGATTTGCGATTGCGCAGTAAGTGACATGGCAATAAGGTGAGTCCTACCAATCGCATCGGGGTATCGCAATCGAAAGACGTAGCAGGAAACATAGAATGATTTATAGCGGGGCCACGATCTGCGATCTGCGGAGATTTAAATGTGCTTAACCCCACTTAAACACCACTTATCTTGACATTAATCGCATACTTATCTTGGCTGCGAATTTGGCGGACCCGCCAGATTCGGCAGACTTCCACATTTAGTGGAGTTAGTTGGTCGGATTCCAGATTGAGTGGAGAAATAGTAGGAGAATTTGTTTTTGCCATAACTGAGGCAATTTTCGACCAATTTAGGCTCACGAAGTGCCATTCTTGGTAGATTTGGACATTTTGGAGCCATTGGAGCAGGTTGCATAGGCAAAATAAGACTGTAAACAACATTTTTTCAAAATTGAAGCTAATACAAAGGCCCACACTATGAAGCTAGACCAAGGAGATGTAGCCCAGGAGGGGTGAAATCCATCATCAAAAACTTGTGTATTTGTCTCTGTTATTTGTGCTTGGTGTGTGTTATTATGTTGTTGTTCAGCATTGAGTTTCCATGATTTTAAGTTCATACAATACACTTAATCTCATCAAGTCAATTATCAAAACACAAGGGACACAAATTTAGGCTCTTCAAGCTACGGCCAAAACCTCTCCCTCTTGGAGAGGAAAACCCACAAGAAATTTTTCTTATAGACTTTCAGATGACAAGTACCATGACCATGACATGGACCCTTGACCTTAGTATGCTCCAACACCTTGTCATTGCTTCTTCTTTGACTCCTTGAGTTGATCCTTCCTTTTCTGCACTGTCATGCACCGTCCTGCACCAACATTAGAGAGCTCAGTCTCTCGTACTTGGTATATCCTTAGATTGCTTGACTTGACCTTATATTCTTCTAGGCTTCTTCCTATATTGATTTTATACCCAAGATAGTGGTACATAATTCTTTACATGCAGCCCTTATAACATGTCTTCTTAGCACTGTGTAGATACCATTTTTCCTGCCTTGAATACTTCGTTAAGCAGCCCTTACATAACTTTGCACTTCACTTTGATTTTGTTTCTCTTCCACATCAAAATACAGCCCTGTACTTTCGCACTGAGTATAGTCCTTTCTCGCACTTAGTATTGTTCAGTTCTATGCACTAGATACTGTCTTGTTCTTGCATTTAATTTGGCCCTTTATCTCACACTTTTTATAACCCTGTTCTCACACTCAGTTCAGATATATACTACCGAAGTTTCTTATACTTTTCTGCATTATTGTTTCAGACTTATCTGCATTATTGTTTCAAACTTGTCTGCATTATTGTTTCAAACAAGTCTGCATTACTATTTCAGACTTGTTTGAAGTTCTCTATCCTCAAATGAACTGCAAATCCTCTTATATATACAGGACATGTCCTTCTTTTGAGCTGACATGTGAGCCTTACTCTGAGCCAAATTATGCAGGAGGATTGAAGTCGACTTGTTCATTGTTTGGAGGGATTAATTCAACGTTGATCTGGAGCCATAGGCTTATGTGACAAGGTATTGAGGCATATAAGTGTGACTTTGACTCATCATAAACATGAATCTTTAATACATTTATAACCAGAAGACAAATCCCTAAAATACATCAAGAAGAAGTCTTTTGACCTATAATAAAACCTTGCTCATGAAACCCATGAATCAAGCATAACAAAAATATATTTTATTATATTTGTCTTATTCATTACATAAATACATAATTACATAGTCAATATGAAGACTGATCCTAGTTACACTTTCCAAAACTCCCTCTTAACTAGGGAGGTATTCATAATGGTACATGGTCACTTTCAATATTGAAAAATCTCATAAGAAGAATCGGATTGGTAATCGCATATGTATAGCATCATATCAACCAGCATTTTCCTAGTGCAAGGCCTTGACTAACAACCCCATATCTCAATGAGACAATGGGCTACAATGTTGGCAAGACACGTGACTTATAGACACCATAGTCATTGTCTCTCCAAGGCACATACTCCACCCAGGTGTTCCCAGAGTATGACCTTCTTGAACTATTCTTCTCTTGGGTAGCCAGCCCTCAAATAATATTGGTCCACGACTACTCTTATCTTGAATGCCCCATCTCGTTCTCAAAGAGTATCGGATGCAAGATGATTACCCAATCCTCCATTCTGTCTTCCAAGTGAAGACCGTAATGATGTGTCTATCTATTCTCTCCACATAGTCTTCACTAAGACTTACAGTTGTTAGTCTTGGTCTAGTGCATGACACATGAATTAGAGAATCATATATGCCACTCCCTCTTAACTTAGGAAGGACATACTTCAAGTTTCTTCCAAGTAATAAACTTACCACTAGGCTCCCTCTTAACTAGGGACCTACAGTAGCAATGGTGAGACACCCAGCTGCTCATGAAGAATTCCTCCCCTCGATGTCATGGATTTCGTTATTGAGGAATCTTCAAATTTTGGCTTCATAGGGCACAAATCATCCATCACTTTCATCCATGAGTCATGTCATCCATCTGAAAGTAATTCATCGGTCCTTCTCATCTGGTTCACCTTTATTCCATGTTGCTTTCCTTCAAACCATCTACCAAGGATCTTACATCCTTCCACATGATTGGAAACCATGCATAAAATTATCTAGATAAACATATACATAATAAATTTTAAATCAAAATTTAGCTCAGTGATGATCTTTCACCATGACACCTTCCTGTAGGCTTTGACATCCTCTTTTCAGATTGACACATCTTTTAAATATATGTATTGTTAAGGGTCTTCTTCTTTACCATACTTCTATCCGAGTCCACATATCTTCCAAGAAGATCTTTGAGTCACATTTTCTTGGCCTTCGGATGATAACTACCTCTTTCCATGGTTGCACTTCATGATCTCTTCTATTCTTTCTCCACACAGCTTCATCCCCAGAAACTTCCAGTATCTAGTTCCTTGTTTGCATATAACCACCTCATATTCCATATGAGGACATATTTAATTTCATTTGTTAGTGGAAACCTATGCACTAGAAGAGATATTCTTTCCATAGATCATAGAATTTCGTCACCCGCAACCACATGACATGACTTCACAACATCCAAAGTCAACATATAAATATATGTACCTCATACTTTTCCCTTTGAGTCATCCTGTAACAATTTTACTAGAATGAATAACTTCAGTCCCTTGACCTGCTTCATTAATATTTCACCATATCCTAATCCCATAATTATGTAACATGGAATTCTCTATGAAACCTTTTACTTTCTTTCTAACCAGTGAATCCATAGAGAACTCCATTAGAAAATGTCAACACATGTTTCAATATTGATTATTGAATGATGACCCTTGATCTTGATGACTTCCTTCCATCAATGTTGTTAATCATTGAGGTTTCCAGGAGCTCCTTCTTCAAGTGATCCTTCCATGCTTCTATCATGATGATTTTAATATACATTTCTTCCCATCATACTATTTTACAACCAACAAAAATCACTTAAAGAGAAAGATGATCTCAATCATAATAGAGATCTTTCGTTTCTTCTTTCTTAGATTTCTTTGTATCAAGTTCTTCCCTTACATTTGTGACATGGGCTTCTTCCTTTTTCCTCTTTTCCTTCCCATATTTAGGAAAATCCCTTTTATAATGCCCAAGTTCATTACATACAAAGCACTGTACTTTATCGATATTTATTCTTTTATTCTAAAGACCAAATTTTCTGAATCTTCCTTTCTTCCTGGAAATGGCTACAAAGGCTTAATTCCCTTCACTTGATATTGTATCAGATTTGGCTTTCAATCTTGTTTCCTCTATTTTAAATTGATATGAAATTGATTGTTAGTTAATGTTGTGCTAATATCAGTTTCAGAATTAACATGAAAGTGCTTTGGTTTGCTTATCATACAAGGGTTTATACAAGTGTTTATGAGTGAAAATTCATTAAACTTGATGAGATTAAGTCTATTTTATGAAATTAAAAGCATGGAAACTCAATGTTGAACAACAGCATAATAAAACACAACAAGCACAAATAACAGAGACAAATACACAAGTTTTGGATGAAGGAGTTCACCCCTTTTGAGCTACATCTCCTTGGTCCAACTTCACAGTGTGGGCCTTTGTATTAGCTTCAATTGTGAAAAAGTTGTTTACAATCTCTTGTTTCCTCTGCAACCTTCTCCAATGGCTCCAAAACATCCAAATCTACAAAGAATGACTCTTCCTGAGCCTAAATTGGTCAAAAATTTCCTCAGTTATGGCAAAAACAAATTCTCCTACTATTTCTCCACTAAATCTGGAATCCGGCCAGCTAACTCCACTAAACGTGGAAGTCCGCTAATTCTGGTGGGTCTGCCAAAGGTGTCGCCAAGATAAGTATGCGATTAATGTTAAGATAAGTGGTGTTTAAGTGGGGTTAAGCGCATTTAAATATTCGCAAATCGCATCGTAGCACAGTCACTTATCGCAGATCGCGGCCTCTCTATAAATCATTTTATGTTTCCTGTTGTGTCTTGCGATTGCAATACCCCAATGAGACTGGTAGGACCCACCTTATCGCCACGTCGCTTACCAAGCAATTGAAAATCATTTTATGTTGCCTTATGTCCTCCACTCCTAAACTGCCGATGTGAGATGGATGAATGCGCCGATGCTTTGGACCAAGGTTTAATACTTTGGGTTAATGAAATATGTCGTAGATATATGTTGTATTTTCATTTGACTATGGTTTCAGCCATTATTCCCAACCTTTGTTTAAATAAATATGCAACCAACCTTGACCTTGCAATATGTAATACGTGTGCCTTCCACTGAAGATTATCCGCCAAATTGCTTTGGCTCTCGACTGTGCCACGTGCCCTTCACCGTTGGCCTATAAATTCTTGAGGTGTCGACTGGACTACCCAGTCATCAGTCTGTCACAGTTCTGCACAATTTTTACCTATTTGGGAAAACGAACAACATACCATAACTCACTCATACGAACTTGGATTTTGATGAAACAAGTTGCCTTGGAATCCTGGTGACGAGCTCTATCCAGTCATTCAGGTATGAAGCATTTCTAAGAACTTTCATTTTCAACCTAAATACTGAGCTCTTGATCATAAATAGAGACCATAGATCGTGGAATGGTGTTGCTTCTTTCTTCCTGTATAAGATTGAAGTGAAGTTTCCCCATTCTTCCGGTAGAGCATTCAACACCACTGTAGTCATTTCATTTTCAGAAATAATTCCTGTATTTGGTCTCTTATTTCAGCAATCCTCATAAAATATGACGTGATTCCTTCCTCTCTTGACAATTTCATCTTGTATAGTTCTTGTCTCAGAGAGATTGCTTCTCCTACAGTACTCACAGAGAATAGCTCCACCAGCTTCTCATATATTTCTTTTGCAACTATCAGTTTTGATACATAAGGTATAAGTGAATCCTTGATAGATTCTATGAGAATCCTCTGGGCTCCGATTTCTCCTTTTATGTATTTGGCATGAGCTTGAGCATATTATTTTTAGGGTTGAATTGTAGATCCTTCGATGTATCCCACAACTTTATATTCAATTAAATTCAAATTTTTCCTCTTCTTCCATGCGCTAAAGTTTGATGACCTAACCAATTTTTTGATTTCTTTACAATAAGCCATTTTGACAGATTTAGATAAGGTCATAGATACTTACTTGAGTAGGATGAATTCCTCCTTATAATATCTTCTTTGATGATGAAGGTAGGAACTCCTTCTTATATTGAGTTCACCAATGTAGATGATGGAATCTTAATGGTAGAGGATGTATTTAGAATGATGATGTCTTCAAAGGTGTTGGATATTGAAGGATGGAAATTGATGATGTATCTTTTTAACAATGTCTTCAATGTCATAAACCTTTGGCGACAAATATTATTTGCTTGATTAGTGGATCATTTGAAAAATCTTCCTTGCAAACTGATTTGACATTTTAACCCAAACTTTGATCTTTGCTTCCTTGAGTGTCTTCTTGTCAAGTAACCCTTGTGTTCAGCACCTTAGCTCTGAAACCATGCTGAGAATTAGGAAGGGATAGGATTAATTCAAATTCTCTACTTGATAATTACTTGTGAGCTTACTTCTTTCACTTATGTCTTTTCTTCTTAGCTTATTATATATTTCATCAAGTCAATTATCAAAACACAAGAGACACAAATTTAGGCGCTTCAATCCAGGGCCAAAACCTCTCCCTCTTGGAGAGGAAAAACCACAAGAAATTCTTCTTATATACTTTCAGATGACAAGTACCATGACCATGACATAGACCCTTGACCTTAGTATGCCTCCAACACCTTTTCACTTCTTCTTCTTTGACTCCTTGAGTTGATCCTTCCTTTTCTACACTGTCTTGCACCGTCTTGCACCAACCTTAGAGAGCTCGGTCTCTAATACTTGGTATCTCTTTAGATTCCTTGACTTGACCTTATATTCTTATAGGATTATTCTTATCTTGATTTTATACCCAATACAATGGTGCATAAACCTTTACATGCGGCCCTTATAACATGTCTTCTTAGCACTGTGTAGATACCCTTTTTCCTGCCTTTAATACTTTGCTAAGCAACCCTTACATAAATTCACAGTTCACTGTGATTTTGTTTCTCTTCTGCATCAAAATACGGCCCTGTACTTTCGCACTGTGTACAGTCCTTTTTCGCACTTAGTATTGTCCAGTTCTACGCACTAGATATTGTCCTGTTCTTGCATTTATTTCAGCCCTTTATCTCACACTTATTATAACCCTGTTCTCGCACTTAGTTCATATATAAACCACTGAATTTTCTTAGACTTGTCTGCATTACTATTTCAGGCTTGTCCGCATTATTGTTTCAGACTTGTCTTCATTACTGTTTCAGACTTGTCAACATTATTGTTTCAGACTTGTCCGAAGTTCTCTATCCTCAAATGAACCGCAGATCCTCTTATATATACAGGACAGGTCCTTCTTTTGAGCCGACATGTGAGCCTTACTCTAAGCCGACTTATGTAGGAGGATTGAAGCCGACTTTTTCATTGTTTGGAGGCATTACTTCAACGTTGATCTGGAGCCATAGCTTCAAGGCTTATGTGACAAGGTATTGAGGCATATATGTGTGACTTTGACTAATCATAAACATGACTCTTTAATACATTTATAACTAGAAGACAAATCCCTAAAAGACATCAAGAATAAGTCTTTTGACCTATAATAAAACCTTTCTCATGAAACCCATGAAGCAAGCATAAAAAATGTGTTTTATTATCTTTGTCTTCTTCATTACATAAATACATAATTACATAGTCAATATGAAGATCGATCATAGTTACACTTTCCAACACTATATACGGGATTCTCTACCAATCGAGTCCACTCAATATTATCATATTGTATCCTTGTCATACTAAGAACTTTCTCAAACAACTCTCCAAAGAGCTTCTTCATCCTGCCTCATAGCTAGTCATGCTAACAATATCGTACTCAACCTTAGTCGTGCTACAAAATTCCCATCCAAGATATCATGGCAGATCTCATACTAAGGCATCACCCAAATATGCTTATCTCATCAACAATGATCCCAAACAACATCACTATATCCATGTAGTCACATATTATAGAATGAATATCTCAAATAAAAAATTCATTATCCTATGCAGATATCTCGAAGGGTGCTTGGAAGCAACTCAATGTGTACGAAGCAGCTCAATTATGAATTCACTTAGGTTCTATGCACAACATATATATGGACGGGTGTTCAAACAAAATATAAATGATTCAATAAACTATCGGTTTCCAAGTCATGTTCAACAATATATTTTCATAACTTCTTGAAATTCATTGAAGTTTCTAAGGATTTGCACTTTCACTTTCCAAAAACTCTTCAATAGCTTCATAATATAGATTTTCTTTTCCAAACTTGATTCATCATGGCCTGATTCATTATTTTGAGCTTCAAAATCCAACTCCCTCTTACTTTGATCATCAGAGGCTCATTACCTGTCAAGAGTAGACCATTAGTAGATAAAACCAAAATCAAACTCATACCTTCAACCACTTTTGAAGTAGATGCTTTGATGGGAACATCTTCTTGGCTTCATCAGATGACTGTCAATACAGACATATCAGGCTCGGGGATCTTGCTTCATACAATGCTTTCTGAAAACATAACACTCGACAAAAGCAATATGCTTAGCCTTATACAAATCAATATTGTGTAATAATTAACTAATTCAGCTTATCAAAGTTTAGATTCTAGATCAAAACTAATATCAAACTCATCAATGTCACAAATTATTTGGACCAGGTGACACATAGAGCTTGCATCAAGTTATGAATTCATCTATTGTCATGCCAACGAATTGTCATTTACCAAGAAACTTTATCAAGTTATCCTCATGATCACGTATAAATTATTTTTGTCACTTGATGCAAATACATACATCAAAGATAAGTCATGCAGGTTCCATCCATTTGTTGTGAGATTACTTCATATTGAATCTCAACTTGTTTATACTTCAACCATTGTGCCAAGGATAATGAGACTAATAAAAAATCATTATTGAATACTAACATTAGTCATTGAAAGTCACTATGCCCACATAACATTGTCGTCAAGGAAAATCATTAGTCATCAAGTACCAAATAAAATAAAAACTTTAACTTTTCATCACTACGAATTCAAATAATCCATAAACCAAAACATATCTATTAGCCATCAAGCATCATGTCGAAATTCTAAAACATCATCAATCATTCAAGCCAATATGCTCACTAAGTCAAGCCAATAGATATATATTGTCATGCACTAGCTTCAATGATCAAATCAAGATGTTATACGAATATGCATATTTTGGTTTCTTGCAAGGATAAGTTTAGTCAACATATTCACATTCTCTATAGTAAGTAAAATATTCAAACTTCCCTGCTCATAGGACATTTTATTGTCTGCTCCATGTATGTAGGATTGTCATCCTTCAGGTTTACTCCTAATTTTATGCACCAAGCTTCACCTTTGTGACCTACAGGCATGACCACACCCATAGGCCTTCTTCCATGTGGTTGAGAAGCTATAGTCACACCCTTGTGCCTAATTTCGTGCAGCCGAGAGGCTATAGTCGCATCAGTAAGCTTGCTTTCGTGCGAGTGAGATTTAGAGTAAGAGAAAAAAATATCTTCTCATATCAAAACTTTGTTGCAGACCAAAAATATCAGGTATTTGTCTATTCATGTCCATAAATCTTGCTTGAACAATAAGGAATCTTTTATAAATTTAATGCAAATTAAAATAGGAGTAGGGATCTTATGGATAGTTTCTCCCTCTTAATGAGCATCCCATTTCAGTCATCTTCGTTCAATTCACAAATGCATCAACAGACCTGTTAGATCATAAAGTCAGACTATGTCACATATTTATCATGGTCATATCATGTTAGCATTAGCTACTCCACCGTGACATCAATCTTTCATCAAGGGTCAGTGTCAAAGAGCCAATAGGAGTATAATTCAAGAATCACAACATTACTTCTTAGTCACATAACTCAATCCATCAAGTCTGTAGAAATTTGAATAATAGATGAATTATTCACCGAGATTATCCTGATTACACACTATTTAAGCTTCATGCATAATACATAACCTCTTCTACAATTGATCATCAATTTGCGGAAATAGAAGCAGTCGCATGTGCACATTAAAACATAATCAAGAACACATATAACACAGTATGTAATGGGGAAAGATTACAATTGAAAACCCCCAACTATCTGTATATTATAATGATAGAGAACATGTAACAATACATAGCACAAAGCTCCTCACAGCTCTCAGCACTATCTCACATGCTACACACAAACTAGCTCAGATATGAACAAGTCACAAGTTCAAGACTCCCTGCCTCTACTGCGCAATCCAAGATGAATAATGATGAGATCCAAGTTCGAATCCCACTGGTTTGTACTGCGCAATCCTCATTGGCAATCTCAATCAATGTGTGTGCAAATCTCATGCACAGCTATAGTCACAACTGATAGTAGACTCACCCTTTCACCCACCTCTAACACTGGTCTCCACTGAACTGTCCATGCATTGCAGTTAACTGATGTGTTCTTTAGTTCATTTATGAGTTAATAATTAGTGAATTAATTAATAATTAATTCACACCACTCATCACTAGTGTATTTATTAGTTAGACTAAATACAACTAGTTCAACTAAGTTAAACCGAACACAACTCCACCAACTGTCTCATCAACTCCACCAAACTCTGCCACATGAGTTCTAACCGAAGTCAACCATGCAATAGCTCAAATAACCCTTAGGAAAAGCGTATTTCCTTCTGTCAACTGCATGTGCCACATCCAAGCATCAAACTGAAGTGCTCCAAGAGGATAAGATAATGTTTATAGTCCAAATATTATTAAGGGTTAATAATATTCGATTGTTCTATTTTTAGACTGGCAGTCTAAAAATAGATTCCGCCCAATGTCTAAAAATAGAGGTCCATATATTTTTACCAACTTGACCAATCATCCATAAATAGCATCCTGCAACTCATAGACCATGATCCATATGTCTAAAAATAGACTTTGCGCCAAAAATAACCTGCGGGCCCACTTAGTGAAGGCGACTTCTTTTCACTAAGCTCCATCATCTTGTTGCATTTTCAACACTCCCTCTCAACAAGATATGGATTATCTGCAACCCCTATCCTGCCTCTGTGGTATTCGAATTTGCTCCTGGTGGGCGCCTTCGTCAAGATATCAGCATCCTGATCCTCCGTGGGAATGTATGAAAGTAACACGATTCTCCGCTGCACACAATCTCTGATACGATGGTACCTGATGTCGATTTGTTTGGATCTATCATGAAATACTGGATTAGCCGAGAGTTTAATGCAACTATGGTTATCACAATAAATCACAGTAGGCTCCAAGTGTGACCCGAATAACCCGACCAGGATCTTCCTCATCCATATAGCCTCGCATGCAGCCAAACTCGCTGCCATATACTTGGCCTCTGCTGAACTGAGTGCCACGGTTCTCTGCTTCCTGCTGTACCAAGAAACTGTTGTCGACCCGATAATGAAGATCCCTCCAGATGTGCTCTTTCTGTCCGTTGGGCTCCCTGCCCAATCTGCATCCGTGAAGCCACATAGCTTCACCTCATCCTCCTGTCTACACCACAATCCATATCCCGATGTGCCTCTAAGATAACACAATACATGCTTTCCTGCCTTCCAAAAAAGCTTGGTTGGCTTAACCATAGCTTGTGAAAGCTGGTTAACAGCATAGCATATATCGGGTCATGTATTGACCAGATACATAAGCGACCCCACCAACTGTCGATAAACAGTGGCATCCACTACCTCCACTGAAGTAGCATCCTCCTTCCTCCAACCTCCAGGAAGAGGAGTATCAACAGGCTTGCAGCCATGCATGTTGAACTTCTCCAATATCTCCTGGGCATACTTACCCTGAGAAACAAATATTCCATCACTACGCTGCCAAATTTCCAATCCCAGGAAATAATGAAGGAGGCCCAAGTCCTTCATCTCAAACTCTCTTGCAAGATCCTCCTTGCATGAAAGTATCAACAGCTCATCACCCGTCAAAATCAAATCATCTACATAAAGTAAAATGATCAGCAACTTACCCTCCACCACAATCTAGTATAGGTTAGGATCCGCCTCACTCTTGGAGAATCCAAGTCCGGTGAAATAACTGTCTATCCGTGTGTACCAAGCAGGAGGTGCTTGTTTCAACCCATACAACGCTCTCTTGAGCCTGCACACATGCGACTCGCTGCTGAAGATCTCGAAACCATCGGGCTGCTCTATGTACACCTCCTCCTCAATGACTCCGTTGAGGAACGCAGTCTTCACATCCATCTGATGAATGTACCACCCCATCTGCGCTGAGAGAGCTAGGATCATCCGTATGGAAGAATACCTTGTGACAGGTGCAAAGGTCTCCTCATAATCGATCCCCTCTATCTGTGAGAAGCCTCGGGCAACAAATCTTGCCTTTTACTTCTCCACACTCCTGTCAGCCGCCTGCTTCACTTTGTAGATCCATCTCGAAAACACCACTGATTTCCCTTCCAGCCTTGGGACAATCTCCCATGCACTGTTTCTAACAATCGAATCATACTCTTCCACCATGGCATCTACCCATGCGGGGTCCTCCACAACTTCCTAGAAAGAGGATGGCTCTGTCACGACACATTTGCTCACAAGAGCCATGTATCCAGTGTACCGGTCTGGTGACTGTCTCTGTCTGTGCAGTGCTGTAGGTGGTCCCACAACCTTCTCTGCACCTTGAGCCAGTCGCTCAACTTCTGTAGTGCGCTTCCGCCCTCTGATGGTTGGCGCTGCATGAGTGGTCTCTTCCACTCCATGAACCTCATCTTGTGGCTGATCCACATCCTGAGACTCATCCTTAGGAACTAATAGCTCCTCATCCGCATGCAAGTGTGGCTCCCTCTCAAGCGAACACTTCATGGCTTTCTCCTCATGAAATTTGATATCCCGTCGCACAACAGTCTTGCGACTGTCTGGAAAATATACACGATAGTTGTGGGGCGTATCAGTGTACCCCACAAATATCCCAACCTCCGCAGTCGGCTCCAGCTTCTTCTTGGCATCCTTCGTCACATGAATGTAAACAGGTGAACCAAAAATCCTCAAATGGGAAATATCAGGCCTCTTACCAGAAAACGCCTCCTCAGGTGTACTCATGCCAAGTATCTTGTGAGGACAATGGTTCTGCACATATACTGCAGTATTGCATGCCTCCGCCCACAAGTGAATGGGTAGGCCCTGATCATGCAACATCGCCCGTGCAGCACCCACGATCGTTTTGTTCTTCCGCTCAGCAACCCCGTTCTGCTGTGGGTTATGAGGTGCTATGAGCTCTCTCCGAATTCCTTCTGCACTGCAAAAGTCCTTGAATTCGGCAGAGATGAATTCACCACCATTGTCGCTCCTAAGAGCCTTCACATGCTTCCCCGATTCCTTCTCAACTAGCGCCTTGAACTCACAGAACTTTGAGTATGTCTCGCTCTTCTTCTGCATGAAGAATATCCAGCACTTCCGAGAATAATCATCAACAAAGATCACATAGTACCTGTGCTTTGCTGTCGAAGCTACTGAGAAAGGTCCACACACGTCTGTGTGAATTCTCTCAAGGATCGTCGTGGCGCGACTATCCTTCTTGTGAAAGGTGGCTTTCACAAATTTTCCCAAGGTACACCCCTTGCACTGATCTGACTGCGCAAGAGTGCCCTTAGGAAGCCCAATAGAAATTTGCTGCAGTATCTTCAAAGCTCCACGGTGAAGGTGGCCCAATCTCCGGTGCCACAGCTCGCCATCATCCCGGCTCACCACTCCTTCTGCCTTGCATGCCATTGCTGCGCATCCATCTACTTGCAATTGATAAAGGTTCTTGACTTGAACCCCTATCTTCCGGATTTCTCCAGTTGTCTTACTGCGCAGGAAAGCCTTTACTTTGATGAAGACAACATCATATCCCTTGTCTTCTAACATCGCCACAGAGATAAGATTCTTCTTCAATCCTGGAACATGCATCACTTCCTTCAATACGAAGGGTTTACCAGACTCCCTCTCAAAGTAAATGGTACCGATACCGGTCACACTTTATCTACCATCATCGCCCATCTCGATGTGCACTCCAAGATCTTTCTCATCCAGATCAGAAAACAAATCTCGATCTCCTGTCATGTGAAAAGACGCACCACTATCCAAGAACCATACTAATCCCATCACACTTGAGACCAAGCATGCGATCAGCGAAAAATCCAGCTCAAACTGCGAGGCTAAGGCCTCTCCCGCTGCAGATCCAGCAGCCTGCTTATTTTTCTTCTTCTGCGGACAATTTGTGGCATAATGTCCGTGTTGGTGACAGTGAAAGCACTTCACCTTGGACATGTCCTGCTTCTTGTCTTTCGCACCAGAATGAGAAGCTTTCTTGATCTTCCCCTTCTTTGCTTTGGCAGCCAAAGCGCAATTTTCTTCATCAGATGCCTTTGATGAAGATCCGTCCCTGGTACTCCGCCTTATCTCCTCTTGCACAAGATCCGACCAAAGTCGCTCCCATCCTGGAAATTTCTCCCAACCATTGACAGAGTCCTGATAAGAATGCCAACTCTTCGGAAGACCAAGGAGATCCAAGCTCACCAATTCCTCATCATCCACAGTCACCCCCACACTTCTCAGCTCATCCCTGCATTGGATGAACTTTGTGAGGTACTTGGGCATACTGTTGCCTTTCTCCATCTTTATGTGTCTAAGTTTATCCTTGAGTGCCAACTTCCTCTAGTCGCTCTTGCTTTGGAATAAATCTGTCAACGCTTTCCACATCAAGTATGGAGAAGCTTTTCCATGCAGGCTGGATACAATGTGATCCTTCACGCCCTCCAACAGAATCCTTCAACATTTTGCTGTCTTATTTTTCAAAGCCTCAACTTGAGCAGCACCAGTAGGCTTTGGGACTTCAGCATCTATGAACTCCTTCAACCCATTGTCATCTAACACCGCCTCCATCCTATCTCTCCATGCAATATAATTCTAGATGCCTTCAAGAGCATACTCCAATCGCAATCCGTTGAAAGACATTTTGACTTCGACACCAAGAAAACACTGCTGCAAATTCGAATTCCACCAGCTCACAACTCAACCACTTTTGATCTGTGAGAAAAAAGTATTTCTAGCACAGAGATCGACTGTAGGGGCATTTACTGGATATATCACCTTTCAAAGAAAGGATGGATCCAGAGGCTACCTGGCCCGCTTACAGACTCTTTCTACCGAAATAAATTGTAATCACTGTAATAGATCCGATGATCAATTTCGCTCTAATACCATGTAGACATTTGAATAATAGATTAATTATTCACCGAGAATATCCTGATTACACACTATTTAAGCTTCATGCATAATACATAACCTCTTCCACAATTGATCATCAATTTGCGGAAATTAGAAGCAGTCGCATGCACACATTAAAACATAATCAAGCACACATATAACACAGTATGTAATGGGGAAAGCTTACAGCTGAAAACCCCCAACTATCTGTATATTATAATGATAGAGAACATGTAACAATACATAGCACAAAGCTCTCACAACTCTCAGCACTATCTCACATGCTACACACAAAACTAGCTCAGATCTGAACAAGTCACAGGTTCAAATCTCCTCCACAAGTCTGCCTGCCTCTACTGCGCAATCCAAGATGAGAATGAATGAGATCCAAGTTCAAATCCCCTTGGCTTGTACTGCGCAATCCTCATTGGCAATCTCAATCAATGTGTGTGTAAATCTCATGCACAGCTATAGTCACAACTGATAGTAGACTCACCCTTTCACCCACCTCTAACACTGGTCTCCACTGAACTGTCCATGCATTGCAGTTAACTGATGTGTTCTTTAGTTGATTTATGAGTTATTAATTAGTGAATTAATTAATAATTAATTCACACCACTCATCACTAGTGTATTTATCAGTTAGACTAAATACAACTAGTTCAACTAAGTTAAATCGAACACAACTCCACCAACTGTCTCATCAACTCCACCAAACTCTGCCACATGAGTTCTAACTGAAGTCAACCATGCAATAGCTCAACTAACCCTTAGGAAAAGCGTCTTTCCTTCTGTCAGCTGCATGTGCCACATCCAAGCATCAAACTGAAGTGCTCCAAGAGGATAAGATAATGTTTATAGTCTAAATATTATTAAGGGTTAATAATATTTGACTGTTCTATTTTTAGCCCGGCAGTCTAAAAATAGATTCCGCCCAATGTCTAAAAATAGAGATCCATCTATTTTTACCAACTCGACCAATCATCCATAAATAGCATCCTGCAACTCATAGACCATGATCCATATGTCTAAAAATAGACATAGTCTAAAAATAGACTTTGCGCCAAAAATAGCCTGCGGGCCCACTTAGTGAAGGCGACTTCTTTTCACTAAGCTCCATCATCTTGTTGCATTTTCAACAAAGTCAAGGCATTCAATTTTTCCATGTGCCATAATTAACAAGCACATCAAAAACATAATCACGGTCAACAAAAGACCTTGAATATCAATCTCATTGTTACACTTCTATCGTCATGGTTACCATGCTTTTTCACAAACATATTCAATAGTATCAAGGTACCATCTATTAGAATCAAGGTGCCAACCTTCTTTATGGGATCAAGATATCCAAAATGATATATGTTAGCCAAACATCCAGTATACCAATATATCAAAGATCAATATTAAGTAGTTTCGTAGAATTAAGAAGTTTATAATATCTAAAATGGAATATACTTGCCAAATATCAAGAATATAAATATATCAAAAATCAATGTCTCTATGTAGCTTTACCATGACTTGATAGAATGTAAGTTACTTGTTCAGTACTAAATGCATCATCTCATCATGAGTATATGAATCAAACTTTCATTAGCATGATCCATTTGTGAAGGAGACATTCACATCATACATTAGGGCTTACCTTTCCATCCAATATTACCACTGGAACATAACATTGAAACAATACCATATGTACCTTGCAGTATTCAAATACCTATGCACCTTCTTATTTGTCATAGGTATCTTGTAGCACGTTGTCACCTTCTCATTAGGTGTCTCTTTACCTTTTTCAATGCTATTTATTCTCTACTAGCCATCTTTCATGCATCTCAGATGATCCTTAAGAAGGATCCACTTTTCACAACTCATCAAGAGGTTAGAAGCATCCAAATATACATGCAGGAAGTATAAGCAATGATCAAAACAATAATTAAGTCCATAAGTATAAACAAAATTAAATACATAAAGGAAAACCATATATCGAAATATACTTATGTTTAATGAGAGGTGATTATCTTCTTCTTGAACTAGCCTTCAAGAACCATCATTTTCCATTGTCCACTTGTTGCCTTCAATATATAAATTCATCATTAATCAGGTGTAATAGAAACTATCCCATCTAGGGCTTCATCAAATTTGTCACAAGTGCTTGCACATCTTCACATTGACCATGCTAGGGTTTTCAGATTTCATATCTAATATATTTTCCATAAACCAAGGTTTCTCTGAAACCCCAACCTCATAATATCCATGAAACCCTAATAAAAAAATTTCCTAGGGTCTCCTTCAAACCATAGAATTCTTTTAGGTCTCCACCATCTTCTCTTGCATCCTTCATTGGTGTCATCATATGGGTGGTCTCCATGACTTTTCTTCAGCCCAACTCTAATACCATGCTAATTTTTCTTAGGGCTATACTGTTATTTGCTTTGATAATATAATTTCTTCATTTACACATTAAAATCACCCCATAACATCATAAAAATATTCATATTTACATCATTATTCATCATCATATGAAACTGTGTAGAAATAATAATATCAACATCATCAATTTAGATAAACATAAAGGAACAATAGAAGAAAAGCATTCAGACATAGAGACACTAGGATTGGTCGAAGACCAGGGTAAAACCTGTTATGGGGAAAACCATTTCAAATTATTCTTCTTATTAAATCATCATTAAATGATATAGCAAATGAGAGTAAAATAATCCATACCTTCAACCATAAACTAATCTAGAAATTAGATATCATTTTTTGGGATTTAACTTTGTTAAGTAATTCATACATCTATGACCATTTCCATGAGAGGTAGTCGTAACTGACTAATTATCATGATTTTTGATTAGTCCACATAATGCTCATTGCATCGGGTGATTCTCACAAGGGTGAGGAAGTGGGATTTAAACTAATGAAATAAATCACATAGCATCAATCATCACTTACGGGGCTTGCTCCCGGTAACCAAGACTTCCCGAGAGGTCACCCATCCCAGATCGCCTCTGGCTCAAGCGTGCTTAACTGTGGAATTTTCCCCACAGTGAAGCCCACTTAGCTTGCTACCCCATTTTCAAAACCTTAGCAAGTATTGTGCCTCATGAACCATTCAAGTGAGGTCCTTTCACTCTTTGTATTTAAGTATTGAGGATTTTCTGTAGTGCATTATATTAGATAGGATTTTTTGGGATTTAACTGTGTTAAGTAAGTCATTCATCTATGACCATTTCAATGATAGGTAGTCGTAATTGACTAATTTCTCATGATTTTTGAATAGTCCACTTAGCACTTATTGCATAAGGTGATGCTCATATGGGTGAAGAATTCAGATTGAAACTAGTGAAATGGATCACATAGCATCAATCATTACTTTCGGGGCTTACACCCGGTAAACAAGACTTCTCGAGAGGTCACCTATCCCAGATCGCCTCTGGCTCAAGCGCGCTTAACTGTGCCTTTTTCCCCACAATCAAGCCCACTTGGCTTGCTACCCTATTTGCAAAACCTTAGCAAGTATTGTGCTTCATGAACCATTCAAGTGAGCTCCCTTCACTCTTTGCATTTAAGTATTGAGGAGTTTTCGCAGTGCATTATATTAGATATCATTTTTTGGGATTTAACTTCATTAAGTAAGTCATTCATCTATGACCATTTCCATGATAGGTAGTCGTAACTGACTAATTTCTCATGATTTTTGAATAGTCCACTTAGCAGTCATTGCTTCGGGTGATGCTCACGGGGTTGAAGAAGTTGGATTGAAACTAGTGAAATGAATCACATAGCGTCAATCATCACTTCCAGGGCTTGCACTCGGTAACCAGGACTTCCTGGGAGGTCACCCATCCCAGATCGCCTCTAGCTCAAGCGCGCTTAACTATGGAGTTTTCCCCACTGTCAAGCCCACTTAGCTTGCTACCCCATTTGAAAAACCTTAGTGAGTATTGTGCCTCATGAACCATTCAAGTGAGCTCCCTTCACTCTTTATATATAAGTATTGATGAGTTTATGTAGTGCATTATATTAGATATCATTTTTTGGGATTTAAATGTGTCAAGTAAGTCATTCATTTATGACCATTTCCATGAGAGGTAGCCATAAATGACTAATTTCTCCTGAGGTAGTGGTGTTGGAGGTTAATGAAAGGTGGGTGGGGTGGGGGGAAATATTTTATAGAACTATTGGCTTGAGGGGTCCTGACCCTGGTTCAGAGTTTATCGTGCAACCAAAAAACCCTCCAACTACTGGCCCTTTCGGTAATGACCTGCTTGTGCAAATCAAAGTCTCACCCAAAGCAATATGGGGGGGTGCTGGAACCAGGTTTGCACACCTTGAGGAAGAAAACAATGAAGTGGCCCTAAGCAGATTGATTGCAAACTTATATCGATCATAAACATATGTGCGCAATATAGAATAAGAATTTATCATATCACGGCACAGAATTACAGATCACTTTGTCGCAGATGTATCATAACAGAACCAGATCCAAATCTAAACAATGCGTAATCACTTAAGCAGATTCATTCATGTATTATATCATCAGTGTAACTTCATGCATAAATACCATAGGTAATTGCACATATACAAATAATCAACACATAAGTAATGCGATCTAAAGACAAAAACAATAGATAGATAACTCAGATCAATAACATAATGTTTTCACCAAAATATGTCCTTATATTAGCTTCAGGTCAATTCAATACATCAGACTTTACCCTTACATAATACCCTTCCACCTACACAGCCAGCGGAGTCTGCACACAGCCAGGACTAGGTCTTCGTGCACACAGCCAATATGAGCCTTTCTTCCTAACCCAAACAAGCCCTTACAAAAGTATTACAAATGCATAAACATTTAGATCATCACCTCAAGTTAAGTTACTTCCTTAGAATCGATCTATATATTTATATAATTCCATCGCATAGATACTACGGTCTCAAACCATGGTTTGAGGCCCACAGTTTACCATTAAACCCTTTTACATAAAAATAGGGACTTTGACCTGCCCCAAATCCCCTTGACTCATTCGCACAGCACACATATACAAACTTATAAAAATGTACCCAAAAAGTGTACCCCAGGGGACCCCCAACACAATCCTGTGACTCATCCCGAGTCACTGAAGCGTCTTCTCCTTTACCAACTTCTTAGTAGTGGGCCCTTCAGTGGCCAGCTCTATACTTTGCTGCGTCTGTTGAATCACCTTCAATATAGTGTCCAGTGTCTGTGAAAGATGAAGAGCCTCCTTAGCCCATGGTTGCATGTGTGCCTCTAGAAGTTTCTCTTTACGACGCAGGTCCTCGATCTTTGTTTGAATGATTTGGCCCTCTTGTAGGTGGGCGAGGCGTTATGGAAGAACCAGAGTGGGCACCACTGTCTATATTTCAGCAAACTGCTGCTCTTTCTAGTGCGGCTTGTTGCGCAAATGTTGTACTACAGGATAATTTTGAATGGACGTCCATATGCCCATAGCATCATTTAAAAGGTTGTCACATTGTGTGACTGCGACAACAATACTGTCAGTAGCTTGTTTTACTTCGGCTGCCCTTTTTGCGTGGACCTCAGGTGGAGTTTCAGGCTGCAACTTCATTTACAGATCAGAGATTTGATGCTCGAACTCTGCACGGACGGTCTACACTTCAGCGCGCGATGCTTTCAAGGCGACAACCAATGTAATATTCCTAATTAGCCCAAGCTAATATGAATATACAATTTTTTTTTCATTTTCTTGTTGCAAGAATAATATTGTAAAGGAGGATAAATTAAACTCCTCAAACAACAAAATAAATCAATGCCCATGTGAACAAGGCTAAATCTGGGCTGCCTTAATAAAACTCCCTTATGTGTGAAAGGGATTGAGATAATTGACTGGGTCAACAGGACCAAATCCACAGCGCTGTCCAGATGCAATTTACTTCCTATATGCATAGTGCAGTTCTAGTTGGAGGCTACACATGTGAAAGGAGCTAAACCTTTGAGATGGTTTAGGGTTTTGTAAGGCTTTTATCCTATAAAAGGAAGAGGAGAACAACAGAAGAGGGTTGTTGAACCCATTGTTTTGGAAGAACATGTCTGTTTAGACATTTCTCATTCTCTTGGCTGTTTAGCAGAGAATAGTGTTGTTTAACACTGGGTGTTCTTGATCAAGAATCCCACCTCCTTCTTTGAGTAGCTCTTGAGGGAGTCTTCCATTTCTGGTCCACTATCAGGCATTTGGCCAAGCTCTTCTTCCAACTACAACGCAGATCATGTTGAGGGTTTGGTTTTCTTTGTAAGCTGCAGCAAGTGGAGGCTAGATCTATTCAGATCTAAGCCATTCTAGTGCCTCTTTTCAGTGGGAAAGCCTTCTATTCCCCCTGGAAAGAGAGTATTGGACGAGGAGAGCTCATTTTAAGATCTTGGCTTGAGGCCACATCATGTTCTAGAGCCTACAGTGCAGTCCGTCTTCCAAAACTGCGTTACTTGCGAGGAGAAAGTTGCAGGGTCTTTTGGCACTTTAAGGAGGAGAGATCTCTAGTGTTGGGAATCTGCCCTTCACTATGGTGATCCATGGATTATAGATCTAATCCATGTTCCATTCAGATATGATATGAATACTGGTGTATTTTCTTTAGAAATTCTGAATCATTCTGTAGATCTGCTGCATTAGATCTCAGATCTACTCCATGTACTTCACTTTCTACTGAAAACCCCAAGGGGATTTTAAAGAGGAGACTCTATGGTGTACAGATCTGATATAGATCTATATTTTTGTACACAAATCTGCTCTAGATCTGAAGTGTAATCTACAACTCTTTTCAGCTAATAAAATAATTCTTTCAAGTTTGTACAATCATATCATATGGTTGCAACCTCTTATTTTGAGTATCTCCTCATGTAAATTCTTCTACTTTCTATTCTATAATGAAAGGGCTTCAATATAACTCTAATTTCCTATTGTAAACAATCATATTGAGCCTCCATATTGGCCTCCTGCATATATTTGGCTGAACTGCGTTATTTTCTGAGTAGTTTTGTCACATAGTGTTGCAGTCCCATTCTTGGGCAATTTCAAAGTTGTACTAGGTGTGGGAGACCTGTTTAACCCACGTAGAAGGATTTATTTTTGAATTCCTCTTGGATTCAGGTCTTAGATTGATAGATCTAAGGGATCTAAGGTTTGGTTTCCAATCCTATAGCATACATTCCTAAAAAAATGTGTTTTTTAGGCATGCCTTGCTAGCAGTCCCAATTTGGGGATATTACAACCAATCCTTCCAATTTCTCTTATGGGGTAGTTGTGGCCAGGACTGCTGGTACATTGTTGAAGACTTGGTGAATTTTGGCTTCAAGTGCATTGCACTGGGCTTCGGCTGCACGACATGCTACTTATGCGGCTTTTTGTTTCTGTTGTGCGCCCGCAATATGCTTCTTTGACTCTACAACAAATGTGTCACCAACAACCTCATGGAACCGAAGTTCGTCGAATATCATGGTGTGCATCGGGTGCAAATTTCTTGCAGGTAAAACAGTCAAATTAATATTAATATCACATACATCTTTGAATTGGGCGTGCCGACTGGCGTCCACATGAATGGATGGTGTGGGGATTTGCACAAGACAAGCATCCCCGGTTACTGGTAATGTGACATCCAATGGCTGCGCGCTGGTTACTTGTGCGCTGGTTTGGCTCGCCTAAGCAACGCTCGCTTGAATCAGGCTCTCTTGCATTTTGAGTTCCTGAATCCCAACATGTACAAATTACAAAGCAGTCTTATAATGCACTTCCATATCTGACCAGAGATCCTCAGTCACAGACGTGACTATGTTAGAAATATTGTTTAAATCATCCTTAGTCAGCGTCAAGACCTCCTCTCCATCATCTTTGAATCCCTTCCTCTTCTTTCTTGATCCACCAGTAGCCTGAGAGCCACGCTTCGTGCCCTTAGAAGTCTGTGCTTCTACCTCCTCCACTGCATCTTTCGACGCAATACCCAATTTTTTCGGGTTTAGTGCCTTTTTCTAAGTTGATATTCTCACCGGTGATGGTTAGCATGGCTTATTTCTCTTGAGGTTTCTCAATCAGATTCTCTGTTGTTTCCTTTGGCTAAGTACTAGTGTGCGGCTTCGTTAGTGTCTTAGTGATAGATGTGGATGCACCAGGCTCCAACAACGCTGGTGGCCATTATGAAGTAATTCAGATCAGATCATCTTCCGTAACTAAATATGGTAACTCATACCAAACTCCCTCCACGACGACTTTCACGCGGATGTGCATATTATGGAACGTGGCCTTGAAATCAGTTATCATCTTGTATTGTACGTATAATGTTAGAGACAACCTTGACTTAGACTGCATGGCCTGATAGAGTGAGGCATAAAAAAATACCCATAAATTTTTGTTCTCCTTAGCGCGCGCAGGGTCTGAGGAATTCCAAATTGTCGCATATCGTACGACCTCGCACATTTGTGGATCGATCTTAGGAAATTGGGTTTGCTCAGTGGTCTTCCACCTAATCAATGCAATCAACAACAACAACAACCAAGCATAATGAAATTGCTTGCCTTCTTCATGTGCTTCGCGCACATTTTCCAGAAACTCTCTGCACAAATAATGGGACCAATTGTAAATTACACCTTTCTCGCACTATCATGTGAGAGAAATTACGTGCACGAGCACCTCCTTTGGTCTATATTTGTGCATCACCTTGCAGGCCAAGATGATCGTGCCGAATTGAAAAACCGGGTCGTTTATCTCGCTCACCACAAATCCTCTGCTCTTCCACGAGACTTGATACTTCTTTTTGATCTGTTGTTGTGGAGGTAAATCCCCTCTACGGACAGAGGCGATCCCTACTAGCCTAGAATGGGTCTAGCAACAATCATAACACGCTATGGCGCAGGTCCCTAATTGCAATAAACCAACTTGCGAAGAAGGCTTACCTTGAATCCAACGCTATCGCTTGTAGAGAAAGTAGCACTCCCGTTCCTTAGCTCCGACAGATCACGATCCTCACGATATCCGTGATCGGACACCTGCACACGCAAGAAAAAAAACAAACGCAAGCGTAAAATCCAATATATACAACTATATGTCAGTTAGAGAAGACATAACTCATCATCATAATCAACAACAGGAGTGGAACCATAACCAATAGTCGTTTATCATTAATCAATCAAAGGAGGATACAACCTGGCTCTGACGCTGAATTCTCCTTCGGAGGGTCGTCAACAGAACACGTCTCGAAAAAGCCTGTCGGGGATGGGACAAGCCTCTCTCTTCGGATGTCTCGACAATAGTCTCCCTGCTTGGATTTGGCCTTAAGGAAATGAATCAAGGCTCTTGCAGCATAGGGCTCTGATGGCTCTTGGGAACTAGCTTGCAAAGGAGATGAGCAAGCTTTTATAGATGGAGGAAGGGGAGTTGGGATCCCTATAATCATGGGATTTGCCCTATCCTCAAGGAAGCTTCCATGAGAGGTGGAAAACCACTTCCTCTACATGGAGATCCGGAGCCAAACCTCCCAACTCAAATTAGATACTAGTTTATGGATTGGTTAGGACGAAAATTCCGCCATTTATTTTTAAAAAACACTCCTTAAAATGGCTGGCGCGAGTGCGACTCTGAGACAGAGCACCAATTGGCGCGCCCTTTTTGAATGATTTCCCCCATTGGCACGGGTATTGAACTGGCTTCCCGTGCCAATGCAAACAGGGGTGTTTTTAGGGTTTTTCACAAGGAGTTGTCTTCAGGGCAATGAAAGCTCATGTTTAGAGGGATGTCATGAAAGTGGTTTCAAGTCATGTCACTGCTTACAGGTCACGGAATGAGCCCTCTAATTGTGCGGGATGGGGAATTGCAGGGACGGTGACAAATTACTGTGTAACAGATGCCCCCAAAAGCATGAGGCCCGAAGGAGAGAGGGGTGAAATGTTTTACAAGAACGTGTCCAACTGAAAACACCGCCGTCGGAAAACCTGCGTAGAGAAGTACAACTGATATCTCAAATACATGATATATTTGTGGTATGGGCGCAACCATCCATAATAGAGTATGTAATAATCCATATCCGAGGCATGGACGCAGCCATCCAGTGAGGATCGATAAATAGACTCAGGTATGGTCGCAACCATCCAATCAGTGAGTCATGTAACTAATCATAATAATCCACAAAATCGTAGCCTGGATTCCAACAGACAAAAATCTAGGGTCTTGCGCTACATCTCGACTCGAACAAAGTACAAGTTCAAGCATGTGAATAAGTGAGCTGAAGTCGAACATGCAAGAACATCGTCTGATTACCAGCCAGTGATGAAAGCTGTTAATAGACGCGAGAGGTACCACCAATGATGACAATGGCCCTCAAGGTACTATAGGTACAATCTACGGCATGTGAATCAATGAGCTGGCATCGAACACCCGTAGAATCACTCGATCAGAGGCCAATGATGAAAACCTCACGTCGAATGCGAAAAACCTGCCATTGAGGCATGCAGGCTCCAAGGTACCAGAAGGGAGTCTCTAGATCAGCTTCCTGGATAATGAGCTGAAGTCGACAGGAAGTGACCTTGATCGAAGGTGAGCCATAGTGTTTCCCACATCATCGACGCGAGACAGAGGAACATAATGCCTTTGTGAATCACGATTAGATGAGAATCAGAGGAAGGTTGGTACTTGCAGAGGTCAACTTCTCTTGAACATATAAACGACACGACAGTGAGTTTGGCAGTATTTGACATCAATATATCAGAGGTCATGATGACAAGGCAAAGAGCGAATGAGAGGTCAAAAGGGATCACCCAAACCCACGAAGGCAAGCGAAAAAAATGAGATGAGATGTCCCCAACCCGACGCGAACGCAGACAAGTGCCATGTTCAAGACCGACATACTGCCGACACGACAATGATGTTGGTTCCATTTTCCCCACCATTTCTGGTGAGTACCTCTTTATTTTTACACAAGCTTGAAGAGGATACCATATGCTTGTTGTATAAGCCCATCCTAGTTCATTTAACGAGCCCTAGGAAGGAGGGACTCGAATAGCGTCATTACGACTGAATCCGATGTCATCAAGGTTTAACGAGTCTAACAAAGGAAGAACTCAGCATCTTTTCATGTTTAGAGAGTTTGAAAAGACAACGGAAAAGTAAACTCCAACGGTCCCTTTTCGTAAATAGTTCCTCAGACCCGAAAAGGTAGAAAACAATATCTGAGAAAACCTCCTAGTCGCGATAGGCTAGGGTATTCCTTTTTCGTAAATAATCTATCCTAGCCTGAAAAAGGGGTAAACGTATACTAGGTAAATGTCGTTTCGTGTCCACTTTAACGAGATTGAAACGACAAGGGACTCGACAATCTTTTCATGTTTAGAGAGTCAGAAAAGAGCTGAAAGATGACTCCTCCTAGAGGAACGAGTGGTATAAAGGGGTAGCTACTGGTTCCGGTGATGGTGGAACTGCTCAAAACAAATAAAGGTCAAGAGGCTGGCTAACGAGACCACTCATCGCAGCGGTTCCTCAGGAACAGGTAAAACAACCAAGTGAAGGCATATGATCGGCCAAGCAGATAGTGACGATGGAGTGAGAAAACCAAGGCTCATCTGGCAAAACAGGCTGATAAAATGGCAATCACAAAAGGTAAAATGGGAATGGTTTCATTTTTACACAAGCTTGAAATAAAAAAACTCTTCTTGAAGATGGTTTCATTTTTACACAAGCTTGAAACAAAGATAAACTATGCTTGAAACCGGTTTCATTTTTACACAAGCTTGAAACGGAAACAAACTATGCTTGAAAAAGTAAGCATGCCCCCAACATGGTGACTTAATTCGAGGTACATGCACCCCAAGCTTCAGTCCATGCACCTGAGTAAGCAGATGGAGGGACTGAAGGTTCAAGTTACGAGATCAAGAGACAGACTCGAATTGAATAGGAAAGTGTTTCATTATTTTAACAAGGTTGACACATTAAAAGAACTATCCTCAGGACACCTTGTTTCATGGTTTAAGGAGCTTGGCACAAGACAAGGAACTCTGCTCCGACAACCTTGTTTAATTTTTTAAGGAGCTTGACACAAGACAAGGAACTCTGCTCCAGACACCCTTGTTTAATTTTTTAGAGAGCTTGTGTAAATTTTTGTAGATGTTCTATGCTTGATGCAACTTTATTTTTATTACAGCAATCACCCAAACAGTTAAGTAAAATGCTAATAGAACATACTAGTGGATCTATAGAAGACAAACCAGAAACAGGAAAAATGTGATGGTGCGTTACGGTGGTCAACAGGATGCTTCAACCAACAAAGTCTCCTTGATCAGCCAACCCATAATGTGTCACAACAATCCTCAAATCAGTCACCAAGTCAACACAAGTCAACTCCAGAAAAGTCAACGCAGGGCAGCAACATAAAAGTCAACGCAGCTCCAACTTCGATCAACCTTTTGACCTCGGTTCTTGTGCCAATGTGTACGACCTCCCAAAATCGAAGTCTCCAATACATTTCAGCCTCTTTGGACCATGCGTTGACCAAAGTCAACGCTGGTCAAACTTCCTAGGAAACCCTAGCTGTAGCAATCTGCGTCCTTCTTCTTGGCTGTACAAACTCGTCCTTTTTCCCACGTGTGAGCTGAATTCGTCCTCCAAGGAGCTCGTACTAAATCAGATAAGAGAAGAAGATGTGTGATGAGTGAGTGTGAAATTCTCTCCAACTTTGATTGTATTTATATACATCATTGAGGTGTGTGACACATCTGCTGGGGGTGTAAAACCTTAAGGCCGACCTGCACATATAATTTATTATAAATAATAAATTCAAAATAAATGTTTTGCTCATCGGATTTAGATAAATTTTACATGGATCTTACACCTCTCCGAAAGAGGAATCCAATAAAAATATCGGTATCTTCATCTGAGCATCACAACATGGAGTTTGGACCTAGTTGTCCAATTTTAATAGCTTGACACAAGACAAGGAACTCTGCTCCGACAACCTTGTTTCATTTTTTAAGGAGCTTGACACAAGACAAGGAAATATGCTCCAAACGACCTCATCATAATGAATAGGAAGTCATCGCTTCCAAGAGTTGCCCGTCCGATGGAAGGAAAACATCGCGGAAGTCTGGACCCAATGCCCCCAGCACACTATGCACAACGGTGTCATCACTGAGTACAGGCATGGGGTAGGTAGCCACATAGTTGACCTGCAGTGGGGCAGATACAACAGGTGGATAAAAACCAGGAAGGGATGATGGCGGGCTAGCAACCACATCAGGACCAAAGAACGAAAGTTGATCAATGGTCACGATTCGTCCGTCATGTGGAAAATAGACCACACGAAAAAGGGAGGAGACAAGCGCTCCCATGGCATAGGTGTAATTGCACCCCAAGAGCAGATTAAAATCCAAGGGGCCTGGAACAACCATCACGTCCATATGGACGGTTCTACCTCCCAAAGTAACAGGTAACCTTGGAAAGATCCCTAACGATTGACTAGTTCTTATATTAAATGTCAACAGATTCTGCGTAATAGGCACAAGTAGCGACGAACCGAAAGCTTGCCAAGTAGTTGAAGACAGAATACTAACAGATGCGCCTTCATCTATAATGGTGTTAGGTATGACCAGACCAAAAGCCTGTACTGTGATCTCGAAAGGCACATAAGACGGAAGGTGGTATCCTGCAAATCGACTCCAGTCAAAGGAAGCGACCAAACTACTCAGAGGGGCTACCATCGAACTGAGATGGTCTTCCCTTGGTGTTACGGAAGAAGGAGCATCCTCCATGACCTCCATCTCGAAGGTGGGAGGGGAATCCTCTGGGACCTCCATCACAGGAGGCGGAGGAGCAACTTCTTGAGATATAGGGACAGGAGAATCTTTCTCCAAGTTCGAAGAATCTGGAGAAACAAGAAGAACATGAGGGATGTGAGATCCACTCTCCACGGAAAAGACCTGGTGCCCCATAGACGGAGCCATCTCAACCGATCCCACGACCAATGGTTGGTCAGGAATGGATTCCTGAATTTGAATTTCTGGGGGAGTGGGATCGACCAAGGATGACTCTTGACCAATCGTAGGATTAGCTGGTGGAGGACTCAAAGAAAGCTGTTTATAACCAACTGGGAGGCATGGTGCAGAAACAATCGAGTTGTCCAAAACTCGCTTGGCTTCATCCATATACGAACAAAGGTGAATGGCATGGTGCCCTTCACACAAATTACAGGGATTGGTAATCTTACCCTGCTTCTTAGGATTTTTACCAGCACTAGCTGAAGACGTGCCCCCAACCTGACTCCCGGAAGCCAAAGGCAACGGCGGACGACCGTTGGACCATACTTCGAGAACCTTGGGAATGCCAGGGAAATCTCTAAGAAGATGGTTTCCCTGACACAACATGCAAGGGAATTTGACTTTCCGTGGAGGGTTGGGAGGTTTATCAAGAGGAGGTGCATTAGCAGTAGTAGCTGTAGCTTTAGCCTCTCTCTTATCAGACTTCTTCTTCTTTGTCTTCTTCTTCTTCTTGTTAGCCACCTGGTTACTCGAATCCAGACTTTCACCAGGCAAAGTAGAAGAGGACGACGCAGAAACAGGTGAAGAAGGGGAGAGGTCCACCTTAGAATCAACATGATGTTGTTCAAGCGGAGGAACTGATTGAACAGTAGCCGAGACATTTGGAACCACAGAGGTTGAGAACAACCAAACAGGCAACCCAACAGTTAACCCAGGAAGGGACAATGTTGCCATATAAGGAGCGCCAACATTTCCAAAAGGAGGAAAAGGACCAGGATTCCCTTCGAAGGGGATTCCTTGGTTGGTGCACTCCGGAAAAGTTGCCATCAGACACGATCTTCAGAACAACACCCTAAGGAAACTAACTTTAACCAGGAATATTTCGTGGGTAGTTAATTTTTAAAACATTGAAACAAAACTCTACCGTTTCATATTTTAAGAGTCGAGAAATGAGTAAAAGGTGACTCTATCTCTTTTAGTTTTGAAACAAGCATGAAAGGACAAGTGCTTGATGATCCTTTCAAATTTAAAGAGTTAGAAAAAATCAAAATGACGACTCAGGAATTCTAGGCAAAGGGTGTACCAAATAACTGTGAACTGCAATATACACCTTGGTTTCAAAATGAAAGAGAAATCAACCAAGGGCTTAACGTACATGCAGGCAATCTCCCCGAATGCCGTGTTCGGTGTATCACGGGTATAGGGCGGCAGACTCGGCTTCCTATGGATAAAGGATAGAAACCTAGTGGGGTCTCCCTTTATATATGCGACGGTACGGGGATCACAAGTCCGTACTAGTGCTGTCTAAAGCCAAGAGGCGAACGAAAACTACTAGGTTTAAAGACGCCGGAACACGTCTCTAGCCTAGAACTCTAAATGTTTCGTTAATGTTTCAATGCTGCCTTAGTGTAAATTGAATAAATTTTAACGTTGACCTTCAATTATGTCTCGGTTTCAAGGCCCTACCGCATGTCATATGACAATCTCCTATATGCAGCTATATGAGAAAAGAAATCTTTTCAATTCGATGAATGCTATCTAGTTAAGGGAAGAACTTCAAACAATGATGCAACATAAAACAACACTGCAAACGAAATATTTTCCAAACTAGATGACTTTCACTATCCAAAAGTAATTTCAAACATTCAACGATGCGAATAATGCAATGTAATCTATGCAAAATTCTCTTTTTCGAAAACTATGCAATTGTAATCTATGCTAATTTCCTTTTTCTTTTCAAATGATAGAATGCACTCAATGCATTTTTCGATGAAATAGTCTACTTAATACATGCTTTTAATAAAAGAGAATGCAATCAAAACAATTTCTAGTTTTCAATCCATTAAACAATGTAATCTAGATTTAATGATGAGTCTCAAAATACTTTTCAATGCGATATGAATATTATTTATTGAAAAGCAAACTATGAGACGAAAACTAAAAGAATGCAAATATCCTTAATGGAGGATGAAGGCAAAAGGGATGCAAACAAACACTAAGAACACAATCGTTGTTTCAAAACACTTTGAAATTCCTCAAAAGGTGACAAAACACAAAGAGGACTTCCAAAGAAAGAGATCAAAACAAGGCATTCATTCCCTTTTACATCAAACAATCATGGAAATAAGACATTTTGAACAATGAGCAATGTAATCTATGCTCATACAGTGAAAAGACCGGAAGGGAAAGACACACTGGTGAAGGATTTAGGGAAAAATCTCAATTTTCACTCACCCTGAAATTGGCACGACTTTGTCATTGACAACTAGCGCCAACTGGCGTGACTTGCTCACTGACAACTAGCGCCAATGGAAAATTGGCGCGGGTTGCTAACTGACAACAAGCGCCAACGCCTAAAAATGAAAAAACAAAGAATTTCTCCCAACCAAGACTAGACTCACCACTTCAGGCAGAATCTCCAAGACTCAAATGAACCATGTAATCTAGGCTCAAAGATAGACCAAGCAGAATTCGAATGAAGAAGAAGCCAATCACTCAAATAACGCAATAAAACAATAAACAACCGCTAAATGAATGCAAAGGAGCAATCAAAAGGTTGACTGTACAAATAGAAACCAAAAATTCCCAAGGGAGGCTCGACACACAAGAGCACCTAGATGCCCTAGGGCTAGAATGTGAAATCGATGGAAACGAGCAAACAACCAAAGGACGAAGGTCACAGCCAGTCAAACAAGGCTCCAGAACACTCAAGTAGTCGAAAAAACAAGACCAAACATGCTGATCAAGCTCAAGAAGCTCAGAACAGAGCAAACCCTAGTACCTCACAGGATTGGCACGACTGTGAGGCTGAAAATAGCGCCAGAAACGAATTGGCGCGGGTAATACACTAGCAACCTGCGCCAATGGGCGCGACTGTCAGGCTGTAAAGCGCGCCAGTCGAGTTTGCTATGGAAAAATAAAAATAGGCAATCCAATAGGCAAACCAGTGATGATCAAGCTGACCAAAAGCCAAAATCACAAAAAGAGCCAGCCAAAAGAGCCGATCAAGCAAGCAGAATCGAGAAACAACCAAAAAGACAAGACAATACTCCAAGTGTTCAGTTCATAAACTAAACCGGAGATTGACTGAAGCAACTTTGATCTACTTCGCTAATGTAGAGCAATAGCGTTTCGAAGGCTATCTAGCTAACTTCAGGCTCCATCTGTAGTTTACAAAGAAGAACAACAACAAGCTAGACGATTACCCAGCGGAGTCACCAATTTGTTGTGGATGTAAATCCCCTCTGCGGACAGAGGCGATCCCTACTAGCCCATAATGGGTCTAGCAACAATCGTAACACGCTATGGTGCAGGTCCCTAATTGCAATAAACCAACTTGTGAAGAAGGCTTACCTTGAATCCAACGCTGTCGCTTGTAGAGAAAGTAGCACTCCCGTTCCTTAGCTCTGGTAGATCACGATCCTCACAATCTCCGTGATCGGACACCTGCACACGCAAGAAACAAAAAAAATGCAAGCATAAAATCCAATATATACAACTATATGTCAGTCAGAGAAGACATAACTCATCATCATAATCAACAACAGGAGTGGAACCATAACCAATAGTCGTTTATCATTAATCAATCAAAGGAGGATACAACCTGGCTCTGACGTTGAATTCTCCTTCGGAGGGTCACCAGCGGAACACGTCTCGAAAAATCCTGTCAGGGATGGGACAAGCCTCTCTCTTTGGATGTCTCGACAATAGTCTCCCTACTTGAATTTGGCCTTAAGGGAATGAATCAAGGCTCTTGCAGCATAAGGCTCTGATGGCTCATGGGAACTAGATTGCAAAGGAGATGAGCAAGCTTTTATAGATGGAGGAAGGGGAGTTGGGATCCCTATAATCATGGGATTGGCCCTATCCTCAAGAAAGCTTCCATGAGAGGTGGCAAACCACTTCCTCTACATGGAGATCCGGAGCCAAACCTCCCAACTCAAATTAGATACCAGTTTATGGATTGGTTAGGACGAAATTTATGCCATTTATTTTTAAAAAACACTCCTTAAAATGGCTGGCGCGAGTGTGACTCTGAGACATAGCGCCAATTGGCGCGCCCTTTTTGAATGATTTCCCCCATTGGCGCGGGTATTGAACTGGCTTCCCGCGCCAATGCAAACAAGGGTGTTTTTAGGGTTTTTCACAAGGAGTTGTCTTCAGGGCAATGAAAGCTCATGTTCAGAGGGATGTCATGAAAGTGGTTTCAAGTCATGTCACTGCTTACAGGTCACGGAATGAGCCCTCCAATTGTGCGGGATGGGGAATTGCAGGGACGGTGACAAATTACTGTGTAACATCTGCTCTGCGACATATTTTTCTTGCGCTTTTCCTCCAAAATCCATAATTGGATCTGCACCTTTAGCAGGTAAACCAATGATCCTATGGATCATTGTAGCATTAATTGGAATGCACTCTCCCAACCATAGTGCATCATCATGCACTAGTGCAAGAAATTGCCAGACACAAATGTCATTTATTGGGTTGCGCCCAAAGTGAGGGATCTGCAATAGATTCAACATGCATGCCTTGTGCAGACCCAACACCCATCTCTTCGTCTCTAGGCACACGCTTCCCCCTTCACACTGGACTTGGTCAAGGTAAAGCTATGGCGCAAGCTTAGGAAATTTGTCCACCTCTGTGATGTCCCAATCCTCCATTTTGAGCTACGATACTTTGGCAAACATGTCCCCTTCCATCGGGACATTTTATGGGATCAACAACATTTGGATGCTTGATCGGACCTTGTCAAGGTCTCTGGGAACCCTAACTGACAGTTTGCACGGTGCGACATAGGTCGACAACCACGAGAATGGGGCCACTTCGACCATATCCTCCTCTTCCTCCATAATTGTTTCTAGAAGCTCTGTCATTAGCCTCTTCAGACGCTCAACTGCAATGGA
Organism: Pinus albicaulis; assembly: GCA_034641835.2. Classification (NCBI taxonomy): domain Eukaryota; kingdom Viridiplantae; phylum Streptophyta; class Pinopsida; order Pinales; family Pinaceae; genus Pinus; species Pinus albicaulis. The sequence continues at coordinate 2,068,163,595 of CM076575.1, read as the reverse complement.
GTGCAAATTTGGAGTCTTCTCCCTCAGGGATTTTCTTGTTCTAGAGGTTTGCCCCTTCTTAGACTTCGTGGGTGCAGGTGTTTCAACAACAGGGACCTCGGGTGCAACAGGGTCATATCCAGGTCGTGTGCCCGTCATAGTGGGCGGAATTACGTAACCCAACCTTGCGCAACGCAAATCTTCCTCGAATCCCAGATCCAAACCAAACATAGACACAAAGTATGCAGCATAAATATTTTATCTTCGGTCCTTTATTAGCCCTCTTAATCTTTTTTCCAATGCCACCAGTCTGACCTGATTTGGATTCTTCAAGACAAAGTTATGCCCAATCTCCCACAATGACCTAATTATGGACTGGTGCAATAGAGCGAACTTGTACGCCATGCCACGTGTCACTCTTTCCTTCTTCGGCTCTGAAATCGATACAAAATAAACTTCAGTCCGTGTACTTTCTCAGAGAGAGAGTTATGACGATTTTCCCAAGGTCACCTCTTTGAGATGAAATTCAGGAGCCTACAAAAGCCCTAACTTTCACAGATCATATCTTCGAAAATATTGCGAACCAAGATTTGAAATTTTTACACGAAGTTCCTCAGGATTTCTTCGCATATGGGTTTTTTTTTAGCATCTGAACCTTCGTAGAAAAAAAATTATAGCGAAAATTCCACGATGACCAGTTTGAAGCAGGGAAACCCTAGAATCCAAAGCTCTGATACCAAATGTTATGAAACCAGCTCACAAAATAGAAGAAAAGAGAGATCAACAGCTTAAAAATCAGCCACTTCGAGGGGGAAACCTCCTTTACATTACACAAACAAGTAATTCTTGGATGACACAAATGAGAAAGCCTCCTTTCTATATATAGGAGTCCATGAGGTCACAATATAATCCTAGCCGACCTAACAATAATAATGTAAGGACACAACAATAACAATAGTGGCTATTATGGGGCACAATAATAACAATATGGGGACTACATGGGTACACAATAACAATAAGGGGGCCACACTAACAACAATAAGGGAATACACTAGTAATATAGGGCCCTAACAGTTTCTCGCAAGGTTTTCATTGAGCCTTTCAGCTTTGCCTTTTGCTACCTTATTGGGGTCAATATTTGATGACTATCAGGGTGACTTGTGCCCTGCTCAAGTTTTTCTACGGTTGGCTCTCTATTCGAATTTGTGGGTTTATTTTGGTGCTGGGGTTTTGCCTTGACCTGTAATGCTAGCTGCTCATTTTAGGGTTTTATATGTCCCTTTGTGATTTAAATGATGTTCCTTTAGGGGTTTTCTTTTTTGCAGGCTTGCGTGCCTGGTTTGTTTGCAATCCCGTCGGAGCGTCTCCAGGTTTTCTTGTAGATCAGAGTATCTTTCAATGTAATTATGGCCTTGTTGGTCATGGTATCTTTTAGCGTTATTATGGCCTTGTCAGTCAGAGTATCTTTCAACGTTATCATGGCCTTGTCGGTCAAAGTATATTCTGACATTGTTTATCTTGCTAGTTAAAGTAATTTCTGGTGTGTTATCTTGTTGATCATAGTATCTTTCGGTGTTGCTAGAATGAGGAGTGGATGATCGTTGTTGGGCTGCATTTAGTGCTCCATATGGGGTTTCTTATAGGGGTCTTCTTGTCTTGTATCTTATTATCAATCACATGTAATATGGGGATTATACCGACACACATGCTATATGCATGCTTTATGTAAACAACTTTTTATAAGTTGTTGGTTTTTTCTTTTCTAAAAAAAAAAGAAAAAAAGAAAAAGTAAAAAAAGAAAATTTCTTTAATTGCTAAAGACAATTTGATTTCATACTTTATCATTATCCGTCTTCTTGGTACCATATGTCATTGCTGGGCTTCCATGATGAGTGATATTCCTCATAATGGGCGCGTGAACCCCTAGGTGTGCACACAACTTATTGAGTGTGAATATGAGATTTGAAACTTGGCAGACACAATGTTCTCTCTGTTATATCAAAAAATGTTAAAATTTCGAAACACTATTTTAAATCCTATAAAAACAATATTGTACTACCTCTTAAACCCTATATTAAACACTCCATGTGCAAAAATAAATTTAATGAAAAATATATATTTAAAGTTATACAAAACTTAATTATGCTAAAATCATACCAAATATCTCAATATGATTCCCCGAATCAAATTTCAAATAAATATAATAATACTCAAATTACACTCAATATCCATTCGCAACATGATTTCCCTTACGAAAAAAGTTACATTGGAAAATTACCCTCAAACGTGATCTCGAACTTCTCTTGTAAAGTCCCAATTCCCTAATGGAAGCTATATAGACAAGTCCAAACTTCTCTTGTAGAGTCCCAATTCGCTAGTGGAAGCTATATAGAAAAGTCCAAACTTCTTGGTAAAGTCCCAATTCCCTAATGGAAACTCTATAGACAAGTCCAAATTATGTCATAGAACCTCTTTGGAATGATGACTTCAAAGGGAAACTAACGAAAAAATTAAGGTGGGGAATTGACTTTCCAACGATAGCCATCAATTTTTAATACAAACCACATAACAATTAAAATTAGTTTGCCAATAAAAAATTTGAACGCCGACGGGTCACCCTCCACATGGTTGGTTTCCTTGGAAAACAGAAGATCATTGATGGAATCCAGTAACAACCACAGTATGGGTATATCATTCATAAAGTTATACGTACACGTGAATAATTTGAAAAACCCCTTTACATTTTCAGCCAGCAAAAATATATAAATCGTTACAGAAGAGCCAAGCAACACTCGAGGAGGGCATGCATGAAGAAGGCATTGCTCTGCTCGAACGCATAGTAGTCTGATCTCTGCGCTTCGAGCATTCCGAAAATTGCTTGACCATTACCTTCATCATCCACCAATGGCTGCCGAGGATTTTACTGACAAGAATGTTGTATTCAGAAAGCTCCGGGCCAAACCCGAAAACAAGGTTCTATACATCTTTCCTGATGCTTTTTCTTTTCAATTTCTTTATGGGTAATTTCTTTCTTTCGTGGGCATAAAATGTTTTTGCGGGTGCAAATTATTTTTCGTTGTGGGTGTATTGTTTTTGATCGTTTACCGCAAAATTTAATGTGATTTGGGTAATTTGAGACCAGATCTGTATAGGTATGCGTGATTACATGTAGATCTAATCTGATCTGATGTGATTTTTATTATGGCAGATGTGCTTTGACTGTAATACAAGGAATCCCACATGGGCATCGGTAACTTATGGGATTTTCATCTGCCTGGATTGTTCTGCATCTCATCGTAGTCTTGGTGTTCACATTAGCTTTGTCAGGTATGCGTTTTAATTTTTACTGAAATTGCAATGTGTATTTCTTCATTTATGCACTATAATTGCTTAGGGTGCTTGCCCACTTTGTGGTTCCTTCTTGTGTTTGTGATGTCTGTAAGGTAATTAATTAAAAGTAAAGTAGCATATTCCTCTTTTGAGGGTTTTGTTGTCTTTGTGATGTCTTCTTCACAGCAAGTTTATTAAATTAAAATTAATATGGCAGATCCCTTTTCGAGGATTTTGTTTTGCACGAGTGCCAGTATCTCCTTGTAATGCATATTGAAAGATACATTGCAAATTGCTCTGTTAAAAATGGATATGAGTGGAGATTGTGTTCTGATATTTAGCGTAGCACAATAGTAATTAGCATAGGAGGACCTTCATGACAAATCTGCCCCTACAGTCAACTACGTGAGAGATCTGCCGTGGTCTTTTAAGTTCTCTTTTAGGCCTCTAATTGCTTAGAGGTAGTTTTGTGTTTTGTGGTTCCCTGTTGTCTTTGTGATATCCTTCCACGATGTGTTTGATCTGTATTAATGACACTATCTCCTTGAAATGTATATTGGATGATACATTGTAAGCTGCTCTGCTGAGGTGCGTATTAGTGAAGGCGGTGTTCTGATATTTGTCTTAACATAGTAGTAATTAGCATGGCAGATCTTCTGATACAATCAACAGCAATTAATAAACACAGCAACAGCAATTAATTAGTGCATCACTGCAGCATTTAAGAGGGTATACATTGGGATAACACAATTGGATGTGGTGGTGCTACACATCTGACAGTGTATATCCCCACATGTTCACTCATCAAATGCTACGGTGATAGGCCCATATTGTTTGTCTTATATTATTGGGCTAGAGCCGAACATAGCTTAACATATCAGCAGTTTCAACTTTCTCCTAATAAAAACTTTCTTCATTGACGTGTCCATCTTTAGTTTTTGTTCTGCCCTTTAATTCTCCAGTTTCTGTAATATTGGCCTTGCAATGAAACCAGTAGAGAATATCCCTCTCTTTGTAGTTTTTCAGCTAAATATGTTGTCATTTGGCATTGCATAGAGAGGTGCATTCTACAGCTCCAGTATGGCAGAGAGGTGTAATCTGAACCTCTGTCAGTAACAGTGATGTGGCTTATGAATGCCAGAAACCATAAATATAAAAAGCTGATGTATTATGATTTATTATCAATAAAATATACCATAAACATAAAAGCTGATGTATTATGATTTATTATAAATAAAATATAAACCAGTGTAGATCTGTATTAATGCTGTATCTATGATGTTCTGAGATTCAAGGTGCAAACATGTTTTAGAGTGCAAAAACTTGAGGAAGCAGTTGCACTTCAAAGGATTTTGTATGTCTCGGTGCTTGACAGATCTGGGGTTAAGATAGATCTATGCTGTTTGATTTGAATTATGCTACAAATAATATTTCTTTGTGATATATATTCATCTCCATCTCTCTCAACCATGTTTGATATTTTTCTGATTGCTTCCTCTGGTTGGTTTGCTAGATTATGATCACATTTGTGCTTGTTTATTGCAATATACCGTTCAGATTTCTTGCAAACAATGTCACATTAGTCACCTTGGGCACAGAGCATACAAATTTACAAGAGAATGAGTTCATGGAAAATTTGTAGTTCTATATCATAGCTGCGGATGGGAGCATACACAATGGAATAAAAGAAGACAGATGGAAATATAATGAATAGAGGGAATGTGCTGAATGTTGGAAAATCTCATCAGTATCTCCACTAAGGAGCATTACTACTCCAAATTCACACCTCATTACATAGTAAAAATAAGGGTTAAGAACATTCAGCAATAGTGGGCACAACTTTTGACCGTTGACCAGTCCTAGCTTCATTCTCTTAGGGCCTTCCCAAAGATCTCTAGGCAACGGCCAGCTTCTCCTACAAGCTATAGCATTGATCCCTAGACATTTATAGTCATCAATACCCTTCAGATTGTTGGGTATGTGTTATATTCTTTGTATGATTAGTCCCTTGCACGGGTCGTATAAGTTAGGCACAGTGGGGGAGCCACAGGGGGGTGGAGCACTCATTTTTTTGTTGGATGTTTTTTTGTCTGTATTTTGGCAGTTTTCAGTACACTGTTTTTGCTTTTGGGGTTTTGTGGTGCATGGTGGTTTGGCCCATGGTTTTCTAATTTCAGTTAAGGAATTAAGATTGTAATCTAATCCAGGTTAATGGATTAGGGGTTTTGGATGCTACGGGATCATCTATATTGTATTGTAAACAATGAAGTTGATTGATGATAAAAATTAGAGGTGTGACTCTAAACGGTTTGCTGTTTTTCCCGATTTGGGTTTCCATGGTAAATCTGTGTAATATGTGATTGCCATTGTTTTATTTTTTCTGCTTATTAAAAATTTGTGTATGCATGGCATTACTGTAAAGGTTTAAAACTTACACAGATATTGTGCTTGATACGTTACGACTACTGACAATATTTCTTTACACATTATAAATACATCTAGCAGCCTTATACATAGTAACACAGTATGTCCTAAGTGCAGGGAATAGGACCTTAATGATTCTCTTTGTTTAACACGACTTGCATTTGAATCATGAGTGATGGGATGATGAACTTAATAGTCTTGTCTTGCATCTGCACGGATGGCTTAGGTACATACTCAACACGAGTAGTAAGCAGGTTTTCATTAATTTAGCCATATGTCTGCATCAAATCTCGTCAAATATTTTGCGTGACAATTTCAAGTCTATGTGGTAGACCATAGGATTCTGTAAGTCCGCTATTCTTTGAATATCTATGTGTGCAAAACCTTGTGGGTGCAGTCTCGAAAACTGTCTAAAGATGCTAGTGGTGTTTGTTCTCTTGTTTGTTGCTAAGTTGCACTGAATTGTATGGGGGATGGATAAAACAAAATTTCAGAAAAGCTGGATACGCTAAAATGGTTCATGTGTGAACACACATATAAATAAAAAAAGTCATAAGACAAAAAATGATAATACCTTTCATGAATTTCAAATTTGGTAAAATACCACTTGACATCAATTTCAATATTCAGTTTTATCATACCATTGTAAATCACATTTCATGTTTATTACTGTGAATTTCAACATTAATTTACGAGAATTAAGATTTAAAGTTAAATACCTTTCAGTGATTGCTTGCAGGGTTTTTGTTATAAATTTTATCCATGTCACATTCCCTCTGTTTTGATGCCTAAAATACGAAATTGTGTTTCAGCCCTCCTCCCTAAAATTTTTGCTAAACTTAGTTTTGTCTTCTTTACACTTGGCAATCAAAAGTTTTCGTTATTTTCCTTCATTTTTGCACCTTCTTCTTTATACTTGTCTTTGCAAGGCAGATCTTCTGTTTCTACTTGCCTCTGTTGTCACATGTTTCATTCTTGATGATATTCTTCAAACTTTTATTCTCTTCATTTGTTATCCCAAGGTTTCCATCTTAGCGAATTCCCAGTAATTGGGAACTAGATGTGAAGTGATGCCAATCTTACTAATAGAAAAAGCTAAAACAAGTAGTTGATTCTGAAGCATTGACATCTTTGATGAGATGGGCTCTTTGATGTATTAATCATTTGTGCTGTCTTTAGCTGATCCCCATATTTTCCTTTCCAAATTTGTTTCATAGGTGAAATAAGGTGACTTTCATGAAGTAACTAGAAAAGTTCTGTCTTAAAAAATAACATTATATAAATGTTGGAAGTAAAGGCCTTAAGTTGATTTCCATATGCCTGATTTCTTAACCGTTTCTTTTGTCAGCATTGAGTATTAAATACGCCACGCAGTTAACCCTGAAGACTATATTCCATAATGTTCAAAGTTAAACAGCATTAAAACGATTTGAGTAGATTACAAAAACCTAGATAAAAAGAGGAAATAATTGGACTCATCAAGTGAACTAATGTCAATAAAGCATGGTGCAGGTTTTAAGTGACTAGACAGGAAAATAACTATTTTATGAGGATTGCATAAGAGTTTTTGGAATGAATGACATAATATATTTTTTCAAGAAAAAAAGGACTATATATTCATATAAAGTTCATCTACAAAACTGTCAGTCTGTCTGCTCTTTCCAGATAGCAGTGCTGTCTATCAGCCAATGACATCATATATTTATTGATTAGAAATCTACTATTTCATTGACTAGAAACGAAAATATGAGGCAATACTTAATTATAATATTTTCTTCTCAGAATTATTATTATTTATTACAAAGATATTATGATGCAGGAGCATCAAGGCCAATTTTCATTATTTAATTATGTAATAAAGGGGGGTGTGACATTTTAATTGTTTTATTAATTAATTTGTTATTTTTAAATAAATTAGGAGAGAAATTATAAAGGTGAGGATTTTGTATATATTCTTTTAGTAATTAAAAGGATATGAGAGAAAATAGAATTATGTAGCAAATTTAGGGAGTAGGAATTCTATGTACGGGACTTTGTTGAGTCCACACTTAAAATGAATTTAAATTAGATTTAGTTGAGGATTAGGTGGAGAGATTTTTGGAATGAATTAAATTCATTATTTATGTATAAATATGAGTGTTTTTGTGAGGAAGAGACATAGTTGAAGAGCTAAGTACGTGAGGAGTATAGGAAGAGTGAGGAGTGGTTTGAAGGGCCAAGAGCCAAGAGGCCGCCCAATGTAATATTTGGCCAGAGAATTTTGATATTGTTATTTATAGTTGATTTGCATGGCTCTTTTCGCCTTCATATGAATTTAAACTGAATGTTTTTATGGTCTTATTTTATAGAAGAATTGAGCATTTTCATATTTGATTGAAGCAGCGAGTTTCTTAATTGCCAGGATCTACTTTTTAGCAGAACCCGGCATCATTGGTATCAGAGCCTAAAGATATCTGTTTTGAATGTGCAAAATTATATGGGCATAGACTGCGTGTGCACTGTGAGACACTAATTTGAATGTAGGAGGCAAATGTAAAATGGAGGAAACTGTCCATAAACGTGGACGCATTGGAAAAAGTGCCATGAATTTGTGACATCTCATGCGAAATTAATCAGCGTAGAAGCAAGGTTTATGACAATCGTAGCATAAACTTGATCGCTGGATGGAGAGATATGTACACTCAGAGAAAGTGGACCGAAGCATAATCTCAAATTTGCTAAAACGTTACTGTTAGCACGGAGGCTAACTAACGCTGAGATTTACATCGATGAATCAATGCAAGTCATTCCAAAGGACGCGGCTGAGCTTTCTTGCTCGTTGAGAGCATTGTCGATGGCATGAAACGAATCGAACCATCGAAGGGACATGAGCCATCGCTGGGATTGAACACAGGTAAGTTGTTTAAGAATTGCAATGCGAGTCTGCTTTTACCAACGCCGTGAGACCTGAGATGACAATTACCTTGGGCTTCTTTTGTTTCGCTTGGTTGGAGCACGGGATGATGCAGTTGTAGCACCATAATTGCTCGACGGTCAGTTCTGCAATTATGGAACGCTGTAATGGTTTGAAGTAGAATTCGGGTTTTTTTGTATGAATAGAGCGAGAGAAGAGCATAAGCAAAGGCGCAAAGAGTTTAAAGCCTGTTCGAATGAATGCGGAGAAGTCATAATACAGTGGAATGAGAGTAGCAGCGAAGGCAGAAATACAAAACAAAGGCATAGAGGAGTGAAATCGTGAGTATGAAACCGTGAAGTAGTTTTTAAAACAACGGATGGTATTCGCGTGATTTAAGAATGGTAAGTGGTAAATTTGAAATGGAACGCGATAGTGGCCAGCACTTGACACATAACCTGGAGGTGGTATTAAATTACCATTGGTTTCGCGTGAATATGGAGTGTTAAACTACGGGTTTAAATGAATGCGATTTCCATCGGATCGTAAAGGTTGAAGATCAATGGCATTCGCACTCGGAAGGTGCGTGGAGGTTAAGCATGGTAAGTTACAAGGCTGTGGGGCCCGAACCAAATAATTATGCTATTCATTTGGTTTTAAATTGTTAAATAGGGTCGAGAGTTTATATGAAATGAATTGGAATGATAAAGCTGTGAGTGATATATGCATTCAGATAATCATAAGGTGAGAGCCGAAGTTTATTACTTTGGTTCAAATGGAGAATTCGAATAAACATAAGATGATAACCATAGAACGTAGTTAAAAGAACAGGTTTGCATATGAAGAGTTAAAGATGGCTTTTATTATAATGGTTCAAATCAAGAATTTGGAAAGCAAAGCTTCCGCATAAGAAGTTGTAATCTAGATTGTATCGTATGGTTTTATAACCATCAGATTTGTAGAAAGGTAGCTTCCGCATATTTTTAATTTGCCCAGATTGAGAATTAATTTGGTTTTTTAATGGACCATGCATTTTATATGCTTTAAAAAGTGAGAATGTGGGATTAGCAGCTGGGGCTGCTATCAAGTATCCTACACCATTTGTGGTAAGATGCTTGCGTAAGGAAGTTAGAGATGGTTGTCAAACGATGGTATGGGTTGATGATTGCGTTATATAGAAAATGCATGATTGATGAAGGAATTAAATGGCGGTCGGACTTTGAGCCTGAAAGATGATAGCACACAAAGACACAATGCAGACAAGAGATGGAACAAGATCACACAAAGATCTTGAAGGTGAGCTGATATGTTTTATTTAACCTAGTTTGAAAATGATATTTGAAGACTTACTATTGCAGATGCCAAGGTAAAATTGAATGGAAAAATGAATGAAAACGTGCTAATCTTGGAGGGCATAAGAGAAATATGCATGTTTATTGAGGAGATTTATTATGCATAGTGCGATGATTTATTATGCCTAATGTGGATTCTTCACAGTTTTGGTTAAGTTATTTTGGACAAAATATGTAGTGGAAAAAGAAGAATTCTTTTGATTGGTGATTGGAAATTACTTGATGTTGTAAACTTTTGTTTTACCATCATGTGACGACATTTAAGGAGGGGATATTCAGGATGAAACAATGTACATCATTCATTGAAGAAGTTGCTTATCCTCTGTACACAGGTAAAGAGATGTGAATTGATGTTGCATGGTGCCTATAAGTGCAGGGAAATGTTTGCATTAAAATGACAAACTTGTGAGCATGCAAGTATTGACGGTGACGAAGATGGCACAAAGGAATGGAAACCAGAGGGTTGAGTTGCAGAAAGAAAGGTTTATTAATAACCTTAACAGGAGCATGAGGTATGATACTTCAAGAAGATATTTTTGAACATTGAAGATTGAATGGTTTATTTATTTTCACCTTAAAATAAATCTTGGAACACTTGAATTGCAATTCGACTAAAGACTTCAATATCATGTGAAATGATAAGACAAATCGATGATTTTTCATAAAGAATGAAATATGAAAGGAAGTGAACATTATATAACTTGAAACGTCCATTGTCATAATTTTTGGGTTGCGTCTTGAAGTGAAAACAGGTGTTAGAGTCAAATGAAAGTTTGGATAGGTTTGAGTTGAGATTAAGTATTTTCATCCAAGATGAAAAATTGGTGTAAGTCCAAAGTTGAAGAGTCGTAAATTAAGTCAAGAGTCTGAATGTAAATGGGTGCATGATCGGCGGAGCCCGACACTTAAAGAATTGGTCATCATAACACATGCGTTGCTAAAGTGTTGTTTGCAGCAAAGTGAAGCAAGAGGGTTACCAGAGATTGGTTCCAAGACAGAGAACCAAGAGAAGCCAAGCACAGGAGGAGAACTTGCATTTTAATAATGGCAAGTGTGAAGGATTGTGGGGAAGTGGATTAAATGAAGTCCACACGTGAACAAATTCAGTTCACAAAGAAGGGGAAGAGGACTATTGAGAGTCATTTCCGGAGATTCGATGAAGAGTACGAGCGGGAGAAGGTCGAGATAACAATTCACCTTGAATTGTTAATGGAGTTGTTGCAGGAAAATGTGAAATACCAGACACATGGTTGGACCATGAGGAAGAAGGTGAAGTGGACGAAGCTACACGCAAAGAGGGAAAAGTAGGTAAACATACAGTTGATGGAGGAGCTGAGGAAGCTCGAGCAGATGTTGAGTTATGAAGAACTCAGAGAGGCTAAGTTAAAAATGGATGTTTCCATTTGTGGCCCGGAACATGGTGTCATTCTGGGTGAAGAGATCAGTGAGGAAGATCTCCTGAACTATTGGGATAGTTCAGAAGCATCTGAAGATGTGTTGGCGAGGGAAACAGATGAGGCCGTGAAGCCTTACATTTTTTCTCACAGTTTATGTATGTTTGCAGGATGTGCGAAAGATGATGGCACTGTCACAAAGGAGAATGAAACTCTTGAGGTAAAGTCTGGTAGAGAATTCCTTTCAGAGAAGGAAAGTGCTGATTGGTTACAATAGGAAGAAATCATAAATGACTTCTTATTTGGGGTTAGATAGCAAGTCAAAGTTGTTATGGAACAGGAACAAAGTGGAAATGTTGAAGAAAAATTCCAAGGAGGTAAACAAGTGTATTTGTTTAATGAGATTGTTGACAAAAGATTACAATGTAATGATGCTGTAACCAGGACAATTCAGGAAGATTGCCAAAGGAAAAGTGGAAGTAGCGATAAGACATAAGAAAAATCTACAGAAAAACTGAATCAAATGAAGGATTTAGAGCAGCAAAGAGAGATGTCGACTGAAGCATCCAATGAGACCACAAGGTCTTGTGGTTTTAAGACTAATGATTTGTGTGTGATGGCAGGTACATCACAGGGTGTTGAACAAACTTTGAAGTTTGTTACAGAAGAAGAGTTGAACCTAAAATATGTTCAGAATGATGCTGAGATAGCAATATCTCAGAAAGCAATGAAAACAAAGGGGTCTCATGGAAATATTCAGCAGAATATTGAAGCGGGGGAAGAAGGACCATCTGATGATTGGTCAACAACAAATGAAGGTATGGAAAGTTGTGTAAAATTCCCAAGTTCTACTCCAGTTGAGATTGTTAAGTTATACAGAAAGTTAGATCTTCAGAGAAGAGAGTTGGAAAAGCAGAGGATCTATACTTAGGGTGAGTTGTTGAAAGAGAGAGACAAAGAAATTGTTCTGAATAATAATCAGGAAACAGGGAGTAAGGAGGTAGGAGTGATTTAGCAAATCAAAGTTCATTTTTGTGAACCAAAACAGGGAAACATTTTTCGGATAGAGGATGTGGAAGAGGGACTAGTTGATAGTCTCATGGAGGATTTAAGTCAGCATATTGATGTGCTGATGGAAGAAGAAATTTCCGAGCAGCGTACTGAAATGTTGCCAGCAGAGAAAAAGGCACTGAAGCCTTATGTTTTTTATTTTAATAATTGTTTTGTGAATACCGGTTTTATTGCAGATGTTGGAGAAGATCTATTGGATAGAGAAATTGAACTGATACGACAGATGATGATGAAAGTATCCCGGAAGAAGCCAACAGCAGTAAAACAAAGAAGAAGCAGTAAGAGAAAGACAATAGAAGATTGTGAAAGCATAGCTAGTGGGGCAATGTAGCATAAAGCGTGGAGACCTGGAGAAGAACAACAAACAGAAGTAGCGACAAATGGAAAGTTGCAGCACAAAATATGGGATCCAGGCTGACAAAGATCCGAACACATGATTAGGCGATCATGATTAATTTCAGCCTTGGGAGTCTGATGCAGGAGCATCAAGGCCAATTTTCATTATTTAATTATGTAATAAAGGGGGGTGTGACATTTTAATTGTTTTATTAATTAATTTGTTATTTTTAAATAAATTAGGAGAGAAATTATAAAGGTGAGGATTTTGTATATATTCTTTTAGTAATTAAAAGGATATGAGAGAAAATAGAATTAGGTAGCAAATTTAGGGAGTAGGAATTATATGTACAAGACTTTGTTGAGTCCACACCTAAAATGAATTTAAATTAGAATTAGTTGAGGATTAGGCGGAGAGATTTTTGGAATGAATTAAATTCATTATTTATGTATAAATATGAGTGTTTTTGTGAGGAAGAGACATAGTTGAAGAGCTAAGTACGTGAGGAGTACAGGAAGAGTGAGGAGTGGTTTGAAGGGCCAAGAGCCAAGAGGTCGCCCAATGTAATATTTGGCCAGAGAATTTTGATATTGTTATTTATAGTTGATTTGCATGGCTCTTTTCGCCTTCGTATGAATTTAAACAAAATGTTTTTATGGTCTTATTTTATAGAAGAATTGAGCATTTTCATATTTGATTGAAGCAGCGAGTTTCTTAATTGCCAGGATCTGCTTTCTAGCAGAACCCGACATCATATTACATAACAAAGAATTGAGGCCCCAAAATAGGCTACGTCCAGAAGGAGAGGACTCCTTTAAACCCAAACTCAACCACAACAGTTCACTCCCTTCTACAAACTCCCATTAGATACCGCCCATCTCAATTTGTAGTAGTGGCAAAACTGGGAAGACGACTCTTCTTGAAATTGACAATGTGATCAGTTTTGGAAAAATGGGGTTGTCCTTTGAAACTTACTAACACTAATGGTGAAGATTCGCTGGTTCCACGACTCTTCCCATGTGGCATTAACTTTCACTGTTTGTTCCAGCCTGCACACCATCTCCAGGCTAATGAATTCATTTAACTAGGAGAATAAAATTTGTCCCCAATGCCCTCTGTACCTCCCTTATGGAGATCAAGCTTACATCTGAAGGGGTAATCTTTGCTTGTATGTAACTCATATCAGTTCATCCCGTTTTTCAAAATTAACCAACTCACTTGTCGCTGTTTAGTGGTACCTTTGGAATTTCAAATTTCAATAGCTTCTAAAGCTATGTGGTTGTTCTCTTTTTTGGACCTGGTACTCTTGGGATCCTCAACCCTGATCACTGTCACGGGGTCTCTCATATTGGCTGCTTGCTGTCCCTCCTAGAAGCATCTGGATTCTCCAATCTGTGCCTCTTCTTTTTCTGAATTCTCTTTTCTTTCAAAATTTTTGCTGGTACACCAGTTCCATTCATCCACCTTTTGTGTCCCATAACAAGAAATTTCTTAACAGACTTCCCCTCTGGCTTTGATATTATTCACCATATACCTCCTATTAATAGTCCAGGCCATACAACTACGATGTTACAAGGATCACTATACCTACTTTAGCAAGCACAACAAGAGAATCGACAAAAAAGGCTTTATGCCATCTTCAACACCTTGTATGGATTTCAAGATATGAATTTATAGTACATGAATTTGACCATTCTAGATGTAAATCTCACTGACAACTCATCAATGGATCATGACAATGCCTCATGAAAGATAAGGATTACAACTCATGACAATGTGGTTTTAGACTTTGTGATTGTCTAAGGACTCACAGTCTAACATTCCCCCTGCCTCAATTATAGGTCTGAATAATTGTACTGTTAAGATAACAATAACTAGTATCATCTTCAATTTGAACATGTTGAATTAAGTATTGATGATGATATGCCTGAAAAACCGCTAATATATGGAAGTGAACAGCTGCCATGTTTTCATATTCCCAATGAATAAGGGAAATAATTGTTGATTTCCTTTTGAGGAGACCAGTTGCTATGTTGGAATTCCCAAATGTTGATTGAATTTTGACTCACTGATTAGACTTCGAATTTTGAAGCTTGACTATGATTGGACTTCAAATCTTGAATCATGACTATCATCATTGATGTTTGATATTCACCCTTGTTAGGTGCAAGGTGAATAGTTTGTTGAAGAGTTCCAAGCTTGAGCTTTGGATTCTTTTGTACTTCAATAATTCATAGTTGAAAGGATCCAAGCCTGAGTTTTGGATTCTTTATGTGGTGGTTTTGTTGGTTTACCACTAACCATATTCACTTCATTTGGTGGTTTTTGGTTGACCACTAACCAACTTCCATTGATAATGGTGGCTTCTAGTTTACCACTAACCATTTTCATTTGAACAATGTAGTGATTTTTGATGATCGCTAACCAATTTGATTTGAAAAAGGATGTGATTTTGGTTTGCTACCAACCAACTTCACTTCCCACCTTAAGTTTTTGATGTTGTTTGTTTGCTTCTTCAAAATCATTGTTGTTACTGTTATTGTCATTTTGTGCTTGTGATTCATCTTCAATCACTGTTTCCTTCCTCAATTGACTGGAAGATTCCATCTCAAACATATCTTTTGTTGTCTTTAACTCAATCATCAAGTCTTTTGTATCACAATTAACATCAACCATTTGTATTATGCATTGTGTCACGAGTCACATCAACCTTTTGTATGATCTCATCTATATCACACGTTGCATTGGACTTTTGGATAAGCTCTTCTGTATCACAAGTTATATCAACCTTTTGGACGAGTTCATCAATATCATAAATTGCATTAGTCTTTTATATTAGATCCTTTGTGTCACAAATTGCATCAACCTTTTGTATGAGGTAATTTGTTGCAGATGTTGCATCAATTTGATTTTGCCTTTCTCTAAATTTTATCTAAAGTGCATCAATTAATTGATCCTTTATATCTATTTGACTTTGAAGATCAATAAGGAAATTATGCAATTAATATTTGTATTCTTGTAATTCCTTGATTTTTTGAGGGGCATTTTGTAAACATTTTCCTCCTTACCCCATTTTTATTATTCTCATGCTCACTTCATCCTTGCTTGCACTCACGCACACTTGATTATATGCTTATTTGCCATGCTTGCTTGTACATGCACACTTGCTTATATGCTTATGCGTTACACTCACTTGCACTTGCTTCTTTTATATCACAATTGTTTGATTTGATGTTTTACTTAGAGTGTCGGGTACTACTGAAAATGCACCTCAAGGAATGGTTACAATGACCTAAGTTTTATGACCTTGTTATTCAATTTCAGGCAAGTCTTCTTTTTGACAATTTTCACAATACAATTCAATGATTAAATCAAGTGTTTAAAGGACTATTGTCTTTGATATTTTGACAATGCTCTAAGTAAATCTTTTTCTCTTGGTTTTTTTTGTAAGGTGAATTTTATTCGCTGCTAAATCAGCTGATTACATAAAAAATCTTCATAAGTCCTTCCAATCTCTTACATGGAAGACTGGACCATAACAAAATTGTACCCTTCGAAGCAACACAAGTGATAGGTGAATAGCAAAAACAAAACCATCATATGCAAGCCAATACTAGGGCACTGGCTTGTTTGGCCATACATAGTTAACAACGAAAAGGAAAACATGAACTTGATCTATCAGAGTGTCAAGGGAGAGGTTTTGAGTTTGAACCAACTATTGGGATAGGATTTGTTGGTTATGTCGAGGGTCTCGCAGTGGCTGGAGGAGGCACCGAGATGCTTTTCAATTCTCGCCAGCTTGCGATCCATCATTTCCAATTTGCAATTGTAATGCTTCATGTGTCCGTGCATGTGGTCCAAGGTCTAAAGCAAGTCCCTCCTATGCTCATGTCAATCTAGCAATGTGTGCCCTAAGGGAACTTCATCTGCCAATATAAATCCACCATTTTTATGTAATGATTGGCTCTGCCTCATGTGTTGCTCGTATTCGGTGTCCAACTTGCCCATTCTGCCAATACTTTTGGGTATGAGAGGGAGGTTCTTTGAGATGATGCATCCCCTTTAGATTTGGTTAGCTTTTCTCGCACATGCACACAGATCTGTTCCTTATATCGAGTTGCAAAGCTTGCCACTTTGTTATGTAATTGAGAGTTTCCTCTGCGGGCTACGTTGCTCTTCTCTTCACCCTCCCTCTCTCACTCAGCATTGTGATTAGCACGACGAGGCGCTGGACTAAGAGAGTTAGAACTCTACTCTGCTGCAAAGGATTCACTTTTGCGATGCCCCCTCACTTGTAAGATATCAAGAACTGCACAATACGTGCCCCGCAACCTGGCCAAAGAGGGACCCTGTTTCAAACACCCAAACATCGATTGTTATTCTTCCTTCTAGCCTCCACGAGCCCCCAAATGCCTGGTTCCTGCCTTTGTATTCATAAAAGTGATGTACCAGCCAGGCTTAAAATCTTGACTCAGGCTCCTATAACAACGCCTCCTCCCAATCCACTTGGCTTCATAGAGACAAGGCCATCCCCCCCTTCCAACCCACACCGAAGAATAATGAGCATTGTATCATTCAAAACACATAATTACCCTCAATGCTACGTCTTGGTCTCTATCCTTTCCCCTATCATATCGTACCCAACTCCGCCAATGCATGGTAAGGCTCCTAGCACCGACCCAATCACCCTGGAGGCCACTAATATCATACACCCAAGAAATTATCATCCAGTTATGAACTAGTTTTAGCTTGTCGCTTCCATTGTCTATCGAAGCACACTGCGACTCTTTGTCCTTCAAACCCCTAACTCGATTGCACTACAACTTATTAATAGAGGAAAAATTAGTAGGAAGTTCCCAAATTTGCCTAGAAACCCGACTAGGAAGTGATAGATCCCCCATCAGGAACAAAAAATTAGAAAGCTACCCACAAAACCTATAGACCCATATCCAACTTCGAAATAGAAGTTACCTAGATAGAACTGAAGGAGGATTTGCCGCGACTTCTTGGACCGCTCATGAAATTTCCATTTCGAAGCCCACTCGTTCGCCTAGAACCTATGTGGTACATGCTTCAGATAAGTCGTTTGGTCACGAAGATGGAGGATTACTAGACCAGGGCTATCCCACCACTTGTACGCACTGTTCTGTTTGGACGCAATGCCTTCTAGTTCATAAATTCGCTACCCTCAATGATTTTTATCAGGTGTATTTGTTTCTATCCCTCACATCTCCTCCTTATCATCCTTCATTTGGTGCACACCCAATTTCTCTCCAGCGCACTTTTGGTACCAATGTCCAATCATTGATAAATTGCAAGCATGCATGGCATTAATGCCATTCTCCTCTCATGCTATGAGCCACTTCACACAATCCTTCATCAGGCTTAAGGCTGGGGGAGTAATTGGAGTTTGCATGATTATTGCATATGGCGGGGGTGTGTAGCCACATACCCATGCCTATTAGGCATGGGGGGCGGTGGCAACACAGCCCCCCACCCCTTCACCTCTAGTCACCCCAACTAGGGATTGTCTTGTTACATGAGATTACAATTGAATTAATGATTTACTTCATTGAATGATCATGCTCTTATGTTTGATTTTCAATCCGTATGTGTATGGTTGAGTTGCAATGAAATACTCAAGTGAAAAAACCTAGACACAAAATAGTGTCATGTATCCAAAAATCATACATGCAAGAACAGGGGTCCTTAGAGCCCCTTGTTCAATTTTGGGACAGGTCTAGGACTAGTCACAAAAGAATTGATAATTGTGTTAATTTAGGTGGTATATCAAGCTTTCTACTAAGATTTCTATCTCCTCATTTTACAATTTTCTCCACTATCATCCTTTTACAAAAACAAATATTTTTGACACAAGTCTTCAAACTTCAAAGCCTTTTCAAACCCAATACAAATCTTCAAACCCATTTTACAAAAATGACTTTTTTTTCACTAACTCAGCAGGTTGCCTCATGATGAGACACCATTCAGTGAGAGTTACCATATGTGCTTTTAAAACTTTAACTGAGGTTGAATTGATTTATAAACGTTTAAACCATCTATTGGATAATTAAAAAATGCGGGTTGAAGGAACCCATTCTTAGGTCATACGAGGAAGAAAGGATTGCTTGAAAGCATTTGAATTGGAGACAAATGGCAGGGACTGATTGATGCCAACTATTGAAGGCACCACAAATGAATTATTTGGATGTCAGAATATTGGTCTGGTCAATTACATAAAACAGATTGATTGGTAGGTTAATGTGTGCAGGATAACAGAGAAGGGATGGATGACAATAACCAATCACACGAAAGTAGAAAGTTCAGGCAAGAATGTTCTATGCTTTCTGGCATCCAAGGGTTGTAACAAGGAATATGTTTGTGACACGTGCATTTAAAATTCTTAAAATAAATGGGAATAAAATGCTGACAAGCAGTATGGGTAGTAATAATTAGTGGTGTGGATGTTGGCTTAAGAAAAAATTGAGGTACCTGTAAATGCTTTTTAAACTTCTAAGTTTTTCATTCCATTTCTTCTTCTCCTGGTGCCTGGATGAAGTGATATTGATTTCCTTGCTTTCTGACAGAAGCCAGGCTCTCCTATAATGTTGTTATAAATTACATTTATAAGAGTAATAATGACCTAGAATTGTAGAAAAACATAGGAAACCCAATGCAAAGAAATGTGCAGGAACACAAGTAAAAGCCCTAAGAAGATCACTGAACATTATGCAGAAAGTACCCCTAAATCTGTAATAATAATAGGACCTACATTCTTCTACTTAGACTTGCAGCAGATTCACAGAATACTAACTAGATAATCAGAGAATTCGTAAGCACACAAACCCTACGCAATAAAATGAATTTATGGTTGAGTGATTTCAAGAAAGAAACCTGTTGACTGCAGGCAACCATCTCTTAAAATGATCTCTGGGATTACAAAATTGTGATGAAACCAAGTAAAGACCAATACATACAGACTTGACACATTCTGATGGTCCTGCATAAGATAGCAAATTGCAATCATTTGGGACCAGCCTGCCCTAGTTTCTCACAGTAGTCCTGTCATAAATTGCAGGCAACTCCTAATTTCTAAGTTCTAACATGTATGCTCCAATACAACTATCTTCACCTATGGAAATTTTGCTGATCTCATTATTACCCACCACTCTTACACCTTATGCTACAGAATGTGGACGTGTATTGCATACTTCAACAGTGATTGTGGATCATACAAAATGAAGGCTTCGTATCTGGTTGCATGAATTACATAATAACATATTACTTTGCAAATGTACAATCTAAATAGTTTCCTTTCAGTGAGTACATCCTTATTTGATTTTCTAACTTTGCATTTTTTGCTGGACAGATCTGTAAACCTGGACTCATGGACTCCTGAACAGTTGAAGGTCATGAGCTTTGGTGGCAATGGCCGAGGACATACATTCTTTAAGCAGCATGGTTGGAATGATGAAGGTAAAATAGAATCAAAATACACATCAAGAGCAGCTGAGCTATATAGACAGCTTCTTGCAAAGGAAGTTGCTAGAAGCTTGACAAATGGAACAAGTCAGACACCATCCTCATTGCATGATGCTTCAAAAGCAAACCATGTGACTAATGGAGACTCTAATGGAAAGGGTTCAACTTTAGCGACTGATTTTTTCTTCAACGATGAATTTGATGCACCTGAAGCAGTTCCTTCTAAAGCTCAAGTAGGTCTTCCACCTCCAGCTATTGCAAGTACAGTTAAAAAACCACTGGTAGCAAAGAGAATTGTTGGAAATAAAACTGGCGGGCTTGGTGTCAAAAAGCTTACAACTAAGGTAGGTCTTATTAAATTTTAGGCAATGGTAGAGCTAAATTTCACAAAAATGAACAGCTATTAAGTTTTTTATTTTTATTTATTTTTATTTTTAATGTTGGCAAGATAAGTAATGATAAAATAGCTCATATAATTTTATTCCGTTGCTAATTATCGTGATTTGTTACTTGTATGCCAATATAGCCAAAGGAGGATCTTTATGATCAAAAGCCAGAAGAACCTGCATCTACTAGCATTCCTTCAAGTGCATCTACAGCAGTACAGGATGCATCTCGTCCTTCTCGGTTCACATACATGGAGAATAACTCCAATTCAAACTCAAATGGCGGAGCACACATCTCTGGTCATGTTCCTCCACCTGCAGCTGCCAATTTTTTCGATGATTTTGGATTAAGTGCAGGAAATCAAAAGAAAAAGAGCTCAAGCCGCTCTCCACAGGTAACATGACTTAAAAAGTATCCATTTTTCTTTTAATATTGAGGAATTTAGGGCTAATTGTATACACTTAAATATGCCATAGCAAGCGATAGGATGAGCTTCTAAACATGATTAGGATTTTTGCCAGTGGTATGAGTTACAAATCTTTCCAAAGGAATTGTCTTTTGTACCATTTTTAGCTCCGTTCTTATTATTGTTCATGGATTAGCAGAAGTTATGCGGCTATTTTATCTTGAGATTTAGATTTCCATTCTTAATCATGGTGATTGGTCATGTTAGAATTGCATGCACCCTAGGTCTGGTCTATGCTTTAGTTAAAAAACATGAACACACTGAAAATGCCTAACTTTAAACTTTTGTACAGCGCAATATATCAGCAATTAGATTGATCTCCAATACACAATATTTATGCCCAAACTTGTTTTCTTATTCGTCCATTAAGAAAATCCACGGGGCTCCCGTACCAAAGATAGCGGCCCCTTACAATTCCTGTACAATGCCAAAATGTACAAAATAAGATATAACACTCTTGTACAAGTTACCTGGGCTGAGGCTGAGTCCTTTCAGCTCTCATCTGCCTTGACTAGTGGCTGTCCTTTGCCACCAAAAACTATAGCCACCTGCTGTAGCACACAGGGCACTTCTTGCCCTCATCAAACTGCCCAGCCAGCTCCCTTTAGGCCAGAGCAACCCTGCTGTTTCATTTGAGCTCATGTAGCAGCACTTATCCTCCTTTAGACAGCTCCCTGGTGACTTGGAAGTTGGCAGCCCTCCTGGCATGCCCTGCTCACCTTCAGCCCTCTGCCAGCACTGATCAGACCTTCCTGTAGCCCTCAGTTTGTTCCATCAGCTGCTACAGGCCAGTGGTCACCTCCGGCTGACATCGGCCTGCCTTTCCTCCTTGCGTCTAGCCTTAACCAGGTCTCCTTTAGCCCTGTTCAGGTTTTGGTCCTCTTGCTATCCTTGCGCCAGCCTTAACAGTTCTGCGGCCAGCCATTTCTCACCCAGCAACTCGTTGGCCAGCTTTCTTTTAGCTCTTTTAGCTGCGGCCTGAATTATCTAGGCCTCGCACCTCCTTGCACAGCAATCTGCAGAGCTGCAGCTTCCATAATGCACATGCGGCCAGGCTTTTCTAGGCCTTGGCCCACCTACACAGAGCTCCACAGGACCTGCAGCCTTCCTCCCTGGATGCGGCCTATCCTTCTAGCCTGCGACTGATCTTGGACAGACCTTAAACCAGCCCTTGTTCAACCAAACAGAATTCGGCCTTGTAGAAATTTTCTGTTTCCCACCCCGGTTTTCAGTTTCACCTTATTTTTCCAAATAGTTAAATGCCCTTTCCCATATCCTTACATTCAACAAACTGAAAAATAATTTTTTGCTGAAAATACAAATTCTGGAAAATTTACAGAACGCTGGAAAATGCAGAAATAAAAATCAGCAAGCATAAAACAGCGATTCAACACATTTAACACTGATATTTTTGGTCAACATGACCTTGGAAAAACCCCTTACAACTCTTGGGGAAACTCAGTTCGAAAGCTTCTCTTTTATTTTTCTGAATATTGCTTTTTACAGTGAAACAGGAAAAACTCAGAAAAAATTCCAGCAACCAATTTACAGACTTATCTCGATTTCCGTGCTTGCACACCGCCTCGGAAATTGTGCCAAATCAGCAACAACAGAAAACATAAAATTTACAGCACCTTAGGACAACATTAAATGCTGTACTGCCACTTCGGGAAGCGTGCCGTAACAGCCGTACTTTGCTGTACGGACTGTACAGATTTTGTACAGCAACCTCTCTCGAAATCCGTGCCAAAAAACAGATCTGTAGCTGCTGTCATCTTCCTCGGTTTTTGTGCCGAAAATAATAGCCACCCTCTTCCTTGAAAAACGTGCCTGATTTTTGTGCCTTGGAGTGCATGCTTGTTGCTGTACCCTCTTCCTCGATTTCTGTGCCTCCTCACTTGGAAACACTGCCTCTCTTTTGCTGTACGGATTTTCTGCCTCGGTATGTGTGCCAATAAATGTTGCTGTACCTTTGCTGAAATCTCTTCACTGCTGCCCTCCTTCTTCTCACTGCTCAGAAAAATCTCCAGCTCTCCTTCTCTCCTTCTCCCAATCTGCTCATGAAAGAATGAATGACCTTTTCCTTCCTTTTCCTCCTTTAACCTAACCCTAAGTGACTTTTGGGGAATCCCTAAATCCAATGGCTGAAATAGATTGAGATCTAGGGTTGAGATTAAATGCTCATTTAAATCTCACTTTCTATTTTTTAATTCACCCCACTTTAATAAAGACCCACTTAGTCTTTTATTTCCAAAGTCACTTTTTCCTTTCTAATTTTATATTGATTTTATTAAAGTCACTTTAAAATTAGACTTTAATAACTTTATCACTTAAAGTCACTTTTAAATTAGATTTGACTTTATAACTTTATAAAGTCACTTTAGTAACTTTATCACTTAAAGTCACTTTTAAATTAGATTTGACTTTATAAAAATTATAAAGTCACTTTAGGAAAAAAATTAAATTCTTTTGGACACTTTTCCCTAGGCCAAAGATCAAAGCCTTAGGGAACCACCTGTCCTCCGGTAACCAAATTTCAACACTCCCTCTTACCGAGGAAGGTGTTCCTCACCACACCCATCTTGTCTCTGAAGTAGACATGCTTGCCCAGTGGTAAGGCTTTGGTAAGAATATCTGCAACCTGCTCATCAGTGGGAATATACTCAAGCTTCAC
Organism: Pinus albicaulis; assembly: GCA_034641835.2. Lineage (NCBI taxonomy): Eukaryota > Viridiplantae > Streptophyta > Pinopsida > Pinales > Pinaceae > Pinus > Pinus albicaulis. The sequence goes on along the minus strand of CM076575.1, from coordinate 2,068,139,806 downwards.
AGCTCCTTTCTGAACATAGTCTCTGATGAAGTGATATTTGATCCCGATATGCTTTGACCTGTCATGAAATACTGGATTCTCAGTGAGTTTAATGCAACTCTGATTATCACAGTAAATCACTGAAGGTCTCAACGGCTGACCAAATAAGCCAAACAACATCTTGCGAAGCCGGATGGCCTCACAACTAGCTAGACTGGCTGCCATATACTCTGCTTCCGCTGAACTCAATGCTACTGACTGCTGCTTCCGGCTGAACCATGACACAACTGCTGAACCCAACCCAAAGCTGCGCACAGATGCGTGAAAAGCTTCTGCTCAGAAGCTTCAACACCACCATGCAGAATGGGTGTGACACTACGATATTTCTCCATCCCACACACCGTAGTCCGGACCATAATCCACTGTCCCCTGCAAGTACCGCAAAATGTGTTTTGCAGCCACCCAGTGAACCTTCCTAGGCTCACACATAAACTGACTCATCGTGTTGACTGCAAAACAAATATCTGGTCCAGTGTTGACCAAATACATCAAGGAACCAATCAGCTGTCTGTACAATGTGGGATCCACCAACTCGGAATCCGAAGCATGAAGCTTCTTCCAGTTGGTGATCATCGATGTCGACATGGGTCTACAATCCTCCATGTGGAATCTGCCAAGGATGTCCACAATATACTTCCCCTATCCCAGGAAGAAATGCCCCTCCTCCTGCCACACCTCCAAACCCAAAAAGTAATGCATCAAGCCGATGTCCTTCATCACAAACTCCGCCGCAAGATCTCTCTTGCAGTGCTCTATGAGTCTCTCTGCACCTGTAATGACCAAGTCATCCACATACAGCACGGAAGATAGAGGCTCCTCACCTATCACAATATAGTAAAGGTTCGGATCGCCTCACTCTTGGTGAAACCCATCTTCGCAAGTAAGTATCTATCCTGGAGTACCAAGCTCTGGGAGCTTGCTTCAGGCCATAAAGGGCCTTCTTCAGTCTGCACACATGGGACTCCTTCCCATGCACCTCAAAGCCCTGTGGCTGCTCAATGTACACCTCCTCCTGTGTGAAGCCATTGAGAAATGCGGTCTTCACATCCATCTGGTGGATCTTCCAACCCATCTCTGCTGCTATCGATATAATGGAGCGGATCGAAGTATATCAAGCCACGGGAGCGAAGGTCTCCTCATAATCAACTCCCTCTACCTGGGAGAACCCTCTAGCCACAAACCTCGCTTTGAATTTCTCAATGCTGCCATTTGCAGCATGCTTTGCATCCTTGTAAAGCCATGCAAAGTAACACGGATTGCCCCCTCGAGCCCACTGGCACCACCTCCCTGACTCACATTCTTCACCCAGTAGAAGAATAGCTCCTGCACACGTGGCCTCCTCTCCGGACCCTGCGGCTGCCCTCCTCACTTGGCCCCAAAGGCTCGAGTCGAGGATCTTGTAGTAGCCATTTCTGCCATATAAGCTACAAAACCTCTGGGTAGTGCGCTCTCTCGGCCAGGCCTCTTAGGCTCGGCCCAACGGATGTGTCTCTCAAGGAGTCTGAGCACTTGGGCTTCTTCCCACTGATGCACTTCTCCGTGGGAGGAGCCAAACTCCTCCTCCTCAACATCAGGAGTCTGAACTCCTGACTGTCTGTCTGTTGTCCTCCTGCCTGCACCTGAACCTGTAGATGCTGAGGTACCGTGTGAACTGTCCATCAGTGGACTCCCCAGTGAACTGCTCTGTGGACTGCTCTGCGTGCTTGAAACAACATCTTGCGAAGCCAGATGGCCTCACAACTAGCTAGACTGGCTGCCATATACTCTGCTTCCATTGAACTCAATGCTACTGACTGCTGATTTCGACTGAACCATGACACTACTGCAGAACCCAACCCAAAACAACACCCTGAAGTGCTCTTCCTATCAGAAGCACAACCTGCCCAATCAGAATCAGTGTAACCTTCCAATATCACTCCATCCCCCTGCTTGTAGTCCAGACCATAATCCATTGTCCCCTGCAAGTACCGCAAAATGTGTTTTACAGCCACCCAGTGAACCTTCCTAGGCTCACACATAAACTGACTCATCGTGTTGACTGCAAAACAAATATTTGGTCTAGTGTTGACCAAATACATCAAGGAACCAATCAGCTGTCTGTACAATGTGGGATCGACCAACTCGGAATCCGAAGCATGAAGCTTCTTCCAGTTGGTGATCATCGGTGTCGACATGGGTCTACAATCCTCCATGTGGAATCTGCCAAGGATGTCCACAATATACTTCCCCTGTCCCCGGAAGAAATGCCCCTCCTCCTGCCACACCTCCAAACCCAAAAAGTAATGCATCAAGCCGATGTCCTTCATCTCAAACTCCGCCGCAAGATCTCTCTTGCAGTGCTCTATGAGTTTCTCTGCACCTGTAATGACTAAGTCATCCACATACAACACCAGAATGAGAGGCTCCTCACCTATCACAATATAGTAAAGGTTCGGATCTGCCTCACTCTTTGTGAAACCCATCTCCTGCAAGTATGTATCTATCCTGGAGTACCAAGCTTTGGGAGCTTGCTTCAGGCCATAAAGGGCCTTCTTCGGTCTGCACACATGGGACTCCTTCCCATGCACCTCAAAGCCCTGTGGCTGCTCAATGTACACCTCCTCCTGTATGAAGCCATTGAGAAATGCGGTCTTCACATCCATCTGGTGGATCTTCCAACCCATCTCTGCTGCTATCGATATAATGGAGCGGATCGAAGTATGTCGAGCCACGGGAGCGAAGGTCTCCTCATAATCAACTCCCTCTACCTGGGAGAACCCTCTAGCCACAAACCTCGCTTTGAATTTCTCAATGCTGCCATCTGCAGCATGCTTTACCTTGTAAAGCCATCGGGAAGTAACCACGGATTTGCCCTCAGGCCTCGGCACCACCTCCCAAACATCATTCTTCATGATAGAAGAATACTCCTCCTGCATGGCCTCTCTCCAGACCTGCTAGCTAGCTGCCTCCTCATAGCTAGAAGGCTCAGAGTCAAGGATGTTGGTAGCCATTGCCATATAGCTACAAAACCTCTCAGGTGGTCTGCTCTCTCTGACCGGCCTCTTAGGCCCAGCAACAGATGTGGCCTCTCTCAAGGTGTCCTGAAGCCACTTAGGCTTCCTCTTCCTTGAGCATACTTCTCCCATTGGAGAATGAAACTCCTCCTCCTCATCATCATCAGGAGCCTGAACTCCTGACTGTTTGTCTGCTGTCCTCCTGCCTGCATCTGAACCTGTAGATGCTGAGGTACCGTGTGAACTGTCCATCAGTGGACTCCCTAGTGAACTGCTCTGTGGACTGCTCTGCATGCTGCCCGAAGCACCACCCCTCTGACTCTGTGAGCCACTGCTCACTGACGGACCAGACATCGTCATAGATGTACCTCCGGATCCTCCTGATCCCTGCCCACTGGATCCCTGTGACTGACTCAGCTGCTGCTGAGGGTCTGGCTGATCCAGATACTCTAACTCCCGTGACCTCCTAAAGGCCCTGTCCTCCTCGAACTTCACATCCCGCCTGACAACAACTTTCCTCTGTGCGGGAATATAAATCCGAAAGGCCTTTGAGGTCTCACTGTAGCCCACAAAGATACCCTTCTCTGCGGTGGGCTCTAGTTTGGTCCTCTTCTCCTTGGGTATGTAGGAGTATGTGATGCACCCAAAGATACGAAGATGACCAATATTAGGCTTCTTCCCAGAAAAAGCCTCCTCCGGAGTCATGTGCCCCAAGGCACGATGCGGACTCTTGTTCTGCAAATAAACAACTGTGTTGTAGGCCTCTGCCCATAAAAACAATGGCAACCCTTGATCATGCAACATGGCTTTGGCAGCCCCTCCGATGGATCTGTTCTTCCTCTCCGCAACCCCGTTCTGCTGGGGGTTGTAAGGAACAGTGAACTCCCTCCTAATGCCTGCCTCCGCACAATAGTCAACAAACTCTCCAAGGGTGTACTCTCCCCAATTGTCCGACCTCAGGGACTTGATCTTCCGACCTGTCTGTGTCTCCACAAGAGCTCTGAACTCCTGAAACCGCTTGAAGACCTCACTCTTGGTCTTCAAGAAATAAATCCAGGTCCTCCTGGAGTGATCATCAATGAATAAAACATAGTACTTATATCCACTCAAGGAAACATGAGACATCCGACCGCTCACATCGGAATGAATCAAATCAAGTATCCCAGTCGCTCTGCTGTCACTGCTGGGAAAAGGGGATTTGGCAAACTTGCCCATCACACATCCTCTGCAAGTATCAAAGTGATCAGTACTGAAATCTGGCACACCTGTAGTGATCTCCCGCAAAGTCCTCAAGGCTCCATGATACATGTGCCCCATCCTACGGTGCCAAATCTCACACAGCTCAGAACTGCTAGCTCTGCTGTCAGTGCTATTGCTCAATGCCAAAAGGGACTGGAATGCAAACTTGTACACCTTTGCATGGCGTACACCTATCACTCTAGCTGAATCAGCTGGAGTGCCCTTGGGATACATCAGCACCTGTCCACCCCTGAATAGTATCTCATATCCTCTGTCCTTTAAAGTTGAGACGGATATGAGGTTCTTCCTCATTCCTGGCACATAACAAACATCTAACACCTTCAAGGGAGGTTTAGACTCCCTCTGAAATGTCAGTGTTCCCACACCGACTGCTCTAACAACTCTGTCATCACCGAGTACTACCTCTATATCAGTGCCACTCTCTGAAAGCTATGAGAAGTACTCACGGACTCCTATCATATGACGTGAAGCCCCACTGTCCACATACCAGATACCCAGAATGCTCATGATCGGGAAGCCATGCTCCCTACGAGGGCCTCTGTGGCCGAGGTAATCTGCACTAGAGGACCTCACACGCAATGAACCCCGACTCCGGGTCAGACGTCTGTGAGTCCTCAGCTCTGTAGCGATCACCTTGTGCTTTGGTTCTTCCCCTTCTTCTTCTTCTTCTCCTTAAGAAATGTCCAACATTCCATTCCCCCAAGCCTCCAAAGCTCTAGTGCTTCTAGTTCATGTGTTCCTTCGGATCTACCCCCACCTACATGATCATTCCCTCAACCCAAGCATCCTCGATTTAAGTAGAAGTCTCCATGCAAGAAACCAAGTGTGCCCATGCCACTAAGAGCTCAATGCCCTCCAAAATGCCAATGCTTCTCCAAAACAAGTTGTCTTGAGCAAGCAAGCAACTCCATGTGACCGTCATGAAGTAACCAAGCTCCATGGTCCTCTAATGCTCCAAGTAAGGAAGCCACATAAGCACCAATATGATTTCTAGCAATAAATGAGTAAATAAACTCCAATGTGTGTGTTCATCATTGAACAACCAAGGGTTATCCATACAACACACATGTTCATCATTGAACAACCAAGGGTTATCCATACACCACACACATCATCACGTGAAGCACCCCTAGGTATGGTGTAAGAACTTTCAGAGTAACCCTGAAAGCTATGACCCATAAGACCATTTATGATCCTTATAATGAGATCCATGGACACCTAATTTGATTTAAACCTATGTTGTGCGAGGACACATCCCTGCCAAAAAATCCCTTGTACTTGACATTCTGACATTTTGGGGACTTTTACAGGGGTTGGGAATGTCCCAATTTTTCGGGGACGTCATCGAGGAATTGGGGACATCCAAACTGTTCCCAATTCGTGATGCAAGGGCATCCATAATTTCTATTTGATTGAGAGGTCAAAATCTTTTTCTAAGAGGAGTTGGTTCCTCAAAGAGTTTGTTTTCATTTGCCATGTAACTCTCTAAATTAAACAAACTGTTGTAGTGGTTGTAGTTTAGGTGGATTTCCCCTAAATCGGTCCTCTGATCCTATTTTCATGGAGAATAACTGAATTGATGTGATATTCATATATTTAATTAATGAAAAAGAAAAAATCAGTGTGTCGTGTGCACAAGACCAACCTTTTGTTTACGAGAGCTATCTTTACCTTTTTGCAATTCTCCTATTTATTTTCCTTGCAGTATAAAGAACCTGTGTTTCTTTTTCAATTTGTTGAATTCGAGACCTTCAGTCACCAAGGTCACGTCAGAGTGTTGCAGAAAGCAGGGAAGGGAGAGGAGTTGCCCAAAGAAGCACCTTAGAGGCATCACAAAGCCGAGAGGGAAAGGCCAAGGGCTCCAAGAAACCAGAGGGATGAACCACCGAAACCGAGACTAAGTCCACTAGACCAACACTTAGTTGATTTCTTTTTTTCTAAAAAGTCTGTCAGTTGTTGGGGCCAGGATCGTCCATTAACGAATTCCGTAACAGAGATATAACCTGAAGATAATACCCAAAACAATTGGTTTGAACCCCAAATCTAAGCGATCGAGAAGAGGAGTGTTGGGCTGACTAATTGTCGAGGACCACCTAGAAGTCATACGCTAGAGGAACCATCCAAAACCCCAAGTCTGCGCGATCGGGAAGGAAGGGACCGAGACACATCACTTTGATAATGAGAACTGGAGGGAGAGTGCCGATGATTCCACATTACAATAGGCTGGCGACCTAGAGGTTGGGTTCACCGGTAGGGTTGGAATGGATCGAGTGGAGCCCACCTGACTGCTACTTAACCTGGCGATATGAAGAGGAGCGCCCATGCTATGTGCTGGCCTTTAAAGGACCAGGACACGTCGAACCATTGATTTAATTCTCCCACTGTTTAACTTTGGTTTTGTTGCATCACTTGGTACATACACGCGTAGTGTCTAGTACTAGGTTCTAGTGCTTGGCTTCGAGGGCTATGTTGTAATGAGTTTTGACTTTAGGGGCTATAATTCACATTTGAATTTGGTGGTTTGGCTAATAAGCGCCTTTCCTAAAGGGAACTGATTCCGAATTGAAGGCAATTTCAACAAATCTAAAGGTGGATTTGCATCAGGTGGTATCAGAGCAAACCCTATGCCTGTTTTGTAACAAAGGAGTAGTCATGCTGCCTAGAGCTATTAGAGGCGTGAGAGGAGAAAGAAGGCAAAGGCTTGTTGCCAACAGAGAAGTGCTAAGAGTGATGCGACAGTTGGAAGAAAGAGTGGCAACTATGGAGATTGGTCGGCACAAAGATCCTGATGCTGGAGATGAGAGCACTAAGGAGGAGGAAGAAGCTGAAGAAGAAGAAGCAGCAAAAGAACTAGCAGAAGTTAAGGTGCTGAGAACAATATTGAGTTCTGTAATGAAGCCAAATCCAAAAATAACCTCTTACATAGGAAGCATGAATCTAGAGGAGTTGACTGGATCATAGACATGGATAAAATCTTTGATTATGAGGAAATGGATGAAGAAAAGAAGGTTAAGTTTGCAATGACCCGATTGAAGGGACATGCAACTCTCTGGTAGAAAAAGCTGAGACAGGATGGTAGCAAAACTCATAGGAAAGTTTTTGCCAAAAGAGTATGTAGAATCTCAGAGAGAGAGGCTTGATAGTTAGAGAATACACAAAGGAGTTCTACAAAGTGAACATTAGAGTTGGATATGTGGAAGAATCTGTAGAGCAGACTGCAAGGTATATCGATGGGCTTAGATTGGATATTCTAGATGAAATAAGTGTACTGTCTCCAAGGGCAGTAGAGGAAGCTTGCCAGATGGCTTTGAAAACATAAGAGAAGCTTGCAAGAAAACAAGCTAGCAGAGGTAAAAGCGCTGCTAGAGGAAGAGGACAATAACAAGATAAAGGTAGATCTACTGCATCTAAGGATGGGGCTAATAGTTCTAGCCCACAACGACAACGGGAAGGTGATTCTAGAGGTTGAAGATCTTATTCCAGAGGATGAGGAAGAGGCAGGAGAGAGGCTTGATGCTACAGTTGTGGCAAGCTTGGACATATGGCATATGAATGTTCGGAGAATAGAGAATGTGGCACAAGGAATACTGTTGTAACTCCAATAGAAGAAGTAGAGACAAAGGTGCAAGAAGTAGAAAATGTGCCAGAGACAGGAGAGGTTCTAATGATGAAGAAGGTATTGATTAAATAGGAAAAGGAAGCTATGGAGCTAGCTCAAAGGAAAGCTTTGTTCAAGATTGCTTACAAGATCCAAGGTAAATGCTGCAAAGTTGTGATTGATAGTGGTAGCACAAATAATTTGGTATCTACAAAGGTTGTAGAGAAGTTGGATTTGAAGAAGCAGAAGCACCCAACACCCTACAAGGTGTCTTGGTTGCAGAAGGGACATTAGATTTTGGTTAATGAACAGTGTGAGGTTGAGCTACAAATTGGTAGTTATAGAGAGATCTTGTGTGATGTGATGCCCATGGATGTGTGTCACATTTTGCTTGGAAGACCATGGTAGTTTGAGATAAGTGTAGTGCATGATGGCAAGAGGAACATTTATAAATTCCAGAAGGATGGCATCAATCATACCTTGTTGCCATTACAGGAGGGAGGAACTTCTGGGAGCAGTGATTCGAGGACACTACTGATGAGGGTCAAGGAATTTCTACAATAGATGGAACCAAAAGAGGTAAACTTTGCTATTGTTTGTAAGCCTAGAGTAATTCTTACTGCTAGCACTATATCTGACTTCCCCATAGAGATTCAAGAAATGGTAGAAGAATATCATGATGTTGTAGTTGATGGTTTGCCAAGTGAATTGCCACTAGTGAGGAGTATTGGTCACCACATTGACTTGATATCGGGAGCTAGCTTGCCCAACAAGGCTGCCTATCGTATGACACCCAGACAGAATGAGGAGATTAGGAAGCAGGTGCAAGAGTTGTTGGATAAGGGATTGATCAGAGAGAGTCTTAGTCCATGTGCAGTACCCATAGTGCTGACTCCTAAAAGGGATGGTGGATGGCGTATGTGCACCGATTCCAGAGCCATGAACAAGATTACTATCAAGTATCGTTTTCCCCTGCCACGTATTGATGATTTATTGGACTGCTTGAGTGGTGCATGGTGGTTTCCCAAAATTGATTTAAAGAGTGGATACAATCAGATAAGGATTCAAGATGGAGATGAGTGGAAGATTGCATTCAAGACTAATGAAGATTTGTATGAGTGGATGGTCACGCCATTTGGTCTATCCAATGCACTTAGTACCTGTATGAGGTTGATGAATGAAGTACTGAAGGATTTCATAGGTAAGTTCATGATTGTGTACTTGGATGATATTTTAGTTTACAGTCAGTCTAAGGAGGAGCATTCAAGACATTTGAGGTATGTATTGGAAAGGTTGCAGCAAGATAAGTTGCCTGTGAACTTGAATAAATGTTCCTTTTTAAAGTCAGAATCAGTGTATTTAGGATTTGTGATCTCTAAAGAAGGACTGAAGATGGATCCAGGTAACGTGAAAGCTATTCTTGAATGGCCCTCTTCTAGAAATGTTTTTGAAGATGGGAGTTTTCATGGTTTGGCTAGCTTTTACAGGAAATTTATTAGAAATTTTAGCAAGATGAGTGCTCCATAAGGGCAACTTCCTTTGCTGTCTTTGGATGCCCTTATGTCCCATTTGACTATGTCAACAATCCTTTGCTCTTGTTTCTAGTTGTCTTTACAATCTGCTCTATAGTGAACCATTTCTTCCTTTTCTGGAACATTCCAGTCAAGCCCAACTTGACCTTTCCTCGTTTACAGCCCACATTAGCAATATAAGCTTCATTCATTGCACTTCTTTCCTTGGCTAGTCTTATCCCAAGTCCAACATTAATTTATTTTTCAACATCTTCAGCACACTAGAATGTTGCAATATTATTACTTCAGTTTCTTATGGACTTGTTTAAAGTCTATCTTACTTTGCAGCTATATACCAAGCATAAATACACTTCTTATTTCATGTGCCCTTTTTATACTCCTTTATAGAAGTAACGACAGCTGTTATGTCCTACTTTAATTTGTTGCCCTTATACACTCAAAATGCACTCATCATTCCCTACCCTCACTCTTGTCCAACAATTCACATTCATTTCTTGAATTGTTTACATCAATGGTGCAAGATCTTCTAGTCACTTATGGCATCCCTAGTTAACATAAGCTTTATCTAACCCTGGAATTTGCTCCATTCAATTGGATTATTCTCAACCAACTTCAACTCGGTCTTATAAGACAATTCTATGGTATGGAATGGTTTGTTCCTCCATTAGCAGTTTCTGAGTGAGTGAAAATTCATTATTTCCTTCATCTTCTTTACACATAAGTTGTTGGTCTATAACATATAACTCTTCCAAGCATATATATATATCACCTCATAAATTGCTTCTTTTTCTTGGTAGATTCCTTCCACCAAACAAGGCTTCCATAACTTCCTCCTTTGCAAGTATCCTCGACAACCTACATTACACAGTTTCCCTTCATTATCTTCATTTGCTGGTATATTCTAGGCCCCTTATACTTGTCACTATTTCCTTTCTGTATACAATAATCTATCACCATCAATCCCTCTTGGTTCCTTCTTGTATCACGATTGTTCATACAATACAATATGCAAGAAACAACAACCTTCTCCATTCAAGATATTTAACTATCTTGTCAAAAATTATTGCTATAACACTCTCAACCTGAACATCTACACACATCAAGAGTGTAGTCATTTCTCTAGGTAGTCCTCTAAACCATCCATGGTCAATTCTTGATCCAGGTGGATATTGGTGGT